>CP092874.1:9943025-10036819 GCA_030710605.1 Cordylochernes scorpioides
ATATATCTATAAGATACTGACCGATTGGTGTCTGTTTCCCTGTAGGTGAGTCTCCAATGTAAGCCGGGAGCTGGCGTTCACATCACAGAGCTGCACATAGCGAGGGCCATCTAGCGGTCAATATACACATAGGTGTTTACAATAATGAAAAGGAAGGGGTGTAAATATCATCACCAACTGTGATAATTTTGAAGATCATTTGTTGGCTGGAAGTTTGTTTGGAGAAAAACACATCAACCAATTATTTATTATTTAATTATCTACGTTTCAGTGACTTACAACAAAGCATAAGATGCCGTAATTCTTTTTAATTAAATGTATAAATGATAAGACACAATTTGGATTATAGATAATAAACACAAGGTAATAAGACCAAATAGTGTGTGACGTTTCGGTAACAGCGTTGTTACTATCTTCAGACAAAAGTTTTAGTATTTTTGTCTGAAAATGGTAACAACGCTGTTACCGAAACGTCACACACTATTTATTTATTTGGTCTTATTACCTTGTGTTTATTTGTATAAAGAAGCTTTCGGACAAGTCCTTTCTCAGCAAACTGAAACATAAAAAAGGTAATGGAGAGAGATTATATAGAATTTTAAAGATATATTTATACAAATATAGGACATATAAGAATTTAAGAATTTATATAATTGAAATTTTTCGAAGAACAAACTATGAAAATGTTAATCTTCTTCTTCTTTCTTATCTCCACACTGGGTGAAGTAGAATGCCTTTGTCATTAAGACTGGGAGCACTACTCAGTGGCAGGCTGACTTAGCTCCGAAAGAAATGGCCGCCTCTGACATGAGGAACAGACGTCATGTGCAGCCGCTCCTAACATGGAGTACAAACGCTGCTCATCCTGTATCCCTGGATCAGGAGCCCTTACAGGGTACTATCAGCCAGGCCAGCTGAGCCCAGGTTTTTTAGTGAGCTTGTCACTGCTTCCCCTCCTCCTTTTTCATCCAGGCTTGGGACCGGTAAAGGCGGAGTTGAAAAGGATGATGAAATTAATGAAAAGTGAAGATAGAAATGGACAGATTATTGTTATAGATATGAATATCAATGTTCAGTGACTCGATGTCATTCTCCTTAGGAAGAAGGGTGACTTCCCTGAGGACAGCGAATTATTGAAACGTCGGAAATTAAATAAATTAAATTGGTTTATTTTGATAAAATATTGAAATTGATTACAAACCCCTTTTGAAATGAAAGTAATTTTTACTTAAAGTATACTTATATTGTGGCGAAGAAATATAATTTATATTTATTATTTAATTTAATTATTCAATGAAAATATTTAAAACAGATATATTATTACTTCATATTTGTAAAATCATCATTTAGTTACCTAGCTTGTTTGCTCGATATTCTCTAGCTGTAGATAGTTTGGTTGATAATTGTCGACTTGTCGTGGTGACGTCATCAATAAATACTTTTACATCTTCAGATGGTTCAAATTCACATTAATAGGTACCGCTCAGCAAGAGCAACCTAGTTCATGATAATTGAAACAGTGAATAATATGTGAAGGGTATTCATATATTAAACAAATTTTAACGTGGGATTTAATCCCGGTTCATGACTGTCGGGAATCGAGGGTGTTACCCTCTCATCCACCGACTTTACATCTTCAGATATACAAAGACTTGATTTCTACGCTACAATATAATACAAATGAAAACACCAAAAAACGCGAATGTTTCTTTTCACAAATAAATCAAACTCTAGTGTCCTTTCTAAGATGAAAAAATATTGGGAGGGCTTGGCTCATCAGTCGTGAACCCTCCTAGCAGTTTCGCCAATTTAATCCACCAGACCGCTTCTTTAGAGTTCTAATACTGTATGAGATGATTCTGCTTTTATATGCTACACTGAAGGGTGGAATCTTAGAAATGGTATTTAAGTAAACTATGGATATAAGCTTTTGGACAGTAGAATTACATTTAAATATTTGCATCGAGAAATTCTCTTCCGTACACAATAATACAAGGCCAGTTATGTATAAATTTATACATAGTACACGGAAGAGCATTGCTCGATACAAATATTAAATATAATTCTACTGTCCTATAAACTTATGTCCATAGTTTTCCTAAATACCTTTCTAAGATTCTACCCTTCAATGTAACATATATAAGCAGAATGATCCAATACAGTATTAGAGCTCTAAAGAAGCTGTCTGGTAGATTAAATTGACGAAAGCGCTGTGAAGGTTCACCACTGATGAGCCAAGCCCTCCCAATATTTTGTCATCGCAGTAAGGATGGTATAAGATTGATATATGTATAAAAGAAACATTCAAATCTTAAAGTTTTCATTTGCTATATTCATATGGCGCGTTATTTCTTTATATTAATTTATTGCGATGCACTAGCGCGCCATCTGTTATAAAATTACGAAACTATTTTAGACGCGTAATATTCTTTTTAAAAAAGCAATTTCTACTGCCCTTACTGCAATGGAAAAATTAATTCCCATTCGAAGAGTCAAGCAACAGTATCACTATAAAAGGAAGTTCCAAAAATACAATATAACAGCGGTATGGTAGATTAAACTGGCGAAACCGCTGGGAGGGTTCACCACTGATGAGCCAGGCCCTCCCTTTTAATTTTTCCATTGCAGTAAGGGCAGTAGAAATTGTTTATTTTAAAAAGAATATTACGCGTCTATAATAGTTTCTTAATATTAATTTATACTGAGATAAGTGGGTGATGGCTGGGACATAGTTGTTGCTTATTCCTCAAGTCATTTAAACAATCTCCATTAGGTTACATTGTCTCCTATTATAGTCCTGGGGTTTTCCCAGAGGTCTTTTTTGGAGAATTTGATACAATATCTCATTTGGATTATAGATTATAGCTACAAGAAAATAATACATAATCTAAATAACTAAATAGATTGAGACATTTTGTTAGCAGCGTTGTTACCATCATCAGACAAAATAACTGAATGAGGAAAAAATATATCACAGCATGTTCTTAGATTTAAGAACACGCTGTGATATTATTTATCATTCAGTACTTTTATCTGATGGTAACAACAGTGTTACCTGATAAAACCCAATTTGGTTTATGTTGTTGTTGTTTATTCCTCAAGTCCTTTAAACAATCATTAGGTTCCATTGTCTCAGCTTTTCTATTATAGTCCTGGGGTTTTCCCAGAAGTCTTTTTTTATAGGATTTGATACCATTCAATAGTGTTCTGTTGTATATATATTAATTAATTGTTATCACAGAGTGTGTGTAAGCTCACAGGTAAATAGGCGCTAAACGAAAGATAAAAATTTCCTTTGTTTTAATATGTTTCCCTTTTATATTTTGTTCTCTCTCTTGTAAATCAATAAATATAATGTTTAATTAATAATATTCTTGGAATCAGTTTCATTAAATATTCTAAGCAAAGTCAACATGTTCAGGACTGGCAGGCTGAGAATCGTATTTGGGGCATTTCGAGAATGTTTTGATTTTTCCATTAAATAAACAGTAGGGTATGGGAGACAAACTAGAGGTCGCCGGGCAGACCACGGGGGGTGTAGACCTTAATTTGCTACGACTGACTCCACCATCAAAGCTAAAACTTGCCTCCAAAGACATTTCATATCGACAACAACTGTTTAAAAGAATGTGAAAAAAAAGTACAAATGTGATATTGTACTGGGATAAGTTGCATAAATTATGAAAAAGGCATCTCCTTATTGTGAAACTGAAAATTGCTGATGGCTTGCGCCATCTATCGGAATAAATATAAACTATTATCGTTGATTTCTAATTATTCCAGAATTGCCCAATTACCCATTCTTGACGAGGGCCAACAGCCCGAAACGCGTCCGTGGTTAGCTTTTCTTTATTAATCAAGAATGGGTATTTGGCCAATTCTGGAATAATTAGAAATCAATGAGAATAGTTGATATTTATTCAGATAGATGGCGCAAGCCATCAGTAACTTTCAGTTGCACGATAAGGAGATGTATTTTTCATACGTTTAAAATGTTTGATCAAAATGCCACTGACAGTATTTCCATAGACTCCCTACGTGACAATAAAATTATGTCCAACATTCTTTTCCTCAGGGAATTAGTGTCTCGAAATACATTTCCTCTTCTTTTAAATACCACGAGATATTGACGTCAGCAAACATTTATTTCATGATTCTCTACCCTTTCTACTTTCCTATTTAACACTAGCTGTGTAAAACAAGGTAATAAGACCAAATACAAATAAATAAATAGTGTGTGACGTTTCGGTAACAGCGTTGTTATCATCTTCAGACAATGTCAGTACTGAATGTACTTTTGTCTGAAGATGGTAACAATGCTGTTACCGAAACATCACGCACTATTTATTTGGATTTGGTCTTATTACCTTGTTTTATAATCTATAATCCAAATTGTGCCTTATCATGTTTAAAATAATGTAAAAAAAAAAATAGTAAAAATGTGACATTTTACTGGGATAAGTTGCATAAATTATGAAAAAGGCATCTCCTTATTGTGAAACTGAAAATTCCTGATGGCTTGCGCCATCTATCGGAATAAATATCAACTATTCTCGTTGATTTCTAATTATTCCAGAATTGTCCAATTACCCATTCTTGATGAGGTCCAACAGCCCGAAACGCGTCCGTGGTTAGTTTTTCTTTATTAATCAAGAATGGGTATCTGGCCAATTCTGGAATAATTAGAAATCAATGAGAATATTTGATATTTATTCAGATAGATGGCGCAAGCCATCAGCAATTTTTAGTTGCACGATAAGGAGATGCCTTTTTCTTTTTCAAAAGTTTATAAATGTTTGATCAAAATGCCACTGACAGTATTTCCAAAGACTCCCTACGTGACAATACAATTATGTCCAGCATTCTTTTCCTCAGGGAATTAGTGTCTCGAAATACATTTCCTTTTCTTTTTAATGTAATTTCCACGCGGTATTGACGTCAGCAAGCGTTTATTTCATTATTCTCTACCCTCTCTACTTTCCTATTTAACACTAGCTGTGTAAAACAAGGTATTAAGACCAAATACAAATAAATAAATAGTGTGTGACGTTTCGGTAACAGCGTTGTTATCATCTTCAGACAATGTCAGTACTGAATGTACTTTTGTCTGAAGATGGTAACAACGCTGTTACCGAAACGTCACACACTATTTATTTATTTGGATTTGGTCTTATTACCTTGTTTTATCTCTATATATATATATAAAAGTCAATTTCTGTCTGTTTCGCGATAAACGGTGATCATAATTTTACAAGTTGTAAAACGACATTTGACAATTTTACCAGCTAATGTTTCTTTTGAACGAAAAATTTATTTTAAGGAGAAATAACGATTATTTCTAATCTTAGAGATGAATTATGAAAGGATGAATTGTGAAGAGTAATGATGAACGGAAAAATAAAGTGATGGGAAAAATCTCTGGACACTTTATTTTTCCGTTTATCATTACTCTTCACAATTTATCCTTTCATACTTCATCTCTAAGGTTAAAAATAATCGTTATTTCTCCTTAAAATAAATTTCGATTTTATCGTTCAAAAGAAACACATGCGCGATAATTTTCAAATGTCGTTCTACAATCATAAGCCGCATTATATATTGTATTATATATTTATCAAGTGATATTCTATTTATTTAAGTAACCCAGGTTCCTGGAGCGTACAAACGGTGTGATAAACTACAAGAATATGGTAAAAGACGTAGCCAAATATTTTTGTTGATAATCTAACAACAGCAGCAGAGTATTTACAATAATTATTCAGTGACTACTCTGTGATTTACAAACTTCCCCAATCAACGAGTAGTGGTGGCTATCTCATCTACCCATTATTTACATAAAACTTGTATTTATGTGAATTCCAGAGATGGGAGGATGGTTGTGGAGGGTTATTTTATGATCTCAACTTTATGGGGACCTACGTCTTTCAACAGGTCGAGTTGGGAGGGAAGTTTATCGTGGGACCTTACCTCTAAATCTGTCCTCACATCATAGTACTGTGATAACGTGACTGTCCCTCTTTATCTAAAGTCTAGGAACGTGTCTATCTGGGACGGCGGTCCAACATGGAGGATGTGTTATAGTCTGTTGTTGTCTTACATAGACACTGAGATCACATCAAAAGAAAAACAAAATTGCGAGGCAAAGATTTCCGCTGAATAAGGAACAAATAAATATATTTACATAAATTAATACAAAGCAATAACGCACTATATATGGCTATATCTATATTAATAAAATGCAAATTTCATAAGTGTTGTTCACTAAAAACTTTCGTTACAATGCATCAATTTCGACCAAATTTTCAACATTTATGTAAAACGAGATGGAGCAGGTTTTGCTTAACATCAAAATATTTTTCCTAACTTTAACATGCGTAACTTCGCTGTTATCGATTAAATACAAAAAAAATCAACAGAGTTATTTTATTTATATATAAATACAAAAAAAAAATTCAGCAATTCATTCAACTCAATCTAAAAAAATATTCAAAACAAGCAATTTTAAGATAACACCATATGTAAAACAGTCGGCCAAGAAAACAACAACGATATTACATCTTTCTCACATATTCACACACAATCTTGATTAATAATTAAAACTAATCTTTAACATTGTTTATTATACTTCATAATATATAATATTCGTTAGGCAAACTTTCACTCGGATAAAACCCGGGCGAAGCCGGGTACACATCCGCTAGTAATATATATAGATGGCGCGTTATTACTTTCTATTAATTTATGTCTAACTTGTCTTTATTGTTTGCGGAAGAGCATTGCTCGATACAAATATTTATATGTAATTCTACTATCCTAAAAGCTTATGTCCATAGTTTACTTAAATACCATTTCTAAGATTCAACCCTTCAGTGTAGCATATAAAAGCAGAATGATCCAATACAGTATTAGAGCTCTAAAGAAGCGGTCTGGTGGATTAAATTGGCGAAACCGTTGGGAGGGTTCACCACTGATGAACCAAGCCCTCCCAATATTTTTTTCCATCGCAGTAAGGACAGTAGAAGTTTGATTTATTTGTAAAAGAAACATTCGGGTATTAATATCTTCATTTGTAATATACTTGTATGTTTATTTAAGACAGTAGGCATTTATTAAAATTTGTGAAAGAGGTAAAAACGCGCGATAATTAAAGTTCGGATTAATGTGAATATAGCTCCTGAAGTGCCAGGTAGTCGCTACAATACTTACTTACAGATACTTGTAGACGCGTTATTGCTTTGTAATAAAAAAATTCTTGAAAGTTTTTTTTTGTTTATTTAGTCTGCGAGCATTTCTGCTCTTCTACTACAGGAGTTTAAAATGAGAGTGTATAAGAAAATATTGTTTTATATATGCATATCTAAGAAAAGAAAACTTAATGTTTTCTTTAATAGTACTTAAATATTTGAAATGAAGGCGATAAAAACGTGGTGATTTTCTTTTAATGGTAAAAACACAAGCTTTCAGGCAAGAATGCCCTTCTTCAGGTTACAACTTGGCAATATTTTAAAACTATGGACATGAAAGATAGTCAAATACAGTAGGTAAATAGTTCAGCTGGGGGGATTGGCGAGGTAAAACACGGAGTATTGGGGTGGGAGGTCGATTTTTCGGTTGAAACTGGGCGTGCAGTGAGAGACCAAAGATTCAAGTACTAGGTGTTGATACTTGTTCCCGACGCCCTTGTAAACGCATACAGCGTTTAATAGTACGAATGTTTCTTTTACACATAATACAAACTTCTACTATCCATACTGCGATGAAAAAATATATTGGGAGGGCTTGGCTCATCAGTGGTGAACCCTCCCAGCGGTTTCTCCAATTCAATCTACCAGACCGCTTATTAGAGCTCTAATACTGTATTGGATGATTCTACTTATATTAGGAGTATAAATATGTTGGTGCGGTTTTTTTTTTCGAAACTTGGAGCTTTATTGTGAAATATTGGTTAGACATTCAATGTTCAGAGTATTGTCCATTACTACCCAATACCCTTTCCCATCTTTCTGGCAATTGACGGATCCCATCGCGGAAAATCCATTCATCGATCCATTTTTAAACTTCATTGTAGTTGGAGAAGTGCTGGTCAGCAAGGCCATGTTGCATTAATCATAAGAGATAATAATCGGAAAGATCAATGTCTGGGCTATACGGCGGGCGGGATAAGACTTTCCCATTTGAGCGTTTCTAAGTAAGTTTTAACGGGTGCTGCGGAATGTGGCCGAGCATAATCATGTTGCAAAATAAATTTGTTGCGTCTATTGGCGTATTGCAGCCGTTTTTCTCGCAATGCTCGGCTCAAACGCATCAATTGTCTTCACTAGACCTCCCCTGTGATGCTTTTGTTCGGTTGTAGCAGTTCATAATATACCACTCCTAGCTGGTCCCACCAAATACACAACATAATCTTCCCGCCATGAATATTCAGCTTGGCCATTGATGATGAGGCACGGCCAGGGTATCTACACGTTTCCCGACGTTTTAGATAATCGTAATGGACACTTTTCATCACCAGTTACAATTCGATGCAAAAACCCCTTTCTTTTATGACGTTGGAGCAATTGTTCACATATGAAAAAACGGCGTTCGACGTCTCTTGGCTTCAGTTCATACGGCACCCAATTCCCTACCTTTCGGATCATTCCTATTTCTTTTAAGCGATCAAAAATGGCTGGTTGAGTGATTCCAAGTGTTTTTGCGTTTGTGTTGGATCTTCATCGAGCCTTGCCTCTAATTTTTCACCCTCAAACTTTGGTGGCGCTCCGGGTCTTTCTTCGTCTTCCAAATCAAAATTACCACTTTTAAACCATGCAAACCACTTCTGACACGTTCGTTCAGCTAGAGCATGGTCATGATAAACTACAATGACTCTCAGAAGCTTTTTTCTTCATATTGAAGTAATGAAGTAACACTCCCCGCAAAAACACATTATTTGGTACAAAAGTTGACATTTTAGGAGCAAACAGAAACTAGGTTGTTTACACTTCAGAGAAATGACGGTTACTGAAAAAGGAAGCTTTATGATAACGCTTCAAAATAATGGTGTTGTCAGATAAAACAGTGGAATAATAAACTAGTAGCGACATTTTTATCAAAACCGCACGAACTTATTTATACTCCCAATATATACGACACTGAAGGTTGGAATCTTAGAAATAGTATTTAAGCAAACTATGGACATAAACATTCAAGACAGTAGAATTATATATAATTATTTGCATCGAGGAATGCTTTTTCGCAAACAATATATTTTTTCAATATAATGCAATGCGGCCTGTGATTGTAAAACAACACTTGAAGTTACACCGCATGAGTTTCTTTTAACGATAAATCAAATTTTTATTTCAAGGTGAAATATCGACTATTTCTAACCTTTTTGGATGAGGTATGAAAGGATGAATTATGAAGAGTAATGACGAACGGAAAAATAAAAGTGTCCAGGGATGGGAATCGAACCCACAATGTTCCGCTTACCGGGCAGATGCCATGTCCACTAGGCTACCCTGGACATATTTTTCCGTTCGTAAATGATACATAAAGTAACTTATAATACAATATAATGCAATGCGGCCTGTGATTGTAAAACGACACTTGAAGTTACACCCGCATGAGTTTCTTTTAACGATAAATCAAATTTTTATTTCAAGGTGAAATATCGATTATTTCTAACCTTTTTGGATGAGGTAATATATTTTTTCATCGCAGTAAGGCCAGTAGAAGTTTGTTTTATGTGTAAATGAAGCATTCGTGTTTTAGTGTCTTCTTATGTATAGATGGTGCGTTATTGCTCCCTATATACATATCTGCACATTTACATATTTACATATATATATAATATATATATAAAAAGAGGATTTCTGTTTAATTTTGAATATCTTGAGGATCATACAATGTTAATGCAGTCGTGGTTGAAAATCTTGAAAGTATGATTTTAAAAAATGGTTTTGATCAGTAGTTGCTTCAATTGAGCTTATGGGATATATATATATAAAAAACATAATTTGGTAAAAGTACTGCCTAGCTTAAGGCGAGTAGAACAAGGAAAACAAAAGATTATTTACATAATGTAAGTAATAGATTCAAGGCATACGAGGATGCGTATCTTATAGACTATAGATACGCATCCTCGTATGCCTTGAATCTATTACTTATATTCTTCAGAGGATTTCAACCTTATTTACATAATGTAGAAAGATTTGAGCCGGCCAACGGGAAACGGAAATATCTTTATTTACGGGGCTGCTAACCAAAATGAATGAGTTTTGAGCCGGCCAACGGGAAACAGCAACAACGAGTTTTTATAGTGAAAACGGAGACCTCTGGTGGTCGATTTAGCAGAGTATTTCATCTATGAAATATATTTGAAAAACATATTTTTTATATTAAATCCAAAAGACAAAAACCTCTCGCAATCAGTATCTTTTATTATTACAAATAACAGACGCTAGCTTTCGAACAATTAGTTCTTCAACGGGCGTTCTTACAAAACGAAATCAGATTCTTATTAATATATAGAGGTAATAGAAAACATAAATACCTTTTTTTCTATTACCTCTATATATTAATAAGAATCTGATTTCGTTTTGTAAGAACGCCCGTTGAAGAACTAATTGTTCGAAAGCTAGCGTTTGTTATTTGTAATAATAAAAGATACTGATTGCGAGAGGTTTTTGTCTTTTGGATTTAATTTTATGCGCAAGTTCTTTGATCTTAGATATTTTTATATAACATATATATTTATATATACAGTTAAACCTGTCTATAGCGCCTCCCTCTCTATAGCGTCCGATTTTAAATACATAGTACGATGCGATTTACATTAAAAGTGACCTCTCTATAGCACCCTATTTTGGTGAGTCCCAAGAGGGGGCGCTATAGACAGGTTTAACTGTATGTATATTTATAAACAAAAATTATCCTCTCTTATACTTTCTCATTTTTAACACTTGTAGATGGACACAGAAATTCTCGAAAACTCGGATAAACAAAAAACCCTTACAAGAAACTCATGGCTTTACGATTTTGTTCCTTTAATGATTTACTGCTCCAGGAGATAATCCTACTTCTGATATCTGCATGGAGAGATAGAAGCAATGGTGATGATTATTATAAGCAATGATAATCTTACATGACGTAGCCACGCAATAATATTTGAAATGAAGGCGATAAAAACGTGGTGCTTTTCTTTTAATAGTAAAAAACAAGCTTTCAGGCAAGAATGCCCTTCTTCAGGTTACAACTTGGCAATATTTTAAAACTATGGAAATGAAAGATAGCCCAATAAAGTAGGTAAATAGTTCAGCTGGGGGGATTGGCGAGGTAAAACACGGAGTATTGGGGTGGGAGGTCGATTTTTCGGTTGAAACTGGGCGTGCAGTGCGAGACCAAAGATTCAAGGACTAGGCGCTGATACTTGTTCCCGACGCCCTTGTAAACACATACAGCGCTGTCCAAATTGAACGAGTGGCTGAATTCTGTGATGTGTTGGCATAAGAGAGACTTGCGGTCGTTGGTGCGTATGTTGCGGCTGTGTTCAGATAATCTGGTGCAGATAGATCGACCGGTTTCTCCGATGTAGCAAAAAAAAAATGTACAAAAAGTTCGATTAAAACTATTCCCCTAACCGCCACCAACGCAATTTACAAAATTCCCTGTCTCGATTGCGAACAGTGTTACATCGGAGAAACCGGTCGATCTATCTGCACCAGATTATCAGAACACAGCCGCAACATACGCACCAACGACCGCAAGTCTCTCTTATGCCAACACATCACAGAATTCAGCCACTCGTTCAATTTGGACAGCGCTGTATGTGTTTACAAGGGCGTCGGGAACAAGTATCAGCGTCTAGTCCTTGAATCTTTGGTCTCGCACTGCACGCCCAGTTTCAACCGAAAAATCGACCTCCCACCCCAATACTCCGTGTTTTACCTCGCCAATCCCCCCAGCTGAACTATTTACCTACTTTATTGGGCTATCTTTCATTTCCATAGTTTTAAAATATTGCCAAGTTGTAACCTGAAGAAGGGCATTCTTGCCTGAAAGCTTGTTTTTTACTATTAAAAGAAAAGCACCACGTTTTTATCGCCTTCATTTCAAATGATAATCTTAGTAAATTAAATTTAATTACCATCTATCATTAAAATTGTACACATATAAATTTACTGGCAATGCGCTTCTTTTAAATATAATCAAAACAGACCTTACTGCAATGATATGAGTTATTAATGAGAGGCTCATCAGTGGTGAACCCTCCGCTGATGAGCCAAGCCCTCTCATTAATAACTCATATCATTGCAGTAAGGTCTGTAGAGATAATATTTAAAAGAAGCGCATTGCAAGTAAATTTATATGTGTACAATTTTAATGATAACTAGCGGACGTACCCGGCATCGCCCGGGTTTTACCCGAGTAAAGGTTTGTCTAACGAATCTCTCGATAAAGTGAACATTTTTTCCCGGTCCCTTGAAAAATACTCGATAAGTTGAATAAAATCAATATTAATTGGTTCCCTCGGTAATTGAAAGTTAAAGGAATAGTATCTTGCCTTGGAATTGTATCATTATTCTTGTCTCAAATAAATTGCCGTGTCATCCTGAATTTTGTCTTTCCTAATTTTCTACATTACAAAATCATCGTATCATCATGATAATATTTAGAGCAATTGTTGAATTATAACAGATAAATTAGATTATTTAGGCAAAATAATTTAGAATTTTTAGGTGGAAAGTTATTTCAAAAATTTTATTTGCTAGAAACCTTCCCAGTACTATACTAAATAACTCCCAAAAGTTTCATGGCGTTCCAATGAATGGTTTGGTCAGGCATAAAGGACAGACACACACACATACATTCATTTATATATATATAGATTTTGTGGGATATATATGTGCTTTAAATATAATAATAATTATTATTTAAAAAAACTTACCTCACAATAGTAGTCGGATTCAAGACGCTTGACTTCTGCGTCCAGCTCTGTGCGCGGTCAAATAACAATAAAAAAATATTATTCATAGAATAATATTAACTTTTAAAATATATAATAGAGAAATATTAATACACGTAATCTTTTAGTAAAAACCTTTAATTTAGATAGGATAACAAGAATTTTTAAATAACACAAAAATAATGTTAATTAATTATATTACATAAACAAGGTTCATAGAAGCATAGGGCGCCTCTCCCGTCAAAACCTGACGCCATCTATTGACCGTCGCCGCAACTAGCGGCCTCAGGTCAGTAACAAAGCCATAACACCAGCTTTGGCAAACTGAGAAGCGTCCACCTAGAGACCATGGTTTCGGGCTAATGGCCCTCGTCAGCCTAGGGCGGACTTTATTTCCATCTATAGAAACAAGGTTGTCCCAAAAGTTCGTAAAGACTTGCAAAAAAATTGAAATACCATTAATTTTCGCCATAATTATATTCGCCGTTATGTATAATGTGTTTGTATTATGTATTATTATGTATTCACCGTAATAATATTATTCGCCAAGTAATAAGAAAAACAAAGTTTTCAAGAACTTTTGGGACAACCTTATATATATATAATAACTAGCCGAATGACCCGGGCAACGCCCGTGTTTTACCCGATTGAATGTTTTGATTCAAATACTATTTGTTACAATTATAAATTGGCGCCTTAAATGCATATGTTAGTTAATAACTATAGCCTATGTGCTTTATCTGTCTATGTACTGTTGGCTTCCGTAGGCGTCTCTTACTGGGAAAAAGAAAGAGAGGATTCCATTTGGTTATTAACTAATATATGCATTTATTTAAGGAGCGACCCGCTCCAACACAATAGTTACAGAAATGGGGGGGGGGGGGGGGGGGGGGGGTCAAAGTTGGCGTGATCGTAGCCGACCAATAGGAGGGCGCCATTCCAAAAAAAAAAAAGCAAACCGTGACAGAGGCCACGCATGACGCTCGTAACTGTATATAGAATATGTCGTGATCTACAAAGTCCACCAATAAGAGAGAAATATATCCCCCCCAGCTAGACAGCCAATCAGGACCTACCACTCTGTTTTTACAGTCGATAGCCAAGCGGCTTCTCCTTTGTTAAAGAAGACAAGACACATGATAGATTTGGGAAACAAAAAGCTTCCAAACAAAACGATGAAACTAAGTTAATTAAAGACCATGGGTGATTTGAGGTGTGCACAAAGTTTGATGTGAAGTTGGAGAAAAGTCCTAAAGGAGATGGGAGAGTCCCTAGCGTGAAGTCGAAACTGGACTGTGTGTCCTGCTCATCTTCGAGGTCCGCTCTCTGTCAACGCTGACTGAAATGTCTGCTGACCGTGAAAACTGCCTGAACTGTTTACTGTCCCTGCACCATCTGACCTGAGAGTCACCTGATTATGGGGAACCAATCAGATGGTGATACATCATAAATGGCTGACAGGTTTGGATGGGGAAGAAGTATCTCATTTTAGCTATGTGCACCTTTTATAATAGTCACCCGGGTTATTTAACCGACTTACTTCAAGACTTTGTCAGAGCGCTGATTCTATTTAAACTTTTGTTCATTCATTTGTTAGAGATTTAAAAGGTTAGATTATTTACAATACATTGGGAGGTATGGGTAGGGGCACATTTAATTTATTTACAAACAGGTAAAAAGGGGTTGAGATGGGATGTTTTGCAAGTTAGGGCTAGGTGATACATAAGATAACGTTTATAAATTGTGACATATACATGCACATGTATATGAATATATGTACATCTAAGGTGTATTTTATTAAAAAACACCGAATTGTAGTTCTTTTAAATTAAGGGAAAGAGGAGAGTAGAATGCATAAGAGAAAATATTTGTTTAAAATTTGAAAATGTACCTGGATAGTATAAATACAATAATCATATATGACCGAGATTAAAAATATATATTGGATGTATATGGAGTAAATATGTATATAGAGAAATTTTGAGAGGTAAATGAATTCTCTATAAATTCGCAAAGGAATATGTAAATATATGCAAAGAGACAATATCGACTGAGACCACATAGGAGAGGTAGTGTGCCTTTACATTGATTATATCCACCCCAGGGATAAATAATCTACTAATTAGTAGACATTATAATTATATTGGTAATTATGAGCTACATAATTGTTGTTGATGATGTAACGTTTCTATCAAGTCGACTACGACTTTTGGTGACTATACGAGGTGTGTTCAAAAAGTATCGCGACTTTCGAATTTTCGCGGATTACGTATATTCGAATTTCGATCTTTCTGTGGCTTTATGTTGGTACTCATGTCTCTCACTTATGCCGACAAGCTCGGCCATTTTGAATGTTCACTTAATTGTTGATAGCTGCTTTGCTTGCAGGTGTTTTGGATAGTTTTCGATTTTTACCTATTAAAAAAAATGGATCAAAGAACCTGTATCAAATTTTGTGTGAAAAACGAAATTAAGTGCACGGATGCATTCCGAATGTTGACTGCGGCATACGGAGAAGCTACCTTGGACCGAAGCAACGTTTATCGGTGGTACAAAATGTTCTCAGAAGGCCGAGAAGATGTGAACGACGAAGAGCGTGCCGGACGCCCGAGCACTTCAACAACAGACGAAAAAATTTATGAAGTGGAGAAAATGATATTGGCCAATCGTCGAATCACCGTTAGAGAAGTTGCTGAGGACCTAAACATATCGATTGGCTCGTGCCATTCGATTTTTATCAATGATTTGGGCATGAGACGGGTCGCCGCGAAATTCATACCAAAATTGCTCAATTGTGACCAAAAACAGCATCGCATGAACATTGCTAATGAGATGTTGGACTCTGTCCGCGACGACCCAAATTTGCTCCAGAGGGTCATAACTGGTGACGAAGCGTGGGTTTATGGTTATGACGTGGAAACCAAAGCTCAATCATCTCAATGGAAGCTGCCGCACGAACCAAGACCGAAAAAAGCGCGCCAAGTTCGGTCGAATGTGAAAGTTTTGCTGACAGTTTTCTTCGATTGCAGGGGCGTGGTGCATCATGAGTTCTTGCCACAGGGTAGAACGGTCAATAAGGAATATTACCTGCAAGTTATGCGCAATTTGCGCGAAGCAATCCGCCAGAAACGCCCGGGTTTGTGCAAGAACAAAAATTGGCTTTTGCACCACGATAACGCCCCTGCTCACACATCGTTGCTTGTGCGCGACTTTTTGGCCAAAAACAACACACTAATGATGCCGCAGCCACCGTATTCCCCAGATCTGGCCCCCTGTGACTTTTTCTTGTTCCCTAAACTGAAGAGGCCCATGAAAGGACGACGTTACGCTACGCTTGACGAGATAAAGACGGCATCGAAGGAGGAGCTGAAAAAGATTTTAAAAATGATTTTTTGAAGTGCTTCGAAGATTGGAAAAACCGTTGGCACAAGTGTTTAATATCTCATGGGGATTACTTTGAAGGGAACAAAATAGGTATTCATGAATAAATAAATAATTTTTGAAAAAACACAAAAGTCGCGATACCTTTTGAACACACCTCGTACACACTCATGGACAAAACTTAAGGAAAATTTTGTTGGAATGTTACACAGAGTAACAATGGCTATAGATGAACTCGTGTTTGAACTTGTATGTATATAATATTATTGTTTTTGTTGTTTTCACGTAGACATATATACCAAGATTTGTTCCATATAATTACTACTAATAATAAATAATATTTAAAGTTAAATTGGTTACGGATTCATCCTTCTAATTTACTTTAATTACATAACAGCTTTAGCATGTATATCGGGACAATATCTCTGAAAGATATTACAGTGACCTTTATTGAAGACATACGAGATAACCAAGTGTATATACACTCATGGACAAAACTTAAGGAAGTTGTACCTTTTAGCATGTATATCGGGACAATATCTCTGAAAGATATTACAGTGACCTTTATTGAAGACACACGAGATAACCAAGTGTATATACACTCATGGACAAAACTTAAGGAAGTTGTACCTTTTAGCATGTATATCGGGACAATATCTCTGAAAGATATTACAGTGACCTTTATTGAAGACACACGAGATAACCAAGTGTATATACACTCATGGACAAAACTTAAGGAAGTTGTACCATGTATATCGGGACAATAACTCTGAAAGATATTACAGTGACCTTTATTGAAGACACACGAGATAACCAAGTGTATATACACTCATGGACAAAACTTAAGGAAGTTGTACCTTTCAGCATGTATATCGGGACAATATCTCTGAAAGATAATACAGTGACCTTTATTGAAGACATACGAGATAACCAAGTGTGAGCAAAATTGTCATTATGTCCTTAAAAAAAAATTTAAAAAAAAAATAAAAACGACGACCGGCGATATCAAAGACTTTCCACCTTCTCAAGTTTTGCCGTCCATGAATATATATAGACAAATTCTTAAATAAAAGACACTTCAGCCAGGCAACCTTCAAGATGGCAACTTGGGAATACTTATGATGAGAAAATACATATATGTATACATGTATGTATATATGTATACATGTATGTATATATGTATATATGTATATATGTACATATGTATATATGTATACATATATATAATGTAAAAACCTTTTATAGCCGAAATGTCTCTGTTTATTCTTCTTTCTTATCTCCACTCAATCATATCAGGGTATCAAGCTTGTAAAGCTTGTTGATGGTGTCTGCTGGGGAAGAGTAGAGCTCATCATTGGATAACCGAAATGCCTCTTTTTTTTTAAAGAATTATGAATGCCTTACGGGCAACCTCTTTCTTCAAGATATGTACAAATATTCACCAATTTGGCCCATATAGTTTTCTCAGCAGTGTTTGATACAGAAGATTTTGTCTGTGCCTTTTTCCATCTATGCCGTTGGTGGAATAAATTTGGTTTCTCTCTCTTTTGGGACGATTTATGGATAATAAATAGGCCCTAAAGTTTACGACAAGAAATATAGGAAGTAGACAAAAGCATACAGCGAGTAGACAAAAATACATATAGGTAAATCAAAATAAAAGCATACACCCTGTTTCTAACCGTGTATCTAGACAGTGTAGCGTATTGTAATAAACAAACACATTTATTTAATATGATAACTGAAGAGGGCCGCAATTAGAACATTCCTTACAGTCATTTACATTGCCGGTCCCAAGCCCGGATGGAGGAGGGGGAGCAGTAACAAGCTCGGTAAAAAACCTGGGCTCAGCTGGCCCGGCTGATAGTACCCTGTAAGGACTCCTAATCCAGGGATACAGGATGAGCAGCGTTTGTACTCCATGTTAGGAGTGGCTGCACATGACGTCTGTTCCTCATGTCAGAGGCGGCCATTTATTTTGGAGCTAAGTCGACCTGCCACTGAGTAGTGCTCCCAGTCTTAATGACAAAGGCAGATGCATTCTACTTCACCCAGTCATGATGATTGTCAAGTCTCAAGCTCTACAAGCTTGATACCTTAATATGATTGAGTGGAGATAAGAAAGAAGAAGAAGAAGATTTACATTTGTTAAAGAATGAATGAAAAGGCATACCTCCCCCCTGATCACTCAAATATTCATTTTTAGATAGAAAAACCACATCTTTCATAATAAATATCAACTAAACGTTAGTGTTGGAATAACGATCAAAATATTTATAGAAGATTAAAGGAATGATCGACCAATCAACAGCCACGGCGACGCTGCAGTCGACGTCTTTGTACTAGTTTTTATCTCTCCTCTTTCCAAAAACACATTTTATATTGCCATGCTAACATCTTGTTTTTAGTACTTTTCTTAATAAATCACTTTTTCCTTTATTTAACTTCAACAGTTAGAATTTAGACTTATTTAATCCATATTGGTCAAGAAAATTTTTGATCGATAAATCAAGAAAAGTTAGTCATGTTTCGGTCTGTTTGGTCCTCATTGTGTAACGGAAGGTAGTTTGTTCGGTAGAAAGGAAGAGAGGAAAGAGTTCAAACACAATACATCACCTCTCTACTGAAATAAAGTAACTAAACAAAAACATAAAACAGTACTCACCTCCGACCATGGTCTTTCTCATCTTCTGCAACAACACCACCAATGATGATAATATGATAAAGTTTTTTAAAAAGAGTCAGCAACAACCCAGGTAAGGTGAGGTCTAGTTTGTCGAGATTACATCAGACAAAATGGAAATTTTCTAAATTATCACGTGGACCCTTCCCGAGGATCTTCCATAAGTCATTAGTGAGTTTTACGACCAGCCGCTGGAGGACCGACAGAGCATCTTCCTCACTTTTGCAGATCAGAGACTCTCCTAGACCTTGCCCGTTTCGCGCTTCTGGCCTATTTTAGGTACCATCCAACCTGCCTCGTCCTTTGTGCTAACCATAGACGCTGGAAACCACTTGGCCCTATGACTGCTGTTGCTACACAGGTACGACATATATATATTTCAGGTTTAATTTTTTTCAGGGACGTACGATTGCATACGTATCAAGGAAGGGTTAAAAATGTGTCAGTTATTTGAAACAATGGGTTGAAAACATACCGATTTGTGTTTGTTGCCTTGGAAATGGGTTTCTAGAGTGATCTCGGAGCAGGTGTAGACGTCACAGAGCTGCACAACACCGCCATATATCGACAAGGACATCCATACTACTACATTAGCCCGTTACACTACAATCGGGAGAAATTATTAAATAATTAAACTTAAGTGCTAATTATCCTTTTCAACATTAATATCAACATCAATTTTAATATGATATATTAGCGCAACATCTGTTATAAGAATGTTTAAACTATTTTTTTAACGCGCATGATTATTTCTTTTAATCAATTTTCTACTGCCCTTAGCGCAATGATAAAATAATGGGAGGGCCTGGCTCATCAGTGGTGAACCCTCCCATTATTTTTATCATTGCAGTAAGAGCAGTAGAAAATTGATTTTTTTTTTAAAGAATCACATGCGTCAAAATATTTTAAATTTCTTATCAACACTAATTTACTGTATCGAATAGCAAGTGAAGGGTATATAAGAAAATCAGTGCAATACAATAGTGAAGCGGTCTGGAGATTAAAATGGCAAAACCGCTGGGAGGGTAGACCTCTGATGAGCCATACCCTCTCTTTTTAAATTTTTATTTATTGAATGATAGGGGCTGTATAGAAATATGTTGGTAATTTTGATCAATAGATAATGTCAAAACATACATCTACTTATATATTTGCCTTATTCTGTCTGTTTGTCTGAAGCTCACGGATAGAATGCGCGCTCATTGGCTGCCAGGGAACACGTGTCCTCCCTGCCCCCCTCTAGACAACCCTGTTATTCAAAAACCATACATCCAATCGCCATGAAATTCGGGGATATTATTAGGTATATCCCGGAAAGGTTTTCGAAAAATAATTTCTTGAATATCTTGAATATCCTTAGAGTTATTTGCAGAATTGTAGATATAACTCGCAAGCAGCGCCGCCAGACGGTGATAGGCTTAAGCTTGCTGCTCCACCCCTGTTGACCTTGGGTCATCGTGTGAGTCACAGCATGATGCAACAAAAAACACTCTCTCTGGGGATTGCGGCGTCAACAACCTGTAAGTTTGCCTCTCTCATAAACCTGTCTATACAGACCACCCTGACTATAGCGACCACTCTAGACAACCCTGTTATCAGCTGCCTGTCTATACAGACCACCCTGTCTATAGCGGTCACCTTAGGCAACCCTGTTATCAGCAGTGTGATACATCCACCTGTCTATACAGACCACCCTGTCTATAGCGACCACTCTAGACAACCCTGTTATCAGCTGTGTGATACATCCACCTGTCTATACAGACCACCCTGTTAATAGCGACCACCCAAGTCAACGTTTTTAAAATATATTCGCACTCGGGTAAACCCCGGGCGTTGCCCGGGCCATTCGTCTAGTATTTACATAATTGAGAATTGGAAGAACACGATTAGAGTTTTTTTCTTCAATGGGAAAACAAAATCTCCTTATTACAATGGGAGAAGTATCGTAAAGGCTGGCTCATCAGTAATGAACACTCGCGCATCGGGTATTTGAATATAGATAACTAACTAAAAAAACCTTATAGTTATCATGAAAAATGTATTATCTTATAATTTAGGAGATTAAAATAAGTAAATTTACATACCTCACAGTAGAACTCTGTTTCCATTCGCTTAGGTCTCATGACTATGAATCTGGAACACAATCTTTTACTATAGGATCATACATACATAGTTAAAACAATAATAAACAATAAGAGGAGCTTCTTGTGTAGATTTCTTTATTACCGCAAGCTTTCGAACAGAACGTTCTTCAACGGGCGTGGATAGTAAAAAGTACGTTAGTACGTTTTTACTATCCACGCCCGTTGAAGAACGTTCTGTTCGAAAGCTTGCGGTAATAAAGAAATTTACACAAGAAGCTCCTCCTATTGTTTATTATTGTTTTAATGATCGTGATTTTAAGAGTTTAATTTCTACAATACATACATAGTGTTTATAGCAAGATCTCGGAGATATCAACAACTCACTACAAAATATACCTTTTCCAAGAGGCCAGCTTTAATATCAGAATAAAAGGAAAACAGCAAAATGCAATATTACTGTGTTGAGAATAAGTTACGATCTGACAACCCTACGGATTCATCGGGAAGGTGATCATCATCAAACTGTTTACCTTAGGCTGGCGGAAGTTCTGGCATAGCTGTGATAAGTTTAATAATTACCTTGTGAATCTATATCTATATATATATAAAATTGAATGTCTGTGTGTGTGTCTGTGTGTGTGTGTGACAATTTTGACAATTAAAAAATATTTATTGTCATCTTAGACAATCGGTAAACTCCAAAGAGTTAAGTAGGAAGAGTTATTTACAGTTCAAAGGCGGTGTCCTCACCGAGGGTCGACTGGACTCAAGCAGGCAATAACTTCCTGAGTTCGGACATACTCTCAAGCATAGAGGGATCGCCGTCCCGAGCGCGCCAGATGGCGGTGCTGATGAATCCACCGAGGATGTACCTATCCCGAGTGGGTAGGCGCTTGATGAAGGGCTCCCTATCCCCGGGGTACAGGACTGCTCTCACGATGTCATCTATGTCGACTTGCGATTGGAACGTGTGCTCCAAGTCGATTTCACGACTCAATCCGTGAATTAAGTCTCCTGCCATCTTCCAGCGCCTGTCCATAGACAGTGGAGGCGGAGGTGTCGTCATGGCCGGTGTCGTCGTGTCCCCATGGGGGACGGGTGGTATTGGCCCAGCGAGCCGAGACGCAGGCGGTGGTGTCATCAAAGGAGGTGTCAGTTCCTCCCTGTAGGTAGTGGGCAGCACAGGCTCAGCGGGCCGAGGCGCAGGCAGTGGGAGTGTTGAAATCACTGCGGCTGGTGAGGATGCAGAGGTCTCCTCAGTGGTGGTCATGTCGACATCTGATGTAAGGGTTGCAGGCCCGAGGGTCCCCTGCGCAGGCAGAGGGCCACACGGGGTAGTGAAGTCCGGCCGGGCGGGAGGCGTCGGCTCAGGACGCGACGCCGCCGAGCGAGGGCCCATGGGATCTTCAGGTGAAGGGGTCATTGGTGGAGGAGCTGGAGTCACCGCCTACATGGGTGAGGCCGGCGGCGCTGGTGTGGATGGCCATGGCGCCGCAGATGGTAGAGATGCAGCGCAGGAATCAGATGGGGCGCGGGAAGCCTTGTTAGATGGACTGGGAGACGCTGGCGCAGGAGGCGCGGCCGAAGACTGCCTAGGCAGCCCAGGCGCGGTCGATGGTGGGAGGTCGGTGGAAGGGGGCGGTGAAGCCCGTCTGGCGGTTGTAGAGCGCCCATGGAGTTGGGGGCAGTTAGCTCTTCTGTGCCCTTGGCCGTGACACTTCGAGCATTTTATTCCATGAGACAGGAAGGCTGGCCAGGCCTCACCCTTGATCCTGATCTCAAATCGAGTAGGCAGTTTGTCGATGGTGATGCCGTCGTGGAGGAGGATGAAGGCCTCCCGTCGGCCGTCGGTGTATGTAAACTCTCCAGCCTTCAGCAGCTTGGGGGCGATGGAGGTTATGCGCCCATAGCGGGAGAGGGCGTCAATGATGGCGGCGTCCGCCACAAAGAAGGGCAGGTTTCCAACCGTTATTCTGGTTGAGCTCTTCCTGAAGGGGAAGGTCCTGAGGAGGGTTCCCTCGATCTCGAGGCCTTCCCGGACTAGGTGTTCCGCCAGAGATTTGCTGGCGAGTCCCAACAAGTAGTGGCCGTTGATCTTTGAGAACTGGAAGATGTTTTTGTGTCCTCCGACCACTCTCTCGATAGCCCTAAGATATTGGTAGGACTGGTAATCCGGGCAGTACTCGAGATATAGGCACTGCTCCTTGGTGCAGGATGCCTGGCGAGCCCTGGCCTCCATGACATGTGCCGTCGTGGTCCTGATCTCCTGGACCGGAGGTATCCATCCCGTCGACGATCGCTGTCGGCGAGAAGCTCCAGCGCTGTTGGACTGCGCGGCCATGGCAGGCAGAACCGGCGAGTCGCAGCGCCTTTTCTTGATTCTTACGACGGTGAAAGCGTCGTTGTCGTCCATTTCCGCCAATTCGCTATCTCCCCAAATGAGCGGGGCCGGGTTGGCTGTTGAAGCGCTGCAAGAAGCAGCAATCAGCGGCGCCGTGGCGTCATCACGCGCGGCGGCCAGGCTTGCATGCATCCCGCGCGCCGGCGGATCTGCACGCCCTTGATATTCCATGGAAAATTCTTTAGAAGAATTCTCTTCTATTGCTTCTTTCGGTGATATCTTCTCACCTGGTTGAGATTGAACGCTGAGCCTTTCAGGCACCTGTTCAGCGGATTGAGGGCTTTCAGCCAGTATCAATTTTGTAATTTTCCGCGACGTACTTCCGCTCGCCAGAGGCGAAAACGGCGGAGCTAAAACTAGCGTGGCCGCACGGTCGGCGTGTGTGTGTGTGTGTCTGTGTGTCCTCTATGGATTCGAAAACCATACATCCAATCGCCGTGAAATATTGGGATATTATTAGGTGTATCTCCGGAAAGGTTTACGAAAAATAATATCTTGAATATCTTTAATATCCTTAGAGTTATTTGCAGATTTGTAGCTTTAACTCGCAAGCAGCGCCACCATTGAGACGGAGATAGGCTTTTTCAAGAGGGGGAGTAATGTTAGGAGAGAGGAGCGCGTCTCGAGGCGGGTGCTCACGTGTCACTGTTAAAAACCTATTTGTTTTGGCTACATCTTTTCCCGTGGACTTAACGATAACTTTTCTAAAACTTATTTCAAATTTCATGTATAATTATTTTTACATCATTTAGTTTAGTATAATTATTTACTATAATTTCCTATCGTTCAATTATTATACTTTTTGTTCTTAAAGATTATTTAAGACAATAATCTTTAATTAGAAAGTGCTTTGCCAAAAGTTTGGAGTGGGGCAGACCCCGTGCGAGAATGGATTCGCCCGGCCGCCGGCCGACAGTCAAAGTACCCACCGACCAATCAGGGCAGAGTTGGTGACACAGCTATGCCAAGTAGACAAGAAAAAAAGCCTCGCGGGAGCTTGCCCAAGATGACCTCCGGGAACTTCGTCCATCTTCCATAAACGACCATGAATTTATTCAACCTTATCGAGTATTTTTCAAGGGACCGGGAAAAAATGTTCACTAGATAAAACGATGATTTTGTAATGTAGAAAATTAGGAAAGACAAAATTCAGAATGACACCGCACACAGGGACCGGGAAAAAATGATCACTTTATCAGTTTCAAATTATCAAAATATATCTATTTCTTTTTATAAGTCTATAGAGAATTGTTTTAACAAATGTTCGTTAGACAGACCTTTACTCGGGTACCGATTAATATTGAATTTATTCAACTTATCGAGTATTTTTCAAGGGACCGGGAAAAAATGTTCACTTTATCGAGAGATTCGTTAGACAAACCTTTACTCGGGTAAAACACGGGCAAATGTTCGTTAGACAAACCTTTACTCGGGTAAAACCTCGGGCGAAGCCGGGTACGTCCGCTAGTAGTTACATAAATAAAACTAAGATATAAATCCTTAAGGTGTAAGAGTATCTTCTTATTTATAACAAGGCATTACAATTACAACGCTATGTTAGATTAAACTGCCGAAACAGTGGTGAACCACTCATCCAAAAATTGAAATTTCTAGTTTTAATTAGTATAGTTTTTTTTATATTGCTGTTATTGTTTTGGAATGTTCTATATTTGTGGTTCACTGGTTGTAATTCTAAAGATATATTGGACTTTTGATAATATGTATGTAAATTAACTTTATTTATTGTATAATTTATTGCTCTAAAATGTAAATTTAAATAACTTTCACTCTCACAATTCTCTCTAAAACTATAAATAATTTGTATATATATGTTATATAAAAAATATTACTTTATTTAAAATATATATCATAGATTCAAATATTGCTAAATCGACCGCCAGAGGTCATGCTTCCCCTATAAAAACTCGTTGTTGTTCTTCCCCGCTGGCCGGCTCAAAACTTTTGTACATTATGTAAATTTTTATTTTTTTTTATTCTTACGCCTAAAGCCAGGCAGTACTTTTACCGCATTGTGTTTTTTATATAGTCCATAAGTTCAGTTAAAAAAATATCTGATCAAAACCATTTTTAATATTATACTTTCAAGATTTTGCCACGACTGTTACACCAATACCATTTAGTACTGAAAAGAACCAACAAATAACTCTATAGCATAATCCCCAAGATGATAATAAATACAAGCAGAAAATCAATCTCTATCTTTTTTTTTTTTAAATATATAACATATATATATATATATATATATAAACTATGTAAATAAAATAGATTAAACATTTACACGCAAATATCCACATAGGATATAGCGTGTGTTTTGTAATAAATAAATAAAACAATCCCCCAATTTTTTTTTTTTTTTTTTTAATTTGATAGTATTTTTTCCCCATTATGTTGTACATTTTTCTAACAAATATTTCAAACACTTTTTTTTTACCTAACGAGAGGCTCTTCAAACTTTTGATGACACTCAAGAAATTAATTGGGGAACCAAAATAACAAGCACTTACACTCTCAAATTTACTTTGAAAGAAGCTCTCTCTCCTGTCAGGAAGTGTACATCATCTATTGACCCTATCTGCTAACTGGCAGTATCAGGTTTGGTGTCAGAGATGGTTAACAAGAGATGGTCAAAGGATAACAAAGTTTTTGGTTTTATTTTGACATGAGACTTTCTTTTATACAACAACAACAACAACAAAAAGCCTTTATTTAGGGTCACTGACCCTATACAGGATTCACCAGAGGTATGCATAAGAACAAAGCAGTGAGACAAAGGAAACAACGATATAGACAGAAGAAAAAGAAGAAAACAAAGAAAAAAAAACAAGAAAGAGAAAGAGGGAAGCAAGAAAAACAACACAAAAAGAGTAGCAGTAAGAAAGTGAGGAGTGAGTGTTACTTGGCCTTCTTCTGAGATATGGACTTGTGGAAACCATAAAACGCCGTAGCAATATACTTATTCTGGGTCATATTGATAATTATTGATGGAAGTGAAGCACAGAGTTGCCCAGTTTTGAGCATAAGGGTTCTTCTTTCTTCTTTCAGAGCAGAGCAATCAAAAATATAGTGAGTGATTTCATTTTTTAGTTTTGAATTACAGAAGGTACAAATCGGGTCCTCACCGCAGAGCATCTTGGTGTGGTTTTTGACTTTCTTTTATATAGATTAGTATTCTTAGCAAACTTTCCTTCCACACTCCATTATATTATGATGCATTAGCGCGCCATCTGTTATGAAAATTTTAAACTAATTTACATACGTATGATTCTTTTAAAAATTAAACACTTTTCTACTGTCCTTACTGCAATGGAAAAATTAATGGGATGGCCTGGCTCATCAGTGGTGAACCTCCCAGCGGTTTCGCTTAAACGGGTGAAACCGCTGGGAGTTCACCACTGATGAGTGCAGTAAGGGCAGTATAAAATTGTTTAATTTTAAAAAGAATCATACGCATGTAAATTAGTTTAAAATTTTCATAACAGATGGCGCACTAATGCATTATAATATAAACGTTTGTCTTTATTGAATTAATTTTTGGGCTATAGATTTCGGACCTAGTGCCCTCCTTCAACAATTGCCATATAATAACGGACAATTCTATAAAATACTGATATTTCTATTAAGGTGGAAACACCAGACTTGGGATCACCAACTTTGAGGAAGAAAACGAATAAACATAATTACTTTTAATACTTATAAATGACTGCGGCGTATAATTATAAAGCTATACAACCAGTTTAACCGCATAAGTTTCTTCTTATTTATGAAAAATCATTTTTAATTTCAAAGAGAAATAATTTAATATTTCTAACTTTTGGATGACGTATGAAAAGGTTGAATATATGAAGAGTGATGGTCTATATATGAATGGATGACGTATGGAGGGTGAAAAATATGAAGAGTAATGGCGAACGGAAAAATAAAATAATTTTTCCGTTCGCCATCACTCTTCATATATTCAACCTTTTCATACGTCATCCAAAAGTTAGAAATATTAAATTATTTCTCTTTGAGATTAAAAATGATTTTTCATAAATAAGAAGAAACTTATGCGGTTAAACTGGTTGTATAGCTTTATAATTACTTTTAAAAAGGTAATTTTAGTATTATTTACTTTAATTATGGAAACCCGCTAGGGAAACATGTATAGTATCAAGAAGGAGAAAATCAAGTTCAAATGATTATGCAAAAATGGTACCTGATGTAACAACATACACTGGTCCGCAAAATTAAAGGAACAACACATGTTTAAGAAAAAGAAAAGTTACATTAAGGGATATATATCAAGTTTTGGTATATTCAAAAGCTTCCATGAATTAAGAGAGTATGTAAAACAGAAAAACAAATAAAGTTGTTCCCAATATGCAAAATACCACCGTCTACGTTGACTCCGCCTCCAGCACGTGCCTGAGTCTTTCTCAAAGCGTCCTAATTTTACGCTCCACTAGATTTTTATTGAACCTTTTTGTTTTTTAAAGTTTTCATGGCTTATAGGCAACATTTATCACAAGAAAAAAATGGCAAGCTATTGGAAGGATGGAAGCAGGCCAATCACAGGCAGAAGTAGCAAGATGGCTTGGAGTGACAAGAAACGTTGTCTCAAGGCTTTGGAAAAAATTTCAAACGACAGCCAATGTTGCCAGAACACCCGGACAAGGACGGCCAAGGGTCACAACGTTAAATCAAGACCGTTATTTGAGTCTCCTTGTGCGTCGCAATAGAAGAATGACAGCATCGCAACTACGAAGTGACCTCAATGCAGCTACAGGAGTCTTAGTATCAACTGATACAATACGCAGAAGGCTTCACAAGAAGGGCTTCTATGCTCGACGACCCATAATTTGTGTGCCAGTGACACCACCTCAAAAGAGAGCAAGGAAACTTTGGTGCAGACAACATGTCGCCTGGAATCCAGATGAATGGAGCTGTGTAATGTTCACTGATGAGTCCAGATTCTCTCTAAACAGCGATTCTCGTCGTGTCTTTGTCTGGAGAGAGGTAGGAACCAGAAATAATCCCCGGAATATGGTTGAAAGGGATCCCTACAGAAGCCAAGGTTTTATGGTCTGGGCTGGAATCTTGGGCGGTCACACAGCACTCCACATTTTTCGGCAAGGAACCCTGACTGGACAGAGGTATCGGGACGAGATCTTGGCAGCATATGTGATGCCTCAAGCATTGGAAATGGGAGAAAACTTTCTAATAATGGATGATAATCCCCGTCCACATAGGGCTGGTGTGGTCGACACTTTTCTCCAAAACCATGCAATTGCTCGGATGAATTGGCCAACTCGATCCCCAGACCTAAATCCCATTGAGCATGTATGGGACAACCTAGGACGACGGATCTCATCCCTCCAACCCCCTCCTAGAAACACTCATGAGCTAGAAACAGCCTTAACACAAGAGTGGGCATTGATTCCACAGGAGCTGATAAACTCCCTAATTCTTAGTATGGGTCGCCGATGTAGAGCCTGTCTATCAGTTAAAGGCGATCACACCCCATATTAACAACAATATCTAAGATATTTATGCACTGACTGCAAGAAGATCATTGCTTGACCGGCTAATTTGCATAAAATACGTGTTAGAATTCTTTGATTTCGGGTATTCTAATCAATAATGGAATAATAAATTTGTGTATAAAATTTCATTGATAAATGTTCAATAAAATTTGAGATAAATGAAAAAAATATGTTGTTCCTTTAATTTTGCGGACCAGTGTATATACAAGGTGCTTTCATTAATTTCCAGAACTGGTTAAAAAAATAAAATAAAAAAATCTAGAGAAAAAATATGTTGCACACAGTTAAATACTGGACATTTGACCACACCTGACTGAAAACACGAGTCTAATGGCGCACGCGCCGATCTAAAAAAAAAAAAAGAACAAAATAACTTCCTTGTACGGTTCGTATTTCTATTTTTAAAAATGGCCGTTTTCGAAGATCAGAAAATCTGCATTAAATTTTGTTTTAAATTGAAAAATAAGTGCTACTGAGACGCATTAATTGGTTAAAGAAGCTTTTGGTAATGCTGCTTTATCTCGTTCAACAACTTTTAAATGGTTTTCACGTTTCCAAAAAGGTCGGGAAGAGGTAAATTATGATCAACATACTGGGCATCCAGGAACATTACGCGCGGTGTTGGGTATTAAATATTCAGCAAAAAAATGGCGTTAAGTCCAGAAAATTCTAGAATTGATATTAATCTTAAAAGAAGAGTCTTATTGTGCCCTGTTTATATTTATTTATACATGTAGACATTTCATCTAAAATAAACATTTTCCACGACATGTCGACAACTACAAATGCCCTTGTTAAAAGAAAAACAACATCAACATATAACATGGCGTTAAAACACTCACAGCCCCTCATTTTAAAAGAACTTCCCGTTTTATGTTTATTTTGCTTTTTTTCCCCTAAAGAAGACAAAGTGTTTGCCAAAATGTCATGAAAAATAAATAATTTACACTGGCCCAGCGGTATCTAGTAGAAAACAAATATTTATGACTTTTATGTCTTTTTGTTAACAATAGCGACATCTCTGTACAAAGCAGACGAAAAATTACGTTTTTAAATGTCAATATTTAATTTCAAAGTGAATAATACCACATTACTCTGTGTTCGAAAAATAAATAACTAAATAAAAGCAGACGACACTGAAAGATGCAATTTGTCCCCATTTTAACATCTAATATTTATTCGTCTTAGTATATAAATTAAAAAATATAAAACGAAGTATAGGCTATATGCTTATGATGTTTAGAAAATATTTCATTTTCCTTTCTACTACATAAGCTTGGTAACAAAGGTGAAAGTTTAAATTCTAAACTTGAGTGTTAAACATGGTAACTTTTCAATTAGCCATCTTTAACAACAACTTTATAGTGTTTATAAATTATAAGTTTTAAAAAGGAATATTTCCGTCATCTATATATGTTCCATTTTTGCCGAAAAAAAAAATACAAAGAAAGAGATTAAATTTACATACAAGTAAGCCTACAATGTGTAAACAAAAAATCGTCAATAAATATTTTTTAAAAACATCTTGTATTATAGAAAGAAAAGCCTAAGAAAATGAAATATATGTATTTATATAGTTATGAATATTATATATAGTAAGATTATGCACAAATAGTCATATTATACTATTAAATTTTTGTCATTTTCGGTGACACAAAAAGTAATTTCAAGAGAGTAGTCAACTACAGTTTGCAAAAGATAGGTATAGATAGCTATGCCTAACTCCAAATATATTTTAATGACTATTTTTGAGACACTTCGGCCAATAGTTTTTTTTAAATATAATTTTTTTTAAATAAAAAAAGCTACTTGCCAAAGTGTTTCTTATATTTAAGAACTATCATCTTCAAGATATTTTTAATGATATACGAACTTTTGTTATGTGTTTGGATACCTTGTTGCTATTTAAAAAAAAAAAGGCTTTTAGGTTAAACGACACACGCGAATCTTTGTAATGTAATATATATTTGGGTAACACAAATTATATAAACATAATTTTAAAAGTAATTGAAATGAAAATGTAAATAGGCTTTAAATATTTGTAGTTTTTCTTTTGATATTATTTCTCATACGCGATTAAATGTTTGGTATTTTATAAAACAAAATATTTAAAAATATATTGTTATTTTTAAATAATAAAACTATTGATATATTTCATAGAAAATGTGTTTGATGTATTTACTATATTAATTCTTAATATTTCGCTATTGTCTTAAAATTTATTTTCCAAAAATATATTTTAAATATAAATATTAACACAGAAATATATTCACTTACTTTTAAGAAAAATAAAAGGAAAAATTCTAACAGAAAGAACTGATTTTGTTGTCAAATTTAAAAAATAAAAAGCCAAACGCAACTTTAATCTATTACCACTATGCTGCTAGCGTCTGCAAAAAATTTACATATCAAAAGTTAATTTAGATTGTTTATTTTTATACATCAATAAAGATTATTATTGAGTTTTTTAAAACATTTTAAATTTGTAAGGGAAAATAGAATTCGGGTTAAAAAGTTTATTTTATTTTTTATTATAAATTTGAAATGATTTATAAATTAATGTAATTATTTTTTGTATATTTTGTTCTAAAAATTAAAATATTTTATCGAAATGAATATACCATAAAAATATATTAATATTATTAAAATAAGTTTCGCATCAACCATAATCTCTATTTTATTTTTATTTTTACATTTTTTTTCACTGAATCTTAGTCACTCTCGAAAAGTAACTTGCCAATCACCAAACTCATCTCTCTCTCTCTCTTTAAAAATATAAAAATATACTTTAAGTCAAAAAGCGAACCATTGAATATATTTATATATAAAAAAGCGTACCAATGATCTGTGAAAGAGACAAATGTGACAAAGATGACAAATGACAAAGTTATTTCCATTCGATCTACAAGAATTTGTAAATTACTTTTAAACTAAAATATCTTAACTATTACTCCACAAGGGTTAAGCTTTTTTTTTTTTTCAAATTATATATATAAAAAAATTCTATAAATATTAAAAAGTTCATAAATTTATATAGTACTAATAAGAAACCTTTATCCTTTTTCAAATAATTTCTAAAAATATTTTTTTCATTACTTTGATAATCTGTATACATTTTTTTTTGTTAATTCAGAATAATAACTAACATTAAAATTTGAAACGTATCGTTAAATTTAAGATTTTGTGAACTCCGCCTTTGCCGGTCCCAAGCCTGGATGAAAAAGGAGGAGGGGGAGCAGTAACAAGCTCACTAAAAAACCTGGGCTCAGCTGGCCTGGCTGATAGTACCCTGTAAGGGCTCCTAATCCAGGGATACAGGATGAGCAGCGTTTGTACTCCATGTTAGGAGCGGTTGCACATGGCGTCTGTTTCTCATGTCAGAGGCGGCCATTTCTTTTGGAGCTAAGTCGGCCTGCCACTGAGTAGTGCCCCCAGTCTTAATGACAAAGGCAGACGCATTTTACTTCACCCAATTTTGAGATAAGAAAGAAGAATAAGATTTTGTTAAAATAGAGGCAGAGCTATTGATCCTTGAGGAATACTCCCATAATCAAGGAACCTAATTTATATATTATCTTCAAAAAAGAGCAGACGATAAATATATAAAAATTAAGATTTTGTTAAAATATAGCTAGCTATCAAAGCGCAGAGGGACTGAATCAATAATAAAGAACTAAATTATATATACTATCTTGGAAATGCCAGTTTAAACACCAAAATTGCAATCGACAAATTTAGTCATCAAATCATCTGTTTACATATATTTTGGCTGAAAATGAGTATTGTAAAATAACGTTTTTAAAGCTCATTTTACTGTTTTAAAGAGTAGCCATATGTTGTACATATATGAATTAATTGTTACCACAGCGTGTGTGTGTGTGTAAGCTCACAGGTAAATAGGCGCAAACCGAAAGAAAAAAAGTTCCTTGTTTTAATATTAGTTTACCTTTTATATTTTGTTCTCTCTCTTGTAAATCAATAAATATAATGTTTGATTAATAATTCTTGGAATCAGTTTCTTTAAAAATTCTAAGCAAAGTCAACAATACTGTTAGAACTCATGGAATATTGCATGTATATATGTAAATATTACAACTATTTTCATATTTTTGGTTTTTGTGTGTGTGACCCCTCAGCGAAGGGGAATCTATTTTTTGCTGTTTCTTCTCCTCTTTTCACGCACCCATGAGAGGGCTTGGCTCATCAGTAGTGAACCCTCTGGCAAAACCGCTGAGAGGGTTCACTACTGATGAGCCAAGCCCTCTCATTCAATAACTCATATCATTGCAGTAAGGTCTGTAGAGATAATATTTGATGATATTTAAAAGAAACGCATTGCCAGTAAATTTATTTGTGTAAAATATTAACACTATATATAACTATAGTTTTGAAGATAGAGCAATCCATATTTAATTCATTAGATAATAAAAAGGCATATATTGGATTTAATAAAAGATTTATTTGCCAATATTTCGGCTGGCTGAACGCCAACCTTTATCAATTTTTCCTACCTACTTTGTATTTTTAAAATTATTTCAACTGTGATATTATAACACTATGCGGCGCTTAGTTTGTTTATACAAAACTGTAATGCCTTGATAAAGGTTGGCGTTCAGCCAACCGAAATATTGGCAAAATAAATATTTTATTAAATTCAATATATGTATGTAATTCTACTGTCCTCAAAGCTTATGTCCATAGTTCTTCTAAAATACCCATTCCAAGAGTCTATCAACAGTATCACTATAAAAGGAAGTTCCAAAAATGCAATATAACAGCGGTATGGTAGATTAAACTGGCGAAACCGCTGGCAGGGTTCACAACTGATGAGCCAGGCCCTCCCATTAAATTTTCCATTGCATTAAGGGCAGTAGAAATTGTTTAATTTCAAAAAGAATCATACGCCTTTAAAATAGTTTCGAATATATAACTATAAAACATATAAAGTTGCATAAGTAAGATATTTAGGTATCTAGAAGGGCACCTCTCCCTTTAACAAAGCCCTAGTAAAGAACTAGTGATAATAAAAAAAATGAGCCAAACACACAAAAATGTTTCATTCTTGCCTGAAAAGCGGCTCTCTTGCCTCTTCAACAGCTTAACACCAGTATTGGCAAACTGAGAAGCGTCCACCTAGAGACTATGGTTTCAGACTAACGGCCTTCGTCAGTCTAGAATGGACTTTATTCTGTGAGATCCACAAATGATCAAACAAAATCTTCACAATCCGCTAAAAAGGATGAACACCTGGTGTTGTAGCTTTGTCACCGACCCGAGTCCGTTAAGTTTGCGAAGACGGTTAATAGATGGTGTATAAGTTTGACGTCAATTTTAACGGGATTTCCATCTAATTAATAGTTTAGAAGATCATTTGTTAGTTGGAAGTAGATTTTAAAAAACACAGCGATCAACCAATGGTTTATCCGACTCCCGACCTTTCAGCAGAACTTGGATTCAAAATAAACATTCCAATGAGGATGAGTGAGCAGCAAGTCACTGAGTTAAATAAAACAATTGTTGATATGGCTAATAAATAAATAATTTCTACTGCCCTTACTTCAATAGAAAAATTAATTGGAGGGCCTGGCTCATCAGTAGTAAACCCTCCCAGCGGTTTCGCCAGTTTAATCTACCATACTGCTGTTATATTGCAATATAAATTAAATGCTAACTTCAAGTGTTGTTTTACAATCACAAGCCGCAGTGTATTATATTGTATTATAAGTTACTTTATGCATTATTTATGAACGGAGAAATATGTCCAGGGTAGCCTAGTGGACATGGCATCTGCCCGGTAAGTGGAACATTGTGGGTTCGATTCCCATCCCTGGACACTTTTATTTTTCCGTTCATCATTACTCTTCATAATTCACCCTTTCATACCTCATCCAAAAAGGTTAGAAATAGTCGATATTTCACCTTGAAATAAATTTTGATTTTTCATTGAAAAGAAACTCATGCGGTGTAACACTTCAAGTGTTGTTTTACAAATGTGGTATGGTAGATTAAACTGGCGAAACCACTGGGAGGGTTCACCACTGATGAGCAAAGGTCCTCCCATTAATTTTTCCATTGCAGTAAGGACAGTAGAAATTGTTTATTTTCAAAAAGAATCATACGCGTCTATAATAGTTTCGGATTTTGATAATAGATGGCACGCTAATGCATCATAAATAAATAGTTATATTGAGTTTTTTGTTCTTCGTAACTCCACAAAGATGATTGACATCGACACCTGGATCTTAGGATTTTCAGATTTTTCTCTTCTTTAAAATGACACAAAACCGACCCAATCAAATCGAACTTTTGTCACCACGGTACAACATCGCTGTGCGGAGGTCCAGAAGATACTGGAGCAAAACTGTAAGGAAGTTGACAAAGAGCTGGCGCTCTAGGAAGTCATTGTCCTTTCAGCACGGGACCATATTAACAAACTAAAACTCCAGCTGATAAGGAACCATAGAGATAGTTTCCATCATTCTTGGTACCAGGTAGAAAACCCCAAAAAAACAGACCCTCCAACTAAACAGAAGGGAATCGACACATTTGGCTAGATGGAAATCTAGTTACCTGCACCCTCTAGTCTATAAAGAGGGATCCAAAAGCTTCCCCATGTGCACTAGGTGCAAAACCTAAGAGGCCACTCACCAACATATACTAAATTGTATTGGAAAGGACAAAGGATTCCTGTACAGAGAACTAAGAAGAGTTCTTGAGCTTCTTTACGAGCATGACCTCCAAGATCTTGTCTAATTTAGACTAATAAAAGTATAAAGAAAAAAATTGTCCTTTTCCGAGGTTGAACTTCACCAATTCGATAACACGAGGAGAGTTTCAACCCCACATGGCCTGTTCAGTTGGATTAATGTCGAATGTAGAAGGTCCCTTCGAAATGTTTACATTCATCTGGGGGCAAACTCCTGGGGGAATGACAACTCCACCAATTGTACTGCCCCCCTAGTGGAGGGGAAACCCTCAACCACCCCCTTTCTGGCCCCCTAACCTCGTCTGCCCGCGCCATCTCCCCATCGCCCCCTTTCCGTACATTATCGGGAATTCCTGGATTGCTGAGTGCTTGCTAACTCCATGATGCCCCGTCCCTCCAATCCCAACTCACCCTCCACTCCAGCCAGTCCTCACTCCACTTCATACGGCAGCGAAAGGCCTCTAATAAAACAGATAAAAATAAAATACATTTCGTTATGTTTAAGACTTCCTATTGTATCACCCTCCAATTTCAAAAATACACTCATGGACAAAACTTAAGGAAGTGGAAAGTCTTTGATGTCGACGGTCGTCTTATTATTATTATTTTTTAATAAGATAGAGACAATTTTGTGTACACTTGGTTATCTCGTGTTTCTACAATAAAGGTCACTGTAATATCTTTCAGAGTTATTGTCCCGATATACATGCTAAAAGGTACAACTTCCTTAAGTTTTGTCCATGAGTGTATATACACTTGGTTATCTCGTGTTTCTTCAATAAAGGTCACTGTAATATCTTTCAGAGTTATTGTCCCGATATACATGGTAAAAGGTACAACTTCCTTAAGTTTTGTCCATGAGTGTATATACACTTAGTTATCTCGTTGTGTCTTCAATAAAGGTCACTGTAATATCTTTCAGAGTTATTGTCCCGATATACATGGTAAAAGGTACAACTTCCTTAAGTTTTGTCCATGAGTGGATATACACTTGGTTATCTCGTTGTGTCTTCAATAAAGGTCACTGTAATATCTTTCAGAGTTATTGTCCCGATATACATGGTAAAAGGTACAACTTCCTTAAGTTTTGTCCATGAGTGTATATACACTTGGTTATCTCGTTGTGTCTTCAATAAAGGTCACTGTAATATCTTTCAGAGTTATTGTCCCGATATACATGGTAAAAGGTACAACTTCCTTAAGTTTTGTCCATGAGTGTATATACACTTGGTTATCTCGTTGTGTCTTCAATAAAGGTCACTGTAATATCTTTCAGAGTTATTGTCCCGATATACATGCTAAAAGGTACAACTTCCTTAAATTTTGTCCATGAGTGTATATACACTTGGTTATCTCGTTGTGTCTTCAATAAAGGTCACTGTAATATCTTTCAGAGTTATTGTCCCGATATACATGGTAAAAGGTACAACTTCCTTAAGTTTTGTCCATGAGTGTATATACACTTGGTTATCTCGTTGTGTCTTCAATAAAGGTCACTGCAATATCTTTCAGAGTTATTGTCCCGATATACATGCTAAAAGGTACAACTTCCTTAAGTTTTGTCCATGAGTGTATATACACTTGGTTATCTCGTTGTGTCTTCAATAAAGGTCACTGTAATATCTTTCAGAGTTATTGTCCCGATATACATGGTAAAAGGTACAACTTCCTTAAGTTTTGTCCATGAGTGTATATACACTGGGTTATCTCGTGTGTCTTCAATAAAGGTCACTGTAATATCTTTCAGAGTTATTGTCCCGATATACATGGTAAAAGGTACAACTTCCTTAAGTTTTGTCCATGAGTGTATATACACTGGGTTATCTCGTGTGTCTTCAATAAAGGTCACTGTAATATCTTTCAGAGTTATTGTCCCGATATACATGGTAAAAGGTACAACTTCCTTAAGTTTTGTCCATGAGTGTATATACACTTGGTTATCTCGTGTGTCTTTAATAAAGGTCACTGTAATATCTTTCAGAGTTATTGTCCCGATATACATGGTAAAAGGTACAACTTCCTTAAGTTTTGTCCATGAGTGTATATACACTGGGTTATCTCGTGTGTCTTCAACAAAGGTCACTGTAATATCTTTCAGAGTTATTGTCCCGATATACATGGTAAAAGGTACAACTTCCTTAAGTTTTGTCCATGAGTGTATATACACTTGGTTATCTCGTGTGTCTTTAATAAAGGTCACTGTAATATCTTTCAGAGTTATTGTCCCGATATACATGCTAAAAGGTACAACTTCCTTAAGTTTTGTCCATGAGTGTATATACACTTGGTTATCTCGTGTCTTTAATAAAGGTCACTGTAATATCTTTCAGAGTTATTGTCCCGATATACATGCTTAAAGGTACAACTTCCTTAAGTTTTGTCCATGAGTGTATATACACTTGGTTATCTCGTGTCTTTAATAAAGGTCACTGTAATATCTTTCAGAGTTATTGTCCCGATATACATGCTAAAAGGTACAACTTCCTTATGTTTTGTCCATGAGTGTATATACACTTGGTTATCTGGTGTGTCTTCAATAAAAGTCACTGTAATATCTTTCAGAATTATTGTCCCGATATACATGCTAAAAGGTACAACTTCCTTAAGTTTTGTCCATGAGTGTATATACACTTGGTTATCTCGTGTGTCTTCAATAAAGGTCACTGTAATATCTTTCAGAGTTATTGTCCCGATATGCATGCTGAAAGATACAACTTCCTTAAGTTTTGTCCATGAGTGTATATACACTTGGTTATCTCGTGTGTCTTCAATAAAGGTCACTGTAATATCTTTCAGAGTTATTGTCCCGATATACATGCTAAAAGGTACAACTTCCTTAAGTTTTGTCCATGAGTGTAATGTACAGAGGGTAGGGCGAACAGTGGAGTTAAAACCTCAGAGGAAAAAAAGAAACAAAAACAAACAACAAAAGCACCAATAAGACAAACCACGATGAGAATGTAAAACAACCTAAAAACCTACATTGGCTATTATGTCACTCAGTACCAGTTGTTCATAGCGCTTGCTTCTTTAAACTGGAACTTACCACTCACTGCGTTGGCCTTCTAACAGCTAGCAGGACGTACATGTAGCTAAGTACATCTTTTTATTGTTTACGGAAGAACATTGTTTAATGCAAATGTTTATACGTTATTTTTCTACTGTCCTCTAAGCAAATGCCAATAGCATACTTAAATATAACAACAGTAAGCCATATATTGGGGACCTATACCGTCCAGGTACATAATTGCATAGAAAAGATGAGTTAGTTATTTACATACTTCGTTAATTTACATAACCATTTACATATGGCTCTCTCAATGTTTCTTCTCTTGCTCAGCCCTGTAAAACTTGTACAGGTCCAATGTATTGGATTTATTCTTTGTTATTATAAACAACAGAGCTTCTAGAGAAAGAGGATTTGATCCAATTTTATGGAAAAAAGTTCTCTTTCACTTATTAACTTTAAACAGAAAAACATGTGATGTTCCAGTTCCGAGTCGGTTTTTTAAATTACATAATGGACATACTCAGTCAGTTGAGGTAAATATTTCAGCGTGGTTTTCTTTAAACAGTGAAAAGAGTTATTTGTGCGAGACATCTTTTGACTGGTAATGGGAGATCTCTGAACAAATATTGTTCTGCTGTTTTCTGATTTTAATGAGGGGTGAAGACCTGAAATGCATTTTCTGTGGATCATGAATAACAATGGAGAGATGTTGCACTACTTATTTGATTGTGCTGCTCTGTCTGAGGAAAGACGAAAACTAAATGATAAAACGGGGAAAATTTTGTCCTTCATTTCCGGCACTAATTAATGAAATATCAAAAAATAGGTATATAGCGGTGGCGATATTTGGATTCCACAGGATTATATCCCGGGCCACACAGTGTTCTCCCCATCCCTTGTGAACTGGCGAATCCTGTATAGGGCGAGAGGCCCTAAATAAAGGCTTTGTTGTTGTTATATTGTTCTGCTGTTATAAAAGGGAGTATATTTTTATAGTGTGAATAAAAATGTTGAATTCGCAATTCTTAGTAGATCTTGGCGAACCTGGCCGGTAGCTGTTTTGATAATTTGAGGAATCTCTCTTTGAAGGATATAAAAGTCAGAACAGTTCCATGAGAATCATGTATCATTTAAAAGTTTTGTTAATTTTCTTAAACATCATAACTAAGGTTCTATCCTACAGTATCTCATATATAATCATCCAATACAGTATTATAACTCTAAAAAGCGCGGTCTGATGGATTAAATTGGTGAAGCCGTTGGAAGTGTTCCTCAATGATGAGCCAAGCAGTTTTTCACCGCAGTGGGGGTCAGTATAAAGTTGGTTTTATTTGTAAAAGAAACTTTTACTCTTAAATGAGCTGCAGGTAATGGTCACTAACAGATCAGCCTAGTGGACATAGCATCTGCCCGGTGGGCGGAACACAGTGGGTTCGATTCCCATCCCTGGACACTTTTATTTTTCCGTTTGTCATTACTCTTCACAATTCATCCTATCATACTTCATCCTTAAAGTTAGAAATAATCGCTATTTCTCTTTAAAATAAATTTCGATTTTTGTTTAAAAGAAACATTCGCGGTATAATTGCAATTTTCGTTTTACTAACAGATTAAATTGAAGAATATTTCCCCCCTATAGTGTGTCACCAAAAGTCTAACTCGGTGGACGCTAACAAAAAGACGTTAATAATAAAACAAGATGTTGTAAGACGTTGTCATGATTTGCCTTTACCAGCTAAGCACTTTTTTTGGAAGATTGTGAAGATTCCATTTGATCTCTTGTGAATCTCATGATATAAAGCCCGCCTTGTCTAAGTCTTGACGAAGGTCATAAGCCCGAAACTATGGTGTCCAGGTGGACACTTCTCAGTTTGGCGAAAACTGGTGTTGTGGCTTTGTTACCTATCAGAGTACGTTAGTTTGCGGCGACGGTCAATAGATGGTGTCTAGTTTTGACGGGAGAGGTGATATTTATTTCTATAGTTGTTTTGGGTTGTTTTCAATTGGTTAAAATTTTAGTACGAGGGGTGGCATTCTCTTGATCTGATGATGCCTTCAATCCATGTTTTGAGTCGGTAATCATGACTTATCTAAAACTATCCAACTCTACATTTTTGATATGGAAGCTGCTATGATCGCACTGCAGTCTCCAAGGTATTTTTGAATATACAGGTTCTCAAAGTGGTCGGTATCATATTCCAGTAGACTTCTAGGGATGCTGGTGGGTTCTGAAGTATTTAGGTAGAATTGAGATCATTCAGGCTCCTCTCTTATAGAATAATTTGATAAACACAAGGTAATAAGACCAAATTCAAATAAATAAATAAATAAATAGTGTGTGACGTTTCAGTAAAAACGCTGTTACCGAAACGCCACACACTATTTATTTATTTGAATTTGTTCTTATTACCTTGTGTTTATAATCTATAATGCATATTTTGCCTTATCACAGAAGAATTTGATTTTCGTTCCAGGGTGAAATTTACAAAATGTTTTACATTTCAAAATGTCTTCCTGAAAAATGGGATCTCCTTTTGGAAACTTGAGGGACTGAAGGAAACTGCACACAAAAGGTTAGTTTCTTCATTAAACACATCTGTAACTGTACATTTGGAATTTTTAAAGTTGAATTATCATTTATAAAGATTCTCATCATGACTTGTGTTTGTGCAATTCTCAACCTGCAACCACAAAACACATCATTGACTGTATTGACTCATCCATTGATGAGCTCTACTCATCCCCAGCATGCACCATCAACAAGCTCTACAAGCTTGATGTCCTAAAGTGATGGAGTGGAGATAAGAAAGAAGAAGATTCTCACAGAAATCTAGTAAAGTTAATGCTCTTCTGAAATAAAATAACCTCAACATTAAGGTCAAGTTTTAATTATATTTTACTTTTGTATAGATATTTGTTTGAAATGTAAAATAAAGGTTTCCAAACTTGACATCCATTTACAACTCCGCCTTTGCCGGTCCCAAGCCCGGATGAAAAAGGAGGAGGAGGAGCAGTAACAAGCTCACTATAAAACCTGGGCTCAGCTGGCCTGGCTGAAAGTACCCTGTAAGGACTCCTAATCCAGGGATACAGGATGAGCAGCGTTTGTACTCCATGTTAGAAGCGGCTGCACATGGCGTCTGTTCCTCATGTCAGAGGCAGCCATTTCTTTTGGAGCTAAGTCGGTCTGCCACTGAGTAGTGCTCCCAGTCTTAATGACAAAGGCAGATGCATTCTACTTCACCCAGTGTGGAGATAAGTAGAAGAAGAGAAGACATCCATTTACTGTTTATGTTTACATTATTGTAATCCATTGTGTTAGGATACAAATGTGATGATATTCATGGTACCTGGGAGGAGCTACCCTGTGAAGAGTCATGTTTGTTTCATCTCAGAACTGTGCACATAAGGAAGACAGGATTCAAGAATGGAGTCAGTCTTCCCAAATAGTACTCTATGTAACAGGGGGATGCAGACTTATCTTCTTTCGTGTCTTGAAGCCACCGGATACAAGATCTGTATGCCGATAAACAATTAATTGTAAATAAACGTACTATAAATAATCTCCATTCACGTGTTGTTGTGTCCAATGAAGAGCCTCAGATGTCTCCATACATCTCTTTCACAGCAATGTTCTCTATCTTGGGTGTGTAAAGCTGCTGTTCTAGGTCCATGTCAATTTTCTGTTGTTGTTGTGTCCAATGAAGAGCCTCAGATGTCTCCATACATCTCTATCACAGCAATGTTCTCTATCTTGGGTGTGTAAAGCTGCTGCTCTGGGTCCATGTCAATTTTCTGTTGTTGTTGTTGTGTCCAATGAAGAACCTCAGATGTCTCTATACATCTCTATCACAGCAATGTTCTCTATCTTGGGTGGGTAAAGCTGCTGTTCTGGGTCCATGTCAATTTTCTGTTGTTGTCGTGTCCAATGAAGAGCCTCAGATATCTCCATACATCTCTATCACAGCAATGTTCTCTATCTTGGGTGTGTAAAGCTGCTGTTCTGGGTCCATGTCAATTTTCTGTTGTTGTTGTGTCCAATGAAGAGCCTCAGATATCTCCATACATCTCTATCACAGCAATGTTCTCTATCTTGGGTGGGTTCTCTGTCTTGCTGGTCCCAAGCCTGGATGGATGGAGGAAGGAGGGCAATAACAAGTACACTAAAAAAACCTGGGCTCAGCTTATAGTACCCTGTAAGGACTCCAGGATGTACTCCATGTTAGGAGAAGTTGCACATGATGTCTGTTCCTCATGTCAGAGGCGGCCATTTCTTTCGGAGCTAAGTCAGTGGCCTGCTAGTGAGTAGTTCTCCCAGTCTTAATGACAAAAACAAACACATTCTACTTCACCCAATCATGACGGTTGTCAAAACTTCGTTAAAAATCTCAAGCTCAACAGGCTTAATATCCTGATATGATTTTTGAGTGAAGATAAAAAAGAAGAAGACCTTTTTAAACATAATGGAGAATTTGAAACTATTATAGACATGTATGATTCTTTTAAAAATTAAACAATTTCTACTGCCCTTACTGCAATGGAAAAAATTAATGTGAGGGCCTGGCTCATCAGTGGTGAACCCTCCCATTAATTTTTCCCTTGCAGTAAGGGCATTAGAAAATTGTTTAATTTCAAAAAGAATCTTACGCATGTAAATTAGTTTAAAATTTTCATAACAGATAGCGCGCTAATGCATCATAATATAATGGAGTTTGGATGGAAAGTTTGTTAAGAATACTAATCTATAAAAAGAAAGTCTCATTTCAACATAAAAACTTTCCTCTATCCATTGACCATCTCTTGCTATCTATCTCTGACACCAAACCTGAGACTGCCAGTTAGCAGATAGGGTCAATAGATTATAAACACAAGGTAATAAGACCAAATCCAAATAAATAAATAGTGTGTGACGTTTCGGTAACAGAGTTGTTACCATCTTCAGACAAAAGTACTGAATGAGCAAATGAAGATGGTAACAACGCTGTTACCGAAACGTCACACACTATTTATTTATTTGGATTTGTTCTTATTACCTTGTGTTTATAATCTTTAATCCAAATTGTGCCTTATCAGGGTCAATAGATGATGTACACTTCCTGACAGGAGAGAGAGCTTCTTTCAAAATTAATTTGAGACTGTAAAATGCTTGTTATTTTGGTTCCCCATGTATTTCTTAATTGTCACAGAGAGTTTGTAGAGTTTCTCATTGGGTAAATGTTTGTAATCTTTGTTAGAAAATTAAAACATAAAATCTACAAGAAGACCTAATCCATATAAATTAATAGTATGTGATGTTTCAGTAACAGAGCATTGTCTTAATTGTCACAGAGAGTTTGAAGAACCTCTCATTGGGTAAATGTTTGTAATCTTTGTTAGAAAATTAAAACATAAAATCTACAAGAAGACCTAATCCATATAAATTAATAGTATGTGATGTTTCAGTAACAGCGCATTATTACAATCATCAGAGAAAAGAATAAATCATGGTAACAATGCTGTTACTGAAACGTTACACACTATTAATTTATTTGGATTAAGTATTATTTTCTTGTAGTTATATAATTTATAATTTAAATTGTGCTTCATCATAAAACACATTGGAAAAAAAAAAAAAAGAACTATAATATTAAAAAATGACAAAATGGGTGCTGTTGGACAGTGGTCTAATCCATTGGTTTTCAACTGCTACAACCCGGGATCAAATCCCGCATTGGGAACTTTTTTTAAATTAAAAAATGCTACAATGATCTCGGATTCTTTTTCCAAAGTCCAACCCCATCAGAGAGTGCAAGTAACCAAATGAGGCTGTGGCACATTTGTAAGGGCAAAAGTCAAACTGCTTTTCAAATATCTAGATGCTGGTACACTCATAGTAAAAGCAGTCGTCAACTACTACCTCACCATGATTATCATGACTTGCGTCATGTGTACTAGGGAAAATAATAAAGAAAAAAAAAAGACAAAACAAAACAAAGAAAACCAACCATTACAATTATTTGTTTTTAATGAAAACCAATAAGTACAATATACTTTTCTAATTTCCATACATCTTTTTTTTTAAATCATCCGATTTCTACTTAAAAAAAAAAAAAAGATATAGAAAAAATCGGATGATTTCTTCCTATATTCATATAATATGAGGAAGAGCAATTTCATTCTCACTTTTTTTGATCAGCATTTTGTACAAACATTTTGGGGGGCATTATGCAAATCAAAACTATGCAAATAGAGAAAATTTTTCCAGAGTACAAAAAAAAAAAAAATTTCAGGCGAAATTTGGTGGCGATAGAAATATTTATAATTTTATATATATAATTCAAAATATTCTCTTTTTTTTTGGGGGGGGGGGGGGGGGGGGGGGGGGGGGGGAATAATATTGAAAGAATTTCATATTATTTCACTCTGCTACAATTTCTGGAAGAACTTTTGTTTTGAATAACAGTTTGTGCATATATAAGGAGTGGGCTTCCATATTTATCTAAAAAAAAACTTTCTCTATTTGCTTATCTTTTTATAGAAAAAAAAAAGTTTGTTAAAAAATAAATCCCAGCTAGCTTTTTATAAAAGTGGGCAGCACATACATTCTTCACATATACTTCTACAATGTAAAAAAACAAAATAATAATAAAGCCAAAAAAAAAAAAGTGATTAGAGAATATTTAAAAGTAGACATGTAGGTTGGTCCATTTTTTGTACCCCACACATTTTTTTTTAATATACACAGGCTATCTATATGCTCTAGAAGAAGTAGATAAAAAATAATATATAGGAAAAAAATACAAAAAAAAAAAAATTAAAAATTTGATAGTTGTGTGTGGTGTTTGCAAAAAAGGCATCAATCATATTTACATATATAGAAAGATATGGTGAATATGTAATATATATATGTGTGTTTATGTATATGTGCTTGTCTTTTTTTGTATAATATGTTTTTTATTTCATTTGATTATGGGATGATTTCTGCCACGTTGGAAAAAAATGAAAAAGAATCCAACTAAAGATGAAAAGGAATCCAAAATGAATGTTCTAGGATTATCAATGGTCGGCCGATATTGCCAATTAAACAGAATGGATGACAACTCTTGTCGCATCCTTTCTCACAAAAACAAAAAAGGATTTTTTTTTTCTCAAATGAATATATTATAATAACAAATAAAAATGATGCCCCAAATAACATATGTAAGTGTAAACGATTGACCAAAAATGTGAGTAGAATATTGAAAAAATAACATCAATGAATTTTGATAATATAAGTTTGAAAAATCATAGAATTAGTCATGATTGAAATGAAGGAAAAAAAATGCTTTTTTTACAAAAATGTTTATATAACACAAGAATTGAAAAACAAAAACTGAAATTTTCAAAAGATCTAAACAAAACAAAAATTAAGTTTTTTTTTTGTAAAAGGCAAAACTTTTACAAAAAAGTCTTTTTTGAACAAATTCATTGAGGAACTGCAGAGATATTTGCACAATTTCAATTTCCATATAGTTGGCAGAGAGAGAGGGCTATTAGTTAATTGAAAAAATGTGTGTAAATATGCAAATAGGGAGAATATAGGAAAACTTACTATAGCCTCTCTGTTTATATTTATTTTCATTCCTACTATCAAGGCGTGTCCAATTACCAACAAGAATTTGCCGTAAAACATGACTAAGCAGAAAGGAACAAGAAACAGTTCCATAGAAACTTCTGCCAACCACGTCATTGGACCTTCCATTGATGAGTTCTATCCATCCCCAGCACAAACATCATCAAAAATCTCAATACCCATGGATTTGACACCTAAATAGGATTGGGAACACATTATTGATTGTATTGACTCATCCATTGATGAGCTCTACTCTTCCCTGGGAGACACCATCAAAAGTCTCAAGCTTTACAAGTTTGATACCCTGATATGATTGAGTGGAGATAAGAAAGAAGATAGGATTGAGAAAAAAAAAAAAAGTTTTCCCTTCTTTATAAAGGAAGGATCTCTGTGGTTCAACCTTATCCATTAACTATAACCATTATGACCACAAGATCAAATAAAAGATAGTTACAGTACTATTGTTATACCATCTTCAGACAAAAATACTGCAATGCTATGATTAATATGGATAAAAAACACAAGGTAATAAGACAAAATCTATATAAATAAATAGTGTGTGCGACGTTTTCTGTAACAACGTTGTTACCAACATCAGTAGTATTCAGTACCTTTGTCTGTTGATAGTAACAACGTTGTTACCCAAACATCACACACTATTTATTTATTTGGATTTTATTACCTTGTGTTACTGAATGTAATAGAATCCCTCAGTACTTTTGTTCGAAAATAGTAATAATACATTAAGAAAAAGGCATCTCTTTATCCTGCAACTGAAAGTTGCTGATGGCTTGCGCCATCTATCGGAATAAATATCAACTATTCTCATTGATTTTTAATTATTCCAGAATTGGCCGAATACCCATTCTTGATTAATCAAGAAAAGCTAACCACGGACGCGTTTCGGGCTGTTGGCCCTCATCAGCGTGGTGCAAGCTGTTCCTCAACGACCAAAAAAACTGGCCATTTAGGCATCCTGAAAAATCATGAAACAGGTAGTTAAGGCCAGAATTGCGTGAGACCGTAAATCATTGTGAAAAAATAGTACAAATGTGATATTGTACTGGGATAGTAATAATACAGTTACACCACAAACTACCATGTTATTTAATTTACTTATTTAGAGATTTGGTCTCTTGTTATCTTATTAATAATAAAAAAAAAAGTTACCTTATTATTAAGATAGAAAGAAACACAAGGTAATAAGGCCCAAATAAATAAATAGTGTGATATTTCGGGAATAGCATTGTTACCATCTTCAGACAAAAGTACTGAATCTGATGATGGTAACAACACTGTTACAGAAAAATCACACACTATTTATTTATTTGGTCTTATTACCTTACGTTTCTAATCTGTAAACCACAAATTGTTCCTTACAATTAAGAGAGATAGAAAGTTGTGTCAAACTGTGTAGGAAACTCTCTTTAGAAATTATCTCCAAGGTTGAGAGAAGTAAGATCATTCAATTAAAATAGAGAGTCAAGATGTCACAAACTTCAATTAATTGGACTTTAAAAAGAGAGGAATTTTACTTCAAAACTATAGGAGAAATTTGGTGTGGAAAAAAAAAAAAGTTTGCATTCTAGAAACATTTTTTTACTGATTCAAATTTTGAAAAATGCACAAATTTGGATCATTACCTTGTGTTTATAATTTTGAAAAAACAAAAATTGGAACTGATAACTGGATGGAACAAGAACAATCTTTCTCAAAATTTCTGCAAAAAAAGAACCGCTTATGTGTTGGCTAAATGTCATAATATAATAATTAAAACAATACTTCAATACCCTTATAAATGATTGTTATACTCTGATAAAGCAAGAATATTAATCAGAACATTCTATTTTTTAAAAAATGAACATAAGTGGCCAAAGTATCCTTTATCTAACACAATAATACAAGAAAATAAGACCTAATCCAAATAATTTAATAGTTTGTGAAGTTTCAGCAACAGCATTGTTACCATCATCAGATAAAAGAATAAATGGAATCATAAACCATTTATTCTTTTGTCTGATAATGGTGACAATGCTGTTGCCGAAACGTCACACACTAATAAATTATTTGGATTAGGTCTTATTTTCTTGTATTATAATCTATAATCCAAATTGTGCTTTATCATCCAACACAATATGTAGTTTAAAAAAAAAAAAAGAAGAAAAAGAAGAGAGGAAAAGAAGACAAAAAGGATAAGAAATGAATATCATAATACAATAGAGAGAACCTTCATGTAAGGAAGAAGACACACTCCAGCTGGAGGGACATTTCTCTACAACGGACAGTTTTCATCACCACAATTAGTAGATCGACTATTTTAACTTAGAAACTCTCCAGTAAGAGGACACCTCTCTCTCTAAAAGACACTTTGGATCTGTAACTACCTTTACAAAACACATCATTGACTGTATTGACTCATCCATTGATGAGCTCTACTCATCCCCAGCAGACGCCATCAACAAGCTTTACAAGCTTGATACCTTAGTGTGATTGAGTGGAGATAAGAAAGAAGAAGAAGACTACCTTTACAAAGAGGTTGTTGTTTCCTATCCCCTTGTGTAAAGATTACACAAATTCTATGTTTACAGAGAGGTAATTCAGGGGTGTCAACATTAGATATTAATATAATTTAATGTTTTTTAAAATATAATATTTAATGTTATTTATAGAGTCAATCTTTTTGAAAAGTTTAAATTTTGGTTAAGATTTGAAAAATCTCTCTTTTTTTTAAACCTATCTCATTTCATACTTTTTTCCTTATATGAAAAGAAGGGAGTGTATGTAAGTATGTATATATGTATGTATGTGCATAGATATGTTCGGATTATTACTTTGCATGAAGATGTTTCACTAAAAAAAAAAAAAAGAAAAAACATAGAAAGTGAATTAAAATGACCCAAAAACCGCCATCACAATTTGGAATCACAAAGGTTATTCTGCAATTTGGTATCACAAGAGAGAAGAAAAATTGTCCATCGTGTTTACAATATTTTCTAATACCACACACAAAAATTTTAAACTTTGATCCATAAAAGTTACATACACAAAAATCTTTCTACAAAAAAAAAAAAAAAAAAAAGACAGCTATTAAATTAAAAAAAAAAAAAAAAGGAAAAAACAACAAAACTGTATACAAAAATCATTTATATACTTTTTTTTCAATATATTAATATTTAAAAAAAATTCTCTATATATAAAAATTATTTTTCTTTACAATTATTTTATAAATAATATATATATATATAAATAGATATGTTTCACACGCAAAAAAAAAAAAAACGCAAAAATCAATAAATAAATTTTGGAAAAAAAAAAAAAAAAGATAAAATTTGCATATGCAGAAAAAAGGTGATATTGAGTGAAAAGGTTAAAAAAAAAAAAAGTAGAAGAATAGGAAAAAAAAAAAAAAAGATCAAAACAACCATAATATTTACACAACAAATATAAACATTTTATATATACATGTGCACATGCAAAACTCTTTTGATATTCCTTTTTTTACATATATATATATATATATGTAAGTATATATGTATATAGGTAATAAAACAAAATAGTAAATCTGCAGCAATGACCAAAAATATATATATAGGGTAAGGAACAAAACAAAAAAAGTGTTTACTTTGACCCGAGGGTTAGCTTTGGAATGTGTAAGTGTTTGATATCTCTCTTTTTTTTCCCCCCCAAGCCCCTCACAATCTCACACTGGCAGTGCAAGCGTGCAAATTTAGAAAAAAGGGAAAACCAAATGCCTGAGACTCCAATAGAGAAGAACATTTTTCCATCATTGGGAGAGGAGAGAGATTATTAAAGAAAGGATATCAAAAGAAAAGAAAATTCTGCGCCGTTAAACATAAGCTAGCATACCCCTAGCTATATATATATGTGGTAACTTTGTACAAACAATAAATTATAATCTGTATATAAAGGGAAGGAAAAAAAAGGCATTTGAAAAGTTTTTTTAGAACTCTATAAAACTTCATAATGTATTTTTCCAACAGTTTTTTTTTTGTTCTTTCTTTTTATGATTAAGTATGATAATGTTTTAGTGCTTCTATATTATATATATATATGTAGTGTGTGCATATACAATTTTAAAATTATATATATATATTATATAAAAAAATTGAAAAACAAACAGCAAACAAACAAACAAAAACAATAAACTGTGAGCAAATCAACCCAAAAAAAAAAAAATCTCTTATTATAAAATTTTATATATATACATATTTATATATATAGATAGAATCTTTAAATATATATAATTTCTTTTTTAAAAATCTTTCTCCCGTATGTGCCTTAATGACTATATTTTGTTTACTGTTTACATTAGAAATATATAGAATTTGTCTGCAGTAAAGGAGAGAGATAGAGAGAGAGAAAAAAAAAAGAATGTTTTTTTTTTTTCATGGAAAAGTTTGAAAGTACAAAATTTCTCTACTCAAAAGACCTTAAAATATATATTATATTTATATATATATAAAAGGTGCAAGGAAAACTAAAAGAATTTTTTTTGTGAAAATACTTTTTTTTTTAAACTGGATTCTTGAGAATGCGTTTCTGGCGGAAGTCGTAGACCTTGCGGCAGAAAAGAATGGTTTCGGGAGAACATCCTGGTGAAGGAAGGAGATGGCGTCGTGGATAGTTTTCTGGGTCGGGGATCATCTTGGGGGGTGGGATGACACCCATCTCCGCCATGCGCACCATTCTGCGATGCCTGCCCATCGAGGAGTCAGGGCCCACCATTGCCACTGAGGGGGGGGGAGGACCTACCTGCAGTACTCCCCGTAGGTGAGCACATAGCATTTGTCCTCGATGCAGGCGACGCTGTTCAAGTCCCGGTGTTTCGAGGCAAAGATCTCGTCCTTCTCATGTGGGTATTTGCTTCCAATGTCGGTGTGTTCCGGGCGGTAGTACCACAGGAGACTCATCATCATAGCCCCATCTGCCGCAGCAAATTAGGTTGAGGAGGAGGTCTGGCTGGGTCACCGGGGAGGCTGCTCACCGTTCTCGGCATCCTCCCATAGCTCCAGGATCTTGGCGACGAATGGGATGTCGTTCTTGCGCTGGCCTGAGCGCAGGAGCACGCAGTCCCGCACGCGAATGATATCCCCCTCTGTGGCATGGCGTATGGCTGGGTAGCAGCGCTTAGTGACGGGCGGTTCCTCCCCCTGCCACCACAGTCAGTAGCCCCGGTGACGGCCAAGGTGGGCGGGCAACTCACCCGGATGATTATCTGTCTTTCTGCAGGATCCCCGTTCCACACCCAATCATGGGAGAACTTCCTCTGGGCAGGCAGCGGCTGGAAGGATGGGTGCTTGGTGTCCTCCACCATGACGACTGGAGGAGGAGGAGGACTGTCATCCACAACCACTATCTCCTCGGGCTTGGCAGCTTCCACACTTTCCTCCTGCTTCCTTGCCGCTGCTTCCATCTTGTCTGCTGAGTCGTCGTCATCAATCACAATGATACAATCTTCCTTGTCTTTGGGTTCAGCCTCTGCTGGGGGAGGAGGGGAAGGGTGTTTCTCCACATAGGCCGGTGGCTTGGTAGTGGCATCAGGTGCCACCTGGCCCTTGGGGAACCGATGCCTCCCATTCTCAGGGGGAGGGGGGTAGCAACGGTAGTCGGCATAGCTGTAACAACTGGGAGGGCACTGGGGGTACATGGGGGGTGGAGGAGGGGGGCAGTAGGGCTGGTTGGCAGCAGGGGTGGCCTGAGCAGCAGCTGTGCTAGGAGGGGGCTCCGAGGGAGGGTAGGGGTAAGGGTGGTACAGGGCGCAGGGACCATCGAGGGAATAGACCTGAGACCTAGGAGGGGCAATGTGGTGAGGGGAGGGCATGTGGTGGTGGTAATAGGGTGGGGACCTATAGGTACCAGGGGTGGGCTTGGGAGGTTCCTCCATGGTCTCAGGGGGCTTGTTGGGGTAGAGCTGCTGGGGGTGGTAGGGCACTGGCTTGTGGACCATGTAGGCCTCGTGATGAGGCTGGATCATAGGTCCCGCCGGCTGGTAATACCCTGTACACAAACTGGCTCTACACCAATCTTGAACACATTTGTTTCAAACAATAAGTCAAGACACCAATTGCCCCTGTTTAGGAAACTAAAAATTGATCCCAACAAATATTTGATAATAACACACACACACACACATAGGAAAAGAGCAAAAAAATATTTTTTTTTTTCAAAATTCAAACAAATGTGTAATGGGGTTTCGCAAATTTGTTCTAAGACTACAGATAATTGGCACCAATTTAATTCTCCAGTGAAGGGTCTACCCAAAGTTGATAGGAGGGAGATATGCTACTATGGCACAAATTGATTAGTATGTCACTTACATTTAGAATCAAGGCTTCCTAATATGTAGAAAATAATAGTAACATGTTGTTTATAAGCTTTTTTTTAAGTCTTTTTTTTTTTTAGGTTTTTAAGAAAGTGAATTGTAGGGCTTATAAAAAAAAAAAAACAGAGAATATAAAAGTATTGAGGAATGGTTAAATAAAGGTAAACAAGCAATTTTTTTTAGAAAAAAAAAAAACCTTTATTTAAAATGGCCCAATATATATACAGTCTAGCTTCTTTAACAACACCCCAAGGCTTCATAGCTTTCGGTAGAATTTGGTGTGTTATATGGTATAGTCGGTCTGTTATATGTTTAGCCCAATTAACACGGCACTTTTCAGTAGTTCCTATAATCAGCATCCATTCTTTATTCCCATTAAACCCCCAAATAATTAAAGTTACAGTAGAACAACCTTCACGAGAGGACACTCTTGTTAAAGAACACCTCTCTACAAAGGAAGGGGGATACAAGAAAATAAAGACCTAATCCAAATAATTTAATAGTTTGTGACGTTTCGGCAACAACATTGTTACCATCTTCAGACAAAAGAATGAGATAAGATAAAGAATTATGATAAATATGATGAAGAATTCTTTTGTCTGATGATGGTAACAATGCTGTTGCCGTAACGTCACACACTATTAAATTATTTGGATTAGGTCTTATTTTCTTGTATCTGTAATCCAAATTGTGTTTTATCACAAAGGAAAGGGGAGTTTTCATTGCCCCAAAAAATGACCTTATTTACTATTTAGCAACTCTCTTGTGAGAGGATACCTTTCTTGATAAATCACAATTTGGATTATAGATTATAAACACAAGGTAAAAGGACCAAATCCAAATAAATAAATAGTGTGTGACATTTCGGTAACAGCGTTGTTACCATCATCAGACAAGAGTACTGAATGTAACACTGAATCACACACTATTTATTTATTTAATCTTATTACCTTGTGTTTATAATCTATAATCCAAATTGTGCCATTCAGTACTTTTGTCTGAAGATGGTAACAATGCTGTTATTGAAATGTCACATACTATTAATTTATTTGTATTAGGTCTTATTACCCTGTAGGATACCTTTATATAAAGGGCACTTTGGCTCTGCAACTAGGTATCCTTTACAGAGAAGTTCTAATGGATATGCAAATTTGTATTTTATTTCAAAATATTTATTATAGGACAATACAGTAGAACCTCCCTGTTAAGGACACCTAATTACAAAGTCAAAAGTGTCCTTTAGGGAGAGGTGCCCTCTTACTGGAGAGTTGCTAAATAGTAAAAATGGTAATTTGGCAAATGAAAACTGTCCTTTACAGAGAGGTGTCCTCTAGCGTGAGTGTTGTAACAACGTTGTTACCATCTTCAGACAAAAAATTCAGCACTTGTTACCAAAACGTCGCACACTATTTATTTGGTCTTATTACCTCGTCTTAAAAAAGGCCAAAATTAGCTTCAAAGTTTCTTTATATCATGAAGTGTGGAGTAGCAGCTAGAGGAAACTGTATATTTAAAGAAGGAAGTAAGGGGGAAAAAAAGGAGAGGAAAAGAGGCCAACTTAGACGATGGCATAGCATGACACTCTAAAACTCCCAGAATAACAGCATCAAGTGGAGGGCTGCCCTACCCTACCAATACTTGGCTACATTTAGATTTTTTTCTTCTATAAAACTCTTTGGTACAGTAGAACAACCTCCATGAGAGGACACACATGCTAGTGGATACCTCTCTACAAAGGACAGTTTTCATCTGCAAAATTACCATTTTTTACTATTTAGTAGCTCTCTGGTAAGAGGATACCTCTCTCCCTAAAGGACACTTTGGCTCTGTAATTAGGTGTTGTCCTTTACAGGAAGGTAGTTCTACTGTATTTCCTTCAATACATACAAAATAAATTCTAAATTGTGTGTGAGATATATGTAAATAGGAGTTTTGGAGTATATAAGAAATTCTCAAACTGATTTCTTGTTGACACCTGGGATATTCTTTAAGTTGCATAATTATCTAAAGCCATTCCCCCCCTCCACTTTCCCTACAATATCAAAACTAATTTACATATAAAGTCAACATTCATCACTGACGATGTGTAATCGGAGATGAAAGTATGTAATAGCATCTAAGAGTGTTTGCTTGTGTAACATGTTTAAAAAAAATAAAGCCATACATCCTATCTCGCATTAATATTTCTTGATTATCCTCATTATCATCAGACAAAACTATGGTAACATCATAAAAGAAAATAAGACCTAATCCAAATAATTTATTAGTGTGTGACGTTTCGGCAACAACATTGTCACCATCATCAGACAAAAGAATGATGGTGACAATTTTGTTGCCGAAACGTCACACACTAATAAATTATTTGGATTAGGTCTTATTTTATTTATTATAATCTATAATCCAAATTGTGCTTTATCATATTGTAACAAAGTATTTATTAATTTTATTATTTTTATTAACAGAGTGGTCATTTTTATGTTTATATCTTGCTACTCTGTAAATTTCCCTCGTGTGTTATCTTTTGTTTACCATTCATAGTTTGTCCTTTCCTGAGATAAATTGTTGTCTCCTCCTGAAGTTTTTGTCTTCCCTAATTTTCCACGTGGCAATATGGTAACATTATTGTTACCAAAACATCACACATTATTTATTTATTTGGTCTTATTACCTTGTGTTTATAATCTATACTCCAAATTGCGCCTTATTATCCTTGAAATACTTGTATGTGTATATTCAAAAAGGATTATAACAAGCCCATAATATCTGTAAAGGAAGAGAAAGTTAAGAGAAACTATGCAAGCACTGATACCATCAATGAAGAATGCTATCTTCCAAGTGGCTCTAGAATATAAAGAAAAAAACTATAAATAAACAAGATTAAAATACCAAATTTTTAAATTATCTGAGATTCTTTTAGTTAACAGCACTGTCGGCATCTTCAGACACAAAAAAAAAAAAAGTACAAAAAAGAAACAAAAGGTAAAATGACCAAATCAAAATAAATTAATAGCATGTGAGGTTTCTGTTACAATGCTGTTACCCAAATGTCACACACTATTTATTTATTTGGATTTGGTCATTTTACCTTATGTTTATAATTTATAATCCAAATTGTACCTTATCATTATATAAAACAAAAATAACTTCATACAATGGTCTTTCATCTTGTTATTTTTATCTTCAATCCAAAAATTGATTCCCGTACTCTCATTCAGAAAAAACTAAAGAATAACCAAGAATAAAGGTTATGGTTAAAAAAACATCACCTATATACCCGATTTTAGACAAAAAATATACAGTAGAAACATACTCCATGAGAGGACACCTCTCAATAAAGTACAGTTTTTCATTGCTAAAATTACCAGTTTTACTAACTAGCAACTCTCCAATAAGAGGATACTTCTCTCTAAAGGACATTTTGGCTGTGCAATTATGTGTTGTCCTTTTCAGAGAGGTAATTCTACTGTATTAGTAAGGCAGTGGAGGAGCACAAACATTTGAAGTGTGAAGAGAGAGATTTTTGAAAATAACCAAACAATTAAAGTCGTCAAAATGTTGAATAACTCTGAAAAAAGTAGAACATTAAAACTTAAAAAGGTGAAAACAACAAGAGCAAGAGAGATAAGGCACAATTTTTAGTACTTTTTACTATTTTTACTACCATTTAGTACTTTTGTCTGAAGATGGTAACAATACTGTTACCAAAACGTCACACACTATTTATTTATTTGGGGTCTTATTACTTTGTGATTAAGAGCAAGAGAGAGAAAAAAAAAAAGAAGACATTCTAACAGAACTATAACCAATCAGCCAAATTGAAACGGTACACTCTCAACAACAATCACTACAAAGTATGATATATGGTATAAGGTTCAATTTGGATTATATAGATTAGAAATAAAAGGTAATAAGACCAAAATCCTAATAAAATGAACAACACTGACTTCAATTTATTTATTTGGATTTGACCTTTTATTACCGAATAAGTCGAACTGCTTTTTACATGTGTATATATATGTCATGTACTTACAGTAAAAGCAGTTGACAACTTCTACCCACCATGATTATCATGGGCTGTACCATATGTACTAGGAATAAACAACAACAAAAAAAAACAGAATATGGCAGTTTTCACGAGATAAAAATCCCTCACATTTTCAATAAGCTGTCAATCTGTCAGAGAGGAAACAACACACAAACAATAGGGAATAGAAATGTCGAGGAACACAAAAAAAAAAGAAAGAAAAATGGGGAGCAACAAACTCCTCTAAAAAGGGAGAAAAAGAAGGTCGAGGTGAGATATATAAAGCAGCAGCAGCAAGGTTGTCTGAGAAGGGGGGAAGAATGGCAGTGAGGGGTGAGGGCCCCCACACAGGGATTCACCTGCCACTTCCTGTCCCATCAAGGTTAATTGCCTATTCCCCAAGGTATCCTCCAATTAGAGGACAACTCCTTCCTACCCACTTCCTTTTTGTCCGCCGCACGCACCCATGCTGCTGTTGGACAGACTTCCGATTCTGGCTGGCTCCCTCCCTCTCCATTTTATAATATTCCTAGCTCTCTTCAATTTATAAATCCTGGCTTTCTTCAATTTATAACTCTCTCCAATTTATAAATCCTGGCTTTCTTCAATTTATAACTCTCTCCAATTTATAAATCCTGGCTTTCTTCAATTTATAAATCTTGGCTCTCTCTATTCTATAATCCCTCTCCATTTTATAATCTCTCTTCAATTTATAATCCCTCTCCATTTTATAATCTCTTTCCAATTTATAAATCCTGGCTCTCTCCATTTTATAATAATCCTGGCTCTCTCCAATTTATAAATCTTGGCTCTCTCTATTCTATAATCCCTCTCCATTTTATAATCTCTCTTCAATTTATAATCCCTCTCCATTTTATAATCTCTTTCCAATTTATAAATCCTGGCTCTCTCCATTTTATAATAATCCTGGCTCTCTCCATTTTATAATAATCCTGGCTCTCTCCAATTTATAAATCTTGGCTCTCTCTATTCTATAATCTCTCTTCATTTTATAATCTCTCTTCAATTTATAATCCCTCTCCATTTTATAATCTCTTCAATTTATAAATCCTGGCTCTCTCCATTTTAATCTAAAGGCCAAGAATCTTTATTGACAAGAATGAAATGTTCCTTCAACATTAACCTATAAGAGTTGCTAAATATATTTAAGAGACAAAGGTAGATGAAGAGTTTTCTCTTTCAATGTAAGTGTTTAGACTCTTGTCATTTTTACCCCAATAGATATGGGTATTGGTTTACAATACAATTTTTCAAAAAATGATGTATTTGGTTAATAGAATAGAAATGCAAGGTAAAAGAACCAAAAATAAGACTTTAATCCAAATAAATTAATAGTGTTATAAAATAAATAAAGCTTCCAGGGGCTAAGTTTCTTGTTTCTAAATTTCTTACAACTTTTTTATTTTCAAGTTTTTGGACTTGTCAGTCCTTCAAAAGGAGTATCACGTTATAAATTAATGATAAATACTATTTTTATATACGATAAGGCACAATTTGGATTATAGATTATAAACACAAGGTAATAGGGCCAAATCTAAATAAATAAATAGTGTGTGACGTTTCAGTAACAGTGTTGTTACCATCTTCAGACAAAAGTACTGAATGAGAAATTTTACCTCATTCAGTACTTTTGTCTGAAGATGGTAACAACGCTGTTACTGAAATGTCACACACTATTTATTTGGATTTGGTCTTATTACCTTGTGTTTATTTTTATATACAAATTATTATTCACATAGTGTAACACACTATTAATTTATTTGGATTAGTTCTTATTTTCTTGTATCTAAGATGTGCTCTTATTTTACCTTGTGTGTATACAATTTTCCAATTAACACAAGCCCTCCCCACTCTTGATAGAATACTCAATTAAGAATAAAAAGAAGAAATCTATATAGGGGGATAGGTTGAATATTATTTGGGTTGAAATGAAATAATTTAATGGAGACTACGTTATTCCTTTGAGAGTATTAAATGAAAAACTATAATGAACAGATAAGGCACACAATTTGGATTATAGATTATAAACACAAGGTAATAAGACCAAATCCAAATAAATAGATTGTGTGTATATTTGTGTAAATATTTAGTTTCATTCACCTTTTAATCCAATCAATATACCTATATACCCTAAGATATAATGTCTTCTTCTTCTTTCTTATCTTCACAGTGGATGAAGTAGAATGCGTCTGCCTTTGTCATTAAGACTGGGAGCACTACTCAGTGGCAGGCCGACTTAGCTCCAAAATAAATGGCCGCCTCTAACATGAGGAACAGACGCCATGTGCAGCCGCTCCTAACATGGAGTACAAACGCTGCTCATCCTGTATCCCTAGAGTCCTTACAGGGTATTATCAGCTGGGCCAGCTGAACCCAGGTTTTTTACCGAGCTTGTTACTGCTCCCCCTCCTCCTTTTTCATCTGGGCTTGGGACCGGCAAAGGATGATATAATGTTGCTAAAAGATGTGAAAACACAATAGGATAATAATATACGTAGGAGTTTTTGAGATAGATAGTAAGAAAACTCAAAAGTTTGAATTCTTGACAAGTGTGTGTGAAGTTTAAAAAAGAATAATGTGCTAGTTTGATAAGGTACAATATATTTGGATTATAGATTATAAATAAACAGTAATATGATTGAATCCAAATAAATCAATAGTTTGTGACATTTCGTTAACAGCGTTGTTACCATCATCAGACAAAAGTACTGAATAAGAATAAAAAATATCACAGCATGTGTTCTTAGATTTAAGAACACGCTGTGATATTATTTCTCATTCAGTACTTTTATCTGATGATAACAACAATGTTACCTGATAAAACCCAATTTGGATTATGTTGTTGTTGCTTATTCCTCAAGTCGTTTAAACAATCTCCATTAGGTCACATTGTCCAAGTTTTTCTATTATAGTCCTGGGGTTTTCCCAGAGGTCTTTTTTTTGGAGGATTTGATAGCATATTTCATTTGGATTATAGATTATGGCTACAAGAAAATAAGACCAAATAAATTAATAGTGTGTGACGTTTCAGCAACAGCGTTATTCCCATCATCAGACAAAAGAATAAATGTAGAACGACATTTGAAAATATCCTGCATGTGTTTCTTTTAAACGAAAAATCTAAATTTATTTTAAGGAGAAATAACGATTATTTCTAACTTTAGGGATGAAGTATGAAAGGATGAATTGTGAAGAGTAATGATAAATGGAATAAATGAAAAAAATAAATGTTACCTAAACGTCACACAATTATTTATTTGGTCTTATTACCTTTTAAAAAGTACTAGTTTTAACAAAACAACGACGAGGTACCCACAGAGAGTGAGAGAACAAGATGAAGAGATGGTGTGAGATCAAGAAGTAGTACAAATATTTTGAGGGGTGATTGTTGGAACTTGTTAGGAGGAGGAGCTTTGACAGTTTGAATGATGAAGAGGGGGGGAATACTTGCCCTCTCCCCTCCCCCCCTGTTGCCCTCTATTGGTCCCGTTGTGTAGATTCCTCCAGTGACATCTACATTTTAGAGGTCATCTACTCGCTACAGTGTACAAGACTTTAGAAACCTTTGGCAAGTCTAAGAAGTAGCCATATAAAAACCTTAAATTTTCAAAATGGAACAAAATGATAAGGCACACAATTTGGATTATGGATTATAAACACAAGGTAATAAGACCAAAAATCAAATAAATAAATAGTGTGTGACGTTTCGGTAACAGCATTGTTACCATCTTTCAGTACTTTTGTCTGAGGATGGTAACAACGCTGTTACCGAAACATCACACACTATTAATTTATTTGGTCTTATTACTTTGTGTTTAAAATGGACAAAAAAAAAAAAAACCTTCAATAACTGCTTGAAATACAATAGTGTGGATGTTTCTCCGGAACATATCATGCTCAGAACTGACAATAGAGGACCTATTTTCCAGGCCTATAACTACCATTGTAAAATTGGAGAGGAGTGGACTTCAGGAATTGGTTTAACCATGGACCACCACGACACAGTGTGCAATGATGCACCATCCATTAATTGGAATAAATAACAATTATAGAGAAAATATAGGATATGGGGTGATGTTTTCTGTGAAAACTAAGCAAAATAAATAAAACTGTGGTAAATTCACTTTCATGTAAATTGAAGATGGAAGATGATAAGGTACAATTTGGATTATAGATTAGAAATATGAGGGTAACAAGACCAAATACAAATAAATAAATTGAGTGCGACATTTTGGTAACAAGGCTGTTACCAAATCACAAATCCAAATTAATATTAATAAAAATTCAAATGATCAATAATTATAATTCAAAACTATTATAGACGCGTATGATTCTTTTAAAAAGAAAACAAAATCTACTGCCCTTACTGCAATGATCTATAATAATAAAAAAAAATGTTTACCCTTTTTATTAGGGTTTATAATCTATCAATTTCTGCTATAATTTTGTAGCAAAGTATTTTATTATATTTTATATATTTAGACGATAAAAAACATGGCGAAGGAAGACGAGTATCTTTTATTGGTGCATTAGGGCAAGCTTTCGGGCAAAAGCCCTTCGACAGGCAGATATAACGACAGTCGTTATATCTTGCCTGTCGAAGGGCTTTTGCCCGAAAGCTTGCCCTAATGCACCAATAAAAGATACTCGTCTTCCTTCGCCATGTTTTTTATCGTCTAAATATACAGTAAAACCCCGCTAAGACGAACCATGGCTAAAACGAACCTTCCCTTATAACGAACCCATCGAAAATCCGCATTCCATTCCATTAAAATTACCATCGCTATAACGAACTTTTCACTTTTCAAACTAGCGAACTATCGCTATAACGAACCCAATTTTGGTCCCAAAATATTAAATTCTATCAAAAATACCATGCTTATAACGAACTTTTAATTTTAATTATAAAATTCCAAAATTATAATTTTCAAATCTAATTAAAATTTTGTGTGAGCTCTAGCTCACAGATCGCAAATCAAAACAAAGAATTTAGCAACATTGGATGTTTTTATTCACATTCTATTTTTATACTGCGCACTTTTATAAATTTTTCATGCCTTATTGAAAACTAAATTTCTTAACTCTACATTAGGAAAATTCCTTAAAACATGATTAAATTATTAAAACCAGTTTTAAAATATAATGGAAGTGCCAAAGAAAAAGTCGCTCGTACCAAGATATCACTTGAAAAGAAATTAACCATCATAAAAGCTATTGAGAGTGGTACATCGCAAGCGGAACTTCGGAAGAGAATGAAAATGAGCTAAAGTTGTATTTCTACGATATGGCAAAAAAGAAGACTATAAAAAAAAAATGCTACAAAGAGGAATCAATCCCAACTATTGCCGCTATCGTCAGTGTCATTATGAGGAATATGTTAAAGCAGAAAAAAATAACAGACTTCTTCAAGTAAGCCTTTGTATCCTATATTGTAATATAATAATATTTATTTAAAATATATTTTTATACCTTTTAAAATATTATTAATAAAGTTTTTATTTAATTTTTATAAATAAGGTATTCTTTTCTTGGATTTTTTTGACATATGGGGGGGCAGGTTGCATTTATACTAATTAAATTATCAGAGGAACTGATCAAAAAGGCAATATTTTCACATGATTTTGTTTTTATTTTAATATACAGCTTTAATATATAGAAATAGGTTAATTTAGGGGGAAAAAAAGCAGCCAATATTAAGAGGTAGCCTCTTTTTTTTTTTTTTTTGCGCATGCCCTTTAATTATATCCTAAAAAAAAATTTAAATACCCAAACCGTGGCTATAGTGAACCAAAAGTCCCGTCCCAAAGTCCCCCCCCAAGAGGGGTTTTACTGTATAAAATATAATAAAAAAACCCTTTTTATTCTTCAATAAGAAAGAAGATTAAAGATTTTCTATAATATATAACAGTAGTATGTCTTTCTCTGTAAAGGACAACACCTAATTGTAGAGTTAATGTGTCCTTTAGAGAGAGTTGTCCTCTTACCAGAGAGTTGCTAAATAGTAAAAAAATGTCTTCTTCTTTCTTATCTCCACTCAACCATATTAGGGTATCAAGCCAGTAGAGTTTGAGATTTCATTAAATGTTAATTTTGGCAATGAAAACTGTCCTTTGTAGAGAGGTGTCCTCTCTTGGAGGTTCTACTTTATTAGAAAATTTGTGAAATTCATTTTTGTCTCTGTTGCTGTGAAGTTATAGATCAGAATTAAGAAGCATTGCAGGGTAAAGAGATTCAAGAGAAGCCTGAAGAGAAAAAAAAATCAAAAGGAAGAAATCCCAATTTGGTTCATGAGTGAATATAGATAATAGACTCTCTTTATATCAGCCAATTGGTGTTATCCTGTGTTCCTAATTTTAAATCCCCAATTATTTCTGTATATTCTATTAGATTTTATCAAACCAATCCTTCCTTGGTCTATTTCTACCCTCTATGATAAGGCACAATTTGACACAAGGTAATAACACCAAATCCAAATAAATAAATAGTGTGCGACGTTTCGGTAACAGTGTTGTTACCATCTTCAGACAAAAGTATTGAATGAGAAATTTTACCACAGCATGTTTTAAATAGTTACTGTTATCAAGTGTGTAAACAAGATAGAAGATAAGAAGAAGATAGTTTTCTGAGAAACAATATTAGGAATAATATTCTGTGTTTCTCAGATAACTATCTTCTTCTTATCTGTTATCTTGTTTATAATTTATAACAGTAACTCTTTTAAAACATGCTGTGGTAAAATTTCTCATTCAGTACTTTTGTCTGAAGATGGTAACAACGCTGAAACGTCACACACTATTTATTTATTTGGTCTTATTACCTTGTGTTTCTATCATCAAAATGAGTGGTTCCAGTTGACAACAACTAAGTGATTCAGTAGTCTGTCAGGGAGGTACGTACCGTATTCTCCAGGCACAGAGGGGTAGTGGCCAGCTGGGTAGTGGGGAGGGGCGCTGAAGGCACTGCTGTTGTAGTTGGGGTAGCGCTGGAGGACTGTGGGAGAGGCCTGGGTGGAGAAGGTGCTGCCTGCTGTGTTGGTGTAGTAGGACTTGCCGTCCGTGATCTTGGGAGACTCTGGCGGGGAGGGCCCCTTGAAGGTGGTGTGCATCTGTAGGTAGTAGCTCTGGCCCTGGGTCTTGTAGTGGTACATCCTGGTGACAGCCTCCTTCATCTTCCTCTCCTCCTTGATTTCTGTCTCCTGGGTGGTGTTGATGGTCACCTCCCTGATCTCCATCTTGTTCCCGTGCTCATGGTTCTCGTTGTTGCTGGTGACCACCCGGCAGGTCTCCGTCACTGTGGTGGCTTCCACTATCTCCTTGGCTCCCTCGGAGCCCCCCGCACCTTCCTCCGGGTCTTCCCCTCCCTCCTTCCCTTCGTTGTTTTCCGGGCTGCCAGACCTGCTCCCATCCACCACCTTCTGCACGTGGCTGGTGATACGATGGCTGATGTGGACCTCTTTGATGAGAGAGGATGATGATCCCATGTGGTGGTCCTCTGACTTGGCGATTTTCCTGAGCTTCTTGCACTTGTCCTTCTCCAGGTCACCGGTGGCAGCCAGGATGGCTTGGGCATTGAGGCAGGCCAGCCTCTTGCACGACTTGGTGTCAATCAGCTCCACGTTGTCCAGTGTGTTGATGGACCTGCGCTTCTTCAGCTTCTTCTTCTTCACCTTGTGCTTGGCCTTAGCTTTCTCCGGTGTCCTTTCAGGAACCTTGGATTCTGTCTTCACCTTGGATTCTGTCTTCACCTTTGACTCTGTCTTCACCTTGGACTCTGTCTTCACTGTAGGCGGTTTGCTAACCTCCCTCTTTGCCATCTTGGTCGAGGGGGCTTCCTGAGTTTTGGAGGTTGTGGGGACTTCAAGGGAATTGTCTTCCCCTTCTTTGGTGACGGGGTTACCCTCATTTTCATAGAGGACGTGAACTTTGGCGATGGCATTTAGGCTGGCCATTCTAGAGGCTCTGGCAGTTGGCCATTCGTCAAATGGATTGTATGGGAATCTGGGGCGAAGCTGCCTCTTAGGGTTGGAAGACATCACCTTGCTGATCTTGGCTTTATTACTGCTGCTGCTGCTACTATGGGAGCTACTCTTGCTGCGCAGAATCTTGAGGGCTTTGGCTTTCTTGGCAGTGCTGGGGTCCACCACTTTCTTTGGTAGAATCTCCTCCATCCTGCGGCCTGACCGGAGCCTGGTGCACCGCATGTCGCTGGTGGGCTTCGGAGGAGGCTTGGTGGAGGAGGGCTTTTTATTCTGCTGATGCTTCATCTTTCTTGTTCCTAGTGGCTGTGAGGTGCTAGAGGTCTGGAGGCTAGATAGGCAGCAGGCCGGGCCTGTTGCTCACTGCCACCTGCACACACACACACATTCTCCTGTAGCCAGCCACTTCACACAGCTCAAACAATGCCACAACATCATCTTCTTCTTTCTTATCTCCACTCAATCATATTAAGGTATCAAGCTTGTAAAGCTGATGGTGTCTTTCGGGGAAGAGTAGAGCTCATCAATGGATGAGTCATACAGTCAATAATGTGTTTTGGGGTTGCAGGTTGAGAATTGCACTAAGTACATAGTGGGAAAACCTTGCAACCATTCTGGAAAGTCATTGTCCGTAGATGGCCAGCTTTAGTCTGGAAATCAAAGACTGTTGTTCTCTTGGGAGGACAGAATTGTCCCTCCTGCTCTGTACCAGTCAATGTACAGCATTAGATTTCCATTCCTGCAGGCATTGGGTTTTGATGGTACCACAACATCATCAAATCTTATAGCCCCACCTACACATATATTCCTCCAGAATTCAAAGAAAATCATCAAGCAACTAATGGTGTATAAGGTTCTAAGTAAAAAATTGGAAGATTCTTATAAAATGAGAAGATAGAATCCTCTGAAATATAAGTTTTATACTCCTGTAGAAAGGTTTACAGTACCAGAAAACTTGAGAGATGGTTTAAATAAAACAAGAAACTTATTCTCAGATGCAATGTGTTGTTACAAAGATTTTTTTATTATTATTTTAAACACAAGGTAATAAGACTAAATCCAAATAAATAAATAGTATGCAACGTTTCAGCGTTGTTACCATCTTCAGACAAAAGTACTGAATGATTGTAACAACGCTGTTACCGAAACGTCACACACTATTTATTTATTTGGTCTTATTACCTTGTGTTTATAATCTATAATCCAAATTGTGCCTTATCAATTATTATTATTTTAAAATTTATATACACAATTTCTACAAACACACTCCAAACAGTTTTTTTTTTCATTAGGAGTGATTAGGTATACTAACTCCGCCTTTGCCGGTCCCAAGCCCGGATGAAAAAGGAGGAGGGGGAGCAGTAACAAGCTCGCTAAAAAACCTGGGCTCAGCTGGCCCGGCTGATAGTACCCTGTAAGGGCTCCTAATCCAGGGATACAGGATGAGCAGCGTTTGTACTCCATGTTAGGAGCAGCTGCACATGGCGTCTGTTCCTCATGTCAGAGGCGGCCATTTCTTTTGGAGCTAAGTCGGCCTGCCACTGAGTAGTGCTCCCAGTCTTGATGACAAAGGCAGACGCATTCTACTTCACCCAAATCATGATGGTTGTCATGCTTTACAAGCTTGATACCTTGATATGATTAAGTGAAGATAAGAAAGAAGAAGAAGAAGAGGTATACTTTGAATTATATATTAGAAAGCACAAGGTAATAAGACCAAATAAATAGTGTGTGACATTTCTGTAACAGCATCTGATAGACATTTGATTTGATCTGATGGTAACAATGCTGTTATTGAAACATTATACACTTTTTTTTTTTTGATTTGGTCTTATTGCCTTTTGTTTTTATCGTGAGATTTAAGAATATGTGTTGAATATACTTTTTTTAAATATGGACTAGTGAAAACTATTTTTTTTTTTTTTTTTTTGCTTTTAAATGAAGAGTTTAAGAGACTTCTGAATAGAAATTTTATTTTACAAATTTTACATTTATATACAGACATACAGTATTGTATATTTATAAATTAGTGTTAAAATAATTTCCACTTCTTACACATCAGTGATGGCTATTGTTATGTTTAAATAATCTTCAAACACAAAACCTTTTAAGGCATGAAAACTCTTGTTTGACAAAGGGGCCATATATTTCTCTCCCAAGGCCCACTAACTAAACTAATATAATTGCAACTATTGCAACACCCATTGGCCAACAGAACATCTGGGAAAAGTGTTGAAACAACAGGTTTTTTACCTCCTACTTTATTTTGATATTTTAAGTTTCAACTGTTAAAGCTTAGTTGATATTGTTATCAGTTAGGTAAACATGAAGTTTTCTATATGAACCCTAAACTTAAAATTAAAAGATATAATTAAAAGTATCAGAATCGTTAACATTTCCAAAGATGAGTATCTACTTTTATTACCAACAATTCTTCAAACTTTCGAGTATAACGTCTCTTCTACAGAATATCAAATATGAAATGAATCTTAATTAAAAGTATAGCTGTAGATATCATTGATATTTCCTCTTTCATTCTGTTAAGCACATTTATTTTGAATGAAAAAAAAAGGCTTCCTCAAATTCACAAGGTAATAAGACCACATATACAACTAAATAGTGTGTGATGTTTTGGGGACCATCATCAGATGATAGTAACAATGCTGTTACCGAAACGTCACACATCTTATTACTTTGCGTTTCTAATCTATAATCCAAATTGTATCTTATCGCTTCTTTAAAAATTGTTTCTTTAAGAATTATACTACAAATGAAGGAAAACCACCTCGGTGTCAACTACTCAGTTGTCCACAAGACAATGTCCATCCCACACACAGAGTAAGGAAGGGTCAGAGCCCTACACTCCTTTCTCTCTCTCTCCTTGAAACATAATTCATCTCATTAAGCTGAAGGCAGTACAAGGTTATCAAACTCTCTCAAACTTTCACCTAAAAATTTACAGTGGGGTATATATTTGAGAATTATAAAACTATTTTAGAGGCGTAATATTCTTTTTAAAATAAAACAATTTCTACTGTCCTTACTGCGATGGAAAAGGACAGTAGAAATTGTTTTATTTTAAAAATAATATTACGGCTCTAAAATAGTTTTATAATTTGATAACAGATGGCGCTCTAGTACATCGTAATATTTGAGAATAACTTTATTCTTTTTTTTTACCTGGTTAGACACAAATAGATTTCTATCCTGTTCTATGCAGTCACTTTTCATTAATTTCTACAACTCCACCTTGGCCGGTCCCAAACCCAGATGTAAAAGGAGGAGGGGGAGCAGTAACAAGCTCGATAAAAAACCTGGACTAAGCTAATAGTACACTGTAAGGGCTCCAGGGATACAGGATGTACTTCTTTTTTTTTTAAATTATTATCCCTAGTACACGTGGTACAGGCCATGATAATCATGGTGGGTAGTTAGCGACTGCTTTTACTATAAGCGCACCACATGTCTACACATGTGAAATGCAGTTCTACTTTGCACTTACAAATGTGCCAGAGCCCCGTTTGGTTACTTGCACTCGCTGGTGGGGTTGGACTTTTGCAAGAATCGGGGGCCATTGGAGCATTTTTTTTTTTTAACCGAAAAAAAGTGTCCAATGCGGGAATCGAACCCGGGTCGTAGTGGTCAAAAACCAAACGGTTTAACCAGCCTTCCACCAACCCCCCAGGATGTACTCCATGTTAGGAGCAGCTGTACATGATGTCTGTTCTTCATGTCAGACATTTCATATTGGAACTAAGTCAGTGGCCTGCCACTGAGTAGTGCTCCCAGTCTTAATGACAGGCACATTCTACTTCACCCAGTCATTTTGGAGCTCTACAAGCTTGATACCCTAATATGATTGAGTAGAGATACAAGAGAGAAAGAAGAAGATTTTAATTTCTACTTCCTGGGGGTTAAAGTAACAATAATTACAATCCCATTTATAAATATATCAACTAGGTAACAAAACCAAATCAACAAGTAACAATTATGTTACCTATTTATTTGGATTTGGTGTTGTTACCTTGATATTCTAGATTGTTGTGAGTGACCTGTATGAGCTTTATCAATAATAGTAAACTCATCTTGGATCTCACAAATCTTGTTTAAGATTTTCCAACATTACAATGAGGCTGACAGCCTAACTTCTTCAAGGTGAAGGTCTCTCTTCTTCTTTCTTATCTCCACTCAATCATATTAGGGTATCAAGCTTGTAGAGCTTTAGACTTGACAACCATCATGACTGGGTGAAGTAGAATGCGTCTGCCTTTGTCATTAAAACTGGGAGCACTACTCAGTGGCAGGCCGACTTAGCTCCAAAAGAAATGGCCGCCTCTGACATGAGGAACAGATGCCATGTGAAGCCGCTCTTAACATGAAGTACAAACGCTGCTCATCCTGTATTCCTGGATTAGGAGCCCTTACAGGGTACTATCAGCCGGGCCAGCTGAGCCCAGGTTTTTTAGTGAGCTTGTTACTGCTCCCCCTCCTTCTTTTTCATCTGGGCTTGGTACCGGCAAAGGCGAAGTTTGAAGGTCTCTGGCAACTTTCTATCCAATGATTGGGATCCAAGGGTGGGAGTGTAAGATTTTAATCAAGCTCGATAAAAGGTGTTGCGTGTATTATAAATTAGAAACATAAGTTAATATAAAATCAAATCCAAATAAATTATGCCCAAAATAGTGACCAAATACAAATAAATAATAGATGATGGTAACAACACTGTTACCGAAACGTCACACATTTATTTATTTGGATTTAATAATAATTACCTTGGGTTGGATGAATGCTCAATAATATTCCAAATTGTGTGGAAACAACAGTTCCCCACCACCAAAGAGAAGACAGTTTCCTTGTCCTATATTTACAACAGGGGAGGGAGGCTAGCTAACTATTCCAGGTTTACTACCCATGTGGGTCAACGACCTGTAGTGAGGTCACCAATTCCCTGAAAGCACCCTTTGTACCTAGTGCTGTCCCACATTCTTTTATTCCAATGCCTTTTCTTCACTCCGGTGGAAGCAATGGGTCTTTTTCCTTCAAAATTTCTTAAAATCTTTTCTTTTTTTTTTTAATCTTTTAGCTACACTATCAACTACTACACTAATAGAAGTTAATCGATCTCCAATATACAATTTTTTTTTCCTTTTAAATTATACAAGTTGAAAAACATAAGGGATGCATTTTTGTAGAATCAGATCATTTCTATGTAGTAGGAAAAACCTCCAAACATTATTTTTATACTAATTAGCAACTCTCCAGTAAGAGGATACCTCTCCCTAAAGGACATTTTGGTTCTGCAACTAGGTGTTGTCCTTTACTGAGAGGTAGTTCTCCTGTATTTAGACACTCAGGTAAGAGGACACCTCTCCCTAAAGGACACTTTGACTCTGCAACTAGGTGTTGTCCTTTACTGAGAGGTAGTTCTACTGTATTTAGTAGACATTCAGGTAAGAGTCTAGAAGACACTATGGCTCAGCAGAGAGGCACAGTGCTACTGTACCAGAGAGGTACCTTAATCATAAAATCCCTGTGAAGAAAGTATTGATGATAAGAAATGGCACAGAAGCAGATGTTTAAGTGAGGTTTCAAAGAGTTTCCTTATTTTTACAGTACTCCTTTTGGTGTAGAGGTGGAGAGGGAACTGATGGTTTTTTTTTTTTCTTTTTTATTAAAATTATCTAGCAAGAGAGAGAGAAATATATGGAGGCTGTTGTTATATAATATTAGACACAAGGTAATAAGACCAAATCCAAATAAATAAATAGTGTGTGACGTTTCGGTAACAGCGTTGTTACCATCTTCAGACAAAAGTACTGAATGAGAAATTTTACCACACCATGTTTTTAAATAGTTACTGTTTAAAACATGCTGTGGTAAAATTTCTCATTCAGTACTTTTGTCTGAAGATGGTAACAACGCTGTTACCGAAACGTCACACACTATTTATTTATTTGGATTTGGTCTTATTACCTTGTGTTTATAATCTATAATCCAAATTGTGCCGTATCAATAATATTAGACACTTATCAATTTTGGTCAACTCAGATCCAGCATTTAGTTCTTTTTTTTTTATGAAAAAAATATTTAAATCATTAAAAATTTGTTTCAAGTTTCCTTATCCTTATACAAGTCTAACCCTACCAGTAAGTGTAAGTAACCAACTAGAGCTCTGGTACCTTGTGAGTGTGAAAGTCTAATTGCTTTCTACATGTAATGCCCATTTACATTAAAAGGACATTTGTAACTCTGTGATATGATTATCATGACCCATACCACATGTACTTGGGATAAGTAAAAAAAGGAAGGTCCAACCCCACCAGCGAGTGCAAGTAACCAAACGGGGCACATTTGTAAGTGCAAAGTCGAACTGCTTTTCACATGTGTAGACATGTGGTGCGCTTACAGTAAAAAGCAGTCGCAAACTACCCACCATGATTATCATGGCTTGTACCACGTGTACTAGGGTTAAAAAAAAAAAGAAAGAAATGAGCTAACAGTATGGGATTATCTGGCTCTATGTAGATATCAAATATAATCTTATTTCTATATACAGTTTAATAGATAGAATTATATATGTGTTATTTAAGCCTACCTGTCCTCTGGTTGTTGCAGAAGCACAGAGTACTGTGCTGTGTGTTCAACTTTAAATTGAACAAATAGGGGGTCGGTGGAAGGATGGTCTAAACCGTTGGTTTTTGACCGCTAAGACCTGGGTTCGATTCCTGCATTGGACACTTTTTTTTCTGAATAATAAAAAAAAAATGCTTCAGTGGCCCCTGATTCTTTCAAAAAGTCCAACCCCACCCGTGAGTGCAAGTAACCAAATGGGATTTGACACATTTGTAAGTGCAAAGTCGAACTGCTTTTTACACGTGTAGACATGTGGTGCACTTACAGTAGAAGCAGTCGTCTACTATCTATTGACCATCTCCATAAACTAGCAGACTCAAAGGCAAAGTCAGACTTTCACCAAAGTGTGCCTGGATCATAGTGCCATGATCAATGAAAGCTGCACCCCTACACCCCATTCCATGAGATCATGAACTCATGGAACTCTGCCCTTGCCGGTCCCAAGCCCATATGAAAAAGGAGGAGGGGGAGCATTAACAAGCTCACTAAAAAGCCTGGGCTCAGCTGGCCCGGCTGATTGTACCCTGTAAGGGCTCCTAATCCAGGTATACAGGATGAGCAGCATTTGTACTCCATGTTAGGAGCAGCTGCACATGGCGTCTGTTCCTCATGTCAGAGGCGGAGCCTTATTGGAGCTAAGTCAGTGGTCTGCTACTGAGTAGTGCTCCCAGTCTTAATGACAAAAGCAGACATATTCTACTCCTATCATCCAGACCCCACCCCAATAGATATAATAACTTTGGAAGGAATATGCAGCAGGGCAACAACCACTACTTTACTTCTCAGATAATTTTAATGCAAAAAGTCCAACAAGGGGATCTGACGCTCTAGACATGGGCAAGACACCACTACCAAATGTATTCTACTTCACCCAATAATTATGATTGTCAAATCTCTTTTGATGAGCTCTACACATCCCTAGCAGACAAAAGTCTCAAGTTCTACAGGCTTAATACACTAATATAATTGAATGGAGATAAGAAAAGAGAAGAAAAAAATTGGTAATTAAAACATATATTTTTTTACACAAATAAATTTACTGGCAATGCGCTTCTTTTAAATATCATCAAATATTATCTCTGCAGACCTTACTGCAATGATATGATAACCACCCCCCCCCCCCCTACCCTCTCATTCAATAACTCATATCATTGCAGTAAGGTCTGTAGAGATGATATTTAAAAGAAGCGCATTGCCAGTAAATTTATATGTGTAAAATTTTAACGATAGATGGCAATTAAATTTAATTTACTAAAACATATATTTCAAACTACAGAATTCAAAATTCTGATTATGCTGATGTTTAATTTTAGATTGTAGGAATATATATCAATTTTATATTTGTACAACATTGTAGATGGCATTGTGTATTTATAATTTCTCTAAAAACTTGCACAAAGTTACACAACTCTCTTTCAGCTGTCAACCTTGTAAACATAACGTTATTTAATGAACATCCTGACAGCTGTTACCTGTGAAAATAAAAAAGGTAAAAAATCAATTTTAACAAATCAAATTTTTGAAAATTGAGCAATCCATAAATAAATCTTTATTATACAACCAAGTTGGTGGACGAGTGGGTAACACCCTCGATTCCCGACAGTCATGAACCAGGATTGAAACCCGCGTTAACATTTTGTTTAATATGTGAATAACCTTCACATGTTATTCACTGTTTCAATTATCATAAAGGCACATATTGGATCAAAATATCATGCCTTTTTAATTAAATAAATCAAATTGTGAATAAAAAATACAAAAATTATAAGTAAACATTGATATCCCTATAATCTGAACACATACCATCGTTGCAGTTCAACAAAGTAAAAAAAAAAGAGCTGACATCAACTTATAAGCAGAAAACAATAACCAAACCACTTATTAGCCATCTGTACATTTTATCAGTTTTAGATGTAGAAAAGTTTGGCCTTGATTATTCCTGGAAGCACTGGTATCATCAAAAATAAATAGCATCAATAGAAAAATTGACCTCCCAACCCAATATATCCCTAACAAATAATCTAAATATTAATAATTATTGGAATGTATATATATTTAATCCCAGTATAATATCTATTACTTTAGCTGGTAACAGTCTGATGCACGCCCGCAAGATCACATGCTAATAACAAAAGTTTCCAATTATTCTGTATAAATATTATTTAGAGATTGTACATAGAATATCAGCCCGTTGAAGAGCAGTATACAGTATAACCTCGTTAATTCGACACACCCCAATTCGACACTCGGCGATAATTCGACCATGTTCCGATGTCCCGACCTCCGGCCTATCAAATAACAAACCGTAATTCGACCGTATCGATAATACGACAGTTCCGATAGTTCGACCATTTTAAAATTCGAATTTCGACAGTTGAATGTTATTTTACATGCAACTTTACGGCTAAACGGTATTACGACGGCGACGATCGGCATCGGCGGGCGCCGATACGATCGCACCTGCGCACTTTTGGTTTCTGGTTAGTTTAAGTTTCACTTTGCAGTGCCGTTGCGCAATTTCGCGGATGTTATTGTTGTTGTTTTTTTACGCGGGAATTTCGGCATCATGCGCTAACTAATAATAATTTTTATTTTTTTATTTTTAACATTGAAATATTTTAGCTATTTTTAAATTTAGAAATAATTTCTTTTTAAATAAATAAATCTTTATAAAATGTAGCCACAATGATTATGATAACATTTTATTTCAATATTCCATTTCTGTGTTATTATAAAAGATTTAAACACAAAATCAATAACACCTGCAGCAGCAGTGGATGACTTTAATACATTAAAATTTATTTATTAAAAGACATTTCAGAAGAAGAAAGACATGCATGTTTTTTCAAAATGACCATCTGGAATAAATACTGAATAGGATTTCAGTGCAAAAACAGACATCTATAAAGGAATTTTTTAAAAGATCTCTTCATGATAATTTTTAAATAATATTTTAAAATTATCTTTTTATATTTACCATATTTATTTCCTTTCAACTGCTATATTTTTCAATTAGAATAAAATATTATTTAATATATTATATTTAATATTTTAATGTCTGTAGAGTTAATATTTGGTTATATTACTGAAAAGAAACACATTGCCAGTAAATTTATTTGTTACAATTATTTATGTTTCTAAAATATGTATTAATGCCATTTTGTCCCTGATACTAAAAGTTAATCATGAAAATAAAATAAAAACACACAATGGTTTCAATTAATATCATTAATTTATATTACAAGGCTATTTTTAAAAAATATTATTTTAGCGAGTTAGATGATTACCTAATCATCTCACCTTAATTCAACACTTCCTTTAATTCAACCGAAAGCTCTGATCCCTTGGGGTGTTGAATTAAAGAGGTTCGACTGTATTTGCTCGAAATCTTGCAAATTTAAATTAAAAAGAAACTTTTTACCTGATATTAATTTTTACTTTTTCATATAATATATGCATATAATGATAAAGCACAATTTGGATTATAGATTATAATACAAGAAGAACGTCACACACTAATACATTATTTGGATTAGGTCTTATTTTCTTGTAATATGCATATAAGGTAAACCGAGTTGCATAACTAGGATATGTAGATGAGGTAGGAAGGAATGAAAACTGGTTCACTTCCCTAACTGTATAATTATCTACTTCTCCCATTGGTGCAGGGCCAGGGGGATAGAAACATGTAGATGAAAAAAAATGTTTATCAGTGAAAAATTTATTGAAATAATAATATTTGACCTTGGACTACCAACTGTCAACACTTACTATTTATAGTACCTTTAGTGTATATTATTGGGAGACACTTTTCAATCGTTCTTATTCTTTATTTTGACACATTTTGACAACTCACTGTCATCACCTTTCAAGGCAAACCATTCTATTAAATATTCTATTGTATTTTCAAGATGTATTGGTTTTTCAAGGTTGGTCATTGAGGTACAGCTTGCACCACGCTGATGAAGGCAAACAGCACCGAAACGCGTATGTGGTTAGCTTTTCTTGATTAATCAAGAATGGGTATTTGGCCAATTCTGGAATAATTAAAAAATCAACGATTTGTTGATATTTATTCTGATAGATGGCACAAACCATCAGAAACTTTTATTTGCACAATCAGGAAATGCCCCCCCTTTTCTCATTGTATTGGATATGTATCCATAAATATATGAATATAGAGATCTCTTTAATTATATTAATTAATATTTATTTATCTCTGAATAATTAAAATTATCCACACTACCATCACAAATATGAATACATAATGACAAATATATACAATATCTTAAAAACAAAACTCAAATCTATAATTAATAATATTTTGTTTATAAATAATATATGACAGAGTATTCAATATATAAATGATTTTTAATGTAAAATAAGTTTTTTTTTAATTAGATTTTCTATGATTACCATTTTTTTTATAGATTAATATTTATAATTTGATAAAATTTTGGTCACATTTTTAATGAACATATAAAAATATGTTTATTATTGGTTTGATAATGGTAATTGATTCTAAAATAAAAATAATGTGTTGGTTTTTTTAAGAAAAAAACTACGGAGGAGGGGAAATACATAGTAAAAAGTTACCTGAGGAAGATGCAGTATTCAAAAGTGTCCATCTTGATCATCTATTGATTATTCTCTTTTGGGACATGTTTGTACCTGTATTTACCTGGGAGTGTAAACACATCTCTATATATTACCTGTTATAATTGATCATCTTATGAAAATATATAAATAAAAAGTTTATTTTACATTATTTCTTACCTTATATTTTACTAAACAAGGGTTATTTAAGGGTCATTTAAATTTAAGAGTTTTGTGAAAACTATCATTATTCTTTAAATATAGTTTTTTTTTCTTAAAATTTATTTTTTATAAATGATTATATGGTTATGTTTAGACTCTGAAACACTTCTTTTAAAACTCCAGGAATTTGTCAATTGATTAATTATGATAGGATTTCATTTTATAGCTAACTAGAAAATTAGTCTTTTGATATAATACAGTCGAACTTGGATAATTCGAACCCCAAGGGACCATAAAAAAATTCGAATTATCCAAAAATTCGAATTAAAGATGTTAAATTATTTATATAGGAAATTCTAGGGACCAAGATAAATATTCGAATTAAAGAGGTTTTCGAATTAAAGAAGTTCGAATTATCCAAGTTCTACTGTATTTCAATTTAGATTATATATGAATAAACTTCTTATCAGCTTATACTATAATGTTATATATAGCTATATTAATGATTATTTTTTTTTAACTTTATTCAATCACAATTGCGTTTAAAAATATATTTTCATTACTTTTCTATTGCAATTGTTCCTAATAATATATGAACGCTTCTAAATAAATTATATAAAAAATTTAGATACTTGTAATTTTCAAATTATATGTATATAGTTGGCTTCATAAAAATAATAATGCAATTAAATTTAGAAAATATATATTATTATAAAAATTTACTTGCGCATTGAAAACCACTCAGCTGTAGCATCAAGGGTCTTTGGCATTTAAATGCTCCAAGTTCGTCTGATACTTACGTGCAATATTGTATATTTGGTATACCATTGCTAACCCGGTGCAAAATAGATAGTAAATAAATAAGAAAAGCAATAAATAAAAAATAATATACAAAAACTAATAAATTACGAAGGTTAGGAAATTAAGACAAACGAGGAAGATGGCGAAGAATGGTCTGCTTGTGCGGAAATAACTGCAGCAAATAAAAGCGCCCCCTACCAATCACTAATTTTATTTTTTTAATAAATTAAAAAATACAAGACGATCTTGATCGAAGTTGACAGCTGGGATATCAGTATATTTTAAGATATTTATAAACATAATGAATAGATTAAAAACTAGAATACTAACAAATTTATTTTTATTTTCGTAAAAAATTGAATAAGTATTCTTTAAATTTATTTCTATCTACAACAAGAGTCACAAATATCGAGAAAAATAAAAAAAAAAGACCGTACACTTCCTTGATAGATAAAATATCTATATCCTGGAAAATTATTAAATAATTGGATATAATATAATTAAATTAATTTTTTTATCGATATAAATCTGATTTAGGAAATGTGGGTATGTGCGAGGTACAGGAATATATGAGCCAACTTCAATTCATTTCCTAGAATTGTAGAAATAATTATGGTTCATAATTTGCGTTCTATGTCTAAATATCTTTAAATTTTTATATTATTAAATAAAATTTCTCATGCGCAAAATCTATCATGTCTCAACCTTAGCTTTAACCTTTTTTTTTAATCGAGCGCTCCCAAATTGCTTCAAGAGTAATGTAAATGAATAAATAGGGGTGGAAAGTCTTTGGAAAAGGAAAATGCTATTTAATAAAATCAAATTACGATAATCGAATTATTTTATCTCTCTATCAAATCAAATTTATTTTTCAATCATAAATTTCTTCAGAGAATATTATAATCTTTTAATTTTAAATATAATATTTTTCATATTTTCTAAACAAATTTGATAAGCTTAAAGATAATCTTGTAGTAATTAAATGACCAATGTGCTGCCATCTCTCGGAGAAAATACGTTCTTCTGCGATTGGCCTCTGGATTTGTTTATTATTTTTACATTATTTAAACGTAAATGCCTCTGACAATAGCTAACGTTAATTTATATTTTATATAGATAAACTTTTATAAAATTTGTAAATAATGGAGATAGTTTTATGTGTAAAATTTATTTAATTATAGTAAATTATAAATTAAAAAGGTAAAATCATTTGTTATTTTGATGACTCTCTCCCAATTGTGTTGAATGTATTAATTGTAATTTACTATTGTAGAAAAAATAACAACTATGATTATTTAAAGGACCGATTTTGAATCCTTTAATTTATTTTAAATATTTGAAAATCCATTTTTTTTTAAGGACGTCAGAAAAAAATTAAATACCCAGATAATAAATACGACTTAAATAAGAAAAACGATAATTAAAAGAACATTTTCTCTTTTGTTGCAGTAGAAAAGAGTACCTGAACAGGTGTTAAATGGGGGTAAGTATTTTTTTGTAATAAAAAATGACTTTTTATAATAACTTTTTAAACAATTCATAGGACCAAGAGCATCTTCCAGCAATATTTCAATCTCCACACAACTGGAAAGGCAATGAAGAATTGGCACTTTTACAAGCCTGTGAACATTTTGGATTTGGAAACTGGTAAGTTAAAATACTTATTTATAAATAGATGAATATATACAGTAGAACCTCTCTTTAAAGAATAACACCTAAGATCCAAAGGTAAAGTGTTCTTTAAGGAGAGGTGTCACCATACTGGAGAGTTGGTAAATATTACTATTTAAATGGTAATTTTGGTGATGAAAACTCCTTTGTAGAGAGGTGTCCTTTTATGGAGGTTGTTCTACTGTATTTGTGATGGAAACTGTCCTCTTTAGAGAGGTGTCTTTTAGCGAGAGTGGTATTTCATGGAGGTTGTTCTACTGTATTTGTGATGGAAACTGCCCTCTTTAGAGAGGTGTCTTTTAGCGAGAGTGGTATTTCATGGAGGTTGTTCTACTGTATTTGTGATGGAAACTGTCCTCTTTAGAGAGGTGTCTTTTAGCGAGAGTGGTATTTCATGGAGGTTGTTCTACTGCATTGGTGATGGAAACTGCCCTCTTTAGAGAGGTGTCTTTTAGCGAGAGTGGTATTTCATGGAGGTTGTTCTACTGTATTTGTGATGGAAACTGTCCTCTTTAGAGAGGTGTCTTTTAGCGAGAGTGGTATTTCATGGAGGTTGTTCTACTGCATTGGTGATGGAAACTGCCCTCTTTAGAGAGGTGTCTTTTAGCGAGAGTGGTATTTCATGGAGGTTGTTCTACTGCATTGGTGATGGAAACTGCCCTCTTTAGAGAGGTGTCTTTTAGCGAGAGTGGTATTTCATGGAGGTTGTTCTACTGTATTTGTGATGGAAACTGTCCTCTTTAGAGAGGTGTCTTTTAGCGAGAGTGGTATTTCATGGAGGTTGTTCTACTGTATTTGTGATGGAAACTGTCCTCTTTAGAGAGGTGTCTTTTAGCGAGAGTGGTATTTCATGGAGGTTGTTCTACTGTATTTGTGATGGAAACTGTCCTCTTTAGAGAGGTGTCTTTTAGCGAGAGTGGTATTTCATGGAGGTTGTTCTACTGTATTTGTGATGGAAACTGTCCTCTTTAGAGAGGTGTCTTTTAGCGAGAGTGGTATTTCATGGAGGTTGTTCTACTGCATTGGTGATGGAAACTGTCCTCTTTAGAGAGGTGTCTTTTAGCGAGAGTGGTATTTCATGGAGGTTGTTCTACTGTATTTGTGATGGAAACTGTCCTCTTTAGAGAGGTGTCTTTTAGCGAGAGTGGTATTTCATGGAGGTTGTTCTACTGTATTTGTGATGGAAACTGTCCTCTTTAGAGAGGTGTCTTTTAGCGAGAGTGGTATTTCATGGAGGTTGTTCTACTGTATTTGTGATGGAAACTGTCCTCTTTAGAGAGGTGTCTTTTAGCGAGAGTGGTATTTCATGGAGGTTGTTCTACTGTATTTGTGATGGAAACTGTCCTCTTTAGAGAGGTGTCTTTTAGCGAGAGTGGTATTTCATGGAGGTTGTTCTACTGTATTTGTGATGGAAACTGTCCTCTTTAGAGAGGTGTCTTTTAGCGAGAGTGGTATTTCATGGAGGTTGTTCTACTGCATTGGTGATGGAAACTGTCCTCTTTAGAGAGGTGTCTTTTAGCGAGAGTGGTATTTCATGGAGGTTGTTCTACTGTATTTGTGATGGAAACTGTCCTCTTTAGAGAGGTGTCTTTTAGAGAGGTGTCTTTTAGCGAGAGTGGTATTTCATGGAGGTTGTTCTACTGCATTTGTGATGGAAACTGTCCTCTTTAGAGAGGTGTCTTTTAGCGAGAGTGGTATTTCATGGAGGTTGTTCTACTGTATTTGTGATGGAAACTGTCCTCTTTAGAGAGGTGTCTTTTAGCGAGAGTGGTATTTCATGGAGGTTGTTCTACTGTATTTGTGATGGAAACTGTCCTCTTTAGAGAGGTGTCTTTTAGCGAGAGTGGTATTTCATGGATGTTGTTCTACTGTATTTGTGATGGAAACTGTCCTCTTTAGAGAGGTGTCTTTTAGCGAGAGTGGTATTTCATGGAGGTTGTTCTACTGTATTTGTGATGGAAACTGTCCTCTTTAGAGAGGTGTCTTTTAGCGAGAGTGGTATTTCATGGAGGTTGTTCTACTGTATTTGTGATGGAAACTGTCCTCTTTAGAGAGGTGTCTTTTAGCGAGAGTGGTATTTCATGGAGGTTGTTCTACTGTATTTGTGATGGAAACTGTCCTCTTTAGAGAGGTGTCTTTTAGCGAGAGTGGTATTTCATGGAGGTTGTTCTACTGCATTGGTGATGGAAACTGTCCTCTTTAGAGAGGTGTCTTTTAGCGAGAGTGGTATTTCATGGAGGTTGTTCTACTGTATTTGTGATGGAAACTGTCCTCTTTAGAGAGGTGTCTTTTAGCGAGAGTGGTATTTCATGGATGTTGTTCTACTGTATTTGTGATGGAAACTGTCCTCTTTAGAGAGGTGTCTTTTAGCGAGAGTGGTATTTCATGGAGGTTGTTCTACTGTATTTGTGATGGAAACTGTCCTCTTTAGAGAGGTGTCTTTTAGCGAGAGTGGTATTTCATGGAGGTTGTTCTACTGTATTTGTGATGGAAACTGTCCTCTTTAGAGAGGTGTCTTTTAGCGAGAGTGGTATTTCATGGAGGTTGTTCTACTGTATTTGTGATGGAAACTGTCCTCTTTAGAGAGGTGTCTTTTAGCGAGAGTGGTATTTCATGGAGGTTGTTCTACTGTATTTGTGATGGAAACTGTCCTCTTTAGAGAGGTGTCTTTTAGCGAGAGTGGTATTTCATGGAGGTTGTTCTACTGTATTTGTGATGGAAACTGTCCTCTTTAGAGAGGTGTCCTCATGGAGATCAACTAAATTGTATTTTCTGGCTCTATTATAATTCAATAAAGAGTAATTAATAACTTAAAATTACTATATACTTATGATAGTTTCCATAAAATAATTCACTCAATTTTGTCTTAATTAGATTTGTTTTCAAATCAAATAGATAAAATATATGTCAAACATGTGATCAACCTAGGTTCTCTCCGGGTTTCATAATTCAATTTTAATTTTCCATTCGAGAAAAGGTAATTTGATTGAATTAAGATTCAGAACGCACATATTACACCTTCCCCTGACAGATATTTTAAAATTGAGTGTTAAACACGGGCACACCTGGCAACATTTTGTCACAAATATTAAAATTTACTCTCTAAACTTGAAATTGTTCCCTGAGGAATATTCAAAATGTCACAGAAAACTGAAGATGAGATGCCATCAGTTATGTAACAGAAAATATGCAAAATTGAGCTATGTAGTAGCTTAAATTGCATATCGCCCAAGTGTTGAATTACCCTAATCTGCCAGGAATAGGAAGAAGACTTTTCAAATATTTGCTTAGACATTTAAAGAAGAACCAAATTTGAGTGAGCCACGTTTACCGAATGTTCACCTGCTATTGAGGAATAAGGAAAATTATAACTGATTAGGCACAATTTGAACATTAGATTATAAACACAAGGCATTAAGACAAAATCCAAATAAATAAATAGTGTGTAACATTTTAGTAAACATGTTGTTGCCATCATCAGACAAAAGTGGATAAAATTTGTCTAATGATGGTAACAGTGTTGTTATTGAAACGTCGCACAATATTTATTTGGAATTGGTAGCATACACACACACCTGGTGTTTCTAATACAACAGCAGTCTCATTATTTCATACCAAGAATATATTGTCATGATGTAAGATAGTTACGAGGAGAGGTAAGTGTAAACAAACTTTATTCTCTGTAACAACGGTCTAAAATTGTACACATTGTACACATTTATATAACAATGACACAATTCAAGTCATACTATGTAAATATAATACAATGAAAAACCTTAAACTATGTAAATAACAAATAAACCATACTACAATAATCAAAGACCTTTGGTGTATCATTGTTTAGAAATACAAACCAGAAAATGATATAAAGCACAATTTGGATTATAGATTATAATACATGAAACAAATAATTTATTAGTGTGTGTATTATTTGTATTTTGTGTGTATTATTTGGATTAGGTCTTCTTGTATTACAAACCAGAAAATTTACTACTTATTTATCAAAATGGAAGTTTTGCTTGGAGGAAATTGATCGATAAAAATAAAGATTGCCATCAAAGTGATACTAGAACTAAGTGCCATCTATTGACTGTCTCTGCTAACATATTTGTCAAAGCTGGTGCTGTGGGTTTTTTTACTGACCAGAGTCTACTAGGGTGTAGAGACGGTTAAAAAATGACATGCAGTTTTAGCATCCGTTTTTATAGGAGGTGACATTTTTACAGATCAATATTAGAATTATAATCGACTTGTATAACCTTTACGTATCTACCTCCTAACCAACTCCAACTAGAGAACATATATATTACGATCAAGATACACAATGGACTGGAGATAATTTTATACGGTGAACTAAACATTCACACCAACCACCTTGTAGATTTTCTTAACCTGCTGGATATCCCAACGTCGCATAATCTTTCCTCAAGAGATAACATCTACCCATGACTCTAGTTCCCCAGCAACCCCTTTCTCTCCCCCTTGACACATTGTGAAAACATTGCTGATTATTGTAATTATTGTTCCTTGTACAGTGGAACTGCATTTCACATGTGTAGACATGTGGTGCACTTACAGTAAAAGCAGTCGCCTTCTTCCACCCAACATATTATCATGGCCTGTACCACATGTACTAGGGATAATCAAAAAATAGAAGAAGTATGCTTACTATTGATTTTGTCACAATATGTGTAAAAACATCTCTCTCCATCACCCAAATAATGAAAGATTAACACCTTTATTAAGACATGTTGTCCCTCTGGTAAATAGATTAAATGAGGTATACAGTGGGACATACTCCAGTGAGATGACATCTCTCTATAAAGGACAGTTTTCATCATTAAAGTTCCCATTTTTACTATTTAATTACTCTCCAGTAAGAGGACATCTCTCTACAAAGGACAGTTTTCATCATTAAAGTTCCCATTTTTACTATTTAATTACTCTCCAGTAAGAGGACATCTCTCTACAAAGGACAGTTTTCATCATTAAAGTTCCCATTTTTACTATTTAATTACTCTCCAGTAAGAGGACATCTCTCTACAAAGGACAGTTTTCATCATTAAAGTTCCCATTTTTACTATTTAATTACTCTCCAGTAAGAGGACATCTCTCTACAAAGGACAGTTTTCATCATTAAAGTTCCCATTTTTTGCTATTTAATTACTCTCCAGTAAGAGGACATCTCTCTACAAAGGACAGTTTTCATCATTAAAGTTCCCATTTTTACTATTTAATTACTCTCCAGTAAGAGGACATCTCTCTATAAAGGACAGTTTTCATCATTAAAGTTCCCATTTTTACTATTTAATTACTCTCCAGTAAGAGGACATCTCTCTATAAAGGACAGTTTTCATCATTAAAGTTCCCATTTTTACCATTTAATTACTCTCCAGTGAGAGGACATCTCTCTACAAAGGACAGTTTTCATCATTAAAGTTCCCATTTTTGCTATTTAATTACTCTCCAGTAAGAGGACATCTCTCTACAAAGGACAGTTTTCATCATTAAAGTTCCCATTTTTACTATTTAATTATTCTCCAGTAAGAGGACATCTCTCTACAAAGGACTATTTGGCTCTGCAAATAGTTGCTGTCCTCTACAGAGAGTTATTTCTACTGTATTAAATGAACATTATAGAAATGACTGGATAACTGTGCTGTATGTGTACAGGGAAGATATATCCAAGAAAATGGGGACCAGAACACCTGAAGGTAATTTGTCGTCATACCCTCAGTCTATGCATTATTGTGTATCCATAAAATGATGTTGTTGTTGTGTCCAATGAACAGATGTCTCCGTACATCTCTATCACAGCAATGTTCTCTATTTTGGGTGTGTAAAGCTGCTGTTCTGGGTCCATGTCAATTTATGGTTGTTGTCGTGTCCAATGAAGAGCCTCAGATGTCTCCATACATCTCTATTACAGCAGTGTCCTCTATCTTGGGTGTGTAAAGCTGCTGTTCTGGGCCCATGTCAATTTTCTGTTGTTGTGTCCAATGAAGAGTCTCAGATGTCTCCATACATCTCTATCACAGCAATGTTCTCTATCTTGGGTGTGTAAAGCTGCTGTTCTGGATCCATATCAATTTTATATTGTTGTTGTGTCCAATGAAGAGCCTCAGATGTCTCCATACATCTCTATAACAGCAATGTTCTCTATCTTGGGTGTGTAAATCTGATGTTCTGGGTCCATGTAAATTTTCTGTTGTTGTTGTTGTGTCCAATGAAGAGCCTCCGATGTCTCCGTACATCTCTATCACAGCAATGTTCTCTATCTTGGGTGTATAAAGCTGCTGTTCTGGGTCAATTTTCTGTTGTTGTTGTGTCCAATGAAGAGCCTCAGATGTCTCCATACATCTCTATCACAGCAATGTTCTCTATCTTGAGTGTGTAAAGCTGCTGTTCTGGGTCCAGGTCCTGGGGTATATATATCCCTCCACTCAATAGACAATCCCCAATGATCCTCACAAAGTACATGTTCTGCAAACTTCCATTTACTTTTGATTACTTCATTTGAAAGGCAGCTATACTCTCTATTACATCTTTTAAAATCATCTTAAATTTCATACACCCTGTTTTTATAACTTCATCTACGCTGTGTAAAAATAGTACAATTTGGATTGTAGATTATAATAAAAGAAAATAAGACCTAATCCAAATAATTTATTAGTGTGTGACATTTCGGCAAATTTTTTATTTTTATTTTATTCTTTTGACTGATGATGGTGACAATGTTGTTGCCAAAACATCACACACTATTAAATTATTTGGATTAGGTCTTTATTTTCTTGTATTATAAGCTCAAGGTAATAAGACCAAATCCAAATAAATCCAAATTTACACACTATTTATTTATTTGGATTTGGTCTTATTATCTTGTGTTTATAATCTATCCTCCAAATTGTGCCTTATCAATTATTATAAGCTGTGTAAAAAATATCACAAAATTGAAATTGTTGTTGTTGTTTCTTATCCCCTTGTGTAATGATTACAAGAAATTCATGAGATTATGCATCTTCGAGCCTGATCTCATGGAATGGGGGTGTAGGGGTGCAGCTTTCCTTGATCATGGTACCATTAAAACCTGGGCTCAGCTGGCCCGGCTGATAGTACCTTGTAAGAGCTCCTAATCCAGGGATACAGGATGAGCAGCGTTTGTACTCCATGTTAGGAGCAGCTGTACATGGCATCTGTTCCTCATGTCAGAGGTGGCCATTTATTTTGGAGCTAAGTCGGCCTGCCACTGAGTAGTGCTCCCAGTTTTAATGACAAAGGTAGATGCATTCTACTTCACCCAGTCATTATGGTGGTCAATTTCAAGCTTTACAAGCTTGACACCCTAATATGATTGAGTGGAGATAAGAAAGAAGAAGATGGCACCATGATCCAGGCACACTTTGGTGGAAATCTGACTGAGTGAAGAGTGAAATTGTACTGGAATCAAGGTGGATAAATTAAGACATCTCCTGATGTTGTACAACTGAAAGTTGCTGATGGTTTGTGCCATCTGTCAGAATAACTATCAACTAATAGTTAATTTTTAATTATTAAAATATTGGCAAAAAAAACCTTTTCTTGATTAATTAAGAAAAGCTAACCCTGTATGCATTTGGGGCTGTTGGCCCTCATCAGTGTGGTGCAAGCTGTACCTCAACGACCAAAAAAGCTGGTCTTTGAAACATCCTGAAAAACAATGAAACAAGGATTTAAACAATTCTGGGATAATTGTTCTTTCTTATCCTCTTGTGCAAAGATTACACGAATTCCATAAGTCCATGCTCCTAGAGCTTGATCTCATGGAATTCGTATAATCTTTGCACAAGGGGATAAGAAACAACAATTATTCCAGAATTGTTTAAATACCTCAAGGTAATAAGACTAAATCCAAATAAATAAATAGTGTGTCAGGTTTCGGTAACAGCGTTGTTACCGAAACGTCACCATTCAGTACTTTTGTCTGAAGATGGTAACAACGCTGTTACCGAAACGTCACACACTATTTATTTATTTGGATTTGGTCTTATTACCTTGTTTTATAATATATAATCCAAATTGTGCCTTATCATGTTTAAATACCTGTTCCATTATTTTTCAGAATGCCTCAAAGAACAGCTTTTTTGGTTGTTGAGGTACAGCCTTCAACATGCAGATGAGGGCCAACAGTCCGAAATGCATACGTCGTTAGCTTTTCTTGGAATAATTAAAAATCAACAATCAGTTGATATTTATTCTGACAGATAGTGGAAGCCATCAGAAATTTTTAGTTCCACAATCAGGAGATTTTCCTGAATTTATCTGAGCTGTATATATAATCTACAACTGAGCATGTCTACAGAATGTAAGCAACACTACAGCAGCATGTATATCTTCGGGAAGATTGGAAAAGGTAGGTACTGTCTACGCTGCTTGTCCACTCAGCAACTGATTGATGGTGTATCAGCTACCTGGGAGGGCAAAATCCCCAACCCCATCGTGGACAAGACTATGGGGTTTGAAGGTCAGTAAATCCCATCAGAATATCTCTTATATATATGTGATAAGGTCCTGTCGACTTATCTGTGATGAGGTATCCTGTCGACTCCCGCTATAAGCTGTGGTAACCGAGGGTCAAACCAGTAGTAACCGAGAGGGACAGTTAGGGCGTGGAGAGTTTTCCAGTACCTCTCTGCACCTTGGAGGACCTTTAACAGTTCTCACAGAGTACAGGCAGTCGTGGTCGAGGCAGAGTGGAAAGCTTGGGAATGTCCACACACAAAAAACGAAGAGACACAGAAAGGAAGACACAGAAGAGAAACAACAACAATGAGTTTTTATAGGGGAAGCGTGACCTCTGGCGGTCGATTTAACAGAGTATTTGTATCTATGAAATATAATTCTAAATAATATAATATTTTAACATGCATATACAGTAAAACCCTACTAAACAAACTGGGGATATAGCCAACTTTCCCTTATAACGAACCTAAAATAATCCCCATTGTTAGTAATACCATATATTAAAATATGGCTATAATGAATACATGGTTATAGGGAACCAAAAGACTGTCCTATTGAGGTTCATTATAGCGAGGTTATACTGTATATATATATTTGTGTGTCGGCTATACACGTCCTCAATACGTAACTAATCTGGCTGAAATTTTAAAAGTGAGCTGAATGTGGAAAAATTCTATAGTCAAATTTTCAAGTCGCTATCCGAAATATCGCTGGAGTTATTTACAAATTTGCCAATTTCACTCGCAACCAGCACCCGACTGTGGCAACTGAGTGAATTATGTCATGGAAGTGACCATAGTTTCAGTTTTGGCAGGAAACCTGCTGCACCTTCAAGACAAGAGGATTTAGTAATATGATTTTCAAATATCTCATTGCAAAACTTTACATTTTTATATTTCTAGGCAACATCTTAAACACAAGACCAAATACAAATAAATAAATATATTTTTTTGGATTCGGTCTTATTACCTTGTGTTTATAATCCAAATTGTGTGCCTTAACAACAAAGTTATGTTTTTCCAGTGCCTTTCAGTCCGTCCTTCCCACTGCCAGAGACCACACTCCATGAGTATCAGCAGGAGATGGGTTTCATGCCGTATCGCAATGACTTTGAGACGGTATGTTGGCCTTGGTATCTTCCTTCATCATTGTCATCATTGTGAAATGTTGCGCAGGAGAATGACAACGACGCAGAGAACCCCATATGTAACCTATGCACCAGTCCGGAGGATGATGACCTGGATATAAGTGAGTTGACCAGCTATGCAAATCTAAATGGTGTCTGCATATTTCCTTGTTCCTGAGATACTGGATAAATTATGCTAGTACACAAAATGTAAACCAAAAACCTTTCTTTCTTCCCCTTAAATACAAGAAAATAAGACCTAATCCAATATTGGATTATTGTGACAACAGGCATTGTCACCATCATCAGACAATGATAAAGCACAATTTGGATTATAGATTATAATAAAAGAAAATAAGACCTAATCCAAATAATTTAATAGTGTGTGACGTTTCAGCAACAGGCATTGTCACCATCATCAGACAAAAGAATAAAATTTATATACATTTTACATACGTATTACATAATACATTTTATTCTTTTGTCTGATGATGGTGACAATGCTGTTGCCAAAACATCACACACTATTAAATTACTTGGATTAGGTCTTATTTTCTTGTATGTGTGCTATATAAATAATTTGAAGAACGTTTTCTCTACAAAAATAAATAAATGGCCATTGCTGTATCCAAGTTGTGGCAGTCAAAGATTGACAGTTTATGCAACTCGTTCCCACCGATCCCTATTTACATATTATTCAACTAAAGATTCTTACAATAATTGTCAAATTGATAAGGCACAATTTGGATTATAGATCAGTACTTTTGTCTGAAGATGGTAACAACGCTGTTACCGAAACGTCACACACTATTTATTTATTTGGTCTTATTACCTTGTTTAATAATTGTCAAAAGAAGGGTTCACCACTGATGAGCCAAGCCCTCCCAATATATTTTTTCATCGCAGTAAGGACAGTAGAAGTTTGTATTATGTATAAAAGAAACATTCGTGCTTTTAAATCCTCTCATTTTATATGTATAGATGACGCGTTATTGCTTTGTGTTAATTGTCAAAGTATAAACACAACATATCAGTATAATTACAATAATTCAAACAAATATTAAAGGTTCCTGGAAATGGGTTTCTTTATCTTTATTAAATGTAATCTCGAACTTTAAGTTATCTCTGTCCTTCTACAGGAGTATATAGAAACATATCTTCTTCTTTCTTATCTTCCCACTGGGTGAAGTAGAATGCCTTTGTCATTAAGACTGGGAACACTACTCAGTGCCAGGCCGACTCAGCTTCAAAAGAAATGGCCGCCTCTGACATGAGGAACAGACGCCATGTGAAGCCGCTCCTAACAAGGAGTACAAACGCTGCTCATCCTGTATCCCTGGAGCCCTTACAGGGTACTATCAGCCGGGCCAGCTGAACCCAGGTTTGTTAGTGAGCTTGTTACTACTCCCCCTCCTCCTTTCTCATCCGGGCTTGGGACCGGCGGAGTTATATTATAGTAACCTATAAACGCTGTTAATATGTCTCTATGTACCCCTATATAAGGGCAGAGATGCCCGAAAACTCGAGATTACATTTAAAAAAGATAAAAGAAACCCATCTCCAGATACCTGCAATATTTTAAAAATTAATATCCATGAGATCAATTGATAATTACAATAAGTTTCTTTAATAAAATAACACTTCCAGGGCTAAGTGTAACTTTTTATTTTCAAGCTTTAGGACTTACTAGGTACTACTATGAACTCCGCCTTTGCCGGTCTCAAGCCCGGATATAAAAGGAGGGGGGGGAGCAGTAACAAGCTCACTAAAAAACCTGGGCTCAGCTGGCCTGGCTGATAGTACCCTGTAAGAGCTCCTGATCCAGGGATACAGGATGAGCAGCGTTTGTACTCCACATTAGGACTGCTGCACATGGCGTCTGTTCCTCATGTCAGAGGCGGCCATTTCTTTTGGAGCTAAGTCAGCCTGCCACTGAGTAGTGCTTCCAGTCTTAATGACAAAGGCAGATGCATTTTACTTTACCCAATCATGATGGTTGTCAAATCTCCTCTGTATTGACTCATCCATTGATGAGCTCTACTCTTCTCCGGGAGACACCATCAAAAATCTCAAGCTTTACAAGCTTGATACCTTAGTGTGATTGAGTGGAGATAAGAAAGAAGAAGAAGAAAACTTACTTGCCCTTCGAGAGTAGTTGAATACTCCCAGTGAAGAGTTGATAAGTTTACGAAAGCTTGAAAATAAAAAGTTATTCAAGAAACATGGCCCTGGAAGTGTTATTGATTTTATTAAATTATAGATAAAAAGGAAGAAGGTTCATTTTTAAATCAAGAATTATATGATAAATATTGTTGTGTTAAAAAATAGACACGAGAAGAGGTAAGCCTAGACGAACATTATTCTCTTTAACGGTCTACCTTAAAATTGTATCTATGTGCATTTATATAGCTATGCCATAATTCAAAACTATGTCTCTCTCTTTCTTCCTTATCTCCACTCAATCATATTAGGATATCAAGTTGTGACCCTTGATGGTGTCTGTTTGACAACCATCATGACTGGGTGAAGTAGAATGTTTTTGTCATTAAGACTGGGAGCACTACTCAGCGGCAGACTGACTTAGCTCAAAAAGAAATGGCTGCCTCTGACATGAGGAACAGACGCCATGTGCAGCCGCTCCTAACATGGAGTACAAACACTGCTCATCCTGTATTCCTGGATCAGGAGACCTTACAGGGTACTATCAGCCGGGCCAGCTGAGCCCAGGTTTTTTAGTGAGCTTGTTACTGAACTCTCTCCTCCTTTTTCATCCGGGCTTGGGACCGGCAAAGGCGGAGCTCCAAAGCTATGTAAATCAATACAATCACAATTATGTAAATAAATTAACCACGTTACAATATCTTTATTTAGTTTAAAAATGGCAGAAAGCTTTCAAGTGTTAGCTCATCATCAGATCAATTGTTTCTCGAATTATTTATTATTATTATTTTTTTATAATCCCTAGTACCTGTGGTACAGGCCATGATAATCATGGTGGGTAGAAGTAGGCGACTGCTTTTACTGTAAGTGCACCACATATCTACATATGTGAAAAACAGTTCAAATTTGCACTTACAAATTTGCCAGAGCCCCGTTTGGTTACCTGCACTCACTGGTGGGGTTGGACTTTTGTAAGAATCGGGGGCCATTGGAGCATTTTTTTTTTTTTATCAGAAAAAGTGTCCAATAAGGGAATCAAATTAGAGTCGTAGCGGACGAAAACCAATGATTTAGACCATCCTTCAACCGAACCCCAAAAATTATTTTGTAACCCTTGAGACTGTAATCACCAAATATTTGTCTCAATCTCTCTGCATCAACTCAGTTTAGGTTCTTGTTGTTAAGCCAGAGCTGTTTGCGCAGGTTTCAAGCTATTCCAGGTGGATGTCTACTGCCGCAAACTCCAGGAGAGAAACCGGCGCAAGCAGATCGTCCATGATTACAATCTAGTCGCGCAGTACCTAGAGCACAAGTTGAAGCCTGCGCCAGCCAAGAAGAAAACCAAGGAAGAAAGGTGAGGGCCTAACTCTGTATGTAATTCTATTCTCCCGACTCACACCATGGTTATGCAATTCTCAGCCTGCAACCCCAAAACACATTATTGACTGTATTGACTCATCTATTGATGTGCTCTACTCTTCCCCGGCAGGCACCATCAAAAGTCTCAGCTTTACAAGCTAATACCCTAATATGATTGAGTGGCGATAAGAAAGAAGAAGACTTATTTGTGATAATAAAATGGTGATGATGAGAAGAACTGTTTATAATCATAGCTTCAGTTATAGCAAGCTCAGGTTGTATCTAAGATGTGGGTATTGCAGGGACTTTGCTTCCATCAAGTCCTTCTGTCAGTTTCTACCCTGCACTGAGTACGACCAACTACTTGAAAGCTTGAAGAGTAAGTTTCATACGCCGCGTACTGGAGAGCTGTCCTGATGTTTGTGCATAGAGGAGAAAGAGCTGAAGCAGCGTGTGAAGGATCTCATCCGCTACCGACGCAACGGCCTCACCAGGCTGGATGGTGAGTTGAAGAGAACTTCTGGCAGTTATGTCCATGGCTGAACTGATCTGTGCAGAATGTGCGGAGTTTGACGCTGCCCGGGTGAAACGAGAGAAGAGGAGAGAAAACAACACAGTGGTCAACAACAATGCTAAGAAGAAGGCTGTGAGTAAATTATCTTCTATTGTTAGAATTGTTAGGTTGCTAATGTCTCCATTTTTGGGTTGTTGAAGTCTCCATTGTTGAGATATCTCTATTGTTGGGTTGTTAATAACTCCATTGTTGATTTGCTAATATAGCCATTGTTAGGTTGCTAATGTCTCCATTGTTGGGTTGTTGAAGTTTCCATTGTTGGGTTGTTGAATGTCTCCTTTGTTGGGATATATCCATTGTTGAATGTCACCATTGTTGGGTTGCCAATAACGCCATTGTTGGGTTGCCAATAACTCCATTGTTGGGTTGCCAATAACTCCATTGTTGGGTTGTTGAATATCTCCTTTGTTGGGATATCTTCATTGTTGAATGTCACCATTGTTGGGTTGCAAATAACTCCATTGTTGGGTTGCCAATAACTCCATTGTTGGGTTGCCAATATCTCCATTGTTAGGTTGTTGAATGTCTCCTTTGTTGAGATATCTTCATTGTTGAATGTCACCATTGTTGGGTTGCCAATACCTCCATTGTTGGGTTTCCAATATTTCCATTGTTGGGTTGCCAATATTTCCATTGTTAGGTTTTTGAATGTCTCCATTGTTGAAATATCTTCATTGTTGAATGTCACCATTGTTGGGTTGCCAATACCTCCATTGTTGGGTTGCCAATACCTCCATTGTTGGGTTGCCAATACCTCCATTGTTGGGTTTCCAATACCTCCATTGTTGGGTTTCCAATATCTCCATTGTTGGGTTGCCAATATTTCCATTGTTAGGTTGTTGAATGTCTCCATTGTCGGGATCTCTGTATTGCTGAATATTTCAAATTTTACATACCATTGTTGTGAAATAACAATAATACAATTAAACCTGTCTATAGCGCCCCCTCTTGGGACTCAGCAGAATAGGGGGCTATAGAGAGGGGATGCTATAGACAGGTCACTTTTAATGTAAATCGCATCGTACTACGTATTTAAAATCGGACGCTATAGAGAGGAAGGCGCTATTTAGAGGGGGCGCTATAGACAGGTTTAACTGTATTTGGATTTGGTCTTATTACCTTGTCATCTGTGCAACAATAGCAGTTTATTATGTTGAGAGAACACCTTCCTGTGAGATGTTTCTATGTTTTTTAGATGATATCTCATGGGAGAAATCCACTGTACTGGTGTTTTCTTTCTGCTTGTGATTTGTTTCTATATATATTTGTCTTTAGCCATATTGTTGTACAGGGTCCCCAGGGAGCGCGGAGAGCCAACTCTAAAAAACACTCGGAGTAAGTTAGACCTCTATATATCATTATTATACCACTTATAAAGCCTTTTTTTTTTAAAGACACTTTAGTCTTAAATAAGAAAGAGGGGGAGCAGTAACAAGCCTGTTAAAACCTGGGCTCATCTGTCCATGCTGATAGTACCCTGTAAGGGCTCCAGGAATACAGGATGT
>CP092874.1:10036919-10181803 GCA_030710605.1 Cordylochernes scorpioides
ACTCCATGTTAGGAGTGGCTGTACATGGTGTCTGTTCCTCATGTCAGACATTTCATATTGGAGCTAAGTCAGTGGTCTGCGACTGAGTAGTGCTCCCAGTCTTAATGACAAAGGCAGAGATATGAAAGAAGAAAAAGTTTTTCTATTGGGAATATTCAAAATGATTAAAATATAAAAAAGTGGAGAAAGAGTTATTTGGCCGACCCTGTACTCTGATGAGGGCCATAGCTCGAAACCAAGGTATACAGGCTGGCTTTTTTGCTTCAATATGCCAAAACTGATATTGTGGCTCATTTTTTTATCACCACCATTATGTTTTGTAATGGTATGATAAGCCAAATGCATTGTTTTTGATACATTTTTAACCCTTTATGTGCCGGCCATTTTCAAGGTCATTCCTGATTATTGTTAGCCTTCAAAAGACATCAAACTATTCTTTAAATTATTATTATTTTTTTAATAAACGCTTTTATGATTCATACAAACATATGAAACACAATGCAACAGAATATACGCTTTAAAATACAATTAATTAATTTTCATTAGATTTTTTTAAGGAGAAAAGAAGTATCAAGTCACATCAAACCGATACATCGTCTTGTCTGGTGCTTAAAGGGTTAAAAGAAGAAATGCCATTTTTTTGTTACATGAACCAACAGAGTTGTTAGATAATGTCATGCACAATTTATTGATTTGGTCTCATATATGTTTTCTCTGGAAAACCTTTTTTTTTTCCAGGGAGAGATTTGAAAGTTACCACAGAGGTAGAGTATCATCTCCCATAGTCCACTGGGTCTCATGTCAACTTCCAGCTTAGGTCTCTTCCTTAGAACTCTGTGTGTGTCAGGTGTCAACTCTCTAGTTACAGCCAAGTTGGTTAGATGTGTCTTCTCTTGAAACCTCTACTTCCTAGATGTGATGATTCTTAGATTATATCTACTCATGGAGCCAGAACTTGAGGAAGTTTTCAGCATGTATATCGGGACAATAATTCTGAAAGATATTACAGTGACCTTTATTGAAGACACACGAGATAACCAAGTGTATATACACTCATGGACAAAACTTAAGGAAGTTGTACCTTTCAGCATGTATATCGGGACAATAATTCTGAAAGATATTACAGTGACCTTTATTGAAGACACACGAGATAACCAAGTGTATATACACTCATGGACAAAACTTAAGGAAGTTGTACCTTTTAGCATGTACATATATCGGGACAATAACTCTGAAAGATATTACAGTGACCTTTATTGAAGACACACGAGATAACCAAGTGTATATACACTCATGGACAAAACTTAAGGAAGTTGTACCTTTCAGCATATATATCGGGACAATAACTCTGAAAGATATTACAGTAACCTTTAGTGAAAACACATGAGATAACCAACTTAAGGAAGTTGTACCTTTCAGCATGTATATCGGGACAATAACTCTGAAATATATTACAGTGACCTTTATTGAAGACACACGAGATAACCAAGTGTATATACACTCATGGACAAAACTTAAGGAAGTTGTACCTTTCAGCATGTATATCGGGACAATAACTCTGAAAGATTTTACAGTAACCTTTATTGAAAACACATGAGATAACCAAGTGTATATACACTCATGGACAAAACTTAAGGAAGTTGTACCTTTCAGCATGTAAATCGGGACAATAACTCTGAAAGATAATACAGTGACCTTTATTGAAAACACATGAGATAACCAAGTGTATATACACTCATGGATAAAACTTAAGGAAGTTGTACCTTTCAGCATGTATATCGGGACAATAACTCTGAAAGATATTACAGTGACCTTTATTGAAGACACACGAGATAACCAAGTGTATATACACTCATGGACAAAACTTAAGGAAGTTGTACCTTTTAGCATGTATATCGGGACAATAACTCTGAAAGATATTACAGTGACCTTTATTGAAGACACACGAGATAACCAAGTGTATATACACTCATGGACAAAACTTAAGGAAGTTGTACCTTTCAGCATGTATATCGGGACAATAACTCTGAAAGATATTACAGTGACCTTTTTTGAAGACACACGAGATAACCAAGTGTATATACACTCATGGACAAAACTTAAGGAAGTTGTACCATTTACCATGTATATCGGGACAATAACTCTGAAAGATATTACAGTGACCTTTATTGAAGACACATGAGATAACCAAGTGTGAACAACCTCTGTCTCCTTAAAAATAGACAAGTGGCGGCATTAAATACTTTCCACTTGTCCATGAGTGTATAATAAAGGGAAAAAAATAAAGCAATAATTACAAAAATCAAACAATAAGATTAAATAAAATGATATAATAGAGAGAGAGAGAGTTACCCCTATTTTATAATCAATTTAAAAAAATTATTCTTTTCACCTTTTGTTTTCACCTCTCAATGATAAAACTAAATATAGTACAGTGCAACTTTCATAATTTGAAGCCCAAGGGACCATAAAAAAAATTCGAATTATCCAAAAATTGAAGTGAAAAACTGAAATTCTATTTATAGGTAAATTCTTTAGACGTTTGAATTATCCAAATTCTACTGTATTTAAAAATCAATATAGTAAATACAGTGGAAACTTGTTATAACATTGCCAAGAAGTTTGTTTTAATGTTGGTTTTCTTATATAACCACAGTTAAATTAATTAAGAATAAGGATATTTTTATAACCAAGTTTCTGTTATAAAAGAATGTTGGTTTATTGAGGTTTCAATGTATCTAAAGAAAGAGTGACTTTACTTTAAGACAATAATCAACCTAATCATCCCAGGATATAAAGATCTGTGTACAAGGCTTAAGTTACTCTTGTTTCCTCCTACTCCTATCCCCTTATTGTTAGTTGAAGGCAACGGGGTGTGTCCAGTGACAAGATGTCTGACTCCTCCTCCCAAGATGAAAGAGGTGAGCAGGCTCCACCTATCTGACATGTAACCCCACCTACATTGCATTTGTTCCCTCCCACTTGACATGTAGCTCCACCTACTTGGCATTTGGACCCACTTACTTGACATGTAGCCCTACTTACTTGACATATGGACCCACCTACTTGACATGTAGCCCTGCCTACTTGGCATTTGGCCCCTCCCACTTGACATGTAGCTCCACCTTCTTGGCATATGGACCCACCTATTTGACATGTAGTCCTACCTACTTGGCATATGGACCACCTACTTGACATGTAGCCCTACCTACTTGGCATTTGGCCCCTCCCACTTGACATGTAGCTCCACCTTCTTGGCATTTGGCCCCTCCCACTTGACATGTAGCTCCACCTTCTTGGCATATGGACCCACCTATTTGACATGTAGCCCTACCTACTTGGCATATGGACCACCTACTTGACATGTAGCCCTGCCTACTTGGCATTTGGCCCCTCCCACTTGACATGTAGCTCCACCTTCTTGGCATATGGACCCACCTATTTGACATGTAGTCCTACCTACTTAGCATATGGACCCACCTACTTGACATGTAGCCCTACCTACTTGGCATTTGGCCCCTCCCGCTTGACGTGTAGCTCCACCTACTTGGCATTTGGCGCCTCCCTCTTGACATGTAGCCACACCTACTTGGCATTTGGCCTGTTAGGAACTAATTCTTTCCTAGTCTACCAATCGAGCAGAGTAAAACACTACACCTCTAAGAAAATTAACCCCTTTAATTTCCTTTCATAACTAACTAATTTACATCATTAAAAACCAATTTATATACATGTAAAATCGTCCAGTCACCTGGTCAAAATATAAATAAACTAATCTAGGAAAAAACAACTTATAAAATCCTAACAATGCCCCCCCCATTTTAAAGTTGTTTTCATACCCTCATCGGAGGCCTAGAGTGGTCAAGATCCTGGTTAGGTCTTCGTTTAACACCACCCGGCAAGTCAACATCCCATACTCTGTGTTCCCGAAGTGATGCCATTTCACATTCTATAGACCTCAGCCGATTTTGTGCTTTGGGCATATTAAGCGCCTCCTCGTATGATGACGGCATTTCATCTTGATGGCTCTTATGTTCAACTATCCCACGGTGGAAGGCTGATCTACAATACTCCTTCTGCCTAGCCGCAATTCTTGAAGATCTTCTTGGGATTATAGTTTCATTCTGGCCTTCGTCTTCTCTCCTCAGTGCTTCGTCTTCATAGGCCTGCTCTCCATCCTCTCTTCATTCTAAGTTATTCAGATCTTTCTCTACCGATATTGTTTCCCCATCAGTCCCTGAATATCCTTGTGGCGACCGCACTTTGCTTCAGCGAAGTGGGACAAAGCTTCAAAACACATACGGGCAGAAGCTTGGCGAGCACGTGTTGAGAGAACACTTCACTACGCATGCGCGGGCGTCATCCAGAACTTTCTAGCGGCTGGCTTCTTCCAACACTCGATCTGGCCACACTGAGGCGGTAAACAAGAAGGCTTAAGCTGGCGGCCGTTATTTCAACCGTTGCTTCTTTTCTCTTTATAATTTCTTGCTTTAAATAAATTAATTTTAATTATAATTTTATCAGCAGCCTTTTCACAAGCCACACCAACACTTCACGCAACAACCATCCTACAAATTGGTGAGCCGGACGACTCGAATGAAGAATTAACGGCCAACGTCAAGGGCAAATCTTGGAATCTCAAACATTCACGATGGAACTCACCCCATCTCAAATATCAAAATTGTTTTTTCGAGCTCCACCCTTCTTGCCAAACGACATTCCATTGTGGCTCAACCAACTGGAAGCTGCCTTTAATTTTGCAAACCTCGCCAGCGACGACAATTTCAAGTATAACACAATAATCGTTAATTTGGATGAACTGGCTTTCATCTGCGTCTTCGACATTGTAGAGAACCCACCAGTTTCAGGAAAATATGCGGCGCTCAAAGAACGACTTCTCCTGCGATTTGGCCGGTCACGCCAGGTAAGAACAGCTCAAGTCTCAGAAACTAAGCTCATTGCTGATCAGAAACCCTCGATTATCCTGGTTGAATTGTCCAAGCCACCTCCATCTCAGCACTGTGATCCCTGTACTCCCACCTCCAATAGCCTCCAACACCTGGAGCAGACGGCTTTTCCCCGTGACATGAATGTCACAACAACTGCCCTGGTGACTACAGTCCAGAACGTTGAAGACACCAACTCAAGCTCCACCTTGACTTCTCCCAACAGCTCTCTGAGTAACTCTTCATCCTTGGACTCCTCATCGTTCTGCTCCAACCATCCTTCAAACACCATCTCGTGCCCCCCTGAAACTGTTTTCTCCACCCCAGTGCACAGTGACAATCCCTTGCCCCAGCAGCCGCCGTCTCACGAAGAGTCCTTGCTTCCATCCGGCGAGCAGAAACATCCACTCTTCCTAGAAGAAACCAATAACGCTGCTGCAACGACTCCTCTCCACTTGCAGCCCGCCCAAACTTCGGTACCACAACCTCTCCAACCTCAAAACACTCTCCAACAGTCATTACCTCCTATTGAATCAAGAGTCACTACTTCCCCAATTCCAATAGCTCCCCCGGTACTCGCGGCGACTACTCCCATCGCTGAGCAACCCATCGTGTCCCTGCAAGCTAACAAGATGGTCGCCACCCATTACATCCAGACAACATTTGAAAAGGACAGGTGCCTCCCTCAAGCCCCCAAGACCAGATCCCAACCCAGCAAGGCACCCTACCAAGAGTTCCCTCTACGACTACATAGGATCTTTAAAGATCCTACTGGAGGGGGAGTAGTGTGGCGACCGCACTTTGCTTCAGCGAAGTGGGACAAAGCTTCAAAACACATACGGGCAGAAGCTTGGCGAGCACGTGTTGAGAGAACACTTCACTACGCATGCGCGGGCGTCATCCAGAACTTTCTAGCGGCTGGCTTCTTCCAACACTCGATCTGGCCACACTGAGGCGGTAAACAAGAAGGCTTAAGCTGGCGGCCGTTATTTCAATCGTTGCTTCTTTTCTCTTTATAATTTCTTGCATTAAATAAATTAATTTTAATTATAATTTTATCAGCAGCCTTTTCACAAGCCACACCAACACTTCATCCTCTTGGGATCGCAGCTTCATTTTGGTATTCCCCTTCATCTTCCTTCTTTAGTTCTTCCACTTTATAGATTCTTCCTCTTCTATTAGATTTCAAAATTAACCCGCCATCCTTGTTTCAGCATACCTTCGCTAATTCTCCTTGAGGAGTTGGCAAATCTGCAATTCCTAGCTATGTGCCCTAATCTGCCACAACTGAAACACCTTATCTGCCTGGAGATACCTTCGCTAATTCTCCTTGAGGAGTTGGCAAATCTGCAATTCCTTGCTATGTGTCCTAACCTGCCACAACTGAAACACCTTATCTGCCTCGGGTAGTTATAATTTTCCCTTTTCCCTTCCGTCCACGTATTATGATAATTCCTTGGTTGATCATATTCAAATATTTTTCGCTCTTGACATGGTGATTTGCATGTATCCTCTTTTCTTCTTACCGCAAAAGCGCAATTAGGATCTTCTTGAGGAATTTGACGCTGTTTCTGTTTTTTTTCTTCTAAAAGTAACTTGGATTTTACCACACTAGTAGATAGCTTCTCTTCTTGCTGTTCTAAACTGAGAATCAGCGGCTCGTAACTCTTTGGTAATCCCAATAGCATAATCAAAGCCAATTCGCCATCCCCAAATCCATGGTGGCACTTTGCTAATTTTCTATGACATTCCATTATTCTCGCGAAATATTCCTTCATGTCTTCGTCATTTCTTTTGACAATATTGAAAAATTCTCTCAGTAACTGTAATATGTGCAGCAAGCCATATTTTGTGTGGATATCCTCCAGTATCTGCCAAGCATCAATCGCTCGCTTGCAATCACCGATATCATCTAGGAATGAATCCTCAACTGCTAGTAATATGACAGATAATGCCAAACTATCTTTCCGCTTCTGTTTTTCTGAAGTTTCCCTAGGAAAGCCAGGCTCAATCGCATCCCATATGTCCTTCTGGATCAAAATAGATTTAGTTCTTATGGCCCAGGTATAATAATTATTCCCATCTAGTTTAGGTATTCTTAACTCGTCAGCCATTGATATTTCTAGGTATGCAAATCTGACAAAAAATTATAACTCAAAGCTTTTTTCTTCTTCTTCGTTGCACAAAGTTCAGTCTTTAAATCACTCAAATTTCCTATAATCAAATTCTATTCTCTATCTTAGTTAGACTAACAAACTTTTCTTCTTTGGCTTTCCCTTTTAGCTTTTTCTTCTTTACTTTCTTCAGCTTTAACTTCTAGCTTTTTCTTCTTTAGCCTAAACTTCTAATTTCTCTCTACGGCGCAGTGGAAGTGTGCTGGGCCCATAACCTGTTAGGAACCAATTCTTTCCTAGTCTACAATCGAACAGAGTAAACACAAAATCTCTAAGAAAATTAACACCTTTAATTTCCTTTCATAACTAACTAATTTACATCATTAAAAACCAATTTATATACATGTAAAATCGTCCAGTCACCTGGTCAAAATATAAATAAACTAATCTAGGAAAAAACAACTTATAAAATCCTAACATGGCCCCTCCCACTTGACATGTAGCTCCACCTTCTTGCATATGGACCCACCTACTTGACATGTAGCCCTACCTACTTGGCATATGGACCCACCTACTTGACATGTAGCCCTACCTACTTTGCATATGGACCACCTACTTGACATGTAGCGCCATCTACTTGGCATTTGGCGCCTCCCTCTTGACATGTAGCCACACCTACTTGGCATTTGGCCCCTCCTACTTGACATGTAGCCCCACCTACTTGGTATTCAGCCCCTCCCACTTTACATGTAGCTCCACCTACTTGGCATTCGGCCCCTCCTACTTGACATGTAGCCCCACCTACTTGGCATTTGGCCCCTCCCACTTGACATGTAGCTCCACCTACTTGGCATATGGACCCATCTACTTGGCATGTAGCCCTACCTACTTGGCATATGGACCCACCTACTTGACATGTAGCCCCACCTACTTGGCATTTGGCCCCTCCCACTTGACATGTATGAAGAAGAGTGGTGATGATTTAAAACATAGCGGTATACTTGCAAGATATGCAACTTTTATTCTGTACCTGTAAAAGCATCTGACATTTTTTTTTGTGAAGAATGCGATGAAGTGAAAAAGAGCACTTGACATGTAGCTCCACCTACTTGGCATATGGATCCACCTACTTGACATGTAGCCCTACCTACTTGGCATATGGCCTTTCTCACTTGACATGTAGCCCCACCTACTTGGCATTCGGCCCCTACCACTTGGCATTTGGCCCCTCCCACTTGACATGTAGCTCCATTTACTTGGCATATGAATGAAAACAGACTTTATTGACTGTACAGTCAATGGTAACACTCAAAGAGTCAATGGAAAATATTTACAACTATTTACAGTTATCCTGACTCTGTCAGGAGTCCAGAGGTAGCCCGAGCTCGAACAATTCCCTTTGGAAATTTTTTCGACAGAGGGTGTCCTCAGGGAGGGTCTGGATCATAGAATGGCAAGGCGGCCCTGAACTCAGATAAGCCTCTACGGATCAAGGGAACCGAGTCCTGAGTGCGCTCGATGAGCTTATCCAGGAATTGGGCGAGAATCCTCCCTCGCCGCGGCGTGAGTTCCGCGAGCACGCACTCCCTCACCTCAGGGTAACGGGCCGCGTCCACGAATTCGCACGCGCCGAATGTGGCATATGGACCCACCTACTTGACATGTAGCCCTACCTACTTGGCATATGGCCTTTCTCACTTGACATGTGGCCCCACCCACTTGACATGTAGCCCCACCTACTTGGCATTTGGCCCCACCCACTTGACATGTAGCCCCACCTACTTGGCATTTGGCCCCTCCCACTTGACATGTAGCCCTACCTGCTTCGCATATGAATTCGCCTGCTTGAAGTTTGCCCTGTACACCTGAGATGTAGCCCTACCTACTTGACTTGCTGCTCCGACAACTTTACATGTAGCCCCAAATACATGGCATATGGCCCCACCCACATGACATATCGCCCTACGCACATCTCACACTTCACTCCTACTTTTGACTCTCTTTTTGCACACAGAAACAACAATCCCATTCCATGGTGACAGATCAATTATCATTCCATTCTCAGCCTTCTAACAATTTTGTCCATTTTAGGGAAACTTTGCCAGAAATTCACCAAAGAGTGGCTAAATGACATTTAAAGAGTAAAATCAGATTCATCCATTGATATTTCAACCAGATATTATGGAACAAGCTCAGCCTGAATCATCAAGTCCACCAGATCAGTAGTCCTGCACCTCATTCTATTACATTGGAGTCATCTAGCAATGCAGACTGTTGACCCATTACTTATTGTGTAATTGAACCAATGATTATCATTTATGAAATTAGGAAAGACAGCCCTCAGTATAACATAGCAATATTTTGATGCAAAACATATAAGAATTTATCAATTTTATCCAAACATATATCATTTTATTAAATTTATCAAAGAATTTAGAAAAGTATTTAAGAACAAATTATTCATTTATACACAAACCAAACTTCTACTGTCCTTACTGCCATGAATTGACATGATGTCATCATATATCTTCTTTGTTGGTTCAAAGTTGATTGCAAAAAAAGTAGATTGGAGAAAGTGGAAAGTGAGAATAGGTCTTGGCAAATTTATTAATGTCCTAAAATGAGATAAATTTCAAACCAGGGAGCTCAGTGGTTGATATGCAATTCGGTTTCCCTATGCAAATGTGCCTTAAGCTTGGATTAGATGTACTAAACAGGACCTTTGGGAGAGCCTGCTGCTTGTCGTCAAATAGTTTAAGGAGCATGGAATCATGGAATTTGTGTAATCTTTGTACACAAGGAGATAAGAAATAACAACAATAAATAAAGGAAATAAGACCTAATCCAAATTTTTTATTAGTGTGTGACGTTTCGGCAACAACATTGTCACCATCATCAGACAAAAGAATAAGTTATTATTATTATAAAGTTATTCTTTTGTCTGATGATGGTGACAATGTTGTTGCCGAAACGTCACACACTAATAAATTATTTGGATTAGGTCTTATTTCCTTTATTATAATCTATAATCCAAATTGTGCTTTATCAACAACAATAAATGTTGTGGAAGCAGGGGAGGATGAGGATAACAAGACCCTGGACATATCCACACTGCCCGGCTACAGCCTGCTGTCTGAGATGGAGAAGAAGGTGAGTTGTCCCGCCACATTTCCAGGTGACTCACCAACGCGGCGTCCTGCGCAGCTCTGTACAACCATCCGCCTCAAGCCTGCCCACTACATTACCTTCAAGACAGTCCTTATACGGGTGAGTTCCTAGTTTAAATTTTATAAAAATCCTTTTTAGATTATCTGGGATTAAGTAAAAACCCTATAAGTAGTCTAGGTTAAAACAAGGTAATAAGACCAAATCCAAATAAATAAATAGTGTGTTCTTAGGTCCATTGAAGTCTATAAAATTGATATGGCACAATTTGGATTATAGATTATAAAACAAGGTAATAAGACCAAATCCAAATAAATAAATAGTGTGTTCTTAGGTCCATTGAAGTCTATAAAATTGATATGGCACAATTTGGATTATAGAATATAAAACAAGGTAATAAGACCAAATCCAAATAAATAAATACACTATTTATTTATTTGGATTTGGTCTTATTACCTTGTTTTATAATCTATAATCCAAATTGTGCCATATCTAGTCTGGGTTGAGTTAAAAAAAAAAAACCTTCAAGATAAGTCTGAGATAAGTTAAAAAAAAACTTTAAAATAGTCTGAAATAATGGAGAGAAGTGGGCATCTCTCCTGATTTTGCAATAAAAGAAGGCTTGCGCCATCTATCGGAATAAACTATTCATTGTCAACCAATTCTGGAATTATTAAAATGATTAGTTGATATATATTCTGATAGAGAATGACGAATCCTGTATGGGACTTTGATTCCAGTAAAAGGCTTGTTGCTGCTGTTGTATATAGTCACAGTGTAGAAAATACTATACTATACCTACTACATATATCTCTGTATTCTTAGTTCTCTTCTCTTACTCTGTAAATTGGCGAATCCTTTATAGGATGAGAGGTCCTCAATAAAGGCTTTTGTTGTTGTTATCGTATTTATTCTGATAGATGGCGCAATTCATCAGCGACATTTAATTGCACGATCGGGAAATGCCCTCTTTTTCTTAATTTATCCACCTGATCAAAGTACAAATTCACTTTTGTATTATTTTCCAGTCTGAAATAAGTAAAACTTTATATAATTAAGAAAAAGGCATCTCTCTCCTGATTGTACAACAAGTAGTTGTTGATGGCTTGTGTCATTTGTTGGAATAAATATTAACTCTTTGTTGATTTTTAATTATTACTGAATTGGCCAAATACCTATTCTTGAGTAACCAAGAAAGCCAAGTGACACTCACTCCTCACTTTCTTACTGCTACTCATTTTGTGTTGTTTTTTCTTGCTTCCCCCTTTCTCTTTCTTCTTCTTATTATTTTTTTCTTATTTTTTTTTCTTTTTCTTCTGTATATATCGTTGTTTCCTTTGTCTCACTGCTTTGTTCTTATGCATACCTCTGGTGAATCCTGTATAGGGTCAGTGACCCTAAATAAAGGCTTTTTGTTGTTGTTGTTGTTGTTGAGTAACCAAGAAAAGCTAACCACGTACGAGTTTCAGGATGTTAGCCCTCATCAGCGTTATGAAAGCTGTACCTCAACGACCAAAAAAAGCTGATCTTGGGACATCCTGAAAAATCATGAAACAGGTATTTAGGTTGGAAAAGCGTGAAGACTATTTTGTACTATTTTTCACATTGGTGTTCTAATATCCTTCCAGCCTAAATACCTGTTTCAAGATTTTTCAGGATAACCCAAAGATCAGAATTTATTTGTTCATTGAGGTACAGCTTGCACTACAATGATGAGAACCAACAGCTTGAAACTTGTACGTAGTTAACTTTTCTTGATTAATCAAGAATGGGTATTTGTCCAATTCTGGAATTGGTTACAAATCAAGGATTAGTTGATATTTATTCTGATAGATGCCGCAAGCCATAACCTGGTACAGAGCACAAGGGACAATTCTGTCCTCCCAAGGGAACAACAGTCTTTGATTTCCAGACTTAAGTCTGGTCATCTACGGACAATGACAGAATGGTTGTTTCCCACTATGTACACATAATTGACTGTATTGACTCATCCATTATTAACTCATCCTCAGCAGACACCATCAACAAACTTTACAAGCTTGATACCTTAGTGTGATTGAGTGGAGATAAGAAAGAAGAAGAAGACAAGCTTGATACCTTGATATGATTGAGTGGAGATAAGAAAGAAGAAGAGCCACCCTTGCACTTATCAGGAGAGATGCCTTTTTTTCTCAATTTATCCACCTATTTCCAGACTTAAGTCTGGTCATCTAAGGACAATGACTTTCCAGAATGGTTGCAAGGTTTTCCCACTATGTACACATAATTGACTGTATTGACTCATCCATTATTAGCTCATCCTCAGCAGACACCATCAACAAACTTTACAAGCTTGATACCTTAGTGTGATTGAGTGGAGATAAGAAAGAAGAAGAAGACAAGCTTGATACCTTGATATGATTGAGTGGAGATAAGAAAGAAGAAGAGCCACCCTTGCACTATCAGGAGAGATGCCCTTTTTTCTCAATTTATCCACCAGATCCCAGTACAATTTCACTAGAGGGTCGGTGGAAGGATGGTCTAAACCATTGGTTTTCGACCGCTACGACCCGGGTTCGATTCCCGCATTGGGCACTTTTTTCTGAATAAAATAAAAAAGCACCAATGGCCCCATGATTCTTGCAAAAGTCCAACCCCACCAGCGAGTGCAAGTAACCAAACAGGGCTCTGGCACATTTGTAAGTGCAAAGTTGAACTGCTTTTCACATGTGTAGACATGTGGTGTACTTACAGTAAAAGCAGTCTCCAACTTCTACCCACCATGATTATCATGGCCTGTACCACACATGTACTAGGGATAAGCAAAATAATAATAATAATTTCACTTTTGTAGATTGTACATATTTCACCTCTCTATGCTGATGTTTGCCCCAGGACCACTTGGACCGGCAGAGAGGGCTGACAGTGAAGGCCAAGTTTCCTGCAGGACTGGACAAGGCTCATCGTCGCCGTATCATCAACTTCCTGGTTAGCAACGGCTGGATCTCCGGCACCTGAGACCTCCCACTGTATAGTTCCCTGTTTCTAATTTATTTGTTTGTTTTTTTCCCCATCATTTATTATTTGTAATCTTTATTTTGACGCAAGTTTATTTTGAGAATTATTATTAACTTATCATTGTGTCGTCATGGAACAGAGAGAGTGTGTTATTAAAATGTTTTTAACTTAAAGTGTTTTTTCTACTTTCACATGATCAGATCTACATACATCTAAAGTTATAAAATAAATGAAGCTTCCAGGGTTAAGTTTCTTGTTCAACTTTTTATTTTCAAGTTTTCAGACTTGTCAATTGATAAATCAAGAAAAGCCATCCACGAACGCGTTTCGCGCTGTTGGCGCTCATCAGCGTGGAGAAGGCTGTAACCACTGGATGGCTTTTCTTGATTTATCAAGAAATTGGGTTGGCCAAATATCACGGAGCAAGCTAAATAAACGTTTAGTTTATTTTTGCTCCACTAGATGGCGCTCTGCCATCTAAAAAGCACATGTGCTCGTGGTCAGGAGATGCCTTCTTTATTTTTAATATTATTATATAGATAAAAAAAAATTGTATTTATTATTAAGTTGTTAAAGTGATAATCCTGTTGAAGGACTGACAAGTCTGAAAACTTGAAAAATAAAAAGTTGAACAAGAAACTTAATCCTGGAAGCTTCATTTATTTTATAATATTATAAATCAGGGAAGGACGTTCATTTATAAATCTTCAGTATCAAAATAAATTGTTAGGCTATCAATAAAAGATCAAAATATTGTCACGATGAAAAGTTATTGAATAAGTTACCCCAAATGACTTTTAAAAAATAAGAGGGTCGGTGGAAGGATGGTCTAAACTGCTCCACCAGCGAGTGCAGGTAACCAAAACAGGGCTCTGACACATTTGTAAGTGCAAAGTCGAACTGCTTTTCACGTGTGTAGACATGTGGTGTACTTACAGTAACAGTTGCAACTTCTACCCACCATGATTATCATGGCCTGTACCACGTGTACTAGGGATAAGCAAAAAAAAACTTTAAAAAATATATTTATTTAGTTATTGGAAAGATTTTAGATATGAATAAGGGTCTTATCTCCACTCAATCATATTAGGGTATCAAGCTTGTAGAGCTTGAGACTTGACAACCATCATGACTGGGTGAAGTAGAATGCCTTTGTCATTAAGACTGGGAACACTACTCAGTGGCAGGCCAACTTAGCTCCAAAATAAATGGCCACCTCTGACATGAGGAACAGACGCCATGTGCTGCCGCTCCTAACATGGAGTACAAACGCTGCTCATCCTGTATCCCTGGAGACCTTACAGGGTACTATCAGCCGGGCCAGCTGAACCCAGGTTTTTTAGTGAGCTTGTTACTGCTCCCCCTCCTCCTTTTTCATCCGGGCTTGGGACCGGCAAAGGCGGAGTTTGAATAAGGGTTATACTATGTATGTACCAAATTGACTCGGGAGTTACAGCGAGTGGTGAAAATTGAGTTTCATCACCTTCCACATGACGCCTCTGTTTCCCAGACCAACCAGTCTAAGATAAGAAGGAAACTCAGCTCCCCTGACATATCAACAATACCAGGTAAAGTTTATTCAGTTAATGACAAGGCACAATTTGGATTATAGATTATAAACACAAGGTAATAAGACCAAATCCAAATAAATAAATAGTGTGTGACGTTTCGGTAACAGCGATGTTACCATCTCATAAGAAAGTACTGAATGAGGAATTATACCACAGAATGTTTTGAATAGCTACTGTTATCAATTCTGTGTTTCTCGGAAAACTATCTTCTTCTTATCTGCTATCTTGTTTACACACTTGATACCAGTAACTATTTAAAACATGCTGTGGTGAAATTTCTCATTCAGTACCTTTGTCTGAAGATGGTAACAACGCTGTTACTGAAACATCACACACTATTTATTTATCTGGATTTGGTCTTATTACCTTGTGTTTATACACTTAACTGTAGGTTGAACTTTTAGACCAAATATAATTCAATAAGGAAATGCTAAGACACAATTTGGATTATAAACACAAGGTTACAAGACCGTTACTGAAACATCACACACTATTTATTTATTTAGATTTAATTACCTTGTGTTTAGAAATACCAATATTTAAGAAACCATTCTGTTGTTGTTTCTTATCCCCTTATGTAAATATTACACAAATTCCATGAGTTCATGCTCACTGAGCTATTTTATGATAGGCAGTGGCCTCTCCCAAAGGTCCTGTTTAAAGCATCTAATGCAATGTGTTCTGGAGCTGCAGGTGCCAAGCTACATTTTGGACAAGTGGGGTAGATTTTGTTGTTATTTTCTATCTTCAATGGCTTGAGAGGCCTGTTCTAAATCTTGTTAGTGTTGTTTAGTGCTGTCTGATGTTCAGAGCTCCTCCTGGGTCCACTGTACTGTACCAACTGTTCTTAGGTTTTATTATCTTATGGAAAATAATTATAAAAGGTCATGGAGACTAAATTCATAGATCAAATTCCAATCTAAGTAGTGTTGGGGTCTTGTCTTGAGGCTCCCATACATTCCAAGAGGTGGTCTGGTGTTTGGTCCTGTAGATGGTACATTGTGTCTTTACACCATCTTGGAAGAGGAGTGGTCTTGTATAGAGACTTATTGAATGCTACCCAGTTATACAATGTAATAAGACCAAATACAAATAAATCAATTATTGTAAAATGGATGAAAAGGTCAAGATTCCAGAGTTTTTTTTTTTTTGCTTATCCCTAGTACACGTGGTACAGGCCATGATAATCATGGTGGGTAGTTAGCGACTGCTTTTTTTTTACTGTAAGCGCACCACATGTCTACACATGTGAAAGCAGTTCGACTTTGCACTTACAAATGTGCCAGAGCCCCGTTTGGTTACTTGCACTCGCTGGTGGGGTTGGACTTTTGCAAGAATCGGGGGGCCATTGGAGCATTTTTTTTTTTTTTAAACAGAAAAAAGTGTCCAATGCGGGGATCGAACCCGGGTCGTAGTGGTCGTAAACCAAACGGTTTAACCAGCCTTCCACCGACCCCCCAGATTCCAGAGTAAAGTTGGGGAAAGATGGGTGTACTCCAGCTGCCATGTGGCAGGCGACAAAAACAGCATTCCTGTGAGGGGGAGGACAACGGCAGTCTGCTCACATCTACGGCAAGTAGAAGACGTGGGGAGTTGTCTCCAGGCGTGTGGATGATCCTACAAGATAGTGCCAGGAGAGCCTGACATCGGAGCGACCTACAAGGCGGTGTAGTCCAGGCTGGACGTGTATTGTGTGGAGCGGTACGTTTCACAAGAGTGACATCCACGGCACCAAGGATTCTTCTGACGGGGAAGTTGAAGGCAAGTCCCACTTATTATACTTCTTCTGTTCAGTGCCACATATAATGAAGCACAAACTTAAGCTGCATACCTTTCGAACTCACATGTGTATCTTTTGTGGTATCCTGAACAGACAAAGAACATGAATAGCGTCTGAATACGATGTAACACTATAATTCAAATTGTGTCTATCATGATAACAGAGGGGTACTTCCAGTTCCCCAGACCAACACCCTCCTTTACATGGAGTTTCTTCTAGAATCGACAAACTGAGACTCCTGTTGGAGATTATCTTAATTATATCTGAGGGAATAAGCAACAACATACGTGGTAAAGTTCATGATCTTCATGGTGGGTAGCAGTTGGCTTTTACTGTAGGTACACCACATATGTAGAAACAGTTCCATTTTTGCACTTACAAGTGTGCCCGAGCCCCTTTTAGTTACTTCCACTCGGAGAAACAAGACCAAATTCAAATAAATAGCATGTGACATTTTGGTAACAACGTTGTCACAGAAACGTCACACGCAATTTTTTTTGGATTTGGTCTTATTGTGTTTCTAATCTACTAGCCGAATGACCCGGGCAACGCCCGTGTTTTATCCGATTGAATGTTCTTATTCAAATACTATTTGTTACAATTATAAATTGGCGCCTTAAATAAATGCATATATTAGTTGGCTTCCGTAGGCGTCTCTTACTGGGAAAAAGAAAGAGAGGATTCCATTTAGTTATTAACTAATATATGCATTCATTTAAGGAGCGACCCGCTCCAACAAAATAGTTACAAAAACCAAAAAGCGAGTGGGGGGGGGGGCAAAGGTGGCGTGATCGTAGCTAACCAATAGGAGGGCGCCATTCCAAAAAAAAAGCAAACGGTGACAGAGATGAAGAATGACGCTCGTAACTGTATATAGAATAATTCAAATTGTGCCTTTTACAGTACTTGCATTCGCTGGTGGGGTTGGACTTTCGCAAGAATCAGGAGCCATTGAAGCAAAAAAAAAAAGTGCTCAAGGTGAGATTCCCTATATGTACAGTAAATGCAATTCAACACCTACTTTATATGTATGCTGTGCTGACAACAATTTGTCCATTATCAGAGAATATTGCCTTGAATTGATAATCCTCTCAACTAATAAAAATTCTGATCCCTTGGAGTGTTAGATTAAATTTGTGGGAGGTAACTGGTATTTGTTGTTGTTAGCATCCATCAACTTTTAGTGACAATATGGTGACAAATATTCTTCAATTTGATCCGTTAGTGATCATCACTCTCATCTAGTGACCTTCTGGTAGATTAGTTGACCTCTTCTAGCCAGCTTATTGTAGGTCTTCCTCTCTTCCTTCAATTTTCCCCAGTACCAACATCTACTTATATAATTGCCTTATTCTGTCTGTGTGAAGTTCACGGATAGATTTTGGTCAGAATGGATAAAATAAAAAAAAGTGTCAAGGGATGGGAATCGAACCCACGACCTTCCGCTTACCGGGCAGATGACATGACCACTAGGCCACATGACCACAATTTATAATTGTAACAAATAGTATTTGAATCAAAACATTCAATCGGGTAAAACACGGGCGTTGCCCGGGTCATTCGGCTAGTCTTTTATAAACCATTAGCTCTCATTATATGTCCGAAGTAGGTCCTCAATCTTTGCTTATATATTTGGGATTCTAGGGATCTACCAGGATTAATTTCATTTCAGATTGAAACATAGTTGACCTTTTGCCAATCTGGTTATAACACCATATTTCTGAAGTCCAAATTATTTTATATTTAGTTGTGAATAGAACAACAGTTCCAATTATATTGTTGTGTTGTTATAATAATAATCCATTGTGGATGAAACAACCAATGAATGTTTTGTTACCTTTTTTTCCCATCAAAATTACCAAATTGATCATAAACAAAATTCACATATACATGGCTGAAGTTTATCAAAACCTATATATCAATTAGTCATAAATGACATAATGTTGTATGGATACAACAGATAGAGGAAAGAGGCAGGCAAATAATTTGTGAAAAATAAAGGGATGAATTTATTGTTTACAGGTGAAAGCATATTACAAAACTGTACAATGGAGGTATGCGAGGCCCCCAGTAGAGGGCAGCACAACCAAATATCACAGTAAACATGATGTAGGTCACAGGGCTAACATCTTCTATACATTGTATATCACATAGAGGGGGTTTCTTCTTGTTGTTTATATAGGGTAGGAGGGGAGGGTGTTATATGTAAATGTGGTGGTGGTGGTGTTTGGTATGTAAATCATGTTTTTTTTTTTCTTTTTTATAAAAAAAAAAAAAAATTCACAAAAAAATTACTATATTATAATTTACAATGAAAAAAAAAATAATAATAAACATTTTTTCCCTTCTTTTTTGTTGTTTTTGGCTTTTTAGGAAGTTAAAAAAGAAGAAGAAAAAAAAAATTGTACAATAATATTAATAATGAAAAAAAAAAAGTGGGTGGGGGGGGGTTGAAAATAAATTAAGATGAAGGGTATAACAAAAAATGGGAGGATGAGAAAAATGAAGGGGGTTTTGACTAAAAGATTTTTTTCTCTCTATGTAGAATAATTACATATATATAATTACATGGTGGTGTATATGTATATATGTAGGATGTCAACAACTGTACACACGCTGGGTGTCACCACTTGCCCCTCTTGGACCAATCGCGGGGGGTCCAGTGGAGACACTTGGAGTCGATGCGCAGGGTGCGTTTGGCCGCTGCGCGCTGGAATGCCTCGAGCACCTCGCGGGTCAGAGTGAGGATGTACTGGCCCTTGTAGTAGTTGATGAGGTTGAGGTACTGCAGGGTGGAGATGACGTCCTCCTTCTTGATGCTGGTCTGCTCCGAGATGTCGTTGATGGTGATCTGGGGCTTGCCGTCCTCATTGGGCTCCAGGTTCACCAGGATTTCCAGGATGGTCTCCGACCAGTAGCTGCGGTATGAGAGCAGGCCCAGGTCTGACAGGGGCTTCTCTGGGGAGCCCGTCTTCCCCTCAAACTTGGACAACTCATAGCCTGTAACACACACATAAGTTTGTATACCAGCAATGTAGACATGTATTTTACATCTGCAGTTCTCCGCTCTGCCAACGAAAGGGGGTATATATCTATTTTTGTCTGGTGATACAGTCGAACAACCCCCATGAGGACACCTCCCACTAGTAAACACCTCTCTACAAAGAACAGTTTTCATCACCAATACAGTAGAACAACCTCCATGAGAGGACACCTCCCACTATAGTAAACACCTCTCTGCAAAGAACAGTTTTCATCACCAATACAGTAAAACAACCCCCATGAGAGGACACCTCCCACTAGTAAACACCTCTCTACAAAGAACAGTTTTCATCACCAATACAGTAGAACAACCTCCATGAGAGGACACCTCCCACTATAGTAAACACCTCTCTGCAAAGAACAGTTTTCATCACCAATACAGTAGAACAACCTCCATGAGAGGACACCTCCCACTAGTAAATACCTCTCTGCAAAGAACAGTTTTCATCACCAATACAGTAGAACAACCTCCATGAGAGGACACCTCCTACTATAGTAAACACCTCTCTACAAAGAACAGTTTTCATCACCAATACAGTAAAACAACCCCCATGAGAGGACACCTCCCACTAGTAAATACCTCTCTGCAAAGAACAGTTTTCATCACCAATACAGTAAAACAACCCCCATGAGAGGACACCTCCCACTAGTAAATACCTCTCTGCAAAGAACAGTTTTCATCACCAATACAGTAGAGCAACCTCCATGAGAGGACACCTCCCACTATAGTAAACACCTCTCTGCAAAGAACAGTTTTCATCACCAATACAGTAAAACAACCCCCATGAGAGGACACCTCCCACTAGTAAATACCTCTCTGCAAAGAACAGTTTTCATCACCAATACAGTAAAACAACCCCCATGAGAGGACACCTCCCACTAGTAAATACCTCTCTGCAAAGAACAGTTTTCATCACCAATACAGTAAAACAACCCCCATGAGAGGACACCTCCCACTAGTAAATACCTCTCTGCAAAAAACAGTTTTCATCACCAATACAGTAGAACAACCTCCATGAGAGGACTTCCCCCGCTAGATGACACCTCTCTGCAAAGAACAGTTTTCATCACCAATACAGTAAAACAACCCCCATGAGAGGACACCTCCCACTATAGTAAATACCTCTCTGCAAAGAACAGTTTTCATCACCAATACAGTAAAACAACCCCCATGAGAGGACATCTCCCACTAGTAAATACCTCTCTGCAAAAAACAGTTTTCATCACCAATACAGTAGAACAACCTCCATGAGAGGACTTCCCCCGCTAGATGACACCTCTCTACAAAGAACAGTTTTCATCACCAATACAGTAAAACAACCCCCATGAGAGGACACCTCCTACTATAGTAAACACCTCTCTACAAAGAACAGTGGGGGGTCGGTGGAAGGCTGGGTAAACCGTTTGGTTTTCGACCACTAGGACCCGGGTTCGATTCCCGCATTGAGCACTTTTTTCTGTTAAAAAAAAAAAAAAATGCTCCAATGGCCCCCGATTCTTGCAAAAGTCCAACCCCACCAGCGAGTGCAAGTAACCAAACGGGGCTCTGGCATTTGTAAGTGCAAAGTCAAACTGCTTTTCACATGGGTAGATATGTGGTGCGCTTACAGTAAAAGCAGTCGCTAACTACCCACCATGATTATCATGGCCTGTACCACGTGTACTAGTGATAAGAACAGTTTTCATCACCAATACAGTAAAACAACCCCCATGAGAGGACACCTCCTACTATAGTAAACACCTCTCTACAAAGAACAGTTTTCATCACCAATACAGTAAAACAACCCCCATGAGAGGACACCTCCCACTAGTAAATACCTCTCTGCAAAGAACAGTTTTCATCACCAATACAGTAAAACAACCCCCATGAGAGGACACCTCCCACTAGTAAATACCTCTCTGCAAAAAACAGTTTTCATCACCAATACAGTAAAACAACCCCCATGAGAGGACACCTCCCACTATAGTAAATACCTCTCTGCAAAAAACAGTTTTCATCACCAATACAGTAGAACAACCTCCATGAGAGGACACCTCCCACTATAGTAAACACCTCTCTGCAAAGAACAGTTTTCATCACCAATACAGTAAAACAACCCCCATGAGAGGACACCTCCCACTATAGTAAACACCTCTCTGCAAAGAACAGTTTTCATCACCAATACAGTAAAACAACCCCCATGAGAGGACACCTCCCACTATAGTAAACACCTCTCTGCAAAGAACAGTTTTCATCACCAATACAGTAAAACAACCCCCATGAGAGGACACCTCCCACTATAGTAAACACCTCTCTGCAAAGAACAGTTTTCATCACCAATACAGTAAAACAACCCCCATGAGAGGACACCTCCCACTATAGTAAACACCTCTCTGCAAAGAACAGTTTTCATCACCAATACAGTAGAACAACCTCCATGAGAGGACACCTCCCACTAGTAAATACCTCTCTGCAAAAAACAGTTTTCATCACCAATACAGTAAAACAACCCCCATGAGAGGACACCTCCCACTATAGTAAATACCTCTCTGCAAAGAACAGTTTTCATCACCAATACAGTAGAACAACCTCCATGAGAGGACTTCCCCCGCTAGAGGACACCTCTCTACAAAGAACAGTTTTCATCACCAATACAGTAAAACAACCCCCATGAGAGGACACCTCCCACTATAGTAAACACCTCTCTGCAAAGAACAGTTTTCATCACCAATACAGTAGAGCAACCTCCATGAGAGGACACCTCCCACTATAGTAAACACCTCTCTGCAAAGAACAGTTTTCATCACCAATACAGTAGAGCAACCTCCATGAGAGGACACCTCCCACTATAGTAAACACCTCTCTGCAAAGAACAGTTTTCATCACCAATACAGTAGAGCAACCTCCATGAGAGGACACCTCCCACTATAGTAAATACCTCTCTGCAAAGAACAGTTTTCATCATCAATACAGTAGAACAACCTCCATGAGAGGACACCTCCCACTATAGTAAACACCTCTCTGCAAAGAACAGTTTTCATCACCAATTCAGTAGAGCAACCTCCATGAGAGGACACCTCCCACTATAGTAAACACCTCTCTGCAAAGAACAGTTTTCATCACCAATACAGTAGAGCAACCTCCATGAGAGGACACCTCCCACTATAGTAAACACCTCTCTGCAAAGAACAGTTTTCATCATCAATACAGTAGAACAACCTCCATGAGAGGACACCTCCCACTATAGTAAACACCTCTCTGCAAAGAACAGTTTTCATCACCAATACAGTAGAGCAACCTCCATGAGAGGAAACCTCCCACTAGTAAACACCTCTCTACAAAGAACAGTTTTCATCACCAATACAGTAGAACAACCTCCATGAGAGGACACCTCCTACTATAGTAAACACCTCTCTACAAAGAACAATTTTCACTGCCAAAATTACCTTTTTTTAACAATTAACAACTCTCCAGTAAGAGGACACAGCTCTCCCTAAAGGACACTTTGGCTCTGTAAAACTAGGCGTTGTCCTTTACAGATTAAGGTATTTATAACCCCACCCCCGGTACACCCCCATGTCTAATGAATCTTCTTTCCACACCCTTACTAGGGAGGAACAAACGGCGATTTCAAGATTACGAACAGGACATCTTAGAATACTCAAATTTAATGGAAAAATCAAAATATTCCTGAAATGCCCCAAATGTGATTCCCAAACCAGCCAGTCCTGAACATCTACCGACTTGAAAAGACCTCTGGGAAAACCCCAGGACTATAATAGAAAAGCTGAGACAATGGAACCTAATGGAGATCCTTTAAACAACTTGAGGAATAAGCACCAACAACTGTATAACCATTATATTTTATCATTAACTTTAATTCAACCAAAAATTCCTATCCCTTGGAATGTTGAATTAAAGAATGGTTGGACTGTATTTATAGATTTCTACAACATTACATACCTTACAATGGGGCCACAGGTAAAAAGTTGATTCATCATAAAACATACACCACAATGCTGAAGTTGTAAGATATGCAAATGATAAACCACCATATGTAGGAAAGTTTATCAGTTTACAGCATTAAATGTATTGTAGACAGTAGTTTGCCTCCCCCTACACCTCAATGTTCCAAATTTCAAGTGTTTAGGAATCAGGGAGGAAAACTTGGCCTGACAGGGGAGAACCTAGGAGTGGAAGCACAGGCATTGCAAACTGTACCGCATTTTGAAAAAAATATATTTTAAAAGCCAATTAAATACTTTAGTTGCTTTGAAATGAAAACTTTTTTTCAAATAAATGCTTTTTTATTGTATTATTTTTGTTTCTTATCCCCTAGGGCAAAGTTTACACCAATTCCTCAAGCAGTTTGATGATAAACAACGGCCTCTTCCAAAGGTCCTGTTTACTGCATATGGTTTCATAATATAATTCCTTTACCATTTTTAACATGACTCGATGGATGCAAATTTGCAGTTTATCCAACCAGGCTTCAAATCCCAAAGGAAATGAATTTGTATCCTCAATTTCTATAAATAAATTAAAATTTGCCGGTAGTTAACCTAATTTCACATCCAACAAAATCCCATATTGTCTTCCTTAGCTTTCAGTAATCTTATAATGCTTACATTTTACTCATTGTCTGTATAGTATGTAGATCAAATATATATTTTTTACGATCTCAATTTTGAAAAAAAAAAAACTGTTTTAATTGCTTATTATTTTTAATTATAATTTTTTTAAAAAGGATTATAAACAACTCCATTTTAAATACGGTCCATGTGAAGACTGGGATATAACTGTCCTATATCGTCCATTTATTTTTAAGGAGACAGAGGTTGTTCACACTTGGTTATCTCGTGTGTCTTCAATAAAGATCACTGTAATATCTTTCCCGATATACATGCTAAAAGGTACAACTTCCTTAAGTTTTGTCCATGAGTGTATATACACTTGGTTATCTCGTGTATCTTCAATAAAGGTCACAGTAATATCTTTCAGAATCCCGATATACATGCTAAAAGGTACAACTTCCTTAAGTTTTGTCCATGAGTGTATATACACTTGGTTATCTCGTGTATCTTCAATAAAGGTCACAGTAATATCTTTCAGAATCCCGATATAAATGCTAAAAGGTACAACTTCCTTAAGTTTTGTCCATGAGTGTATATACACTTGGTTATCTTGTGTATCTTCAATAAAGGTCACTGTAATATCTTTCAGAGTTATTGTCCCGATATACATGCTGAAAGGTACAACTTCCTTAAGTTTTGTCCATGAGTGTATATACACTTGGTTATCTCGTGTATCTTCAATAAAGGTCACTGTAATATCTTTCAGAGTTATTGTCTGAATCCCGATATACATGCTAAAAGGTACAATTTCCTTAAGTTTAGTCCGTGAGTGTAGAATAGAAACACAGGGTAATAAGATCAAATCCAACAATTATTAGGATTTGGTACTTTGTGTATATCCCCATAGTAGGATTAAAGTGATTCAACCAGACACATGAGGTACTCACTGAATTCTATGAGTAGCTTGCCGTAGCCTTTCCTTTGGTATGGAGGTAGGGTGAGTATGCAGGCGACGTTGTAGTCTTCTGTGGATTCTTTCTCCTGCACCACTCAACCTATGAGGGCAAGTTGGGGAATATACACAGATAACTTATGATCCACTATGGTTAGGTACAATTTGGATTATAAACACAAGGTATAATAAGACACCAAATACAAATAAATTAATAGCGTGCGACATTTCAGTAACAGTGTTGTATATAGTAGTGTTATATAGAAACATCGGACATTTATTTTAACTCCGCCTTTGCCGGTCCAAAGCCCGGATGAAAAAGGAGGAGGGGGAGCAGTAACAAGCTCACTAAAAAACCTGGGCTCAGCTGGCCCGGCTGATAGTACCCTGTAAGGGCTCCTAATCCAGGGATACAGGATGAGCAGTGTTTGTACTCCATGTTAGGAGCGGCTGTACATGACGTCTGTTCCTCATGTCAAAGGCGGCCATTTCTTTTGGAGCTAAGTCGGCCTGCCACTGAGTAGTGCTCCCAGTCTTAATGACAAAGGCAGATGCATTCTACTTCACCCAGTGTGGAGATAAGAAAGAAGAAGAAGACAATTTGGATAATAGATTAGAAACACAGGGTGTTACTCTCAAATGGGAAGTCCTACCCCACCTGCCGTATAGCCCAAACATTGTTCCTTCTGATTATTATCTCTTCCGATCATTTCAACATAGGCCTGACATAGGCACTTCTCCAATTACGATGAAGTCGAAAAATGGATTGATGAATGGATAGCGGCCAAAGAGCCCTTTTCTGCAATGGTATCCGTCAATTACCAGAAAGATGGGGAAAAGTAGTGGCTAGCGACGGACAATACTCTGAACATTGAACCAATATTTCACAATATAGCTTCAATAAAAATTTAAAAAAATGCCCGAACTTATTTATAATCCTAATATCTTGTATTTCTAATCTATAATCCAAATTTTGCCTTATCAATAATTTATTTTCTTATATGTTCCTATTTTGATACCTGTTGAAGGGCAGAAATGCTCAGAAAAAAGCTCTCTCTCTTGTATAAATAAATAACCTACAAGAAACTCATCTCACAATTTTTGATAATAATAATTTATTTTAACCAAAATAAGCCATTTGACAGTAATATCCCTCTATAGCAAACTCCAATAGGACTGTAATTCACTATAGCCATGGTTTGTTATATGGCCATAGTTCACTGTGTATTATAAACACAACGTAATAAGACATCAAATCCAAATAAATAAATAGTGTGTGACGTTTCGGTAATAGCGTTTTTACCATCTTCAGACAAAAGTACTGAATGAGAAATTTTACCACAGCATGATTTAAATAGCTACACAATTGTTCACACACTTGATAACAGTAACTATTTAAAACATGCTGTGGTAAAATTTCTCATTCAGTACTTTAGTCTGAAGATGGTAACAACGCTGTTGCCAAAATGTCACACACTATTTATTTATTTGGATTTGGTCTAATTACCTTGTGTTTCTGGAAACAGCGTCACAGAGATAACAGATATAATTGTACTTGACCATTGACCATTATACTTGTGAGAGATAACGAGCCAGTTATCTTTTAGCCCTCAATCTGAATACACCTTGATGGAAAATTTGACAAAATGTGTCACAGTAGTAGCAACACCCTATCCAAATTGTGTCTTATCACTGTGTATTATAAAATAAAATTGGAGATTATTTCAGGTTTTTTATAAGGGGAATTTTCACTATATCCCAGAGGCTCACTTTAGCAGGGATTTACTGTATTAAGGGAAATAAAACACAATCTCATTGGTAAAGTAACAATTACAAAACTATTTTAGACACGTAAGATTCTTTTTAAAATAAAATAATTTCTACTGCCCTTACTGCAATGGAAACTTTAATTTTTCCATTGCAGTAAGGGCAGTAAAAATTGTTTTATTTTAAAAAATTTCTTATGTGTCTAAAATAGTTTTGTAATTTGATAACAGATGGCGCGCTAGTGCATCGTAAAGTAACAATTATCATCCATCAAGGTAACATAGTGTTTACTGGTAAAGGTCTAGAAAAGTAGAAAACAGTTACAACCTCCGTTAACAGATGCCATGCTTTAAGACTTTAGCCAATTCCCTCTGTTCAAACGAAGTGCGACATGAGTAACGTGACGCAGGCATTCAAGCGGTTGTTGTTTGAATTTGAATCTATAGAACATCTTCTTCTTTCTTATCATGTTCTGGGATCCAAGAGCTGCAGAGGGGAGACAACATGGCTGATGATCCACTGTGGAGCCTTGTCACATAAAGGACCAAGGGGCAACACGTGACAATATTTTTCTGTCATTGATATGTCTTTATATGCAAATCTTTTCGTAGATAATAAAGTAAATGTCCAAGGATGAGTATCTTTTTTTAAATGTTTTTCAAGCTTTCGGGATAACGTCCTTTAACAGGAAAAATTGATACAAAATGAAACTTAACTATGCTATGGCAAGTTATATTATACACCAATACCTCGCTTTGCGTTGTTTTGCGTTTTTTTCGAAGTTGCATCCCTGCTTAATTTTTACTGATTTTCACTGTGTGTCGTTAGATTTTCGAAGTTGCGTTGTTTTGGATTCGAGTCTTTAATTTTTTTTTTTCTAAAATATGGCAACACCTTTGTTTTTGATTGCGCCTTCATATATTTTCACTTTGCGTCGTGTTTTTTTTTTTTGGAACGTAACCCCGACGCAAAGCAAGGTATGGGTGTATAGGCAAATCTTGTAATATATGCGTGCAGATACGTATATAAATATAAGAATTTAGTCTTTTATACATTCTTATTTTTATTCTTGCTCGAAAACTTGTAGAAATGAAAACCCTACAAAGAACTTTCATCTCACGATTTCATTTTTCTTTTGATTAATATTTTTTAAATTAATAAAAAAAGCACCATTAAATATATTAACCCTTTCAGGTCCGCGCACACATTTCTTTACCTAAATGTAGGGGCTGTGGTGCACGTAATTCAATCCACTCACACATCTCTTCTTTTTAAATCCCCATATTATCAAATATAATGGAAACATTATGTTTTACAAGTGGAAATATAACAAGGTAATAAGACCAAATCCAAATAAATAAATAGTGTGTGACGTTTTGGTAACAGCGTTGTTACCATCTTCAGACAAAAGTACTTTCATTTACATACATTTCATTCAGTACTTTTGTCTGAAGATGGTAACAATGCTGTTACAGAAACGTCACACACTATTTATTTATTTGGATTTGGTCTTATTACCTTGTGTTTATAATCTATAATCCAAATTGTGCCTTATCCAAGTGGAAATATATTTATTAGTGCATACATTAATTTTAAAAAATCATAATACGATAAAATAATCCCTTGAATCAATATTAAAATAAGAACATTAAGCCTCCAGCGAAAAGTTTCTTTTTAAAAACAAAAAATAAATAAAAAGAAACTTTTCCCTGTATGCTTCATGTTCTTATTTAAAAAATATATATTTTTAATTTATACAGTAGAACCTCCACGAGAGGATACCTCTCTACAAAGGACATTTTTCATTTACAAAATTACATTTTTACTATTTTGACATTCTCCAGTAAGAGGATACCTCTCCCTAAAGGACACTTAGGCTCTATACAAATAGGTGTCCTTTACCAGGAGGTTTTAATGTATTTTAATAAAATATGGTATTTCCGGAAACACTCTCCCAAATAAAGGTTTGTCACTACAGGTTTAACAATAAAAACCTGTTATTTTTCTATCCACCAAATGTGGATTGGGAAGAACAGACCTTGAACTCTTTGACAGTCTGGATATTAGCATTGTGGGACTGATTTTCCATCCTTTCAAAAAAAGATATTCAGAGCGAGCGGACAAAGTAGAAACAACATTGAAAAAAAAAAGTGATAAGGCACAATTTGGATTATAGATTATAAACACAAGGTAATAAGACCAAATCCAAATAAATAAATAGTGTGTGATGTTTCGGTAACAGCGTTGTTACCATCTTCAGACAAAAGTATAGAATGCATATATATATATACTAGACGAATGGCCCGGGCAACGCCCGGGGTTTACCCGAGTGCGAATATATTTTAAAAACGTTGTCTTGGGTGGTCGCTATTGACAGGGTGGTCTGTATAGACAGGTGGATGTATCACACAGCTGATAACAGGGTTGTCTAGAGTGGTCGCTATAGACAGGGTGGTCTGTATAGACAGGTGGATGTATCACACTGCTGATAACAGGGTCGCCTAAGGTGACCGCTATAGACAGGGTGGTCTGTATAGACAGGTGAATGTAACACACTGATGATAACAGGGTTGCCTAAGGTGACCGCTATAGACAGGGTGGTCTGTATAGACAGGCACCTGATAACAGGGTTGTCTAGAGTGGTCGCTATAGACAGGGTGGTCTGTATAGACAGGTGGATGTATCACACTGCTGATAACAGGGTCGCCTAAGGTGACCGCTATAGACAGGGTGGTCTGTGTAGACAGGTGGATGTATCACACTGCTGATAACAGGGTTGCCTAAGGTGACCGCTATAGACAGGGTGGTCTGTGTAGACAGGTGGATGTATCACACAGCTGATAACAGGGTTGTCTAGAGTGGTCGCTATAGACAGGGTGGTCTGTATAGACAGGTGGATGTATCACACAGCTGATAACAGGGTTGTCTAGAGTGGTCGCTATAGACAGGGTGGTCTGTATAGACAGGTGTATGTATCACACTGCTGATAACAGGGTTGCCTAAGGTGACCCCTATAGATAGGGTGGTCTGTATAGACAGGTGAATGTAACACACTGATGATAACAGGGTTGCCTAAAGTGACCGCTATAGACAGGGTGGTCTGTGTAGACAGGTGGATGTATCACACAGCTGACAACAGGGTTGCCTAGAGTGGCCGCTATAGACAGGGTGGTCTGTATAGACAGGTGGATGTATCACACTGCTGATAACAGGGTTGCCTAAGGTGACCGCTATAGACAGGGTGGTCTGTGTAGACAGGTGGATGTATCACACTGCTGATAACAGGGTTGCCTAAGGTGACCGCTATAGACAGGGTGGTCTGTATAGACAGGGAGTGGTCGCTATAGTCAGGGTGGTCTGTATAGACAGGTGTATGTATCACACTGCTGATAACAGGGTTGCCTAGAGTGACCACTATAGACAGGGTGGTCTGTATAGACAGGTGAATGTAACACACTGATGATAACAGGGTTGTCTAGAGTGGCCGCTATAGACAGGTGTATGTATCACACAGCTGATAACAGGGTTGCTAGAGGGGGGCAGGGAGGCCACGTGTTCGCTGGCAGCCAATGGGCGCGCATTCTATCCGTGAGCTTCAGACATACAGACAGAATAAGGCAATTATATAAGTAGATGTAAACATATATACATATAATGTAAACAACTATAAGTACAACAAGTAAACATGCTGGGGTAAAATTTCTCATTCAGTACTTTTGTCTGAAGATGGTAATAACACTGTTACGTCACACACTATTTATTTGGATTTGGTCTTATTACCTTGTGTTTATTGAAAAAAAAAAAGTGATAAATGCAAACAAAATAAGTAACAGATCGAGTTGAGAGATAATGGAGGATGATTCAGCAAGATTCCCATGTGATTTTCAGGAAACACGACATAGGGCCAGTCTCCCCCATCCCTTGTTTACACAGAAGCCACTGAGAGTGGCTTGTGACTGGGTAGTGAACACAAAGCCACTGACAGTAAGGGTTAATGGACAGACAACAAGCCATGGCAGTAACAAACCAAGGTACCAAGTCAAAACTTACCTTGGAAAAGTAGCCCACGATGTGGAACCCCCTATTGTCATACTCTGTCATGACGTAGAAGAGAAAGGGATCCGTGTCATAGTAGAGGGTTTTGTGATCCAAGAAACACTTGGCTAAAAGGCACAGGTTTTGAGCATATATCTGCAACAGCCATCCACGGGACGTCAGCTGCATTCTCATGTGGAACACTGGAAAAAAACATCGGCAAAGTCCTTTAAACATCCACATCAGGAGACTAGGGAGCCAATCATGCTGTATCTTCCTAACTAGGTAAATATCCTGCACTTTATCATTAATATCTATTTAAATTCCATCTTCAAAGGATAGATCATATTTTACAAGTGGAAATATTAGTGCATACAATAATAAAAATCATTAAAATGTTTTATTTATACAGCAGAACTTCCACGAGACGACTCCATTCATTTACAAAATTGTCATTTTTACTATTTTGACACTCTCCAGTAAAAGGACACTTCTCCCTAAAGGACACTTAGGCTCTACAAATGGGTGTCTTTTACAGGGAGGTTGTTCTACCGTATTTCAATAAAATATGGTATTTCTGGAAAAAATCTTCTAAATGAAGAGCTGGTTTGTCACTACAGGTTTCCCAATAAAAACCTGTTATTTTTCTAACCACCATGTGTGGATTGGGGGGGAAGAACAGACTTTGAACTATTTGATAGTTTAGATGTTAGCATTGTAGAACCGATTTTCCATCCTCTCCAAGCTTGGTGAAGTTGAAGCTTTCATACATTTTTTTTATTTTTTGCTTATCCCTAGTACACATGGTACAGGCCATGATAATCATGGTGGGTAGTTAGCGACTGCTTTTTACTGTAAGCGCACCACATGTCTACACATGTGAAAGCAGTTCGACTTTGCACTTACAAATGTGCCAGAGCCCCGTTTGGTTACTTGCACTCGCTGGTGGGGTTGGACTTTTGCAAGAATCGGGGGGCCATTGGAGCATTTTTTTTTTTTTTAAACAGAAAAAAGTGTCCAATGCGGGAATCGAACCCGGGTCGTAAACCAAACGGTTTAACCAGCCTTCCACCGACCCCCCTTCATACATTTTGGACTGCCATAGTTCCACCAAATGTTCATTTTTACCAAGTAGCATTCTCCACATTAGTGGAGACCAAAGTGGGACAAAGAGGGAAATACATGCTCCATCCAAGTGACATTGGTGTATTTTAAATAAATTCACATATCTCCCATATTGGCAAACCTACTTTGATGCTATTTTGTGGCTTTTTTTTAGTGCCCCTAATACACATGTTACAGGCCATGATAATCATGGTGGGGCAGTAGTTGGCGACTGCTTGTGTACTGTATGTCTACACATGTTATAATCAATTCAACTTTTGCACTCATTAGTGTGCCAGAGTCCCATTTGGTTACTAGCACTTGCTGGTGGGGTTAGACTTTTGCAAGAATCGGGGGCCATTGCGATATTTCATTTTTAATTATAAAAAGTGTCCAATGTAGGAATCAATTCAGGTTGGTAGCGGTAGAAAACCAACAGTTTAGACCCCTCTTCCACCAAACACCTATAAATTCCCCCAGTTAAAGTTCCAACTAAACAACAATAACATCTAACTGCAGCACCCTGCTAGGATTCCTAAAAAAAAAGCCAGCTTGATGACAGAGGAGGAAACTAAATGCTTTCATACATCTATAGCAGAATGAAACATTACATGGCACTAACATGACATCTCTACACCAAGCCATATTGTCATGTCACGTTTGCATAGATAGATATTCTTGTATGTATATATACAGTTAAACCTGTCTATAGCACCCCCTCTTGGGACTCACCAGGGTGCTATAGACAGGTCACTTTTAATGTAAATCGCATCGTACTACGTATTTAAAATCGGGCGCTATCTAGAGGGGGAGGCGCTATAGACAGGTTTAACTGTATATAGAGAGAGGGGGCGTGTTACTGTCCTATGTTTCATTTATGCCAAACTGGGCCAATGTAAACAAAGACCGGCCTACATCAGACACATAATGAAAGCAAATGGCTTAGAAAAGACACATTGATGTTGGGACAAATTTAAGGAAGAGAAGATGTGCAATGAGCTGGCTAGAAAGTGTCTAGATGTGAGTAATGGTAAATAACAGATCTAATTGGAGATTATTTGTCCATAGCGTTGTCAAATGCCAACTTGATGGACAACTGGCCTTGTGTATGGAATATTTACATATACTGGTCTCAAATATTCCAGATTACATATTCAACATTTTCCATTCATTATAGATATATAACTCTGAAATTGTTTATTACTCCTTTTATAATGAATCACATTTTTAAATTTCATAAAACAAGATTTGAATGCAAGGAACACACTCTATCTGTGAATAAACAAACTGGTGATTTTTTTTTTTCCAAACAGTTTCCTAGCTGTCCTTACTGCGATGGAAAAGTATTGGGAGTGTTTGGCTCATCAATTTGAATACATTTTCCCACTGTCCCCAATGTCCATAGTTTTCCAAAATAGATTCACCAAGAATTTCTCTAGAGTGTACCAGCTATATGTATACACTCATGGACAAAACTTGAGGAAGTTTCAGCATGTATATCAGGACAATAACTCTGAAATATATTACAGTGACCTTTATTGAAGACACACGAGATAACCAAGTGTATATACACTCATGGACAAAACTTAAGGAAGTTGTACCTTTCAGCATGTATATCGGGACAATAACTCTGAAAGATATTACAGTGACCTTTATTGAAGACACACGAGATAACCAAGTGTATATACACTCATGGACAAAACTTAAGGAAGTTGTACCTTTCAGCATGTATATCGGGACAATAACTCTGAAAGATATTACAGTGACCTTTATTGAAGACACACGAGATAACCAAGTGTATATACACTCATGGACAAAACTTAAGGAAGTTGTACCTTTCAGCATGTATATCGGGACAATAACTCTGAAAGATATTACAGTGACCTTTATTGAAGACACACGAGATAACCAAGTGTATATACACACATGGACAAAACTTAAGGAAGTTGTACCTTTCAGCATGTATATCGGGACAATAACTCTGAAAGATATTACAGTGACCTTTATTGAAGACACACGAGATAACCAAGTGTATATACACACATGGACAAAACTTAAGGAAGTTGTACCTTTCAGCATGTATATCGGGACAATAACTCTGAAAGATATTACAGTGACCTTTATTGAAGACACACGAGATAACCAAGTGTATATACACACATGGACAAAACTTAAGGAAGTTGTACCTTTTACCATGTATATCGGGACAATAACTCTGAAAGATATTACAGTGACCTTTATTGAAGACACACGAGATAACCAAGTGTGAAGCGGCAATATCAAAGACTTTCCCTTTCCTAAGTTTTGTCCATGAGTGTATAAGCTGGTCCAGATAACAGATCAAACTGGAGACTTATGTGCCCATAGGGTCACCACAAGTTGACTTGATGGACACTAACAACAACAACAATATATAGAAGCCAATTCAATAGAGTGATAGAGGGAGGGTTCACCACTGATGAGCCAGGCCCTCCCCCAATATATTTCCATCACAGTAATATCATTAGAAAGTTCTATATATAGATGGGGTCATCCTGAGCCTGAAAGGATGTATTGCAACCATCTTTCCAGTGTAAAGTAGATATGTTGACAAGCCCAGTTCAAGAATAAAAGCAACTCCACCTTTGCTGGTCCCAAGCCCGGATGTAGGAGGGGGAGCAGTAACAAGCTCACTAAAAAACCTGGGCTCAGCTGGCCTGGCTGATAGTACCCTGTAAGGGCTCCATGGATACAGGATGAGCAGCATTTATACTCCATGTTAGGAGTGGCTGTACATGGTGTCTGTTCCTCATGTCAGAGGTGGCTATTTCTTTTGGAGCTAATGTTGGCCTGCCACTGAGTAGTGCTCCCAGTCTTAATGACAAAGGCATTCTACTTCACCCAGTCATATGGTTGTCAAGCTTTACAAGTTTGATACCCTAATATGATTGAGTAAAGATAAGAAAGAAGAAGTCCCTTCTCCAAATAACGAGTCTCTCTCACCTTGTTCTTCCTGCCATCAATCTCAAAGAAGGAGATGGTCTGTTTGCGGTAGATCTCGTTGCCCGGGGGGTGTCTGAGGTTGCACTTGACCATGTGGCGCTGGAGGCAGCGCCGCGACTTGACGTACTTGAGGCAGAACTCGCAGAGGTAGATGCAGGGCAGGGAGGTGAGCTCCTGGGGGTAGGGGGAGAAGTACCAGGGCTGGAACCTGTGCCGGCCTAGTTCCAGCATCTCTATGTTCTTCATCCGCGTCACCAGGTCGTCGTGGGGCACCGCTGCCACCAGGCTGCCCGTGGTGCGCGGACTGAACTCTCCGTCCTCCTTCGCGGCCACCGTGGGCTCGACTGGTGGGGTGGTGGTGACAACACTGTGTTGCTGGTTGCAGAGACTCGGCTTTTTTACCCCTGCATCCTGCACAGCACTCGGTTGGACATTGCCACAAGGTATGTATTGCACATGACTGGTACAGAGCAGGAGGGACAAGTTCTGTCCTCCCAAGAGAACAACAGTCTTTGATTTCTAGACTTAAGTCTGGTCATCTACGGACAATGACAGAATGGTTGCAAGGTTTTACCACTCTGTACTAAGTGTCAGCCTGCAACCCCAAAACACATTATTGACTGTATTGAGTCATCCATTGATGAGCTCTACTCATCCCTGGCAGACATCATCAAAAGTCTGAAGCTTTACAAGCTTGATACCTTAATATGATTGAGTGGAGATAAGAAAGAAGACAATGAATGTATACAACGGCGGGATATCAATACAATATAAACTTAGAGAGTTCTCTCAATAATTAAAACTTCCTGTGTGGGAAACCAAAAATATATTTAATATAAAAACCCTACTTTCATTTAGCTAACATACAGGAGTCAACATTCCATTCCAAAAGCCTGGAGCTATTCTGTAATGTGGGATCTCCAGGGTCAAAACTGGCAGCCATACAAGACCACTCCTTTTTCAGGGTGATGTAAAGACAATACACCATCTGCCTCACCAGACCACCTCCTGGAATGTATGGGACCCTCAAGACAGGACCTATCATTCCAACACTACCAAGATTGTGAATTTTACCCATGAATTCAGTCTCCATGACTTTGAATAATTATACATTAGGATAATAATGTTTTTTTTTTTTTTGGTCAAACCCCAAAAAGTCAAGTTTGTTTAACACAAAATTCTAACCCCTTAGGGTGTTAAAGAATTTGGAGAAGAGGATATATTTACAATTATCAGCACACAAACCTAATTGAAAAAATAAATGTTCATAAGGCACACAATTTGGATTATAGATTAAAACTACAAGGTAATAAGACCAAATCCAAATGAATAGTGTGATATTTCGGTAACAGCGTTGTTACCAAAACCTTACACACTATGTATTTTGGTCTTATTTCCTTTTATTAAAAACTTTTTAGGTAAATTTCTGGGATTGATAGAGAGTTACATATAGTTGGCTGTGTAAATTAAAATTGGAAGAAATAAAATAAAAAGACCAAATACAATTTTAGAGAGGGAATTCTTGTTAAAATAGGCAAGGATGTCGTGTGTGTGTACTTCCATCAATAAAGGGGAAAACCACACCACCCCTTCCTTATTCTGCACAGGGACAGACATTGGACAGACACCTTCAGTACTGGTGTCAATCAAACTTCTCCAATCCCTATTCAGAATTGTCTGATAAGACTGTGTTGCCCTGGTTCTCTCTTTAGTTAGTTCTACAATTGCATTACATCTGCTACCCTCTTGGTCTTTTTTTGCTTATCCCTAGTACACGTGGTACAGGCCATGATAATCATAGTGGGTAGAAGTTGGCGATTGCTTTTACTGTAAGTACACCACATGTCTACAACTTTGGGCTCTCTTGGTCTAATGCCTTCAATCAGTCTTTTTATAAATTGATAGTCACAATTTGGATTATAGATTAGACACACAAAGTAATACACCAAATAAACAGTGTGTGACATTTCGGTAACAGCATTGTTACCATCATCAGACAAATGTACTGAATGTACGTAACAACGTTGATACTGAACACCACACACTATTATTTATTTGGTTATTTTACCTTATGTGTTTTTTAAGAAACATTAGCAAGTCTCTTTGCCCAAGGCCTATACATAACTATGTGTATATACAGTAGAACCTCCATGAGAGGACACTCGCGCTAGAGGACAGTTTTCATCACCAAAATTACCATTTTTACTATTTAGCAAATTTTCAGGTAAGAGGACACCTCTCCCTAAAGGACAGTTTGACTCTACAATTAGGTGTTGTCCTTTACAGGGAGGTAGTTCTACTGTATTTAGACACTCAGGTAAGAGGACACCTCTCCCTAAAGGACACTTTGACTCTGCAACTAGGTATTGTCCTTTACAGGGAGGTAGTTCTGTATTTATACACTCAGGTAAGAGGACACCTCTCCCTAAAGGACACTTTAACTCTGCAAATAGGTGTTGTCCTTTACAGGGAGGTAGTTCTACTGTATTTAGACACTCAGGTAAGAGGACACCTCTCCCTAAAGGACACTTTGACTCTGCAAATAGGTGTTGTCCTTTACAGGGAGGTAGTTCTACTGTATTTCAATGAGGCATCACACCCCCGCTAGAGTAACACCTTGTCATAGTGAAGTAAGTCTCCACAACTCCAGAGATCAAGCAGGTAGGTATGAATGTCATTTACTTACTTCTTCTAAGGGGGGAATGAGTTTCCTCTTCCTCCCCAAGTTGCCTTTCTTAGGATGGGAGGACGGGGTTGTGCCATTCTGGAACATCATACCACACCTCAGGACAGGGATGATACAGTCTGTGAAGATAGTATTGCAAGGAACTCTTCCTAGTAAACTTTGAAATGAACCAGGCGATAAGGAAGATGGGTGTCTTTTTTATATAAAACGAGCACAAGCTTTCGGGTAAAAACCCTTCTACAGGCGGCTATCACATTGCAAGATGGATACCATCTTGATGGCCATGTGATAGCCGCCTGTAGAAGGGTTTTTACCCGAAAGCTTGTGCTCGTTTTATATAAAAAAGACACCCATCTTCCTTATCGCCTGGTTCATTTCAGAGGATAGTATTGTTACTGAAATATCATATTTATAGATGGAGATTTTACCTGGTGTATATTGATCCATAACAATTAAAGTCTCCATCTGAATACATTCATGGACAAAACTTGAGGAAGTGGAAAGTTATTGATGTCGTAGTTCGTCGATTTTTAAGGGGACAGAGGCTGTTCATACTTGGTTATCTAATGTGTCTCTTCAATAAAGATCACTGTAATATATTTCAGCGTTATTGTTTGTAACCTGATAAACATGCTAAAAAGTACAACTTCCTTTAGTTTTGTCCATGAGTGTAGATGCTGGAACTAAGTGCCATCTATTTATGGAGACAGATGTCGTTTAATTCTTCAGTTTTTTTTCAATATCTTTTCTTAATCCATTTGCTCTCATCGTGTATCAGTCTTTGTTTACATAATTAGGATTCTAGGGATCTCTACCAGGATGAATTTAAGATTGAAATATTTGACCTTTTATCTGTTCATGGCACTGAGTAGCTTTCCCCAGGACCACATTTCAAATGCTTTTTTTTTTTATTTTCCAAGAGTCCAGCTCTCACACATCCATAAGTGATCACAAGGAACACCAATGCCTTTACAATTCTCTTCTTTGTCTTGCATGAATGTCTTTATTTTTCACAATCTTGTCCAATATCATAATTGCATATCCCTTCCTAGTGCTATTCTTCTTTTCACTTCTTCTAACCAACCTCCCATCTTATCAATCCTGGATCCTAAGAATATGAAGTTGTTGTTGTTTCTTATCCCCTTGTGTAAAGATTACACAAATTCCATGAGTTCATGCTCCTCAAGCAAGATTATGAAGTGATCAACTCTATTGATTTTTTTCTTGTTGATAATTCCAAAGATATTTATGCCAGTACTAGACGAATGGCCCGGGCAACGCCCGGGTTTTACCCGAGTGCGTATATATTTTAAAAACGTTTTAATTCAAATACTATTCGTTACAATTATAAATTGGCGCCATGGATGTCACTCTTGTGAAACGTCCCGTTCCAAACTGTGTGTTTTTAAAATGTTTTAATTAAAATACTATTCGTTACAATTATAAATTGGCGCCGTGGATGTCTCTCTTGTGAAACGTCCCGCCCCAAACTGTGTGTGTCTTGAAAATATAAAAATAAAAATGTGAATATTCATAAAGATTTCATCATGTCGATTTTTTTTTTTGCATTTCACCTACTAAATCGATAGAGATAATTACATTTGCAACATGAACTTAGGTATATTGACTAAAGGCACCATATCGTTTTTTTTTTTTCAATAAAATCGAAACAAAAATTAACGATAAATAACGATAATTGCCTTAAAAAAAAAAAAAGAAACATTCGCGGTGATTTTGTCTTGCATTCGTTTATACAATTTTATTATATACGAATGACCCGGGCAACGCCCGGGTTTTACCCGATTAAATGCTTTTATTCAAATACTATTCGTTACAATTATAAATTGGCGCCGTGGATGTCATTCTTGCATAATATATAAATGAGTTTTAAAAATTGTAAAAAAAAAAAAAAAAAAAAATGCATCGGCCGGGAATCGAACCCGGGCCGCCCGCGTGGCAGGCGAATATTCTACCACTGAACCACCGATGGTTATGAAAAATCCCATCCGTGAGCTTCAGACAGACAAACAGACAGAATAAGGCAAATATATAAGTAGATAATATAGACAGACATAGTCTTTTATTAGGGTTACAAGCCCTATACAGGATTCTCATGGGAACATACAAGAATAGATAGAAGGAAAGAGACAAAAAATCCTTCCACAGATTGTCCTGTCCACTAGTTTTGTTCTTCCATTTAGAATATATGACAACTATTGTGGAGCACACCAAATCTTATTTTCCAAATAAAATAAACTTCCAACTGTGTCCTTACTGGGATGATAAAAATAATGGGAGGACCTGGCTCATCAGTGAGGAACCCTCCCTGCAACTTTGATAGATTTGGAAGTTGCATATAACATCTAACTGTATCCCAGAAATTTGGACAAAAATCTGTGATATTGAGCTGAAACAACCATGATGTGTGGTTCAACCTCAGGTACATCTGTTGTTTACATCATATACACCTCCCCTAGCAGAGCTGACTGCTTCAGGGCGCATCCCTAGTTGGCAGATAGGGGAACAACCTTCAGATATGAAGGCAGCTGTGAAACAAGCAGAATAACTCTGACCAATAAGCAGTCGCGGACCAACAGCAGCATTGTTAGAAGAGGAGAATGACCTCTTTATAAATATCCAGATTTCAACTGACCTGGTTGATAGACCTCAGCAAGGGTCCCTCTACAGGGATACAGAGGTCTGTACTCATGTTAGAGTCGGCAGTAAAGGCTTCCATGTTAGGAACGGCTTTGAATTACAGTCAAGACTTTCATCAAAGTGTGCCTGGATCATGGTGACATGTTCAATTAAAGCTGCACGTCTACACATGTTTCCAGCTCGAGGAGCATGAACTCATGGATTTACAAATATAGATAAAGAATTCTTCCTGGATTGAAATTGGACGAAAAACATGGTGAAGGAAGATGAGTTTCTTTTATTGATGCATCGCCTGTTGAAGGGTTTTTTACCCGAAAGCTTGCACCTATGCATCAATAAAAGAAACTCGTCTTCCTTCACCATGTTTTTCGTCTAATGAACTCATGGAATTTGTGTAATCTTGGGCACAAGGGGATAAGAAACAACATTGCCCTCTCTTCCACTCACTCTCAGTCCAACCAACTTACGGGCAGCAAACTGTGGAGGTCTGGAGGAGATGGGGGTTGTGAACCATTCTTGATGGGAGTTTTGGCTTCCTTGCGCGGCTGCTGGAGTTTGGAGAGGTCCAGCCTCTCGAGGCGGACCCACTCGTCCAGCCTTTTGTTGACTGCCACACACCCGCTGTTGTACAGCAACTACTGTTGATAGCTCACTTCTTTTGTCAAAATATGTTTATACAGGTGTCATAAATATCACATGTCTATCTTAGAAGGTACAATTTGAATTATAGATGAGAACTACAAGGTAATAAGCCTAAATCCAAATAAATGTGTGACATTTCAGTAAGAATGTTGTTACAGAAACACACTATTCATTTATTTGGTCTTATTACCTTGCAGTGGAGGGGGAGCAGTAACAAGTTCACTAAAAAACCTGAGCTCAGCTGGCCCGGCTGATAGTACCCTGTAAGGGCTCCATGGATACAGGATGAGCAGCGTTTGTACTCCATGTTAGGAGCGGCTGCACATGGCGTCTGTTCCTCATGTCAGAGGTGGCCATTTATTTTGTAGCTAAGTTGACCTGCCACTGAGTAGTGCTCCCAGTCTTAATGACAAAGGCAGACGCATTCTACTTCACCCCATGTGGAGATAAGAAAGAAGAAGACCTTGCAGTGGTATCATACAGTTAAATAACCTGTAGAGAAGTATAAGGAGAGAGAAAGTAAGATCCCACCTCTAGTCAACCAAATGTCTTCTATAAAAGGACATTTCAGGGAACTGGGGGTCACTGCCCTGTACCTCGCCCCCTCAGTGGTCAATATTTTAACTGACAAAGAATAATATAAAATCCCCTGGTTTTGATAACCAGGGCATAGTTCTCCACGCCAATTGTTCCCAGGGTGGTCCTCAGAGCTTCTCTTTCCTTTCCAATCCTCATGGTTCTTTGCTACTGGATCCTTTTTATTATTATTGTCCCTAGTACATGTGGTACGGGCCATGATAATCATGGTGGATAGAAGTTGGAGACTGATTTTACAGTAAGTGCACCTCATGTGTACACACGTGAAAAGCAGTTAGACTTTTTGCACTTACAAGTGTGCCAGAACCCCATTTGGTTACTTTGCACTTGCTGCATCCTGCCTCCTGTGTGCATTCTTTCTACTTACCACAGAACCAACGACTACATAGCACAAATCAAACACCCCCCACATATATTTCTTTCTACCTCTCTCAACGGACAGCTCTAGGGGTGAATGAACTATAAAGGTTTGACTGTAGAGCAAAAAAGTTTTTTTTTTTTTTTTTTATATCTGGAAAGAAGAAAAGATAGCATAAACTATCTTTGGATTTACACAGGCTTTTGTATAATCTTATATATGGGTTCACCTCGGAGTCTCTGCCAAGGGGAAAAAATTATATATCCAGGAATTATCTACTTGAAACCATCAGGTTCATACAGGGATTTGTATGTTAAGAGAGCTCAAGGAAATCAAAAAGTTAAAAATAAAACACAGGTATATGATTCATACACTCATGGACAAAATTTAAGGAAATGCAAAGTCTTTGATGTCACCTTTTGTCTATTTTTTTTTTTTAAAGAAAGAGGTTGTACACACTTGGTTATCTCGTGTGTCTTCAATAAAGGTCACTGTAATATCTTTCAGAGTTATTGTCCCGATATACATACTGAAAGGTACAACTTCCTTAAGTTTTGTCTCCATGGGTGGATATAATCATCTATAAAGGTCACCTCTCCAGTCAAAAAAGACGATAGAACTTGACGGCATCTATTGGTCGTCTCCATACACTGATGGACTCGGGTCAGTGACAAGGCCACAACACAAGCTTTGGCAAATTGAGAAATGCCAACCATGGGTTTCAGGTTAATGGCCTTGTGAGTCCATGGAGAGCTTTGATTACATGGGATCAAATGAAATGTTCACAATCAGCCAGCCAAAAAGCTGGTAAAGTGGCCAGTTCTATGTTCAAAGTTTCCAAATACAGTAGAACAACCTCCATGAGAGGACATCTCTCTACAAAAAGGACAGTTTTCATTTACAAAATTATCATTTTTACTATTTAGCAACTCTCTGGTAAGAGGACACCTCTCATTGCAAGTGCAATTCTCAGCCTGCAACCGCAAGACATATTATTGACTGTATTGACTCGTTCATTGATGAGCTCTACTCTTCCCCGGCAGACACCATCAACAAGCTTTACAAGCTTGATACCTTAGTGTAATTGGGTGGAGATGAGAAAGAAGAAGAAGAGGACACCTTTCTCTAAAGGTCCTTTGGCCCTTCAATTAGGTGTTGTCCTTTACAGGGAGGTTCTACTGTATTAACATATTATTTTATAAATTAGATCTGAGCCCAACCTCAAAATTGCACATGTATAAATTTGGTCATAACCCTCTCTCAAACTTTTTGACCATTTGGATGCAAAGAGCAACTGATACCTAATTTTACTCTCTATATAATAACTGAATAACACTATTAACAAATATGAAAATCATCTTGTGCTGGAATACATTTTTCAAATGATATATGATTCAAAAAAACACAAGGTAATAAGACCAAATCCAAATAAATAAATAGTGTGATGTTTCAGTAACAGCGTAGTTACCATCTTCAGACAAAAGTACTGAATCAAACTGTGCCTTATTGATATAGTTCAATTAAAAAATCATTTAAAATAATAATAAATTCTCCCCCTTTTTGTCTCTTCTACCCAATATCCTAGATATCATGATTCCATATTTGCATATTGTCCATCAGTTACATAATGCTTTTGTCCAGGATTTAGTGGAGAAGGCATTTATTGAGATGGGATCGACCCTAAATAATACATGTTCAAATAGGGGGGCATGTACAAAATATTTCTGACACTGTTAAATACCTGGGAAAAAGAAGACCGTTTTTAAAAAGAAGTAGTGCAATATATGGTTAGGACCAATTTGGATTATAGATTAGGAATACAAGGTAATAAGACCTAATCTAAAATAAATAGTATGTGATGTTTCAGTAACAACGTTGTAACCATCATCAGATAAAACTGATGATGATGGTAACAATGCTGTTACTGAAATATCACATACTATTTATTTGGATTTGGTGACCTTCTGGTATGCGACAAGTTAGATTTAGGTGCTGTGAAGACGACAAAACCCAGTAATTCCAACATGGCTGACACTCAGGAGTACTCACAGTCGATGTAGTGGATGTAATAGAGGTCCCCATCTTGGTTTTCCTTTATGCTTAGCACCTCGGCCAAAGCTGCAACACGCATTTCTCCATTAACTTCTTTTTAAACACACACACAAATATACACATTTCTTGTTTTCTCAGGAAACCTCTGAGACCAAACCTTTGGCCGTAGAGGTACAGTCAGCACCACACTGATGAGGGCAAACAAAATGCGTACGTGGCTGACTTTTCTTAATTTATCAAGAAATTGGGTTGGCCAAATATCTTTGGAACAAGCTAAATCAACGTTTAGTTGATTTCTGTTCCACTAGATGGCTCTCTCTAACAATAAAAAGTTCATGTGAGCATTCAGGAAATGCCTATTTTGTTTTAAATATACAGTTAAACCTGTCTATAGCGCCCCCTCTAAATAGCGCCTCCCTCTTTTAATTTTAAATAGGTAGTACAATGCAATTTACATTAAAAGTGACCTGTCTATAGCACACCCCCTCTATAGCACCCAATTTTGGTGAGCTCCAAGATGGGGCGCTATAGACAGGTTTAACTGTATATAAATATATATACCGAAAGAGGCACCTCTCCCTTTAAATGTGCATCAGAACGATGACACTGTGCATTGTCCTAGTAATAAAACTTTACCAGTGATGATACCAGAAATAAGCCATACAACACCAGTTTTGGTAAATTCAGATAAAAAGCCAGCAACCTGTATACCAGGGTCGAGCTATGGCCCTCATCAGTACAGGGGTGGCTTCGATTTCATAACATCCTGTGAGAAGATTTATGTAATATCGGTTGAATTTTCTAAATGGGCGATTAAGATGGTGAAATGGCAAGGGCCAATTTCCAGGCAAGGTTACAATATAAAGTTGCTGGAGGATGATAACTCCGCCTTTGCCGGTCCCAAGCCCGGATGGAAGGGGGGAGCAGTAACAAGCTCGGTAAAAAAACCTGGGTTCAGCTGGCCTGGCTGATAGTACCCTGTAAGAGCTCCAGGGATACAGGATGAGCAGCGTCTGTACTCCATGTTAGGAGCGGCTGCACATGGCGTCTGTTCCTCATGTCAGAGGCGGCCATTTCTTTTGGAGCTAAGTCGGCCTGCCACTGAGTAATGCTCCCAGTCTTAATGACAAAGGCATTCTACTTCACCCAGTGTGGAGATAAGAAAGAAGGAGGACTCATGTACCAAAAGAATAGATGAATTTCATTCTCCCACAATATTATGGCACATATATATTGTAAACTAGATAACTGCTCTCAATGCACAGGGTGGTTGTGGTTAGAAAACTATCGTCATTTATAAGTTTAGACCTTGTTTCCAGCAGTTCAACGCTAATTTTCTACTTGATTTGCATCTCAAATATCAAGATTATGAGGGGTTAAAAATGGCCAAATGTGTTGTTGTTTCTTATCCTCTTGTGTGAAGATTACACGAAGTCCATGAGTTCAGGAATGGGGTGTAGGAGTGCAGCTTTGTTGATTGTAATTTGAGGCCGTTCCTAACATGGAAGCCTTTGCTGCTGACTCTAACAAGAGTACAGACACAGCCTCTCCGTATCCCTGGAGAGGAACCCTTGCTGAGGTCTATCAACCGGGTCAGTTACTCTCAGGATTTTCAGAGATCTTTCTCCTCTTCTAACAATGCAGGTGTTGGTCAGCGACTGCTTATTCGTCAGAGTTATTCTGCTTGTTTCACAGCTGGCCTTCATATCTGAAGGTGGTTACCCTATCTGCCACCTGGGGACGTGCCCTGTAGCAGTCAGCTCTGCCGAAATGTGGGGGTGACAAACACAATGTATAATGTGACAACCTGATCAGTAACATCCACCTAAGAAACACAAGGTGACCAAAATCTCCAGCTAAGTGTGTGATGTTTCGGTAACATTGTTGATATCATCATCAGACAAAAGTACTTAATGAGGAAATAAAAACCGCTGTTACCGAAACATCAAACACACTATTTACTTTTTTGGTCTTATTACCTTATGTTTCCAATAAAGAGCATTTATCTATATAGAAGAAAACAAATGTTTATAGTAAATTTTATACATGCTATCACAAACAGGAACCATTTGCAGTAAAACAAACTCCATGAGAGGACACCTCTCTACTAAGGACAGTTTCCATTTGCAAAATTTACCTTTTTTTTTTTACTATTTAGCAACACTCCGGTAAGAGGATACCTCTCCTTAAAGGTAATTTGGCTCTGCAATTAGGTGTTGCCCTTTACTGAGAGGTACTGTGCTACCCTATTCTATTTCACCCAATCCAATTGATTATGTGGTTTCAGTTTGATTTGCCTGCTTGCCTCTGCTTCTAGTGACACATGCGCTCCAGTACGGGCAGTGGGCCCAGAGATTCATTGGCCAACAACTGCTAACAGCAAGGTACACTGTATAATGCTGATTGGCCGGTGGGGGGGCACACATATAATCTGAAGCCCAGGATCAAAATACATAAAGTACAATATTCTAAATTACAAGGAGATACCCTCTGGATATATATAAGGTTGGAAACTATTTTAGAACATTTTCATACAAAATAATGTTGGAACAATTATTGGCAAGTCCTAGCAGTGGTGTATTTACTACTATTCCTTCTGTCCTCCATAGTTTGCTTAAATACCAAGAATCCCTCAAATATGTTGCATATACACTCATGGACAAAACTTAAGGAAGTTGTACCTTTTAACATGTATATCAGGATTCAGATAATAACTGAAAGATATTACAGTGATATTATTTGAAGGCACACAAAATAACCATAATTTTTACAGTTTAGCAGCTCTCCAGTAAAAAAACACTACTCCCCAATAGGAAACTTTGGTCCATGAAACTAGGTGCTATCAGAGAGGTAGTTCTACTGTATAAACAATTTGGATAGAATCAAATTTCTCTGCCACATGTTGGACCAAGGTTCTAAATGAGCTGTATTAGCCTACAAGCTTGTAGGACATCCCTATTTATCTATGATATTATTACAGAATATTTATTGTGTGTGGATTTGGTCTTATTACCTTGTAGTTCTAATCTATAATCTAAATTGTACCTCCTAAAAAAGCAAGGGGCCCTCTCCCGTCAAATTAAACGACAAAACTAGAAGCCATCTTTGACCGTCGCCGCAAACTAGCGGCATTGGGTCGGTGACAAAACCATATCACCAGCTTTGTCAAAATATGGCGTCTAGTTTTGAAGTTTAATTTGATGGGAGATGAGCCCTGTGCTTTTTTAGAACAATTTCCTATGGGAAAATTTTCCATCCAAATTGTACCTTATCAGAATATTTATTATTTTATCCATAGAACTTTTTGTTACTTGTTCTCATTGCCACACTCTGTCATTTCATGTAAATAAGTTTAAATAGGTTTTCCCACTATGTACTAAGTGTCAACCTGCAACCCCAAACCACATTATTGACTCATCCATTGATGTGCTCTACTCATCCCCGGCAGACACCATCAAAAGTCTCAAACTTTACAAGCTTGACACCCTAATATGATTGAGTGGAGATAAGAAAGATGTAAATAAGTTTTAGTAATTGTTTTGAAAAATTGCCCCTTATTTGTCTCCTTTTTCTATACAGTAGAACAACCTCTATGAGAGGACACTCATGCTAGTGGACATCTCTGTACAAGGACAGTTTTCTTCATCAAAATTACCAGTTTTACTTATTAGCAACTCTCCGGTAAGAAGACATTTCTACAAGAGACAGTTTTCATCACCAAAATGACCTTTTTTTACTATTTAATAACTCTCAGGTAAGAGGACATTTCTACAAGAGACAGTTTTCATCACCAAAATGACCTTTTTTACTATTCAATAACTCTCAGGTAAGAGGACATTTCTACAAGAGGCAGTTTTCATCACCAAAATGACCTTTTTTACTATTCAATAACTCTCACGTAAGAGGACATTTCTACAAGAGACAGTTTTCATCACCAAAATGACCTTTTTTACTATTCAATAACTCTCAGGTAAGAGGACATTTCTACAAGAGACAGTTTTCATCACCAAAATGACCTTTTTTTACTATTCAATAACTCTCAGGTAAGAGGACACCTAAAGGACACTTTGGCTCTGCAACTAGATGCTGTTCTACTGTATGTAAAAAAGTATTGTTCCCTAAAACTCTGCTACAAGAGGCTGCTATGAGGTTGTTTACAAGTTAGCTAAACAACACCAAATAAGTAACTACCTTGTCTGGGACACAGCTAGCTTTGGTAGATGTATCGACAACTTTATACTAAAGACACAAATCCAAATTATAAGACACCAAACTCAGCTAGTGCCACATCTCCAATAGAGAAGTTCCCCATCATGAAATACCTGATCTTTTAACCATTCTATAAAGAGGTTGAATTGTCATTGATGAGTTCTCCATGCCATCTGTGCAGGGAATATTAAGAAAATGTACAATTTCAATGCAGTTTTTATAATGGGAGAGATACCTGATTAGGCACAATTTGGATTATAGATTATAAACACAAGGTAAATAAGACTAAATAATAGTGTGTGACATTTCGGTAACAACGTTGTTACCATCATCAGACAAAAGTACTGAATCTATATATAATACTGAATCTCATTTAGTACTTTTGCCGATGATTGTTACACACTATTTATTTATTTGAATTTGGTCTTATTACCTTGTTTTTATAATCTACTAGCCGAATGACCCGGGCAACGCCCGTGTTTTACCCGATTGAATGTTTTGATTCAAATACTATTTGTTACAATTATAAATTGGCGCCTTAAATAAATGCATATGTTAGTTAATAACTATAGTCTATGTGCTTTATCTGTCTATGTACTGTTGGCTTCCGTAGGCGTCTCTTACAGGGAAAAAGAAAGAGAGGATTCCATTTGGTTATTAACTAATATATGCATTTATTTAAGGAGCGACCCGCTCCAACACAATAGTTACAAAAACCAAAAAGCGAGTGGGGGGGAGCAAAGGTGGCGTGACCGTAGCCAACCAATAGGAGGGCGCCATTCCAAAAAAAAGCAAATGGTGACAGAGATGAAAACTGATGACTGATTGTTGATTAGGAGATGAGGAATGACGCTCGTAACTGTATATAGAATTTTGTAATCTTTACTATCTCTAGATTAAAGAGGATAATGCACAACTATTTGAATTATGGTTACAAGACCAAATGTAAATAACTAATATTCAGCATAAAACCCTATTTAATTACCCTATATAATTCAACCATTTTTCCAAATCCCAATTTGACTATTTACTTCAACACTATAATTCAACCGAATATTCTGATCCCCGGGGTGTTGAATTAAAGAAGTGTACGTTATCTATATATATAATTGCCTTATTCTGTCTGAAGCTCACGGATAGAATGCGCGCCCATTGGCTGCCGGCGAACACATGTCCTCCCTGCCCCCCTCTAGACAACCCTGTTATCAGCTGTGTGATACATACACCTGTCTATAGCGGCCATTCTAGACAACCCTGTTATCAGCAGTGTGTTACATCCACCTGTCTATACAGACCACCCTGTCTATAGCGGTCACTTTAGGCAACCCTGTTATCAGCAGTGTGATACATACACCTGTCTATACAGACCACCCTGTCTATAGCGACCACTCTAGACAACCCTGTTATCAGCTGTGTGATACATCCACCTGTCTATACAGACCACCCTGTATATAGCGGCCATTCTAGATAACCCTGTTATCAGCTGTGTGATACATACACCTGTCTATAGCGGCCACTCTAGACAACCCTGTTATCAGCTGTGTGATACATCCACCTGTCTATACAGACCACCCTGACTATAGCGGCCACTCTAGGCAACCCTGTTATCAGCAGTGTGATACATCCACCTGTCTATACAGACCACCCTGTATATAGCGGTCACTCTAGGCAACCCTGTTATCAGCTGTGTGATACATACACCTGTCTATACATACACCTGTCTATAGCGGCCACTCTAGACAACCCTGTTATCAGCTGTGTGATACATCCACCTGTCTATACAGACCACCCTGTCTATAGCGGCCACTCTAGGCAACCCTGTTACCAGCTGTGTGATACATCCACCTGTCTATACAGACCACCCTGTCTATAGCGGCCACTCTAGGCAACCCTAGGAAGCAAGATGTATACAAGGTGTAGACAAGATGAAGATTAAAATGTTTTTAAAATATATTCGCACTCGGGTAAAACCCGGGCGTTGCCCGGGCCATTCGTCTAGTTATATATAAGTGATATATTTAAAGGTTAACGTATAAATGTTTGTTGGAAATTTACGTCGTCAATACCTAACTAATCTGGCTGAAATTTTAACAGTATATAGAGTTGAAGCTGTAAAACTTATAGTCAAATTTTCAAGTCTCTATCTCAAATATCCTTTGAGTTATTTACAAATTTGCCAATTTCACTTACACCAGCATTCCACTGTAATAACTGAGAGAATTGCATCAAAGACGTTTGCAGTGACCGAAGTCAGAGATTGATTTTGGTAGGTTACTGATTCAACATTTTTTAAAATCCACTTTCTCCTCTAATTTTAGATTTTATAAGAAATATATTTTTCTCTTAAGTATAGTAGGTATTATTTAAAAAAAAAAAAAGAGTAGATAGTTGTGTAAAACGATATATAAATTGTTTAAATCTAAAATGCGAATGAATGATATGTTTAAATATTATATTTCTATTAAATGAATAAAATCTTTTATAAACAACACTTAAAGTTTCACCGCATAAGTTTCTTTTCTGTGAAAAATCAATATTTATTTCAAAGAGAAATATTTACTATTTCTAACTTTTTTAGATGAAGTATGAAAGGGTGAAAATATGAAGAGTGATGGCAAAGTATGAAGTATGAAAGGGTGAAAATATGAAGAGTAATGGCGAACGGAAAAATAAAAGTGTCCAGGGGCGGGAATCGAACCCACAACCTTCCGCTTACCGGGCAGTTGCCATGTCCACTAGGCTACTCTGGACGTATTTTTCCGTTCGTAAAATATTTTATACTTATAAAGAATAATTAAATCATGTGTTAAATTATATGGTGTGTTGGTTATAAAATATGAGAAATTAATATTATATGTAATTAATTTTGACGATTCACAATTTAAAATATATTGATTTAATAAATATATCAGATTCAATATACAGTAAAACCTCCCTGTAATGGACAACAACTAATTGCAGAGCCAAACTGTCCTTTAGGGAGAGGTGTCCTCTTACCGGAGAGTTGCTGAATTGTAAAAATGGTAATTTTGCATATGAAAACTGTCCTTTATAGAGAGGTGTCAGCAGCCAAAGGGAGGTTCTACTGTATATCCATATAAAAATCAGACCAAGCAGGGTTGGCTAAAGATAATCCCAATGGAAGGGACTTACGCCAATCTTCTGTATTTTTCATGCGCACTGGAATACGGCATCCTTCCACAATCTGGGGCTGCAACACGCAACGTGAGCGAGGCGCCCCACTCTGGCTGTTGCGGGGGACTTACAAAAGAAGAAGTGGAGTTGCATCGTGCAGACTTAGTGCTGGGTAAAACCTGGATACACACCATACACACTGGGTTAACCCACCTGTGTATCAATACACACAACATGGGTCATGATAAAGCACAATTTGGATTATAGATTATAATACAAGAAAATAAGACCTAATCCAAATAATCTAATAGTATGTGATGTTTCTGCAACAGCATTGTCACCATCATCAGACAAAAGAATAAAAATTTTAAAATAATTTAAAAATGAAAATAATTTTTATTCTTTTGTCTGATGATGGTGACAATGCTGTTGCCGAAACGTCCCACACTATTAAATTATTTGGATTAGGTCTTATTTTCTTGTTGAATATGGGTCAGTTTATGACAGAGAGGTCTTATTAACTTGTCTTCTTTCTTATCTCAACAATCATATCAAGCCTGTAGAGCTTAACATGCTATCTGCTGATGATGAGTAAAGTCAAAGGAGATTTGACAACCATCATGATTGGGTGAATGTGTCTGTCGACTGGGAGCACTACTCAGTAGTAGGCCACTGACTTTGCTCCAATATGAAATGGCCGCCAGGTATTGTTAAGATAGAAATCACAAGTTGAATATAAGACACCAGAGAAGTAAATATTTTAAACACGGATGAGTCTGTATTCCATGTTAGGAGCGGCTTATAAGTCGGTGGATGAGAGGGTAACACGCTCGATTCCCGACAGTCATGAACCGGGATTGAATCCCACGTTTAAATTTGTCTAATATGTGAATAACCTTCACATATTATTCACCGTTTCAATTATCATGAACTAGGTTGCTCTTGCTGAGCGGTACCTATTAATGTGATTTTGACCCAGTAGGAGCGGCTTCACATGGTGTCTGTTCCTCATGTCAGACATTTCATATTGGAACTAAGTCAGTAGCCTGTTACTGAGTAAGGCTCCCAGTCTTAATGACAGACACATTCTACTTCATTTTTTAATGTTAAATCCCCTTCAACTCCACTAATCATCAGCAGACACCATCAAAAATCTCTACAGGCTAACTGTAGTCCAGAATTCCAAACAAACATCTTTAGGATACTTTGGAGATTGTATATGGAATGGTGAGCAGTTGGCCCACTTAAACAAGGGATAAGAAGACCTAGTGAGAGAAGAGTATATGCTAAAGCTTCCTTCCCGTGCAGATTGGAAAAAAAAAAAGCTCCCAAGTCTTTTCCAAGAAACAACTTAGTTCATCTATACAACAAAATAAAATAAATAAATTGAGCAGAAGAATACTTTCAGAATTTGCATGGGACATATGCAATTAAGTAGGCTACAGTTTAATTAGCCCCATCTGTGTTAATTGCATAGTTTCCTCCAAGTTTGCATCATCAAGAAAATAAATAAAGCTAAATGCTTCAACATGCCTAGAGTACTTACATTAGCTATTTTACACCCACTGTGATCATCATATATAGTTTGGATATGCAAATCCTGTGTTCTTTTTCTCTAAAGATTGTACAGTAGAGCCTCCGTGAGAGGACACTCCTGCTAAAGGACACCTCTTTACAAAGGACAGTTTTCGTTTGCAAAATTTCCATTTTTACTATTTAGCAACTTTCTGGTAAGAGGACACCTCTCCCTAAAGGATATTTTGGCTCTGCAATTTGGTGTTGTCCTTTACAGGGAGGTAGTTCTACTGTATTTAAAGTTTTGTCTCTCCATGAGTATATATATCATTATCAATGTCATCATCCTTTTTGACCCCCAAGATATTCAAATTATTGTGATAATCTTCAGACTCAATAGCGTAAATTTCTTAACAATGCATTCAGTAGTCTGGTCGGTGAAGGGTAAGTAACAAATAGCCATTGGACATCTTATTTACATATCGGTAAAGGATTCTGATGACCTCTACTCCGCTATAGTAAGACAGGGAATAAAAAATTAGAGAAAAAAGGTAAAATTGTACTGGGATAATAAATTATAGAGAGAGACATCCTGATCATGAAACTAAAAGTTGCTGATAGTTTGTGCCATCTGTCAAAAAATAAATAACTAATAATTTAAAATTAGTTTGGAATTGGCCAAATATGACATTGAGATCTTCTTCTTTCTTATCTCCACTCAATCATATCAGGGTATCAAGTTTTTGTAACTTGAAATGGTGTCTGCTGGGGATGAGTCAATAATGTGTTTTGGGGTTGCAGGTTGACACTTAGTAGTACATAGTGGGAAAACCTCGCAACCCTTCTCCAGACTTTCCAAGAGAGTCTGCTAGCTCATTTCCAGGACTTCCAACGTGAGCAGAAAGCCATTGCACTGTAACAGAGTTGTTGGCTGGGAGTCGGTTTGCAGACTTAGCGATGCTCTTGAGAAGAGGTTCTTGACTGGAGAAGCAGCTTTGAAGGGTATAAATGGCTGCTCTTGAGTCAGAGTAGAATATTATTTTGCTTAGAGAGTTGATGTTGATGTTTTTTAAGAGCAGTATCTATTGCAGAGAGTTCCGATTTATAAGTTGAAAGGTGTCTAGGGTGGGAAAGGGAGATGAGGACCAACAGCCCGTAACACGCACATGGTTAGCTATTCTCGGTTCAAAATCACTTTTATTAGGTACCGCTCAACAAGAGCAACCTAGTTTATGATAATTGCAATAATGAATAACATGTGAAGGTTATTTACATATTAAACAAAATGTTAACGCGGGATTCAATCCCGGTTCATGACTGTCGGGAATCGAGGGTGTTACCCACTCGTCCACCAACTTCGTTAGCTATTCTTGGTTAATCAAGAAATGGTATTGGGCCAATTCTGGAATAAAGCTGGTCTTTAAGGATTCTGGAATAAAAAATCTTTCTTAATAAATCAATTAGTTAATAGTTATTCCCACAGATGGATGCAGGCCATCAGCAATTTTTTAATTGAAGAACAAACACCATTAAAAAAAGAAAAAAAAAAGACATCTCCTTATTGTGAAACTGAAAGTTGCTGATGGCTTGTGCCATCTATCGGAATAAATATCAACAATTCTCGTTGATTTTTATTCCAATAGATGACGCAGGTCATCAGCAACTTTTAGTTGCACGATAAGGAGATGTCTTTTTTCTTAATTTATGAACCTTATCCCAGTACAATATCACATTTGTATTATTTTTTCACACTGTATAAAAAGTTAATTTGTTAAATAGAGGTGGAAAAAACCATATTAAAGAGATAGAGAAGATCAGCTGGCAGAGAGCCATGGATCCCTATGACATCAGAACATGTTTGTCACAGCAACCATTACTAATGGTCAGAGTTTCGAGGAAGAGAGAGGAAGTCTTTTTCAAACACTTCTTTTATCCAAACCTGTCATTAGCAGCTGCTGCATTATCATCAATGAGAAAATTGCATTTGCAAAGTGCCCCAAAAGGTAACAAGACTATATAAAAGAGCGTACGTGGATCTGTAAAGAATATAAGAATATATAAACTTAATTGATGGATTACCTTTTGACTCAAAAGGTAACAAGACCAAAATTATTGATATGTCTGTGTAAAGTTACGGTAACAGTATTGTTACCATCATCAGACTAATGTAGTACTCACATTTTAGTTTTTTGTCCAATGATGGTAACAACGCTGTTACCGAAACATTACAAACATTTTGATAATTTGGCCGTACAGTAGAATTACCTCCCTGTAAAGGACAACACTTAATTGTAGAGTCAGTGTCCTTTAGGGAGAGGTGTCCTCTTACCGGAGAGTTGTTAAATTGTAAAATGATCATTTTGACAATGAAAACTGTCCTTTGTAGAGAGGTGTCCTCTAGTATGAGTATCCTCTCATGGAATATGCTCTACCGTATTACCTTTTGATTCTAATCTATAATCCAAATTGTACCCCCTTATCATTTGGGAAGTGCATATAAAATTGACAATTGTTTTTCTTTAGCCAAATAAAATAGCTTCCTCCTTTCCTTACTTCAATAAATAAAATATTTATTGTGGGACGGAAATTTCCCATTAAAAAATTTACTTTATTCGAAGCTTTTGAAACACAAGGTAATAGGACCCTATCCAAATAAATAGTGTGTGATGTTTCAGTGAGAAAAGGTAATAAGGCCAAATAAATTGTGTGTGACATTTCGGTAACACCATTGTTACCATCATCCGACAAAAAAAGTACTGAATGGATTCATTCCTGGGAATGAAATTACTGAATTGCATCCAGATGGTAACAACACTGTTAAAGAAACATCACACACTATTTATTAATATCAATTTGGTCTTATTACCTTGTGTTTCAAAAGCTTTAAAAAAAAAGTATTGATATGGGAATTTCTCTGGGGAGGAGGAAGAAGTGTAAAATGAATGGAAAAAAAGAGCTGTAGGGAGGATTGGACTGTGGATGGGAAGCTATGAAGAGTTCAAGAGAGAGAAATTTGAGACATCTGGGTTTTTCTAAGTTCATAACATCTATTTCTCCATAAACAAAAGGTAATAAGACCAAATCCAAATAAATAAATAACACACTATTAATTTATTTGGATTTGGTCTTATTACCTTGTGTTTATAATCTATAATCCATATTGTACCTTATCATTGGATTTGGTCTTATTACCTTGTGTTTATAATCTATAATCCATATTGTACCTTATCATTGGATTTGGTCTTATTACCTTGTGTTTATAATCTATAATCCAAATTGTACCTTAGCATTGGATTTGGTCTTACCTTGTGTTTATAATCTATAATCCAAATTGTGCTTTATCTATTTCTCCATATAAGGTGTCAAAATGCCTTCAGAATGGGTTAATAAAATACAGTGGAAATGTATGCGGAACACACAAACATCCTTTCTTTGTTTCAATTCTTATTTCCTCTTTTATTAAGGGGAGGAAAATAATAATAGTTTTATAAAACCTACTAAACCTGCTGTAAGAAATTTCAACTATTTTTGATGTGTATCATTCTTTTCAAAATAAAACAATTTTCTACTGCCCTTACTGCAATTAATAAAATAATGGGAGGGCTTGGCTCATCGGTGGTAAACCCTCCCAGCGGTTTCGCTAGTTTAATCTACCACCGGGAGGGTTCACCATTGATGAGCCACAGGCCCTCTTATTATTTTATCATTGCAGTAAGGGCGCAGTAGAAAATTGATTTATGTTTAAAAGAATCGTCAAAAATAATACAAAGTAATAAGACCTAATCCAAATAATTTATTATTTGTGTGACGTTTCAGCAACAGCATTGTTACCATCATCAGACAAAAAAGAACTTATAAAGCATGCAACAACTGTCCTGGTGTGGAACTAACACCTACTCACATATTCTCATGTCCAGCAATGGCCGCAGCCTTGCAGAAAATTGACATGGACCCAGAGCAACAGCTTTACACACCCAAGATAGTGGACATTGCTGCTGCTGTGATAGAGATGTATGGAGACATCTGAGACTCTTCTTTGGACACGACAACAACAACAACAAAAGAATAAAATGATTTCTTATCATTTATATTCACTTTACATAATCATTTTATTCTTTTGTCTGATGATGGTTGACAATGCTGTTGCCCAAACGTCACACACTAATAAATTATTTGGATTAGGTCTTATTTTCTTGTATTATAATCTATAATCCAAATTGTGCTTTATCAACCGTGTCAAAACTAAGTTCAAATTTCATAACACATATGTTGTGCTAATGCATCATATTAAACCTGCTGTCTACACACAGCCAACAACTTTCAGAGAAAAAAAGTAAAAAAAAAAATCACAACCTGCTAATTAATTGCAATTAAAACCTGCTGTAAAACATCGTAAAAAAGATGCCGTAGAAATGAAGGGGGAGGTTGTTACACTGGGGAGTGGGGGGTTCATTAAACTCAAGTTGAAGACTGGAGGAATGAAACATTCAGACAACATATTTACATACATAGCAGCATATTATGCAATAAATGTATAGATATAAGTAAGCCATTATTTTGATAGAATTTTTTTCTAAATTACCATAATTTATACCAAGAAAAAGATAATAATAATTTAAAGAAATAAAAAGGAACAATTTGTATTATAGATTATAAACACAAGGCTATAAGACAATGTTGAAACGTCTCACACTATATATATATATATTTTTTGGATTTGGTTTTATTACCTGGTGTTTATGTAAAGTAATCCGGTTCCAAAATCACTTTATTAGGTACCGCTCAACAAGAGCAACCTAGTTTATGTTAATTGAAACAATGAATAATATGTGAAGGTTATTCATATATTAAACAAAAGGGAGAAGTCCGATTACACCTCCCTGCGGTCCCCCCTGGACCCTTGGAATATTCCACCAAATTCTGGTTCGTTTCCAAGGTGACTAACGTGGCAACAGCACCCATTTTCCAATGAAGAGCAAAACCCAAGATAGTGGATATTGCTGCTGCTGTGATGGAGATGTATGGAGACATCTGAGACTCTTCTTTGGACACGACAACAACAACAACAAACAAAATGTTAACGCAGGATTCAATCCCGGTTCATGACTGTTGGGAATCAAGGGTGTTACCCACTCGTCCACTATGTAAAGTAATCATTTTAAAACATACTATATTACGATAATATAAAAGAACAAAAAAAGGAGCTTCTTGTGTAGAATATTCCGCTAGCTTTGGAACAACAGCGTTCTTCAACGGGTGATTCTATTTAAATTGAACAAAATATAAAAAGGTGATCATAGTAGGGTATAAATAGGATCATATATATGAGATAGTTGTGTAGCACAACAAATCTATTACAAAGGTAATGACAACATACCACAAGCTAGAAAGACCAAATCCAAAAAAAGGGATGACATTTCAGTAACAGCATTGTTACAGAAACGTCACACACTATTCATTTGGATTTGTCTTATATTACCTTAAAGACAAGTACTTTTCAGTACTTTTGTCTGAAGATGGTAACAACGCTGTTACCGAAATGTTGCACACTATTTATTTATTTGGTCTTATTTTCTTAGAGCTATAATCTATAATCCAAATTGTGTTTTATCAATCTTATATTACCTTGTTTTTAATCTATTTTCCAAATTGTACCTTATCATTAATTACAGGCTTAAATTTATTATTTTCTCTCCAACTCCACAAATTATAGATTCATATTTATTTGGTTTTTTTTTTTGGTTTTTTCTTAATGTATTGCTTTTTTTTTTTTTGCTTATCCCTAGTACACATGGTGGTACAGGCCATGATAATCAATCGTGGTGGGTAGTTAGCGACTGCTTTTTCTGTAAGCGCACCACATGTCTACACATGTGAAAAGCAGTTCGACTTTGCACTTTCAAATGTGCCAGAACCCCGTTTGGTTACTTGCACTCGCTGGTGGGGTTGGACTTTTGCAAGAATCGGGGGCTATTGGAGCATTTTTTTTTTTTACAGAAAAAAGTGTCCAATGCAGGAATCGAACCCGGGTCGTAGTGGTTGGAAACCAAACGGTTTAACCAGCCTTCCACCGACCCCCCAATGTATTCCTAAACATATCTAATCTAGTATATTCCTAAATTTTATTTTTCTTGTAAATACAAGGTAATAAGAAGAAATAGAGTGTGTGATGTTTCAGTAACAACTGTGTTACTCAAACATATTTATATGGATACGGGTCTCATCACCTTACATTCATTCCATGGATAGACAGACTAAGCAAGGAAAATGTCCCAAAAGGATTAAGGAGTGAAACGGCCTATTATTATGTTTAGTTAACCCAGCAGTAGGTTCCTGGAGCCACGTACAGAACTACCATGGCTGACATCCTAAGTCTTCTTGGTTTACAATGCCAGCATAAGTCCAATTGGTGGCGCCATGTTGCACCCATGGGGACAAACTTAAAGAAGTGGAAAATCTTTGATGTTTCCGGTCATCTTTTTTTTTTTTGGAGACAAAGATAAATTTCATTCACACATGGTTATATCATGATGAATTAGCGCGGCATTATCAAAATTTGAAACTATCTCGTGTCTTCAATGAAGGTCACTGTAATATCTTTCAAAGTTATTGTCTGAATCCCCATGGTAAAATGTACAAGGTCCTTAAGTTTTGTTCATGAGTGTATTTCTTGGAAGATTTTCTAGAGGGGGATGTGCTGAAGAAATGGTAGACAATTGAGAGGAGAAGCATGTTTGGGCATCTTGTCTCGGTGTGGATAAACTGGAGAGATGAGAGATGGTGAGATGAAATGGATGGTTCATGGACAATTTCAGGCGAAGACAATATCACTAAAAGACTTGGTTTTGTTACCTTGTTAATCCAAAATTAATTTGGATTTGGTTTTGTTACCTTGTTAATCCAAAATTAATTTGGATTTGGTTTTGTTACCTTGTGAATCCTAAATCCATTTGGATTTGGTCTTGTTATCTTATGAATCCTAAATTCATTTGGATTTGGTCTTGTTATACCTTGTGAATCCTATATCCATTTGGATTTGGTTTTGTTACCTTGTGAATCCTATATCCATTTGGATTTGGTCTTGTTACCTTGTGAATCCTAAATCCATTTGAATTTGGTCTTGTTACCTTGTGAATCCTAAATCCATTTGGATTTGGTCTTGTTACCTTGTTAATCCTAAATCCATTTGGATTTGGTTTTGTTACCTTGTGAATCCTATATCCATTTGGATTTGGTCTTGTTACCTTGTTAATCCTAAATCCATTTGGATTTGGTCTTGTTACCTTGTGAATCCTAAATCCATTTGGATTTGGTCTTGTTACCTTGTTAATCCTAAATCCATTTAGATTTGGTCTTGTTACCTTGTGAATCCTAAATCCATTTGGATTTGGTCTTGTTACCTTGTGAATCCTAAATCCATTTGGATTTGGTCTTGTTACCTTGTGGATCCTAAATCCATTTGGATTTGGTCTTGTTACCTTGTGAATCATAAATCCATTTAGATCTGGTCTTGTTACCTTGTGAAACCTAAATCCATTTGGATTTGGTCTTGTTACCTTGTGAATCCTAAATCCATTTGGATTTGGTCTTGTTACCTTGTGGATCCTAAATCTATTTGGATTTGTCTTGTTACCTTGTGTTGGTCTTGTTACCTTGTTAATCCTAAATCCATTTGGATTTGGTCTTGTTACCTTGTGAATCCTAAATCCATTTGGATTTGGTCTTGTTACCTTGTGAATCCTAAATCCATTTGGATTTGGTCTTGTTACCTTGTGAATCCTATATCCATTTGGATTTGGTCTTGTTACCTTGTGAATCCTATATCCATTTGGATTTGGTCTTGTTACCTTGTGAATCCTATATCCATTTGGATTTGGTCTTGTTACCTTGTGAATCCTAAATCCATTTGGATTTGGTCTTGTTACCTTGTGAATCCTATATCCATTTGGATTTGGTCTTGTTACCTTGTGAATCCTAAATCCATTTGGATTTGGTTTTGTTACCTTGTGAATCCTATATCCATTTGGATTTGGTCTTGTTACCTTGTGAATCCTAAATTCAGTTGGATTTGGTATTAAGGAAGATGGTTTGTTGTAAAACAAGGGGAGAGAAAATGGTTTGAATATACAAAAAAAAAACTGTTTCTCTGCCGGAGGAAAACAAGATAAACAGAGGGGGGGAAAAGTTTAAAAAAAAGACTATTACTTATATATCATCATTATATTAGTGCCATCTAGCGATGAAAATTATAACCATAATTTTTTTTAAAGCTAAACACAAGGTAATAAGACCAAATCCAAATAAATAAATAGTGTGTGACGTTACAGAAACACTTCACACACTATTTATTTGGATTAGGTCTTATTACCTTGTGTTTATAATCTATAATCCAAATTGTGCCTTATCTTTTTTTAAAGCTACTTTTCTACTAAAATGTATTTCTACAGTCCTTATTCTGCAAAATTGAAAGAGGGAGGGCATGGCTCATCAATGGTGACCCGCTGGGAAGGTTTCACTACTGATGAGCCAGACCAATTTTGCAGGATAAGGACTGTAGAAATACAGTTTAGTTGAACTACATCTGGAAGGGTTCAGCACTGAGGGGCCATGCCCTTGCTTTTAGAGTTTTTATTCATTTAAGGAAAAGGGGGCAGTAGGAGAGAATTAATTTTAATTATATATTTTAAAATAAAAGTAGAGTTAAAACAAAGACCTATCTCTTCACAAGGAAATAAGATCAGGTCAAACATATCATCCTTTGGATTTATTTTGAGATTCCAATCTATTATGATGCATTAGTGCGCCATCTGTTATGAAAATTTGAAACTATTATAGACGTGTATGATTCTTTTTTTTAATTAAAACAATTTCTACTGCCCTTACTGTAATGGAAAAATTAATGGGAGGGCCTGGCTCATTAGTGGTGAACCCTTCTAGCGGTTTCCCCAGTTTTTATTTTATTTTAAATTATTTTATTTTTAGAAAAAAGCATACACATCTATAATACAGTTAAACCTGTCTATAGCACCCCCTCTAAATAGCACCTCCCTCTCTATAGCATCCGATTTTAAATACGTAGTACGATGCGATTTACATTAAAAGTGACCTGTCTATAGCACCCCCTCTCTATAGCACCCTATTTTGGTGAGTCTCAAGAGGGGGGCGCTATAGACAGGTTCAACTGTAGTTTCGAATTCCCATCTATAATCCCAAAAGGACCACCTCATCAAGAAAACAACATCTAAATGGAAGAAATGTTTCACCTTACATAGTGGCAGACAATGCCGTTGTCATGTTGCAAGGCCAAGCTGTCAGTGGAGAGGTCAGCAGCAGCCATTCTCCTTCGCAAATCTTCTCCAGGCAGCTTGACATTTATGTTGGTAGTCTAGTGGTGAATGTGGCAGCCATAGTTACTCCATATACTATCTCATCTGTGGCAGTTTGGACTTAGAGGGATTTATCGTTAATAGATTCTTCCCTGATTTGACAAAATCAATAAAGACTCTAGGTTTTGGTTTCCTTTTACAATTTTTTTTTCAGTACTTCTGGGTCTCCGTGTTGAAGAGAGGACATGTTAACCGGAAAATTCGAGAAATAAAAGAATTGTAAAAAGAAACCAAACCCTATTTTGTATTGATTTTGTCAAAATGAGAAGGATTTATTAGTTTCAAGGGAAAAAATTTCTTTTCTTTATGGACCTAAGCTAAGCAATCTACAGAGGTAGGCGCACCCTCCGTGGAGCTATCAAATATTCCAGAGCTAGGGCCTTCCTACTCTGAGAATGGACTAACTGGATTATGATACACACAAACATTTCTGTAATTTAAAAAAGAATCTTAGGATTCTAAAATAGTTTCGAATTTTCGTAAGAGATGGCGCGCTAGTGCATCATATTATAAATGTTCTAATAAAAGACTCAATTTGATATTTGCTGAAGAGCGATTGCTTGAGGCATACTATATATTTATAATTGTATGTAATTCTACTGTCCTCAAAGCTTATGTCCATAGTTCATCTAAAATACCCATTCCAAGAGTCTAGCAACAGTATCACTATAAAAGGAAGATTGAAAAACCAGCCCTACCACGTATCTAACCAGCCCTACCACGTATCTAACCAGCCCTACCACGTATCTAACCAGCCCAACCATGTATCTAACCAGCCCTACCACGTATCTAACCAGCCCTACCAAGTATCTAACCAGCCCTACCACGTATCTAACCAGCCCTACCACGTATCTAACCAGCCCAACCATGTATCTAACCAGCCCTACCAAGTATCTAACCAGCCCTACCACGTATCTAACCAGCCCTACCACGTATCTAACCAGCCCAACCATGTATCTAACCAGCCCTACCACGTATCTAACCAGCCCTACCAAGTATCTAACCAGCCCAACCATGTATCTAACCAGCCCTACCACGTATCTAACCAGCCCTACCAAGTATCTAACCAGCCCTACCACGTATCTAACCAGCCCTACCACGTATCTAACCAGCCCAACCATGTATCTAACCAGCCCTACCACGTATCTAACCAGCCCTACCAAGTATCTAACCAGCCCAACCAAGTATCTAACCAGCCCTACCACGTATCTAACCAGCCCTACCACGTATCTAACCAGCCCTACCACGTATCTAACCAGCACTACCACATATCTAACCAGCCCTACCACATATCTAACCAGCCCTACCACGTATCTAACCAGCCCTACCACATATCTAACCAGCACTACCACATATCTAACCAGCCCTACCACGTATCTAGCCAGCCCTACCACCTATCTAACCAGCCCTACCACATATCTAACCAGCACTACCACATATCTAACCAGCCCTACCACATATCTAACCAGCCCTACCACATATCTAACCAGCCCTACCACATATCTAACCAGCACTACCACATATCTAACCAGCCCTACCACGTATCTAGCCAGCCCTACCACCTATCTAACCAGCCCTACCACATATCTAACCAGCCCTACCATGTATCTAACCAGCCCTACCACATATCTAACCAGCCCTACCACATATCTAACCAGCCCTACCACATATCTAACCAGCCCTACCACGTATCTAACCAGCCCTACCACGTATCTAACCAGCCCTACCACCTATCTAACCAGCCCTACCACATATCTAACCAGCCCTACCACGTATCTAACCAGCCCTACCACATATCTAACCAGCCCTACCACATATCTAATCAGCCCTACCACATATCTAATCAGCCCTACCAAGTATCTAACCAGCCCTACCACGTATCTAATCAGCCCTACCACATATCTAACCAGCCCTACCACATATCTAACCAGCCCTACCACATATTTAACAGCCCTACCATGTATCTAAACAGCCCTACCACGTATCTAACCAGCACTACCACATATCTAACCAGCCCTACCACATATCTAACCAGCCCTACCACATATCTAACCAGCCCTACCACATATTTAACAGCCCTACCATGTATCTAACCAGCCCTACCAAGTATCTAACCAGCCCTACCACGTATCTAACCAGCCCTACCACATATCTAAACAGCCCTACCACATACCTAACCAGCCCTACCACATTTCTAACCAGCCCTACCACATTTCTAACCAGCCCTACCACATACCTAACCAGCCCTACCACATATCTAACCAGCCCTACCACATTTCTATCCAGCCCTACCACATATCTAACCAGCCCTACCACGTATCTAACCAGCCCTACCACATATCTAACCAGCCCTACCACATATCTAACCAGCCCTACCACGTATCTAACCAGCCCTACCACATATCTAACCAGCCCTACCACATATCTAACCAGCCCTACCACATTTCTATCCAGCCCTACCACATATCTAACCAGCCCTACCACGTATCTAACCAGCCCTACCACATATCTAACCAGCCCTACCACATATCTAACCAGCCCTACCACGTATCTAACTAGCCCTACCACATATCTAACCAGCCCTACCACATATCTAACCAGCCCTACCACATATCTAACCAGACCTACCACATATCTAACCAGCCCTACCACATATCTAACCAGCCCTACCACATATCTAACCAGCCCTACCACATATCTAACCAGCCCTACCACATTTCTAACCAGCCCTACCACATTTCTAACCAGCCCTACCACATTTCTATCCAGCCCAACCACATTTCTATCCAGCCCTACCACGTATCTAACTAGCCCTACCACATATCTAACCAGCCCTACCACATATCTAACCAGCCCTACCACATATCTAACCAGACCTACCACATATCTAACCAGCCCTACCACATATCTAACCAGCCCTACCACATATCTAACCAGCCCTACCACATATCTAACCAGCCCTACCACATATCTAACCAGCCCTACCACGTATCTAACCAGCCCTACCACGTATCAAAATAGCACTACCACATATCAAAGCAGCCCTACCACGTATCAAAATAGCACTACCACATATCAAAGCAGCCCTACCACATATCAAAATAGCACTACCACATATCAAAGCAGCCCTACCACGTATCAAAATAGCACTACCACATATCAAAGCAGCCCTACCACAAAAAAAAAACTAATGTTAATCGCCCAATTTTTATCAAATAAAGAAGTTTATTTTGGATATGATCATTGCCAATTTAGCACTATCTATTGATGAAAATCAGGACCAATTTTTATAACACTAACTTATTAAATAATTAAAAATTCTCTCAACAGACCATTCATCATAGCACACTAGAGTTATTTCAAGATCTCTGCATTGACTTTCCAACTTTTACCTCATTGCCAGAGTGGTTTCTGATTGGAGGAAAATAGATTGATACCCATTCTGGTGGTGGGCAAGGTTTCAGCAATTATGTTCTTTACCAGTCTCACAAGGTGGAACAGGCAATCTCCCTATTGACAAAAATGGAATTAATACAGTAGAGTTAACTCCATGAGATGACACTCTCGCGAAAGGACACCTCTCTCTCTATAAAGGTCAGTTTTCATTGACCAAAATGAATGTCTTCACTATTTAGCAAAACTATCCAGAAAGAGAACATTTCTCTCTAAAGGACACTTATGACTCTGCAACTTGGTGATATCCTTTACAGAGAGTTTGTCCTACTGTACTGCCTTTTTAATTAAAGGAATACTTTCATCTATAGCCCCGTACTAGGGTGAAAAAAAGATGAAAAGGGGAAGGAGGGGAGGAATCAATGGAGAACCCACTGCATGATGCCCCTCACTACCACACACACATTGTGTAGTACAGTAGAACAAACTCCCTGTAAAAGACAACACCTAATTGCAGAGCCAAAGTATCCTTTAGAGAGGTGTCCTCTTACCTGAGAGTTGTTAAATTGTAAAAATGGCATTTTGCAAATGAAAGTTGTTCTTAGTGGAGAGGTGTCCGCTAAAGGGAGGTTCTACTGTATATCTAGAATGGAAGGCCCACCTGCACTGCGTGCGGAGGATCTCCAGACATACTACATCGATACCTAGAGTGTGAATTTACGAAAAAGAAAATAAAAGAAGCTACTGAAGAATGTCGGATTGTCGACCGCTTATATATCTTCAGCCCAGCCAACTTCATCCTAGACCGCGGAAATCCAGAATTACGTCGAATTTTAAACAAGAAGAAATACGAAATTTACAAATATTTTATAGAGATAGATTTTAATTGTACCCCCTCCCCCACTAATAATTGAAATGTAACGACGTTTTATATGACTGAATAAAAATTGCTTTTGTTGTTGTATATCTAGATAAGTACTCTGTTTCCTTCGATCTCTGGCGTGACTTAAAGAGAGGGACACGCAGATTTAGACAGATAAGTTTGGTGAAGACTTAACGGATAGTAGAGCTTTCTAAACGAAGTGATGGTACCCAATCCCAAGAACATGTGAGTACAGGTCATGATAATCATGGCAGGAAGGCAGTAATTGGCGACATTTTATACTGTAAGGGCACCACATGTCTACTCTACACATGTAGATAGTAGTTAGACTTTAGCACTGAAAGAGTATCTTGTTTGGTTATTGACACTCACTGGTGAGGTTAGACTTTTGCAAGAATCTGTGGGGTGGCATTGAAACATTTTTTTCTTTAGATTAATTAAAAAAAAAAAAGCCAAAAGTGGGATTCGAAAAATGAAGGTTTATACCACTCCTCAACAGACCCCCTTCTAAATGAAGTAATCAGAAGGAAATAGAAGTTTGTGGACCATTGGAAGATTGTCTATACTGGAGGTATAAGACACCTTGAAGATTTCTGACAACCACAATCCAGGATTGGAGAAACCTGAATTCAGCACTTTTTTCTGAATAAATAAAATTTCTCCAGTGAGCCCCCGATTCTTGCAAAAAGACCTATTCCACCAAAGAGTGCAAATAACCAAACTAGACATGTGTTGCATTTACAGTAAAAGTAGTCGCCAACTACTACCCACCATGATTATCATGGAGGTCAGTGGAAGGATGGTCTAAACTGTTGGTTTTTGTCCGTACAACCGGAGTTCGATTCCCTCATTGGACACTTTTTTTCTGATTTAAAAAAATGCTCCAATGTGACCCCTGATTCTTGTAAAAGTCCAACCACACCAGTAAGTGCAAAATAACCAAATGTAGCTCTGGTAAATTTGTAAATGCAAAAGTTGAACTGCTTTCTACATGTTGTAGGCATGTAGTGCACTTACAGTAAAAAAAGTAGTTGCCAACTTCTACCCACCATGATTATCATAACTCTGCCTTTGCCGGTCCCAAGCCCGGATGAAAAAGGAGGAAGGGAAGCAGTAAGAAGCTCACTAAAAAACCTGGGTTCAGCTGGCCTGGCTGATAGTACCCTGTAAGGACTCCAGGGATACAGGATGAGCAACGTTTGTACTCCATGTTAGGAGTGGCTGCACATGGCGTCTGTTACTCAAGTCAGAGGCGGCCATTTCTTTTGGAGCTAAGTCGGCCTGCCACTGAGTAGTGCTCCCAGTCTTAATGACAAAGGCAGACACATTCTACTTCAACCAATCATGATGGTTGTCAAAGCTTGATACCCTAATATGATTGAGTGGAGATAAGAAAGAAGAAGATGATTATCATGGCCTGTACCATGTGTACTAGAGAGATAATAAAACATTTTTAAAAATGATAGGTTAGACCAAGGAAGGATTGGTAATATACTAGAAAACTCAGGAATACAAAACTATGGAGAGAATTTCCCAACTGGATGGTGTTTGCTGACCTCTGTAAGAGAAATGGAATTATGTGGAATATATTTAATGGTAAATGATTTAGGAATAAATATTTTTACTTTGATGGCACCTCTCTGTGAATATATATAAAATACTGATGGAGATATTCGAAGTGTCAGAGCCCTGTTTGGTCAATTGTAAATAATAGGTAATATATTTGAAATCATTAAAATGTTTATTATTATTATAATCCCTAGTGTGCGCGGGGGAGAAGTCTCACCATACCTCCATGTGGTCCCTACTGGACCCTTGGAATATTCAACCAAATTCTCTTCTTCTTTCTTATCTCAAAAATGTTGGCTGCACATGGCATCTGTTCTTCATGTCAGAGGCAGGAGGATCGGTGGAAGGATGATCTGAACCATTGGTTTTCGACCGCTACGACCCGGGTTCGATTTCCGCATTGGGCACTTTTTATGTTTAAAAAAAAAATGCTTCAATGGCCCCCGATTCTTGCAAAAGTCCAACCCCACCAGCGAGTGCAAATAACCAAACAGGGCTCTGGCACATTTGTAAGAGCAAAGTCGAACTGCTTTTCACATGTGTAGTCATGTGGTGTACTTACAGTAAAAGCAGTCATCTACTTCTACCCACCATGATTAACATGGCCTGTACTATGTGTACTAGGGATAAGCAAAAAAATTTTAAAAAATGTCAGAGGCAGTCATTTCTTTTGGAGCTAAGTCAGTGGCTTGCTAATGAGTAGTGCTCCCAGTCTTAATGACATTCTACTTCACCCAGTCATGATGGCTGTCAAATCTCCCCCCAAATTCTCTGGTCTGTTTACAAGGCGACTAACATGGTAATGGTACCTATTTTCCAATGAATAGCAAAACCAATATCTCAAGACACGATGACAACAATTAAAACCCTAGTATACAGTATATGGACCATAATAATCATAGGGGGTAGTTAGCAATTGCTTTTACTGTAAGTGCACCACATGTCTAGCAATGTAGAAAACTACTTTTGAAGTTACAAGTATGTTAGAGATCTGTTTGGTTACTTGCATTCAATGGTGAGGTTGGACTTTTGCAATAATTGAGAGCCATTTGAGCAATTTTTCATTTAATAAAAAGAGTGTCTAATATAAGATTCTATCCCAAGTCATGGCTGTCAAAGTCATATGAACCTAATCACACTTCCTTTCTGAATGGCAGTCAATTCATGGGCATTTGAGACTTCACCAAACCCTATTTAACCTCATCACAATATTTTGTATGGATAATATTAATAAAAAAAAGTCTCATTACATGCTATCAATTTACTAAACAAACCTAATGAACCTCATAATTACTTGTAAACACTTTACACTTGATTATGGTTAGTAAATTAATGAACTTGTAATAGCATCTTTCTAAATAGTGTAGGGAAATGGTTAAATTACATATTACTTGTATTTTGACTAATAAACAATGTTTAGGTTTGACAGTTATAAATAACTTGCAAACTGAAACTAAAGATTTTAAAAACAAATTACAAAAATTCAATTGTACAACTTTGAAACATTAATTATTATAGATATTTTTAAATATAAGTCTAACCTCTAGGTGTTCATAAAACTTGAATTCATTCATGTGGTAACTTTCAACTATATTTATACGTTTCTTGTATTATTTATTGAGAATTATTAAATAAATTTAATGATTTTTCATGTTATGATGATTGTTTCCTTATAATAATGATAATTTCTGTATTAATTCATACGAAAATTAATTTTTTTTTTTTATAAATTATTAATTTATTTTTGTTTAAAAATATAAAATAATGTGGCTAATATTTTTTTAAATAATAAATTTAAAAAATAATTCTGAAGTTATAAAATGTGAAATTTATTTTACACCAAATTCAAAAACACGTGCTAATTATCATAGGACTATTCTGCATTTAGGAACCGCCTCCTTATGCAACAACAACATAGTCAATAGCAGCCATATTGGATTTTTATTTGAGATATAATTCGGCTATTTGCGGTTGTTTTAGAAAGTTATAAATAAAGAATTGGTATTAACTTTAATAAATAGTTATTAATACTTAATGTAACACAGGAACAAGTTTTTATAGTCAAACAACGTTTATTTTACTTTACCGTTGTTTCCTGAGGTTTATGGCGTTCGACACCTTCTTCGGGCATCTGTCTAAGCATTAAACTAACCCAGGAGGCGATCTTATTGGCTATTATAAAAGTAAAATATTTTGAAAACGAAATTTAATATAAATAATTTTACGTAGTTTATAAAAATTAAATATCATTTATTTATCATTTAAATTTTTTAATATTTTCACTTTATTTTAATTATATTTCTCGTCATTTTGGTATTTTACCATGTTTGTAACATATTTGACCAAAAGCCACTCTTCACTGATTTTTCTCAAATAAAATTTATTCTTCTTTAAAGAAAAAGGCCAACAGTTAAAAGTGTATTATTGAAGTTTCTATATTGTTTTATATTAAAGCAATTTGTAATTATAAAATTTCAAAATATACATTATTCTAAATAAATAATCACAGATCTTTTAATCTGTTGTTTATTTACCTTTTATTTTATTTATTTTTGTTTAAAATATTTTTTTAATTCTCATAAATTCGTTTATTTAGATGGGCTTCTAATATTTATAAACCATTAAACAAAATAATATTATATTTAAGGTAATATTTTCAAATTTCAATTATTTGTGATATGATATACCAATGAAATAGGACATACTATTAATGAAAAAAAAAATAGAAGTAAAATAAATATATATATATAGCATAGCATTTTTCAAAATAAGTCTTACAAATCTCAATTTGTAATATAAAGCATAAGATTAATAAATTTCATTTATGTCATTGATGTAGAAAATATATTTGCCAAAGAATTACATTTACTAAATCATTTTTCTTTAATTTTTCACTTAATTATTTAATAGTGTTCTAAAAGCTCTCTATATCGCCCATTTAATTTACAAATCTCATTAAAATTTAAAGGATTTGAAAGTTATATCTGGAGTGAAATTACTGATTTGTTTATTGTGTACAATACAGCAAGTATCTAGTCTCTGTGGCAGACATTTTCATTCAACATTAACCACCCCTTACCCCTATCCTAGCCTGTAAAAATATTTGTTTCTGAATTAAAAATGGAAACACATTGCCATTTAAAACAATGTCATGGCATGCAAACTCTACAAAATTTTAATTATTGATTATTTTTTTCATATCAAAAGATATCAAAACTAAATTTTATATTTATTCTTAGTCCCTTGTTAAATTTGTGAAGGTGTTGCTAACTTGTATATAACTCTACGTGTTTTGTAAGCAGACGATATTGTGCCTTTTTTTTTTTTTTTTTTGTGGCAAAATGAATTCAAAACTTTAAAATATTTTGAAATATGAAGAGGTAACAATTTAGATTGTAAATTTAGAAACATAAGGTAAAACAAGACCAAATTCAATAATTTGAATTTAGCACCATTTTTGACTATATTCACAATTTGGTAAAATATAAAACTTGTCAAAAAGTTTTGACAGTCATCTATTAAGTCTTAGAAAAAGAATCCACTTTACAACAAATGTTCAAGAAAATCTTAACTCTCAAGGTAATAACACCAAATTCAAATAAATAAATAACCCCGCCTTTGCCGGTCCCAAGCCCGGATGAAAAAGGAGGAGGGGGAGCAGTAACAATCTCACTAAAAAACCTGGGCTCAGCTGGCCCGACTTATAGTACCTTGTAAGGACTCCAGGAATACAGGATGAGTAGCGTTTGTACTCCATGTTAGGAGCGGCTGTACATGGTGTCTGTTCCTCATGTCAGAGGCGGCCATTTATTTTGGAGCTAAGTCGGCCTGCCACTGAATAGTGCTCCCAGTCTTAATGACAAAGACATTCTACTTCACCCAGTGGTTGTCAAACAGACACCATCAAGGGTCACAACTTGATATCCTAATATGATTGAGTGAATCTTATTACCATATTTTTCTAATCTATAATCCAAATTGTACCTTATGAAAGTCATACTCTGTTATGTTATAAAGGAATAAATCCAAATACAGTAGAACAACTTTCATAAGAGGACACTCACGCTAAAGGACACCTCTCTACAAAGGACAGTTTTCATTTGTAAAATTATCAATTTTACTATTTGGCAACTCTCTGGTAAGAGGACACCTCTTCATAAAGGATACTTTGGCTCTGTAATTAGGTGTTGTCCTTATAAATCCAAAATGCTTGTCCTTGTTTACGTTTAAAAAGGCACACAATTTGGGTTATAAACACAAGGTAATAAGACCAATTCCAAATAAATAAATAGTGTGTGACATTTTGGTGTAACAGTGTTGTTACCATCTTCAGACAAAAGTACTGAATGAGAAAAAATATCACAGTGGTAACAATGCTGTTACTGAAACGTCACACACTATTTATTTATTTATTTGAATTAAGTGTCTTATTACCTTAGATTTGGTCTCTTTCTTATCTCCACTCAATCATATTAAGATATCAAGTTGTGACCCTTGATGGTGTCTGTTTGACAACCATCGTGACTGGGTGAAGTAGAATGCCTTTGTCATTAAGACTTGGAGCACTACTCAGTGGCAGGCCGACTTAGCTCCAAAAGAAATAGCCACCTCTGACATGAGGAACAGACGCCATGTGCAGCCGCTCCTAACATGGAGTACAAACGCTGCTCATCCTGTATCCCTGGATTAGGAGCCCTTACAGGGTACTATCAGCCGGGCCAGCTGAGCCCAGGTTTTTTAGTGAGCTTGTTACTGCTCCCCCTCCTCCTTTTCATCTGGGCTTGGGACCGGCAAAGGTGGAGTTTAGATTTGGTCTTATTACTTCTTATGTGCTTGTTCACATTGTGTTTATGTGTTCTATATGTAAATAAGTTGACGCTGTGTAGATGGCGGAGAACAAAGAGGAGGAGCTAGAGAAGCTGGCCAGGGATGAGCTGCTGCGTGAAGCCAAGAGAGCATCAGAGAGGGCGAAGGAATTCGGCGCAGTAGCATGGGCCGCTCCACCACGCAGGATCAAACCCAACAAGAGATTCCTCAACGCCATGGTCATGGAATCCCTGAGCAGCCAGCGGCGCAGCAAGCTGAAAAGGAAGCCCCTCTCCACGCGCAAGCCGCTCAATCCTCACAAGAAATAATGCCTCTCTGTAGATTTATCCATGACCTATCGCGCACTAGAATGTTTAAAGAGGAAATTTTTTTTTGCCCTCAAATAATTAAAATTTATATATATATTTTTTATTATTATTATTTTGTTGGTTCTTAATACAGTTAAACCAGTCTATAGCGCCCCCTCTTGGGACTCAGCAGAATAGGGGGCTATAGAGAGGGGGTGCTATAGACAGGTCAATTTTAATGTAAATCGCATCGTACTACGTATTTAAAATTGGGCGCTATAGAGAGGGAGGCGCTATTTAGAGGGGGTGCTATAGACAGGTTTAACTGTATTTTTTTATTTCACATGTGGGGTTGTTGCCGTTGCCGTGTGAAGAGCCTCTTTGGCTCTTCATTGTAAAATAGGTGCCGTTGCCACGTTAGTCACCATGGACCAGAATATGGTCAAATATTCCAAGGGTCCACTGGTGAGGTCAGACTTCTCATGGGGCGAACAAGTTGTTAGCTTTTCTCTAAATTTACAATAAATGGGAATAGCCTGGATAAGACCAAATCTAAATAAATTATTGAAGCTACTCCCTACCTACCTTATCTACAACTGTCCGAACTTTACAGAAGTGAGACATCGATTGTTCCCTGATCTAAATGATTCAATTATTTTACATCAGCCACTTTGTTTATACAGTAAAACCTCTATGAGAGGACACCTCTCTACAAAGGACAGTTTTGGTAAGGCACAATTTGGATTATAGATTATAAACACAAGGTAATATAGGAATGAATCATTCAGTACTTTTGTCTGATGAAGGTAACAACGCTGTTACCGAAATGTCACACACTATTTATTTATTTGGATTTGGTTTTATTACCTTGTGTTAATAAATGATGTTTATTATTATCTATTTTTGTTCTCCAGTAGAAGTGTGCAAATACCTGAAAATTTGAGAATGCATTAAAAAAATGTAAAATAAACACATCTCCAGAAACCTCTGTTTCATTATTTGGTCTAAATTTGCCAAAACTGGGGTATACTCTTTATCATCAACTTTGACTACTGTTATCAAAATTTGAAACTATTATAGACCTTTAAGAACGAAATACTTGACGAGGAAAGAGTTTCTTTATTACACAAAATTAGTTCACAAGCTTTCGGGCTCAATCACCCTTCTACTGGTGTAAAACGAGACAAAATTATTAGTGGCATTCAGCTATATACATATATACACAAAAAGTAAGAAAATAAGACAGATATGTAAAATTGTGCCAGAAAAAATTAACATAATATTGGAGGATCATTCATAAAAATTAAGCAAAGCAAGTAAATAAACGTATAATACATTCAATACTTGGCTATTACAGAAACTAAGTATGAACAACGACTGTTAAACGAAATAAAACAAAATAAAATAGAAATAAAATAAAATAAAATAAACCAAAATTGCCATTGACGTGTAAAAGTGTAAGTAGGTTAATGAAAACTAGATCTTTCAGGTAGGAGGTTCCAGTACTAAATTATCATATATTTCAGGAAGGTCTATTGCTCTATTGATGCTTTTAAATTTTTTGGTGAGTATAGCTTCCAGGACCAATCGCTGGTGTTTGTTCTTAATCTCATGATAATGGGCCGAGGGGTTATAGATATTGAATGTGTGGCCTGTGTCCCGTATGTGTTGGTAAACTAGAGAGCGGGGATCTTTCCTTTTTACCGATCTATCATGCTCCACCATTCTGGTCTTCACCATTCTCCCAGTCTCTCCGACATACTTGGCATCACACTGCTCACATGATATGGAGTAAATGGCATTGTGATAATTAAGGGAATCAATGGTTACACTACTTCTTGCTATTGTCTGTTTTAGTTTGGTTGCCAGACTGAGTGTGTTGGAGAAATATGAGTTTACCCCATATCTATTCAGAATTCGTGCTATGGCCGCCGATTTGTAAGAGTATGGAATAAAACAGGTGGACCGGTATTGAGCAGTATTTCTTATTCCTGAGAAAACATAAAAATGTTTGCAAACAAAGGATGTCGGATAGCCCGCAGAGTTGAGATTCTTGATTATGTTCTGTTTCTCTATTGCCTGGAAAGATGGAAGGGAACAATGGGTGTGTATACGCTTAGATAAAGTTTTTATAATACTGATTTTTTGGGAATTGGGACAACAGGAAGTGTAATGCGTGTAGTTGGGGAGGAAATCTTTTTTGTAATATACGGTAGTGTGGTAAGAGTTTGGAGTTTGAATTATTAGAACATCAAGGAATGGTATTACACCCCCTTGAGCTATTTCTATGGTAAACGACATATCCTCATTGTAACTGTTAAGGGATGCTAATATAGTTTCGTATGAACCCTGATCACAGACACAAAAGATATCATCTACATATCTGCGCCATAACACAATATCTGTTTTATGTTTTTCATTGATTGATTTGTCAACCATGATCATCACCAATTCTGCTGCAACTGTTGAAAACGAACTCCCCATTGGGGAACCCCGTATCTGTCTGTATGTTTGCGACTCAAATTTAAATACACTCATATTTAGACAAATATCTGCCAGGCATACTATTGTTTGTATGGTGGGTGCATCGGTCTGTATTTCTGTCAGGAAGGCAACTATGCTTTCTCTAATAACTGAGTGGGGTAAGCTTAAAAACAATGAAACTACATCATAAGAGCACATTATGGTGTTTGGACCAGGGGAAATTTTCCATAACTCCTCAATGAAATTAGGTGTGTTGTGTACCGTGAATTTATGGTTATTGATTCCCTTAATTATCACAATGCCATTTACTCCATATCATGTGAGCAGTGTGATGCCAAGTATGTCGGAGAGACTGGGAGAATGGTGAAGACCAGAATGGTGGAGCATGATAGATCGGTAAAAAGGAAAGATCCCCGCTCTCTAGTTTACCAACACATACGGGACACAGGCCACACATTCAATATCTATAACCCCTCGGCCCATTATCATGAGATTAAGAACAAACACCAGCGATTGGTCCTGGAAGCTATACTCACCAAAAAATTTAAAAGCATCAATAGAGCAATAGACCTTCCTGAAATATATGATAATTTAGTACTGGAACCTCCTACCTGAAAGATCTAGTTTTCATTAACCTACTTACACTTTTACACGTCAATGGCAATTTTGGTTTATTTTATTTTATTTTATTTCTATTTTATTTTGTTTTATTTCGTTTAACAGTCGTTGTTCATACTTAGTTTCTGTAATAGCCAAGTATTGAATGTATTATACGTTTATTTACTTGCTTTGCTTAATTTTTATGAATGATCCTCCAATATTATGTTAATTTTTTCTGGCACAATTTTACATATCTGTCTTATTTTCTTACTTTTTGTGTATATATGTATATAGCTGAATGCCACTAATAATTTTGTCTCGTTTTACACCAGTAGAAGGGTGATTGAGCCCGAAAGCTTGTGAACTAATTTTGTGTAATAAAGAAACTCTTTCCTCGTCAAGTATTTCGTTCTTAAAGTTTGGTGAAGGAATTATTACTTCAATATTATAGACCTGTTTGATTCTTTTTTTTAATTAAACAATTTCTACTGGCCTTACTGCAATGGAAAATTAATGGGTATATATAAGTTGGTGGACGAGTGGGTAACACCCTCGATTCCCGACAGTCAAGAACCAGGATTGAATCCCGCGTTAACATTTTGTTTAATATGTGAATAACCTTCATGTATTTTTCACTGTTTCAATTATCATAAACTAGGTTGTTCTTGTTGAGCAGTACCTAATAAAGTGATTTTGAACCAGAAAATTAATGGGAGGGCCTGGTGGTTATTGGTGGATCAATGGTTATTTTTAAAAAGAATCATATGCATCTATAATGGTTTCGAATTTTCATAACAGACATTTGTAAGTGCAAAATCGAACTGCTTTTCACATGTGTAGTCATGTGGTTCACTTACAGTAAAAGCAGTCGCCAACTTCTACCCACCATGATTATCATGGCTTGTATCACGTGTACTAAGGATAAGCAAAAAATAATAATAAAATAACAGACGGCACGCTAATTTGCATATTGTACTGAGGTAATATACAAAAATGTATTGTGTTGTTTTTGATGCATTTTTGAATGGGAAGAGATGCCCTATATTTATGTGAAAATATAAGAGGGAAAAGAAATAGAAATACTTATGTGAGCAGTCAGGATATTCCTTTTTTATCATTATTATATATTTATACCTTTTTTTTATCTGCTTCAGATAAAAATTACAGGAATCTGCATTTAAGAAAATTATATTTCAGCTAAACTCCGCCTTTGCCGGTCCCAAGCCCGATGAAAAAGGAGGAGCAGTAACAAGCTCGGTAAAAAACCTGGGCTCAGCTGGCCCGGCTGATAGTACCCTGTAAGGGCTCCAGGGATACAGGATGAGCAGCGTTTGTACTCCATGTTAGGAGTAGCTGTACATGGCGTCTGTTCCTCATGTCAGAGGTGGCCATTTCTTTTGGAGCTAAGTCGGCCTGCCACTGAGTAGTACTCCCAGTCTTAATGACAAAGGCAGACGCATTATATTTCACCCAGTCCTGATGGTTGTCAAACAGACACCATCAAGGGTCACAATTTGATACCCTAATATGATTGAGTGGAGATAAGGAAGAAGAAGAAGATATTTCAGCTAGATTTTTCATTAAAAAAAAAAAGTGAAGGCGTATGGAAAACCTAAAAAGACCTTAAATTATATATTTTGTTGAGAGAGATAACCAAAATATATTTTAATGAAAATATCATGTGGAAAAAGCTAAAAAAAACTTTCCTGTTCCTAAAATATACTATTTGACTAGGATTATGAATATATGATAAGATATTGTCGCGCGTTGACCCTCCGGTTTTTCGTGACGACGTCGCTTCCTCCGTCGTGGATCACCTACCCTGGCTCCGTTGCTCTCCCTCTGCAGCTGGACCCTGCAGACCACCCAAAGACCTCTGAGAACCACCACTCAAGTGGATCTCCTTTCCTCTGGCAGTATCTCTCGGCCTTACCACTGGTGGGGGGACACGAGAGACTTACCAGAAGAGTAGCGACTGTGGTGTTGGCGAGAGTAACAACAGCAACTGGCACCGAGACTTCTAACACTCATCTTTTATTGTCATTTCTACTACACATTACATATAACTAGAATAACAATCAACAGGTATTTACATTTATTTACACACCAGAACCAATATAAACACATATTTACAACTATTTGCTCTAGGAAACAGGACCACAGCAGTCGGGGATATCCAAACTAGCTCCAGACGGAATCAGGCAAAAGTGCCATCTATTGGCGGAGGTTGTAGATATTTTCAGGCCTTATACGTGACAATATAATTTGGATTATAGATTATAATAAGGAATCTTCAGACAATTTGAAATGGTCAGGACACAGTAAGAAACAGGATTCATTACTAAAGACTATACGTCCCCAGTCAGTGCAGTCCCAAGTTGACCGACACCACTGTAGTTGGACTTGTAGGTGTGAGGGGTAGGCATCGTAACGGTCGGCGAGCTCTTAGATTCTGCTCTCTCAGTCTCCTGTTGATGGTCATTTTGGACACTTGTGTGCCGGTCACATGTTGGATGGTAGATAACGTGGATTCCAGTGCTGCGACAGCCATTCTGACAATCTCTCTGTCCTCCGTTCTGTTGTGTCCCTTGGTCGACCGCTGCCGTCCTGACGTCTTCCGTTGTTGACCCACTTTTGTCAACATCGTCTAATAGCCGCATCACTTCGACACAGATGTCGCACGATTAGTCAATTAGACCAACCAGCCTCTTTCTATCCAATGGCACGACCTTTATCAAACTCTGACATATGTTCATAATGAGCACAAATCTTTCAGCGGTGCATTGATAAAGTAAAAATAGGCTTACTGTAAAAAATTTAAGCAAAAATTTTAAAAATCGGCTCATTCTGCGCTGAATATTGAGTGTAGAATACTCATGCTGGATGTGTGGTTCAGATCTGCTGCCAAATTTTAATCATTTGCATATTTGGTCAAAACATATTTGCATACGTATTTTCACATAAATAAATTTATTTTTATACAGAACCTCCATGATGGGACACTCATGCTAGAGGACACCTCTCTATAAAAGACAGTTTTTCATTTGCAAAATTACCATTTTTACTATTTAATAACTCTCCAGTAAGAAGACACCTCTCCCTAAAGGACACTTCGTTTCTGCAACTAGGTGTTGTCCTTTACAGGGAGGTAGTTCTACTGTATTTAGACACTCAGGTAAGAGGACACCTCTCCCTAAAGGACACTTTGGCTCTGCAACTAGGTGTTGTCCTTTACAGGGAGGTAGTTCTACTGTATTTAGACACTCAGGTTAGAGGACACCTCTCCCTAAAGGACACTTTGGCTCTGCAACTAGGTGTTGTCCTTTACAGGGAGGTAGTTCTACTGTATTTAGACACTCAGGTAAGAGGACACCTCTCCCTAAAGGACACTTTGTTTCTGCAACTAGGTGTTGTCCTTTACAGGGAGGTAGTTCTACTGTATTTAGACACTCAGGTTAGAGGACACCTCTCCCTAAAGGACACTTTGGCTCTGCAACTAGGTGTTGTCCTTTACAGGGAGGTAGTTCTACTGTATTTAGACACTCAGGTAAGAGGACACCTCTCCCTAAAGGACACTTTGGCTCTGCAACTAGGTGTTGTCCTTTACAGGGAGGTAGTTCTACTGTATTTAGACACTCAGGTTAGAGGACACCTCTCCCTAAAGGACACTTTGGCTCTGCAACTAGGTGTTGTCCTTTACAGGGAGGTAGTTCTACTGTATTTAGACACTCAGGTAAGAGGACACCTCTCCCTAAAGGACACTTTGTTTCTGCAACTAGGTGTTGTCCTTTACAGGGAGGTAGTTCTACTGTATTTAGACACTCAGGTTAGAGGACACCTCTCCCTAAAGGACACTTTGGCTCTGCAACTAGGTGTTGTCCTTTACAGGGAGGTAGTTCTACTGTATTTAGACACTCAGGTAAGAGGACACCTCTCCCTAAAGGACACTTTGGCTCTGCAACTAGATGTTGTCCTTTACAGGGAGGTAGTTCTACTGTATTTAGACACTCAGGTAAGAGGACACCTCTCCCTAAAGGACACTTTGGCTCTGCCACTAGGTGTTGTCCTTTACAGGGAGGTAGTTCTACTGTATTTAGACACTCAGGTTAGAGGACACCTCTCCCTAAAGGACACTTTGGCTCTGCCACTAGGTGTTGTCCTTTACAGGGAGGTAGAGTTCTACTGTATTTACTATTTATTAATTTGGATTAAGGTTATTAACATTGTGTCGTTAGTATATTCATACTAGCCACGCCTGTTGAAGAACCGAAAGGTTCGAAAGCTAGCACAAGTATAATAAAAGATGCTCCTTCGTAAAACTTTTGATTTGTTATACAATTGTACCTTATTAATTACTTGTAATTGAAATTATATAGCAAATATAATCATAATTGCTTGTAATTGTAATTATAGCAAATGTAATCATGATTACATGTTACCTATCACGGTTTATAACATACTAGAACATTAGCTTGTTCTATGAACACCTTTGCCGGTCCCAATCTCGGATGAAAAAGGAGGAGGGGGAGCAGTAACAAGATCACTAAAAAACCTAGGCTCAGCTGGCCCGGCTGATAGTACCCTGTAAGGGCTCCAGGGATACAGGATGAGCAGCGTTTGTACTCCATGTTAGGAGGGGCTGTACATGATGTCTGCTCCTCATGTCAGACATTTCATATTGGAGCTAAGTCAGTGGCCTACTGAGTAGTGCTCCCAGTCTTAATGACATTCTACTTCGCCCAGTCATGATGGTTGCCATGTTCTACAGATTTGATACCCTGATATGATTGAGTGGAGATAAGAAAGAAGAAGACGAACAGGTCTAGAATGACAGCCAGTTCTAAGCCTTATTAAATTTATACCATAATAGGGATAAAAATAAGTTTAAGACTACAGTAGTCTCCCATGAAACACTGCCCCAAAAACACATCAAACCCGGTCTCTCAAGGAGACAGATTCTCATCGGAAACTCTGTTATGATAAGTCAGTGATAATAAGTTATGGTAAATTCTTTCAGAATAAAAATAGGTGTTTTACATTATCATTTATGTAACCTACATAGGTTTAATAAGTAAACCTTCTATGGAAAACACCATTTGGCAATTTGGCTCTATAATATAGTTACAAATGATTTAATTTAACTGTTTTATATTGTATTCCTGTTTCATTATTGATGTGCTGCATGCTCTACATGTTTTAAACATCAGACCATTCTAAACTTGTCATCAAATAAACTTTATCAAGATAGAAAACTTGAATATGTATCTTCTTTCTTATCTCCACACTGGGTGAAGTAGAATGCCTTTGTCATTAAGACTGGGAGCACTACTCAGTGGCAGGCCACAGACTTCGCTCCAAAAGAAATGGCCGCCTCTGACATGAGGAACAGACGCCATGTGCAGCTACTCCTAACATGGAGTACAAACGCTGCTCATCCTGTATCCCTGGATTAGGAGTCCTTACAGGGTACTATCAGCCGGGCCAGCTGAGCCCAGGTTTTTTACTGAGTTTGTTACTGCTCCCCTCCTCCTTTTTCATCCGGGCTTGGGACCGGCAAAGGCAGAGTTTTGAATATGTATGACAGCAGGTTGTTAAAATGTTGGAATAAAATATCTGAACTGGAAATTTAAACTGGAATTGACAAAGGTGGTGTGACTCATGTTAAACATTTTAAAATACAATTTTAAAAAAATCTCTTCTTAACAAAAGTTCTATAACCTTTCTACGACTTCCTAGAAAACAAGATATTTTTAATTATTCACAAAACACATTGTTAATCCTTTTCAGTCGATATACCCTCATGGAAAAAACTTAAGAAAGTTGAAAGTCTGTGATATTGCCAGTTGTCTGTTTTTTGAAGGAGACAGAGGTTGTTCACACTTGGTTATCTTGTATGTCTTCAATAAAGGTCACTGTAATATATTTCAGAGTTATTGTCCCGATATACATGTTAAAAGGTACACCTTCCTTAAGTTCTGTCCATGAGTGTATATACACTTAGTTATCTCGTGTGTCTTCAATAAAGGTCACTGTAATATCTTTCAGAGTTATTGTCCCGATATACATGTTAAAAGGTACAACTTCCTTAAGTTCTGTCCATGAGTGTATATACACTTGGTTATCTCGTGTGTCTTCAATAAAGGTCACTGTAATATCTTTCAGAGTTATTGTCCCGATATATATGCTGAAAGGTACATCTTCCTTAAGTTTTGTCCATGAGTGTATATACACTTGGTTATCTCGTGTGTCTTCAATAAAGGTCACTGTAATATCTTTCAGAGTTATTGTCCCGATATATATGCTGAAAGGTACAACTTCCTTAAGTTTTGTCCATGAGTGTATATACACTTGGTTATCTCGTGTGTTTTCAATAAAGGTCACTGTAATATATTTCAGAGTTATTGTCCCGATATATATGCTGAAAGGTACAACTTCCTTAAGTTTTGTCCATGAGTGTATATACACTTGGTTATCTCGTGTGTCTTCAATAAAGGTCACTGTAATATATTTCAGAGTTATTGTCCCGATATATATGCTGAAAGGTACAACTTCCTTAAGTTTTGTCTCCATGAGTGTATATACACTTGGTTATCACGTGTGTCTTCAATAAAGGTCACTGTAATATATTTCAGAGTTATTGTCCCCGATATACATGCTGAAAGGTACAACTTCCTCAAGTTTTGTCTCCATGAGTGTAAATGGAAAGTTTGCTGAGAAGATATTGCTTTCCTAAAGTCATCTTATTCAGAAAGATGGCCAATCTTGATATTTCTTGTTGAATATCGTCTGTTTTCAACAGAAAATGTGTAGGAAGGAAAATGTTGCAGTTCAACTTTTTTTATTATTATCCCATTGTATAATTATACAAAGTCATGGAGACTGAATTCATAGATCACATTCACAATCTTGGTAGGGTTGGGGTCCTGTCTTGAGGCTCCCATACATTCCAAGAGGTGGTCTGGTGAGGTCTCTTGCAGTTCAACATGCTATTGGTGAGTTGGCTGCACTATATTTCTATATTGTCGCGTATTCTGCAACAAGGTTTAACTTTTTAGAACACATCGACTTTTTAATATAATACCTTCCTTGACCTTTCTTTTCTATGAACATATCCAACCCAACCAGGGTGTCCATGTAACAAAATAGGGCTCTGCCACACGGATAAATCTCGTATTTTTACGTTATTCACAATATCTAACATACTCTCATGCTTTAAATTATTAATTTCCCTCGCGTGCACCAGAGCTACTCCGTGCTCTACTCGATCGAAGGTAAATATGCAAATACGGTCGATGTCCCTATCCGCTACTCGAGCCACTGGTCGAAATACGCGAGAAGAGGAAAGCGGAAGTGACGTCAGTCGGTCGAGGGAGATTTCCTGCGCCACATCCGGACCACGTGGTGTAAGATGACACTCAGGGTTGCCGGCCTCACGTTTCGAAACAGTTCGATCCCTCCTGAAGCTCCTTTTTCAGTCGGAATAATACCACCCTGCTAGAGAGCACATGTGGGTGAACTTGTAATTGCATAGCTGAACATCTCTCAAGACACTTGAAGTGAATGTTATTGACGCAATTCACACATAAACTAACTAAAAAGAGGAAAAATAAATAATATTATTCATTTACTATAAAAGATATATAGTATTACCTCTCTGTAAAGGACAGCATCTAGTTGCATAGCCAAAGTACACTCATGGACAAAACTTAAAGAGGTGGAAGGTCTTTGACGTCGCCGGTCGTCTATTTTTTTTTTTTTTTTCTAAGGAGACAGTGGTTGTTCAGGTACAACTTCCTTAAGTTTTGTCCATGAGTGTATACACACTTGGTTATCTCATGTGTCTTCAATAAAGGTCACTGTAATATCTTTCAGAGTTATTGTCCCGATATACATGCTGAAAGGTACAACTTCCTTAAGTTTTGTCCATGAGTGTATACACACTTGGTTATCTCATGTGTCTTCAATAAAGGTCACTGTAATATCTTTCAGAGTTATTGTCCCGATATACATGCTGAAACTTCCTTAAGTTTTGTCCATGAGTGTATACACACTTGGTTATTTCATGTGTCTTCAATAAAGGTCACTGTAATATCTTTCAGAGTTATTGTCCCGATATACATGCTGAAACTTCCTTAAGTTTTGTCCATGAGTGTATACACACTTGGTTATCTCGTGTGTCTTCAATAAAAGTCATTGTAATATCTTTCAGAGTTATTGTCCCGATATACATGCTGAAAGGTACAACTTCCTTAAGTTTTGTCACCATGAGTGTATATACACTTGGTTATCTCGTGTGTCTTCAATAAAAGTCATTGTAATATCTTTCAGAGTTATTGTCCCGATATACATGCTGAAAGGTACAACTTCCTTAAGTTTTGTCCATTAGTGTATATACACTTGGTTATCTCGTGTGTCTTCAATAAAGGTCACTGTAATATATTTCAGAGTTATTGTCCCGATATACATGCTAAAAGGTACAACTTCCTTAAGTTTTGTCCATGAGTGTATATACACTTGGTTATCTCGTATGTCTTCAATAAAGGTCACTGTAATATATTTCAGAGTTATTGTCCCGATATACATGCTAAAAGGTACAACTTCCTTAAGTTTTGTCCATGAGTGTATATACACTTGGTTATCTCGTGTGTCTTCAATAAAGGTCACTGTAATATATTTCAGAGTTATTGTCCCGATATACATGCTAAAAGGTACAACTTCCTTAAGTTTTGTCACCATGATGTATATACACTTGGTTATCTCGTGTGTCTTCAATAAAGGTCCCTGTAATATATTTCAGAGTTATTGTCCCGATATACATGCTGAAAGGTACAACTTCCTTAAGTTTTGTCCATGAGTGTATATACACTTGGTTATCTCGTATGTCTTCAATAAAGGTCACTGTAATATATTTCAGAGTTATTGTCCCGATATACATGGTAATAGGTACAACTTCCTTAAGTTTTGTCCATGAGTGTATATACACTTGGTTATCTCGTGTGTCTTCAATAAAGGTTACTGTAATATATTTCAGAGTTATTGTCCCGATATACATGCTGAAAGGTACAACTTCCTTAAGTTTTGTCCATGAGTGTATATACACTTGGTTATCTCGTATGTCTTCAATAAAGGTCACTGTAATATATTTCAGAGTTATTGTCCCGATATACATGGTAATAGGTACAACTTCCTTAAGTTTTGTCCATGAGTGTATATACACTTGGTTATCTCGTATGTCTTCAATAAAGGTCACTGTAATATCTTTCAGAGTTATTGTCCCGATATACATGCTGAAAGGTACAACTTCCTTAAGTTTTGTCCATGAGTGTATATACACTTGGTTATCTCGTATGTCTTCAATAAAGGTCACTGTAATATCTTTCAGAGTTATTGTCCCGATATACATGCTGAAAGGTACATCTTCCTTAAGTTTTGTCCATGAGTGTATATACACTTGGTTATCTCGTGTGTCTTCAATAAATGTCACTGTAATATATTTCAGAGTTATTGTCCCGATATACATGCTAAAAGGTACAACTTCCTTAAGTTTTGTCCATGAGTTTATATACACTTGGTTATCTCGTATGTCTTCAATAAATGTCACTGTAATATCTTTCAGAGTTATTGTCCCGATATACATGCTAAAAGGTATAACTTCCTTAAGTTTTGTCACCATGAGTGTATATACACTTGGTTATCTCGTGTGTCTTCAATAAAGGTCCCTGTAATATCTTTCAGAGTTATTGTCCCGATATACATGGTAAAATGTACAACTTCCTTAAGTTTTGTCCATGAGTGTATATACACTTTGTTATCTCGTGTGTCTTCAATAAAGGTCACTGTAATATCTTTCAGAGTTATTGTCCCGATATACATGCTGAAAGGTACAACTTCCTTAAGTTGTGTCCATGAGTGTATATACACTTTGTTATCTCGTGTGTCTTCAATAAAGGTCACTGTAATATCTTTCAGAGTTATTGTACCGATATACATGCTAAAAGGTACAACTTCCTTAAGTTTTGTCACCATGAGTGTATATACACTTGGTTATCTCGTGTGTCTTCAATAAAGGTCACTGTAATATCTTTCAGAGTTATTGTCCCGATATACATGCTGAAAGGTACAACTTCCTTAAGTTGTGTCCATGAGTGTATATACACTTGGTTATCTCGTGTGTCTTCAATAAAGGTCACTGTAATATCTTTTAGAGTTATTGTCCCGATATACATGCTGAAAGGTACAACTTCCTTAAGTTGTGTCCATGAGTGTATATACACTTGGTTATCTCGTGTGTCTTCAATAAAGGTCACTGTAATATCTTTCAGAGTTATTGTCCCGATATACATGCTGAAAGGTACAACTTCCTTAAGTTGTGTCCATGAGTGTATATACACTTGGTTATCTCGTGTATCTCCAATAAAGGTCACTGTAATATCTTTCAGAGTTATTGTCCCGATATACATGCTGAAAGGTACAACTTCCTTAAGTTGTGTCCATGAGTGTATATACACTTGGTTATCTCGTGTGTCTTCAATAAAGGTCACCGTAATATCTTTCAGAGTTATTGTCCCGATATACATGCTGAAAGGTACAACTTCCTTAAGTTGTGTCCATGAGTGTATATACACTTGGTTATCTCGTGTGTCTTCAATAAAGGTCACTGTAATATCTTTCAGAGTTATTGTCCCGATATACATGCTGAAAGGTACAACTTCCTTAAGTTTTGTCCATGAGTGTATATACACTTGGTTATCTCGTGTGTCTTCAATAAAGGTCACTGTAATATCTTTCAGAGTTATTGTCCCGATATACATGCTGAAAGGTACAACTTCCTTAAGTTGTGTCCATGAGTGTATATACACTTGGTTATCTCGTTTGTCTTCAATAAAGGTCACTGTAATATCTTTCAGAGTTATTGTCCCGATATACATGCTGAAAGGTACAACTTCCTTAAGTTTTGTCACCATGAGTGTATATACACTTGGTTATCTCGTGTGTCTTCAATAAAGGTCACTGTAATATATTTTAGAGTTATTGTCCCGATATACATGCTGAAAGGTACAACTTCCTTAAGTTTTGTCCATGAGTGTATATACACTTGGTTATCTCGTATGTCTTCAATAAAGGTCACTGTAATATATTTCAGAGTTATTGTCCCGATATACATGCTAAAAGGTACAACTTCCTTAAGTTTTGTCCATGAGTGTATATACACTTGGTTATCTCGTATGTCTTCAATAAAGGTCACTGTAATATCTTTCAGAGTTATTGTCCCGATATACATGCTAAAAGGTACAACTTCCTTAAGTTTTGTCCTTTAGTGTATATACACTTGGTTATCTCGTGTCTTCAATAAAGGTCACTGTAATATCTTTCAGAGTTTTTGTCCCGATATACATGCTAAATGGTACAACTTCCCTTGTCTGAGTGTATAATATTATAAGCCATCACGATCATAAAAGCATTTTTCAAATATCACACTAAAATCGCTACATTATTTTCATTTCTGAGTTTACAAGCTTTCGAGGGAAGGTTCTCTTTCACAAGTAAAATTAGAAACGCTGTAGAGATTATATAAGAGATTTCAAGTTATCGGGGAGGAGTGGCATAAACTGAGGATTTTCAACAGCCATGATCTGGGTTCAAATCCCTTCATTAGGTACGTTTTCTGAAGAATAAAATTGCTCTTCAATGGCCCCCACATTCTTTCAGAAATTCCAACCCCACCAGTGAGTGTAAGTAACCAAACAGGGCTCTGGAAAACTTTTAAATGCAAATTTAAACTGCATTCTACATGTGGAGATATTTAATTAAAAATACATATATTGGATCAAAATATCATTTATTTTACCAATATTTCAGTTGGCTGAACGCCAACCTTTTTCAAGGTATTATAACATGATATATAAACATATAACACATTAATATGTTATAATACTTGAAAAAGGTTGGCGTTCAGCCAACTGAAATATTGATAAAATAAATGATATTTTGATCCAATATATGTCTTTTTATTTAAAGATTTATTTATGGATTGCTCTATTTTCAAAACGTGTAGATATGCAAGAGATTTACAGTAAAAGTAGTCCCTAACTACTATCCACCATGATTATCATGGCCTCAACAACGTGTGTTTACTAGGGATATAAAAATAAGTATATTTTTTTGCGATTTCATATATTTTAGTTTTTATAAAAGTAAAGGGTCACATATTTACATATATGCTATATATATTTACAAAGAGAAATATCTCCCATGTGCTCATCTATTTACAAGACTTTTATTTATATTATTATTCGGAAATTTTCCCCTGTCTTCAAGTCGTCCCTCTGCTGATTTCTAAGATTCACCATGGGGCCCTGCAGTAATATTAACACAGTAGAATATATAGGTCGGTGGACAAGTGGGTAACACCCTCGATTCCCGACAGTCATGAACCGGGATTGAATCCCGCGTGAACATTTTGTTTAATAGGTGAATAACCTTCACGTATTATTCACTGTTTCAATTATCATGAACTAGGTTGTTCTTGTTGAGCGGTACCTAATAATGTGATTTTGTACCGGTAACACAATAGAACTACCTCCCTGTAAAGGACAACACCTAATTACAGAGCTAAAGTGTCCTTTAGGGAGAGGTATCCTCTTACCAGAGAGTTGCTGAATAGTAAAAATGGTAATTATACAAATGAAAACTGTCCTTTGTAGAGAGGTGTCCTCTAGCGCGAGTGTCCTCTCATGGAGGTTGTTCTACTGTATTAGTGATGAAAACTGTCCTTTGTAGAGAGGTGTCCTCTAGCGCGAGTGTCCTCTCATGGAGGTTGTTCTACTGTATTAGTGATGAAAACTGTCCTTTGTAGAGAGGTGTCCTCTAGCGCGAGTGTCCTCTCATGGAGGTTGTTCTACTGTATTAGTGATGAAAACTGTCCTTTGTAGAGAGGTGTCCTCTAGCGCGAGTGTCCTCTCATGGAGGTTGTTCTACTGTATTAGTGATGAAAACTGTCCTTTGTAGAGAGGTGTCCTCTAGCGCGAGTGTCCTCTCATGGAGATTGTTCTACTGTATTAGTGATGAAAACTGTCCTTTGTAGAGAGGTGTCCTCTAGCACGAGTGTCCTCTCCTGGAGGTTGTTCTACTGTATTGGTGATGAAAACTGTCCTTTGTAGAGAGGTGTCCTCTAGCACGAGTGTCCTCTCCTGGAGGTTGTTCTACTGTATTGGTGATGAAAACTGTCCTTTGTAGAGAGGTGTCCTCTAGCACGAGTGTCCTCTCCTGGAGGTTGTTCTACTGTATTGGTGATGAAAACTGTCCTTTGTAGAGAGGTGTCCTCTAGCGCGAGTGTCCTCTCCTGGAGGTTGTTCTACTGTATTGGTGATGAAAACTGTCCTTTGTAGAGAGGTGTCCTCTAGCGCGAGTGTCCTCTCCTGGAGGTTGTTCTACTGTATTGGTAATTAAAACTGTCCTTTGTAGAGAGGTGTCCTCTAGCGCGAGTGTCCTCTCCTGGAGGTTGTTCTACTGTATTAGTGATGAAAACTGTCCTTTGTAGAGAGGTGTCCTCTAGCACGAGTGTCCTCTCATGGAGTATGTTCTACGTATTGGTAATATTGCCAGAGTTACCAGGATTCTATCCATCACATGTTGCACCATATAGAACAACCATGTAAAAACTTGTACCACAAACCTTTATAGATAGTTTGGGTAAGACATGGTACAGTGTAGAGTTGGCATAAAACGAATGGAGTACGCGAGAGAAATAAATTTTGTGATTGAATAAAATTAATAATATATATAATAAACTAATATAAAGCTACGAGTAGTAAAGTACTCGTATCAAAATTCGAAACTATTTTAAAGGCGAATGATTGTATTTGAAATTAAACAATTTCTACTGCCCTTACTACAATGGAAAAATTAATGGGAGGAACTGGGTCATCAGTGGTGAACCCTCCCAGGGGTTAAGGGTAGTAGAAATTGTTTAATTTCAAAAAGAATCTGTTGAAGATATTAATCTGTGATTTTAAATGTTTCTTTTTGACCAGTACTTTTGTTTTGTTTTTGCCTTTTCCTAAAATGTTTCTTTCTTCTTCTTAATTATTTTTTGTTCTATATGTAAAGCTTTGTTTTTGATACTTGAATAAACAAATTCAAGTTTATTATATTTTTGTGTGCTTTTAAAGTTAAAACACAACAGGTTATGGACCCAACCACGCATTCACTGCGAAATATAAATAAAACGAAGCAACGGTAAGCCTAAAAAGAATTCTATTTTGTTTATTACGTTAAAATTTATATTAGTAATGGCTGGAATGGATAATATTAAAATGGGTATGAATATTCCCAAATTGGAAGGATTAATAAACTTGCCAGAATATAAGAAAAATATAAAATTGCTTTTAACAATAAACAAAGTAATAGGCGTTGTTGATGGAACATATAGAAAGCCAATAAAACAAGAAACAAATGAAGAAAAAGAGGCATATGTAAAATGGGAAAGTGAAGATGCAATATCCCAATTGTTATTTACAACAAGTGTGATGCCTGATGTAAGTCAACTAATCATTCCCTGCTCAAGTGCTAAAGATATGTGGGACAAATTGTTAAGTGTCTATGAGCAAAGCTCTGGTCAAAGATTAGACATGCTCTATAATCAATTCTTTAATTTTAAGAAGGATCCTACAGATGATATTTCAAAGCACATTTCAAAACTAGAAAGTTTATGGAATGATATGCAAAATGAACTTACTAAACAAGAAAATTTGAAATTGCCAGAATCCATGCTGATGTGCAGAATCATAAACACCTTGCCTGATGAATATTTTGATTTTAAAAGTGTTTGGGAATCAGTGTCTAAAGAAGAACGTTCTGTAGACAATCTCACACAAAGGCTTCGGTTACTCGAAATAAGAATTCAACAGCGAGATGAATGCAGCGCATCAAGTTCGACAGCACTAATGGCAAATGCATATAAAAATAAGCCAAATATGAAAGGAAAAGCTACCAAAAGTAATGAAAAATTTCAGAAAACAAGAGAAACAAGAGAATGTTACTTTTGTCATAGAAAAGGACACTTGGCCAAAGATTGTAGGTATGCAAAACAGAAGAAACTAAAGGATAAAGAAAAGGATGAAACTAAATTAAAACTTAATTCAAAATTAAGTGAAAGTTTAATCAGTGAAAGATTCAATGAACAAGATGAAGACATTTGGATTGGTGACTCAGGAGCTACTAACCACATTACAAGAAATGCAAGTTTTTATACTTCTTATAAGGATTTTCCTACCCAACAGACTGTTAAAGTTGGAAGTAATGAAAAATTGATAGCTTATGGAAGTGGAACTATAACAATTAAAATTTGTGTAAAAGGTAAATGGCAAACTCACTACCTAACTGATGTATGGTATGTTCCCAATTTCAGTCGTAATGTGATGTCATTACAGTCCACATTGGATAAAGGGTTTGAAATGAAAATGGATAAAAAAGGTTGTAAACTTTTTAAGACAACAACTGGAGAAGTTATTGTAGAAGGGAAAAGACTACCAGGAGGCTTGTATGGTATGTTAATAACAAGTATCAAACCTGAAAATGCTGCAGAAGTCAATTTAGCCAAAACCCAAAATGTCAATGTGCTACAACTATGGCATGAAAGATTTGGACATCAAAATAAAAGGCATGTTCAAAAATGGCTTAAAGAACAAGGAATAGATGCAGTCATGGACAATGAACCTTGCGAGGCATGCATTTATGGCAAACAACATAGACTGAGTTTTGGATCAAGAGAACAATATGCTTCTACTCAACCTGGAAACTTAATTCATGTAGATGTATGTGGCCCTATGCAGGAGGTTTCGAAAGGAGGGATGAGATACTTTGTGTGTTTCAAAGATGATTTTACAAAATACCGATCAGTGTATTTCCTAAAAGAAAAGTCACAAGTCATTGAAAAGCTAGAACAATTTCTCTTGGAAACAAAGACTACTGGACATATAGTGAAAGAAATTCTCACAGATGGAGGAAAGGAGTTTGTAAATAAAGAAACCTCAAAAATTACAAACAAGTATGGTATTAATCATAGGATCACAATGCCATATACTCCACAACAGAATGGTTCAGCAGAAAGGGAAAACAGGACTTTAATAGAAGCAGCTCGTTCAATGATATATGCTAAAAATATGAGCCTAAAGCTTTGGGCAGAGGCAGTTAATACTGCTACATATGTTTTGAATAGAACAGGACCAACACAAATTGAGGGAAAGACACCTTATGAACTATGGTTTGATAAAAAACCAGCAGTTGATCATCTTCGAATATTTGGAACTGAATGTTTTGTTCATGTGCCTGATGAAAAGATAAGAAAGTTAGATGCCAAAAGCGAAAAAGGTATTTTAGTTGGTTATTGCAGTAACAAGGATGGGTATCGAATCTGGATGCCGAACTCAAACAAAGTTGTCACAAGTAGGGATGTAATATTCAAGGAAACTATACCAACATTTAGCCTTGATATTGAAAAGAGAAATAAAGAACTTTCAAGTAATCAGATTGATGAACAAAATGATACTCAAGATATTGAGAAAATTGAAAGCAATGTTCAAACATCAGACGTATACAATCTAAGAGATCGATCAAATATATCAAAACCTCAAAGGTATATTGATGCTGAAATAAATATTGCAGAAGGTCTTGAACCCAAGACATACAAAGAAGCAATGGATTCTCCAAATGCACAATTTTGGAAAGAAGCAATGAATGAAGAAATGAATTCTTTAACGGAAAATGATGTATACGAATGCACAACATTACCACCTGGCCAAAAACCAATTGATTGTAAATGGGTATTAAAGACCAAATTGAATTCTAAAGGAGAGATTACAAGATATAAGGCAAGACTGGTGGCAAAAGGGTTTGCACAAAAGAAGGGTATAGATTATGAAGAAACATTTAGTCCTGTGGCAAGACATGACACCATAAGAACTCTTTTAGCAATTGCTGCTAATGAAGACTTAAAATTGGTACAGTTTGACATAAAGACAGCCTTTCTCTATGGAGACTTACAAGATCAAATTTATATCAAACAACCTGAAGGATTTAACAATGGAACAGATCTTGTATGGAAATTGAAGAAAAGTCTCTATGGACTTAAACAGTCACCAAGATGCTGGAATCAGAAAATAGTCAACTTCATGAAAGAAAGATGTCTGAAGGAAAGTACAGCTGACCCCTGTTTATTCTTCCGAAAAACAAATGATCATCTACTCATTATTGCCATATATGTTGATGATGGAATCATTGCTGGTACAAATGAACAGGAAATCAAAGAATTTCTTGATGAACTAATGTTTTCATTTAAGATCACAAGTGAACCATTAAATTACTTTTTGGGTATTGAGATAGAGCGGCAACCGGATGGGTCAATCTTTATAAATCAAAAGGCATATATAAAAAGAATTCTTGAGAAATTCAATATGTCTCAAGCGAATAAAGTGGGAACACCAACTGATAATTCTACTGTTCCTGGGGAAACAGAGATTCTAGAAAATGTTCCCTTTCGTGAAGCGATTGGTAGTCTGATGCATCTGAGCTGCTTAACAAGACCCGATATCACTTTTGCACTGAATAAAGTTTCTCGAAAACTTGCAGCACCAACAATATATGACTGGGAAGCAGTTAAATGAATCTTCAAATATCTACTGGGTATGAGAAACATTTGAAATCTGATTAAGGGGAAGTGTTGAAGATATTAATCTGTGATTTTAAATGTTTCTTTTTGACCAGTACTTTTGTTTTGTTTTTGCCTTTTCCTAAAATGTTTCTTTCTTCTTCTTAATTATTTTTTGTTCTATATGTAAAGCTTTGTTTTTGATACTTGAATAAACAAATTCAAGTTTATTATATTTTTGTGTGCTCTTTTAAAGTTAAAACACAACAGAATCTTACGCGTTTAAAATAGTTTCGAATTTTGATAACAGATGGCGCGCTAGTGCATCATAATTTAAACCTATAACGAGCCATCTATATACAGGAAATGAAACCATTATGGCACGAATGTTTCTTTCATACATAAAACAAACTTCTACTGTCCTTACTACGATTTAAAATATTAGAAGAGCTTGGCTCATCAGTGGTGAACCCTCCCAGCGGTTTCGTCAATTTAATCTACCAGACCGCTTCTTAGAGCTCTAATACTGTATTGGATCATTCTGCTTTTATATGCTACAGTGAAGGGTGGAATCTTAGAAATGGTATTTAAGTAAACTATGATGCACTAGCGCGCCATCTGTTATCAAAATTCGAAACTATTTTAAAGGCGTAAGATTCTTTTTGAAATTAAACAATTTCTACTGCCCTTACTGCAATGGAAAATTTAAAGGGAGGGCCTGGTTCATCAGTGGTGAACCCTTCCAGCGGTTTCGCCAGTTTAATCTACCATACCGCTGTTATATTGCATTTTTGGAACTTCCTTTTAGAGTGATACTGTTGGTAGACTCTTGGAATGGGTATTTTAGAAAAACTATGGACATAAGATTTTAGGACAGTCTCTAAGTTTCTCAACTGATTTATATATTGTTTTGTTTTCCAATTTAATTGAGAAATAGGATCCTCCCGTATAAGAATTCTGCTGTTGTGTCCAATGAAGAGTTTTTATTCTTGGAAAATAGGTACCGTTGCCATGTGTTATGTTAAGTTTAATGAATTATTTGTTCCCACAGAGTATGGGTGTAAGATCACAAGTAAATAGGCGTTAACTGTAAGAGATAATATTTTTATATATAATTACCAAAGTTTTTTTTTAATTAACATTTTTTTTTACCTAAAACTTTTTCTATTTTTATTTTTACAAAAAGAAAATATATATTTTCCCAGCACTTGCTGAATTATTCCCGTTTTATTTAATCTTCTTATCTAATCAACAACTGTCTTTCTTTTATCTTTCCTGGCCTGGGGAATCTAACCTTTTTGAACAACCTTGGTTGCGTGCAGCACCTTGATACTTTGATATAGTGCATTGCGGCTTGTCTGCTTGCTACATTATTTTTAGGCTCAAAAATCATAAACTTTGGTTAGTGTCCCGTAAAACCAATTCTCTCTGTAAGAGTTAGATAAGTTTATCTTTGTTTACTATTGTAATAGTAAATATTGCAATACTAGTGTAGACATGTGGTGCATTTACAGCAAAAAGCAGTCGCCAACTTCTACCCATCATGATTATAATGTCCTGTACCATGTGTACTAGGGATAATAATAATAATAATAATAAACTATTGTAATAAGTTGTTCTTTTATTTTGTTATTTCTCTTGTAAATCATCCATATGAACGTGGCATCTTTGTTGGCCGGTATTGTGATCAGGGTACATGGACCGATTTGCTCTGCTCCATGGACAAGACACCACCACCACCTCATGTATCTCTTGTATAAATCAATAAAAATAATATTTAATCAATCTTCTTGGAATCAGTATCTTTAAATATTCTAAGCAAAGTCAACATGTTATCATTAAGATGGGTAACAGGTCAGAATTTGGTCGAATATTCCAAGGATTCAGGTGGGACCTCAGTGAGATGTTCGTACCTCTTCCTTCATATAAGATTGTAAAACTTGGAAATGATAATAAATTAATGTCCTTATATTATATTAAAAATAAAGAAGGCATCTCCTGACCACGAGCACATGTGCCTTTTAGATGGCAGAGCGCATGTGCTCGTGGTCAGGAGATGCCTTCTTTATTTTTAATATCAACACCTGACCCACTTATCTTTTTTTTTCTATTGTTTTTCATATATTATATTATGTATTAATTTAATGCGAATACGTAATTCGATATCAAATCCATAAAAAAAAGTGTATTCTATGACACAAAAATAGATAATAATAATAAATGAATATAATGATATCATTTTTAAAATACAATATAATGCGGCTTATGATTGTAGAACGACATTTGAAAATTATCCCGCATGTGTTTCTTTTGAACGAAAAATCGAAATTTATTTTAAGGAGAAATAGCGACTATTTCTATCCTTAGGGATGAAGTATGAAAGGATGAATTGTGAATAGTAATGATAAACGGAAAAATAAAGTGTCCACAGGAATGGGAATTGATATATATATATATATTGATATCATATTATGGTAATTTAATTTGTATACGTAAATAGATATCAAATCCATAAAGTGTATTCTATGACACAAAAATAAATAATAATAATAAATTTTGACCATGATCATATGAAACAAATTCTCTAGAAATTCATGATAATTTAATAAATGAATTAATAAATTCATTAATGAATAATAAATCAATCATTCTCTGGTTAGCAGCCCGTAAATAAAGATATTTCCGTTATTTTCTCACATGGCATATACAATTTGTTTTTTTCTAATAATATCCCTAACAACCAGCCAATATTTATGTGGAGGGAGGTTGGAATGTAATACCTATAGAAAATGAAAATTGAAAAATTCTTATATTTATAAAAATTTCTGTAATAAAAACAGATTCTTATTAAAAAAATGGATTCCCTATCTCCTTTTCGAAAATTCTTCCAAAGATTTACCTCCAAAAATACTGAAGAACGTTGCAGACATTTAAGAACACCTAAAAATGAATTAGTTACGCCTAAAAATAATTTAACAGAGCCGTTATTAATAAATAAACATCCATCCAAATCTCTCGGTAATGGAAATTGTAAAGAACAATCTAAAAAATGTAAAATTAACGAATTTTGTCATAACCCTAAACATATCTCAACTCCAAATCCATCAAAACTTAATATGAAAGATGGAAAAAGCATTTATAATTCTTTACCAGCAAATAATTTTCCAAAACGTTTAGGTGAAATTGGTAAATCAAAAAGTATTCCACCTTTGTCAAAAGAATTTAGATTAAATGTTGCTAAATCATCCATAAGTTCAACAGGTCGAAAAGTTCCAGCAAAGTTCAATAAAAGTGATTCCACCATTAAAGTCTTAACACGTTCAAGTGGATCGTCTTCTTCGCCAAGAAAACGTTTATCTAAACAGACGAGCCTTACACGAAGAAAATCTGCAGACGATCTTAAAACTGATTTTCGAAATACGAGGCATCCACGTGATCATAAAACCAATACATTCAACTGGATTGAAACTTCAATCCAAAAACTTTTTGGAAAACCAAAAAAATGTGATCATTCAATGTTTCCACTTTTAAGAAAACAACCTTTTGAAGAAAAATCTCAAACAACGTCTGGATTTCCATGTAGAAGAACTATTTATCCATTTAAAGGAGAATTTAGAGAAAGTATTAAAATGCCAAATATGAATTTAGATGGTACCATTCCCATTCAAGTTGTTCGAACTGATTCTGATAACTTAACCAAAATTTCAAGTCACAGTTTCGTCCATCTTGGACATCAAAGAAGAAAGAATAAACACAAATTTCCTCGAAGAATTGACGATATAAACGTTGAAACTGATATTCTAGCTGATCTTGCAAAAAAAGAAACAAATTTGAAAACAAGAATTATATTAATCCAAAAAGACCGTTCTGGTATTCCAAGAAGATATAGTTTCAAAGATTTCTTTCGGAAAAGTCCTGATACATTTTTGGATAATGTTTTTTCATCCCATCATGCCCAGAATATTCATTATGCCCAGGAATCCATCGTTTACAGAACCTTCGATGGTACCATTGTCGAAGAATTCCTCCCACCGAGAGAAGATTTCTCGAAAAAGAATAAGGAAAAAGATATTCAGAGAAAACACAAATCAAAAAAGAAAACAGCTTCTCTGGAAAGCATTCAAATACCAATTGAACAGGGTAAAGAAGCAGATGATACCAAAAAGAGTGTGGTAAGTTATGGAAAAGAAGCAGGAGTATCGATCGAATTCCATCATTCACCATCAGTAGACAAATGCTACATCACAACCAGAAGTACAGAGAATGCAGAAGATGAGAACAGTCAACCAGAAGCCATTTTCCACGGTAGCATCGTGCAGAAAGAGTTTGGGGATAATCCTAGCCAAAAGATGATTCATTCCGCCTGTTTATACCACTCTCAATAATAAACCAGATTGTGATTTATTTTCCTGTTCGAAAATAATTACTAAGAATGTTGGAATATTACAGAGTAACAATGGCTATAGATGAGACTGAGTTTGAAAAGGAACTTGTATGTATATAATGTTTTAGTATTGTTTTTGTTGTTTTCATGTAGACATATATACCAAGATTTGTTTCATATAATTACTATTAATAATAAATAATATGTAATGTTAAATTGGTTACGGATTCATCCTTCTAATTTACTTTAATTAAATAAAAAAGAATACAAAAGTTCAAACTCAGCTATCCTGTTTCTGTGTGTTGTGTATTTAGGGTTACCGCGTAGTTGTAAACAAATTATTTTAACTCGTACTAATCCTATATGTATTTATTTAGACAATTTTACAATATATTTATAATTTAGATTAGATATTATGTCTAACTAACGACGGTCGTTATTTACTGAAACCAGAAAACAAAGATGCAGAAAGATGATAAAAAAGAATAATTATATTGACCGGTCATTATTTATATTATATATATATATATATGGTAATTTAAAACAACAACCTCATATTGTGTAGATAACTTATAACAAGATTGTCATGTTGTATATAGAGACACATCTATAAATAATTATGCGCATGATTAATCTGTGTCTTTACATCACCCTGTGTAATGTAATTTGTACAAAGTGGATAAATAAATAAAATCTGTAATAGATTTAAAAGTTGAGCTAAAGCAGAGATCGAGCATAGAATTGCCAAAACAACAGAGTCTAAAGATGGGAGTCATAAATCAGGTAGATTCACAGTTCCCACGACAGGCCACCCACACTGTCACATGTGGTGGAATGCAGAGACCCCTCTCACACCTGGACATGCCAAGGCCCCCCTTTTTTCAGAAACGCCCCTGTCACCTGAGGTCGCCCCGTCTTTAATCTATAAGTACATCACCTTACAGTGGCTTGAGAGTTCAGTCAGTTCAGTACAGTTTAGTTTAGTTCACCCTTAGTGCAAGCCGCGTCGGTCGTATGTTACGTCGATCTCATCCAACATGTAGTTAGGAAGAATTCGTCTATCTCCATCTTTCGCTCCTGGCTCAACTTTTATCTGTTTACGGAACTTTCTTAGTGCAACTGTGTCTTCGTTTTTTGTGTATGGATATCCCCAAGCTTTTCCACTCTGCCTCGACCACGACTGCCTGTATTTTGTGAGAACTTTTAAAGGTCTTCCAAGGTGCAGAGAGGTACTGGAAAACTCTACATCCTGACTGTTCCTCTCGGTCAACACTCTACACAAGGCTTACTAGGACTTCAACAATTATTTCAGTAGTCGACAGGATCTCTACAAAAGCTACTGGAATTCTCATCTTATTACATTAGTCGACAGGATTCTACAAGAGTCAACAGGATCTCAACATTATTTCATATATATATATATTTTTTAAAAGAGCAATCCATAGATAAATCTTTAATTAAAAAGGCAAATATTGGATCAAAATATCATTTATTTTACCAATATTTCAGTTGGCTGAACGCCAACCTTTATCAAGGTGTTATAACATTTTAAAGTGTGTCAACAACAAACTCAGCGCCACATAACGTCAACAGCATTAAGTTTTTTAAAAAACCTTAATAAAGGTTGGCGTTCAGCCAACTGAAATATTGGTAAAATAAATGATATTTTGATCCAATATATGCCTTTTTAATTAAATATAAATATATATATTTAAGATTATATATAAGCTCCAAAGAAGCTGTTTTCTTTTTTGTTTTGTGTTTTCTCTGAATATCTTTTTCCTTATTTTTCTTTGAGAAATCTTCTCTTGGTGGGAGGAATTCTTCGACAATGGTACCATCGAATGTTCTGTAAACGATTGATTCCTGGGCATAATGTACATTCTGGGCATGATGGGATGAAAATACATTATCCAAAAAGGTTTCAGGACTTTTCCGAAAGAAATCTTTGAAACTATATATATATAATTGACCATTCAATATGAAATATCTATCACTATGTAAATTTCTCCATATAATATGTAACAGCCTCTTCTTTCTTATCTCTATGTAGCAACCTAAAGACACTGTAATATATAATATGTATATATGGTTTTGACCAAGGACTTGGTTGTTGATGTGTGATGTAATCAATATATAGCGTGAGATATTCATGTTTTTAGGTTTTATGATAATTCTGTAATAATAAAATATTATGCAAATATATAACAGTAGTATACAATCTCTTTTAATAAAACTACACTACCTAAGTTTATTGAACATTAGGTAGAAGAGTACATAACAGACACTGGAGACGCCGGTTATGTAAATTTCTCTCTTTTTTGCTTATTCAGCCAGAAGATTGCCGCGGTGAACCAGGTAACCAGGTAGTTCCAGGCCGGCAGGGAGTCAGGAAGTAGGGGCAGAGCTGTCGGGCTGAAGTCTTGTACTCCAAGCAATGTCTGTAGCCTGTGTAGCATAAAAGCTGGACAGAATAAGAGGAGGTGGTCCACAGTCTGTGACTCTTCCCGGCAGTGAGGACATGTTGGATCTCTATGCCAGAGATCTGCCAGAACGTGACCAGTAAGGATGGTAGTGGTGGCCATTCCAGGGCGTATTTTGGACAGCAATGACCTAAGACGGATTGGAGAGGTCGCAATCTTTTTAGTTTTCTGTTATGGTAATCCTGGGTGTAGACTAAGGTCCAAGCTTCCATAGCAGATGAGTGGGCACGGCTGCAGGCAAGATTTTGGGGAAGGATGGAGTAGGAATGTTCCAGGTTAGAGATTGCTGCAGTCTTTGCTGCCTGGTCAGCCAGTTCATTGCCTACAACTCCACTGTGGCCCTTTACCCAACAGAGGCTGACCTGACGTGTTTGGTCTAGCGCTAGAATTATCTCCGCAATTAGAGCCGTTTGGGCTGGACCAGGAGTACATATAGCGGCCAGTGCATATCTGCAGTCAGACGCTATAGTGACTCCTGGGTTGGCAGGCATACTTTCCGCGAGGCGAGTTGCCCAAAGAATGGCAAGCAGTTCGGCTTGGAAATCAGAGCAATCCGGATGTAGTCTGAGGAGTATTGGTTGGTCTTGTGAAGGAAGGATAATTGCGGCACCAACTCCTGCCTCCATCCATCAGTATGTATAACAGGGGAAGTGATTTTGTCATATTATAGGATGAAAGTAATTGTGCGTCGGAAGGGGGGGGGGGGGGGGTATGGAAGAGCAGCTGGACCAGGCCGAACTGACCTTCCTTAGCCGCCTTGAGATAGGTCATTCGCGCTTTGATTATGATATCGAGCGGAGGGCTACCAGTTAGAGAAATGGCTGAGATAGTGGGAGTGCAAGGGCCACCTGTAACGTTTATGTTTAACCTTCTATAACCTTATATGAACATTGTGTAAATAAAGTTGTTTTTCAACTTAAATCTTTCTATCTCATCAATTTACGAAAATTTCAATATTTAATTATAAACCTGTGTTTCATATAAAAATACTTTTCTACAATAATTATTGTATTATAGAGACATATCTGAGGATTTATCTCTGTTGTGTCTTTGCATATTTGTTCTTCTTTAATTTACATAGTTTTTAATTTAACGTATTTGTGCTATAAATAGGACATGGGAATAAAGTTAGTCAGTCCAGCCTTAGTAATAGTCTTGTTGCCTTAAACTTCTTTCGTGGCCCGGATCGACACGGCAATCTCCTTATTCTGTAATGATACATTTTTGTAGTGTAGTTATTATATCAGCATATTTGTAGATTGTAATTCCTGGGAGTTCTGTGCTTCAAAAATACGGGTGTTGTCTTCCTACCTATTTCTCTTTAAAGGCACATCCGGCCTCTGCTCGAGAGACCTGTATCGCCTGTGGCTCTAGTGACCTGACGTTGGCCCACCGCTATTGGTCCTGCAGCTCCATCAGGCCCCTCATACGGGAGACCTTCAACATCATACAGCAACCACCCGACCTGCAGGGCTGGCTCTTCGGTCAAGGGCTGGATGACGTGTGTTTTCACAATAAAGATCATTGTATTAAAAACAAACAAAAAACATATCCTGACCACGCTAACATTATATTTTAGTTGAATTTTAGATGAGCTTTAGATGGGAACAACCTAAATCAACGTTTAGTTGATTTCTGTTCCACTAGATGGCGCTCTACCATTTCAAAGTTCATGTGAGCGTGATCAGAATATGCCTGTTATATCTATATACGTATATAAAAATGAATGTTTGTATGTTTGTCTGTTTGTTGGTTTGTATGCCCGGTATACAAATTTGCAGTAGTTCACTAATTCAAACCAAAATTTCCATACATAGGTAAAAAAATACGGGGAAGACGATAGGCTATTTTAAAATATATATAAATCAATTATTAAAACTATATATTCAAGTTATTCTACTTAGCTCACGAACAGCGCCCTTTATCAAAGATTAGATTAAATTATGCTGATGCAAACAAATAGATAATGCTAATAACAAACAATTATTTAAAAAATATTATCTAAATATATATCACTCGGGTAGATATGCACACGGGTCAATCCCGGGGCAAAGCCCGGGTCACCCGTCTAGTTTTTAATAAAAACACACCTGACCTTTTTTTTTACAAAGATCACTGTGTATCAAATATATTTCAAAGTTATTGTCTGAATCCCGATATATTACATACATACAATACATACTAAAAGATACAACTTCCTTAGGTATGTTCATGAGTAGATATGATCAAGAAAGAAATAGTATTGTCATCACGCCGCTGCTGTACCAAGGATGGTCAAATGAGAACGTGGTATCAGTAAGGATCTCTGTTCCTCTTTATTTAGTGTATTAGGGAGGACAAAGAAAGTTGCATAATGTCAACAGTCAACAACAGGGAGCATGATTTCACTCCTGGCCAGCTCGATTTCTTCTTCCTGACTGGTCCGTACACCCCCACAGATATCTATAATTTATTATCAAAATTCGAAACTATTATAGACGCGTATGAATTACCCTAAAAATAAACAATTTATACTGCCCTTACTGCAATGGAAATATTAATGGGAGGGCCTGGCTCATCTGTGGTGAAACCTCCCAGCGGTTTCGCCAGTTTAATCTACCATACCGCTGTTATATTGCATTTTTTAGATCTTCCTTTTATAGTGATACTGATGCTAGACTCTTGGAATGGTTATTTTTGTTCATAGTTCATCTAAAATACCCATTCCAAGAGTCTAGCAACAGTATCACTATAAAAGGAAGATCGAAAAATGCAATATAACAGCGGTATGATAGATTAAACTGGCGAAACCGCTGGGAGGGTTCACCACTGATGAGCCAGGCCCTCTCATTAATATTTCGATTGCAGTAAGGGCAGTATAAATTGTTTATTTTTAGGGGGAATCATACACGTCTATAATAGTTTCGAATTTTGATAACAGATGTCGCGCTAATGCACCATAATAATATATTTTAACAAAGTATTTATTATTTTATTAACAGATTACCAATTTTGATGTTTATATATTTTATTATGATACATTAGCGCGCCATCTGTTATCAAAATTCGAAACTATTATAGACAAGTATGATTCAGGCCCTCCCATTAATTTTTCCATTGCAGTAAGGGCAGTAGAAACTGTTTATTAAAAAAAAAAAAAAGAAGAAGAATCATACGCATCTATAATAGTTTCGAATATATTTCATTACTCTGCCTAAACTTCCCTCAATGCTTCTCATAAATTTTATCAATTTTAATTGGCGCCTGTGTGTGTATGCCGTAAAAAAAAAAAAATTGCTGTGTCATCCTGAAGTTTGTCTTTCTTAATTTTCCCCGTTACAATATATAACCCCAAAATAACATCTCAAAAGTCAATTTCAAACCATTTTTAAAATTATATATAAATATACTAGCCGAATGACCCGGGCAACGCCCGGGTTTTACCCGATTGAATGTTCTTATTCAAATACTATTTGTTACAATTATAAATTGACGCCGTGGATGTCACTCTTGTGAAACGTCCCGCTCCAAACTTTGCGTGTTTTTAAAATATAAAAATAAAAATTTCTACAGGTACACTCCGTATAATTGGTATAATTGTATAACGAAACAAAAGTTTTACGAAGGAGCATCTTTTATTATACTTGAGCCGAAACAAAAGTTTTACGAAGGAGCATCTTTTATTATACTTGAGCTGTATAATAAAAGATGCTCCTTCGTAAAACTTTTGTTTCGTTATACAAAAATAAAAATGTAAATTTTCACAATGATATTTGAAAATTGTATTGGAAGTGTCAAGAAAAACACGTTTTACATGTACATTAGGTCATTACCTCCCATCTTCACCGCTAGAGGCGCTGCTTGCGAGTGAAAGGGCAAATTTGCAAATAACTCGAAGAATATTCGGGAAAGAGACCTGAAATTTTCACTATAAGTTTTTCCAGATTCTACTCTATATACTGTTAAAATTTCAGTCAGATTAGTTACGTATTGTGGGCATAAAACTTTAACTAACCGGGCTGTCCAGCTCGCTAGAGTACAAATTAGTTCCAAACAGTTCTAAAAGCGGCAAAAGTTGATTTCAAATCAGAACAAGCTGACCAGAAATTTACATGCTGGGGTCAAGTCTGAGAGGCTGGTCATAGAGGTAGAATTGACTTTGGGCCAGTCAGTTCATGAATCAAGTCTATTTGTATCCTATATCTCAGAAAAGCAGAACAGATTAAGAATTAAGTACACTCATAGACAAAACTTAAGTAAGTTATACCTTTTAGCATGTATATTCGGGATTCAGATAATAATTCTGAAAGATATTATACAGTGACCTTTATTGAAAAAACACGAGATAACCAAGTATGAACAAAAATGCCTTTGTCTCCATAAAAAAAAAAAAAAAAAAAAGGTGACTGGCGATATAAAAGACTTTCTACTTCCTAAAGTTGTGTTCATGAGTGTAGTATAAATATGGACTATAAGATAGACAATATACACAGTAGTTGAGAAGATTTGGTAAGCTCAAATTAGAGAAACCACTGAATATTCACAACTGATGATTCAAACTCGCTTAAAATGTTCCTTTTTCTGTCTAACAGTTGTAAAGAAAATTGTCTTTTATAAAAATATATCATAAAATTTGATTAAATCTCTAATAAATATTATTATAATTCTCGCATTTTTCAACTTAAAAAAATTATATTCTTAATAATTATTACCCTGGATGCACGGGCAAATTGGCTATAAACTTTTAGATAACTAAAAAATATTAAAATCTCGCTACACACCAAACCTCCATAGATTTATAAACGTTAATCTCTTTATAGGAAAATATCAATAGAATTCTTTCAATTATAGCACCATAAGAAAGGTATATACCAAGAATCCATTCAATCAAAATACTAAAGTAGCCAAAAAAATGATCGTTAAAGTATCAGTACTTTTCTGTCCTGGAAATGATGATACTTATAAATACTTTGAACTCAAGACTTTGCTTTCTGAATTGTTCCCAAATGTTCTGGATTTCGATGCAACCCCTGTGGATCAGGTGGAAGATTTGTTTGAAATAGTATTAGACGATTTTTACCTGGTTCATTCCAAGAAGAAAGGAGATGGTTATGTGGATTCTCCAGAGAAATTCTACTCCATCTATCAAGCTATTCATGATATACTTCTGGACAAGGGTGTTGAAGTTAGTTCTGGACGTTTCTTTACAAAAGAATCTTTTCTAGCCCTTGGTCTTGATGTAGATGCTTGGAGAAACTGTCTCATCACCTCATCACCAAATAAAAGTGAAATGTTGATTGTCGATTCAAAGAATGATTTGCAAAAGCCAGGACCATCTGTAAAAGACTAATAAAGATATTTAAAATGTTTACTAAATGTTAATAGAAATATATAGAGTACTAGAATATATTACTTGTTTAGAGAGAGAGAGAGGAATCCAATATGTGAAGAAATTCATAAATATCTAAGCCAAATACTAAAATTGTTTGCAACCTTTATTAAATTTTCTAAAAATAAAAGTTAAAAATATTTTAAGATAAACAAAACAGTTTACTCTATGGCAAGCACCTAGAAAAGGAAGTGAGTAAAAATATTCTATGATATATTATCTATATATATAAAATTGAATGTCTGTCTGTCTGTACTCTATAGATTCAAAAACCATACATCCAATCGCCGTGAAATTTTGGGATATTATTAGGTATATCACCGGGAAGGTTTTTGAAAAATAATTTCATGAATATCTTGAATATCCTTAGAGTTATTTGCAGATTTGTAGATTTAACTCGCAAGCAGCGCCCCCATTGTGACGATGATAACAAGTTTTCTTATCACTAAGTTTGTTATCTTAAATATTATTTATCAAAAGTAAGATTATCTCAGGATGACACGGCAATTTATTTGAGACAAGAATAATGACAAAATTCAAGGCGAAGATATTATTCCTTTAACTTCCAATTACCCAGGGAACCAATTAATATTGATTTTATTCAACTTATCGAATATTTTTCAAGGGACCGGGGAAAAATGTTCGCTAGATAAAACGATGATTTTGTAATGTAGAAAATTAGGAAAGACAAAATTCAGGATGACACGGCACACAAGGACCGGGAAAAAATGTTCACTTTATCGAGAGATTCAAATTTACGAGTTTGAAATTATCAAAATATATCTTTTTTTTTTATTATAAGTTTATAGAGAATTGTTTTAGCAAATATTCGTTAGACAAACCTTTACTCGGGTAAAACCTCGGGCGAAGCCGAGTACATCCGCTAGTATTGTATATATCTAGTGAACGCACGAAATATTTTCAAACAAAAATAGTCCCCTCCTCTCTTATATTTATCATGTATAAGCTTATTCTCTATTGATTGAATAAATTAAAAGTTTCAGCATATTTTTCAGCGTGCACCACCCACGTATGCAGCTTGCACCACGCTAACGAGGGCTACCAGACCGAAACGCATTCGTGGTAGGCTTTTCTTGATTTATCAAGAAAATGGATTGGTCCAATTGTTTTATTACTGTCAGACTCACACAAAAGAAGCACGCAGGATCATCTATTTCACTAATTTTGCTCGAAAACTCATTAATCCAAGTAAGGCCGGCCACTACAGTGCAATCATATTGTATCCATATCTTGGAGAGAAACCATAATCATCTTCATGCCACTAAGCCAATTAAGATCTATATCCCTCCTTTAGAAAGCCTTAGAGGTTCATATCTTCATCTTTACTACTTTTTTTCAATTAGTCTTGTAACCCTCTATGTCAAATTCTGTAGGCAGAGCTGAACGCGTCATCAAGTCCATAAACAACTAACATATACATTGAGTTATATATTTAGCTATCACATTTTTAAAAAACTTATTCTATGTGCGAATCCATTAAAGATCATCAATAAAAAAATATTACAAAGAGTCTCAATATCCGAAAATACTAAACTATTTTAAAATTAATTCGAAATTTTTATTTAATACATTTTATTTCTAATATTTACATTAGTGGTGCTCTCAATGACAATAATTAACAAAATTATTAATTCCAATCTTATTTTCTAAATCAAAATTTAAGAAAAATGATAAAGTAAACTATATAGGTAGTAAATTATTTTTTAAAAAATATTTCGCAAAAAATTCTTATGACATGATATCAAACATGGATGAAGACCAAGAAATGGATGATAGAGAAGCCATAAACTTCATAGGCGACATAGTAGGTGTTTTTTGTCCCATTGAGATGGAAATGCCTTGTCTTGAAGAAATCAAATCTATTCAATCAGATGCTCAAAATCACACATGTTCTATAAAGGAAATGTGCAAAGAAGATTCAAATATAAACGATGAGGAAGATCAAGAAAATATTATGGCATTGCTTACTATAAGCGAAATACAATAAAAATGTAATACTTATACAATTTTATAAGACTCAGGCGTCTCACAAATGTATTTATAGTTTAGATCCGAAAACTTTAGTAGCTAATAGAATTTTTCCTGTCGAAGGGCGGTTGAGCCCGAAAGCTTGGAATAAATGTATTTAAAAGAGACTTATCCCTCAAGCTTATTGATTTAAACAAAACAAAACAATTTTATTGTGTTGAAGACTTAAGAATATAATTTTTACAATCCTCTTCAAAGATAACTAAATACAATTAGCTAACCTTTTAAAACAAAATGGTGGTAAAATTTTTCCTTTAGCTACAAAACCATTAGCCATATGGTTTGAAACCTAATTATATTGTAATAAATTTTAAAAAATATATAAAAAATTATAGATTATTTATTTATATTGTAATTCAATATACCAATCCATATGTTTTCGCTTCTGTATTTTAGAATTCCTGTATATAAATCACTGAAAAACCAGACAAGACCAGATATGGATCAATCACTTCACCATGGATAAAAGAGAATATAGGAAAGCGCCCCATGTTATTAGTTTTCTGTTCCTCATGTAATAATTCTAATTCAAGCCTTTTTTTTTTCAGAATCCGCTTTGCTTTCACTAGATGCTCTTCTATTTTACTAGATTGCTCTTTTCACCGGGTCCTACACTACTCACTACCCAACTGCCAGGACAACCTATCCCCCACTATTATCCCAGAAGTCGATAATTAATCAATAACACGGTTATTAATGACTTCAAATCACCAAGATAAACTAAAACTTTCTGTCAGTTCAGGGAAACTTTGATTTCTTAAAAAAAGTCTAATTGTAAAAATTTTCATGCTTCGCTAATTATGTCTTTTGTGTTGTTATCCAAGACGAGGCAAGATTAACTAAGCATTAGTTTATTTCCTATTATAATAATCTCTATTATATACAAGTCAAAAGAGATCACTAGCAGAGTATTATTCCTTTTGGTTTCCAGAGCTCAACAATCTATGAGCCTAATACTCTGCACATCTCCTCCCTTAACTTTACAGGAACCTTCGAGGTGTCTTGACTGCCCTTCCATATCTTGTATGCACGGCTGGCATTGAAGGGAGGCTCTTCTCTGGATCCTGGTCTTGGTTGTCCCTCTGCATCCTTCCATCTCTTGTAGATGAGGCCGTTGGTGTAGGGCAATCCTCCTCGGTCTCTTGCTCCTGGTCATCCTTGCATCTCCTTGAGAGCCAGGTTGATGTCGAAGTGGGGGTCTCCTCATTTCTCTGCTCCTGGCGCTGGCCATAGAGGTGTGAGGTGGAGTCTGTTTCGCCTAACTTTTCCTTGGGGAGTTTGTACCCAATAGGAACGCGGCTCTTCGGATTTGTGAAGAACTGTTCCTTCTACCCTTTGATCTCTAATCCAAACGCTGTCCCCTTGTTGAAGCGGAGGCAAGCTATGTACATCGTGTCGTTTATCATATAGGCGCTTCTGGTTGATCACCCTCCTTTTCTCTCTTTCTTGCAAAGCTTCGGAGTCCAAGTACCTTGGCATCAGTGATGATTCTATTGCTGGAACAGAGGTCCTAAGGCGTCGTCCCATTAATAGTTCAGCTGGACTATAACCACTTTCCAGGGGCATCGTTCTATATGCTTGAAGAGTCAGATAGCAATCTTCTTCTTTCTTAAAACTTTGCTTTATATTCTTGATAATTGCTTCAATAAATCCATCGCTTTGAGGGAATTTCGGGCTGGATGTGATATGTTTGAAAGACCATTCCTTAGAAAATTTTGAAAATTCGGAACCCAGAACTTTTTGGAATTGTGGTCCATTATCGCTTCTCACAGTCTCAGGTGTTCCATGCTGCCTAGCAAATATAGATTTAAGACGGCTTATTACTTCTTGAGCAGTTAGATTTTGTAAAAGTGATATTTCTGGGTACCTGGAGTAGTAATCACATACAATTAGATACCATCTCCCATTTAGATAAAAGAGATCCATTCCGACTTTTTGCCAAGGCCTGATCGGAAATTCTGAGGGCATCAAAGGTTCATGCTTGGGTTTTCTCTCCTTCAAGCATTTTGTACACGACGAAACCATCCTTTCAATCTCTTGGGAAATTCCTAACCACCAAACCGATTCTTTTGCTCTAGATCTGCATTCATTGATCCCAAAATGGCCTTGGTGCAATTTCTCAAGGATATCTTTCCTCAATGACTTAGGGATTAGAATTCTTTGTCCTCTAAGAAGAAGACCATTCTGATAGGTCAGGTCCTCCTGAAATTGCCAGTATCCTCTTAGTGCTGAATCTACTTCTCTTTTATTCTTAGGCCATCCACTCATACAGTATTTAGCCAATTGAGAGCAAAGTGAATCTTCTTTTTGCTTTCTAGAAATCTCCAAAAGTCTTTCTTCTGTTGCTGGGCATTCAATGGATTGGATTTACGCAGAAAGTTCTTCTTCCAATTCATCTTTATGTAGTTTAGACATAGGCTTCCTTGATAACATATCAGCCACTATTTGCTTTTTGCCAGCAATGTGACTTATTTGATAAGAATACCTCATCATCCTCATTTTTAATCGCTGAAGTCTGGGAGTCATGTCTTCCAAGGATTTGGACGTAAAAATGGCAATCAGTGGTTTGTGATCTGTTTCAATATGGATTTTAATACCTGTAACATAATCCTTTAGTCGATCACAAGTCCATACTATAGCCAGTCCTTCTTTTTCAATTTGGCTGTATCTTTTCTTCGTTTCTGAAAGCGTTCTAGATACATAAGCTATAGGTTTTAAAGATCCATCAGGTTGTTCTTGTCTTAGAACCCCACCTAATCCAAATGAAGAAGCATCAGCCAATACTATGGTCGTTCTTGAGGGATCAAATAAAGCGAGGTTAGGTCTAGATACTAACTCTTGTTTCAGCAGGTTAAAGCTCTTTTTCTGAGGTTCATCCCAAACCCACTCGTTTTTTGTACTTAGTAACGAATTCAAGGGTTGTAATTTATCCGCAAGGTTGGGAATGAATTTTCCTAAATAATTCACCATGCCTAAGAAAGACTTCAATTCTTTTGTTGATCTAGGCGCCTCCATTTTTGTAATAGCATCGAGCTTTTCTTCGTCAATGAATAAGCCTTCTGAACTCAATGTGTGTCCCAGGAATTTTACAGTTTTAACTCCAAATTGACACTTTTCTGGGTTGAGTGTCATCCCTTCTTCTTGGATTTTCTTCAAAACTTGGCGTACCCTTTCGTTATGTTCTTCTAAGGAAGATCCGTATACTACAATATCATCCATGAAGCATACAACCCCTTCTATTTTGCCCAGAAGCTGAGTCATCTTTCTTTGAAAGATTTCTGGTGCCGACGTTATTCCAAATGGGATTCTTTTGAAAAAGAACCTGCCGAATGGCGTTATAAAGGTGGTTAGTTTTTGGGATTCTTTAGCTAACCCAAACTGCCAAAATCCAGAATTTGCATCTAGCTTGGAAAAATAGCAAGCATTTCCCAGCTGTCCCAGGATATGCTCTGTCGCAGGTAGCGGATAATTTTCTCTTCTTATATACTGATTTAGCTTCTTTAAATCAACACAAATTCTTATTTTTCCTCCTGGTTTCGATACTGCAACCATTCCCGCACACCACTCAGTCGGCTCTTCTACTGATTCAATGACTCCTAGCCTGGTCATCTCTTCAAGTTGTTCCTTTACCTGTTTCATTAAGGGAATTGGAACTCTCCTAGGGGTGCATAAAGCGTATGGTTTCGCATCTGGTTGTAGGGATATTTTGTAATTTATTTTAGCATGTCCTAAACCATTAAATATTTCTGGAAACTCTCTTTTTTGATTTAAAAAATTTGATGATAATTGCTGAATCATTCTCACAATGCTTAATTTCTCACTTGTCTCCCCAGAGAGAAGTGGCTGCTTTAGTTTATCAACAATGTATATTTTCGAGTTTAAGTGCTGGCCTTTATTTTGAAGTTTTACGTGGATCATTCCAACTGTTTCCAAGGGTATTCCATTTGGACCTTGTAATATTTTATCAGATTTTTGGAAACTTGATAATAATATTGTAGGGGGAGCACGTTGACATCAGCTCCGGTGTCAATTTTAAAATTAATTTGTCTATTATTTACCTTAATTGGTACTATCCATTTCATGGAATTATCTTCTACAGATCCCAAAAAAGCTATCTCTGATTTTATTTCATTTATGGCTTCTGATCTACATACTTTGGCATAATGGCCCTTTTTCTTGCATTTACTACAATACGAGTTCATAGCTGGACAATTTTTCCAATCATGATTATTTGAATTGCCACACCTGGTGCATCCATGTGATGACCCTCCCAACTGGTTTGACTTGAATTGTCTTATTTTTGGTTCGTGCCTTTTTGTTTCTTTTATGTGATTAGGCATTTTCTTTATTTGATCTATAGAATCTTGTTGGTAAAGGCTAGACTGCTGTTCTTTGACACTTTCTAATTGCTTTGCCATTAGTGTGGCTTTTACTAAGGTCAAGCCTGTATCAAGTTGCATTCTTTCAGATAATGCTCTATCCCTTACTCCAACAACTATCCTATCCCTAATCAACTCATCATGTAACATCCCAAAATTGCAGTGCTCAGCTAGGCTATGGAGTGCTGTGATAAATTCATTCACCTTTTCCCCTTCCTGCTGACATCTTTGATTAAATCTTGCCCTTTCATAAATTATATTACGTCTTGGAATAAAGTGACTTTCAAAGCATTCAATAACTTTATTATAATTTTCTAGTTGGTCACTTGCTATTTTACATGACAACAAAATGTCATCTGCATTATCACCCATGCAGTACACGAGCATATTAACTTGCTCATTTTCTGGGTTATTAATTAACCCGCTTGCCTGCCTAAAACGTTCAAATCTCCTAATCCATTTTGGCCAATCACCTGGATTTGAAAAATTAAAAGGTTCTGGGGCTACACAATTATAATTTTGGGACATTATAAAGATTTACTTATAATATAACATAACTTACCAAAAATTTTGCTTGATGTCGAGTTTCAAATTTTCTTCGAACAACGACTTTCTTTATGAATTCAGTTTACCGCTTCTAAACTTGCTTGATGTCGAATTTCAAATTTTCTTCGAACAACGACCTTCTTTATGAATTCAGTTTACCGCTGCCACCATGTGTTGTTATCCAAGACGAGGCAAGATTAACTAAGCATTAGTTTATTTCCTATTATAATAATCTCTATTATATACAAGTCAAAAGAGATCACTAGCAGAGTATTATTCCTTTTGGTTTCCAGAGCTCAACAATCTATGAGCCTAATACTCTGCACATCTTTAACTGTTAAGTTGAATGTCTAATGCAATTTCGCAATAAAACAGAAAGGTTGATAGTAATCTTGTAAGTTACTCAAAAGCATTTACACTATATCTACTATAGGCTCTTTTTTTTATAAATTCCCTCAATTGGTCTTTCACCCCCCCCCCCACCTCCTTTGCCACACCTACACAATCAAGAATATAATATATATTTAATTAGAGTTAATAACATTAATTGAACATATATACTAATAAATACGTTGCAATACCAGAATATATGTGTATGGAATCTCAATATAATAGTATTCTTTCTCTCCCCTCTGGAATGATTTGAACTTTTTGAACTCTCTCAATACACAACACTTTTAGTTTAATATTCACAGTAATATTGAAAAAGAGAAATGATATTGATTAAATTCTCACATGAGAGAGAAACAATTTATATGAAAACAATAAAAATATTTATAACAAAGTAGTAAAAAATTATTTTATTGAAATATATTGGTTTCCAATCTATTTACAGTATGAATTCATTAAAAAAAATTGTAGATCGATAAAATATACCAAAAATGTTCCATGTACCACATACATAAGACATATTGGAAATTATCTCTAATTGTCTAAAAAAAAAAAAAAGATGACAACAAACGCTCTAATTCTCTATATATTTTTTAATTCATAGATATTGCAGCAAAAACATCAACAATAAAAAAATCAAATGATTAAAAAAAAAAAAAAGTGCTCCAATGTCATGCGCAGTTGAGTATTTATCTCATCTGGAAAATACCAATAATATAAACAATTTTTGACTGTGAAGTGTTACCTTATTTTGGTTGAGATGATTTAGCATTTTGTGTCATTCTTTTTTTATAAATATTACCAAAATGTCAACCAAGGCAACTAAGAAACGAGAGGAGAATTCATGTTTATACTCCAAACACTGGCAAAGTAAGTTTATTTACACGTAATCCTATCTACACTCGTATTTTAGCGCCCAAGTAAATGGCCGATAATTTAATTATTTCAAATGATCAAAGTGCCCAAAAGATTTAAATATACATAAAAAAACTAACTTAATAGATCTTAATTACATAAAAACAACTTAATAAGCCCCACCCCCATGCATGTCAACACACTTATGTAATACATCAATAATAAATGTCAGAAGATAATTTTAATTTGTTTTTAATCGGAATATATTACAACTTTCAAAAATAATTTTGTTAATTTACCATTTTTAAAACTAATAATTTTAAAAAGTATAAAATATATTTTTATATATATAAAATAGATAAACATTATTTTTTTTTTAAATTAAAAAATTGAATGTACAAATTTTAGTTGATAATGACTAATTTGTGGCTGACAATTTTTAGCAATAAAAAAGCTTGTATGACACATGTTATAAAAAAATAAATGGAAGGTATAAAGATGGGTTTTTATTGTTTATAGTTGAGGACATCATGGGCCCTCCTGATTGGTTGATAAAATCAAATCAATATAAAAAATAATATAATTTGACAAACGTTATTTAAATGTATTTAATTAATTATTTATAATTTTATATATATTTCTCTTTATCTTATAAAATTATTTGATACATTTTTTTTATTTATGAAAATTTGTCATGTTTATACTTTCCATCTATTGTAAAATTATAATTTCTAATTGTCTAATTCAAGTTTTTTAATAATCAAAAATGATTTAATAGAAAGACATCTTATTTTACAGTTTTTGAAAGTCGTCTGTATAACATTTACTTTACTGGAAATTTCAATGTTTACGTTGTTTACTAGCGTCTGCTATTTTGTTAAAGTTATTTTAAGAAATGTAAGCATTACAAATTTTTCTATATTTTATTTTATTTTTTTAAACACAAAACAAAACATCTACTGTCCTTAATGCAATTAAAAAATATATTTTATTTATATAATGTTATAAAAAATATATTTATGTTAAAAATTTTTTACAGGGTAATAAGACCAAAAACAAATAAATTAATAGTGTGACATTTCGGTAACAGCATTGTTACCATCATCAGACAAAAAAATTTTAATAAGAATAAATCATTTATTCTTTTGTTTAATGATAGTAACAATGCTGTTACCGAAATGTCAAACCCTATTTGTTTATTTGTATTTGGTGTCTCTTATATTATACCTTGTAGTTCTAATCTATAATCCAAATTTACCCTTTCAAATAACAGTGACCTTTATTGAACACCGTGAGATAACCAAGAGTGGAACAACCTCTGTCTCTTTAAAAAAAAAAAATAGATGACCGGTGACATTAAAGACTTTTCAGTTTGATAAAGCACAATTTGAATATCATATTATAGATACAAGAAAATAAGACCTAATCTAAATAAATTGTAAACACAAGGTAATAAGGCAAAATCCAAATAAATAGTGTGTGACGTTTCGGTAACAGCATTGTTACAATCTTCAGACAAAAGTACTGAATTTATTTATTTGGTCTTATTACCTTGTGTTTATAATCTATAATCCTAATCCAAAGATCAAATCCAAATATATATATGCATTCAGTACTTTTGTCTGAAGATGGTAACAACGCTGTTACTGAAACATCACACACTATTTATTTATTTATTTGTATTTGGTCTTATTACCTTGTGTTTATAGGCAGGGGATGTTGTTCAACTCTTTGTTACATTTTGTTGACTGTGACTGGAAGGTGATTAAAGTACTTCCTCAATGATCAATAGTACATTTTCTACCTTGAGAGACAGCCTAACAAACATCAGGTTATAAACGGGGGGTCGGTGGAAGGATGGTCTAAACCGTTTGTTTTCGGCCGCTACGACCCGGGTTCGATTCCCGCATTGGGCACTTTTTTAATCTTTAAAAAAAAAATTCTCCAATGCCCCCCCAGATTCTTGCAAAAGTCCAACCCCACCAACGAGTGCAAGTAACCAAACAGGGCTCTGGCACATTTGTAAGTGCAAAGTCAAACTGCTTTTTACATGTATAGACATGTGGTGCACTTATAGTAAAAGCAGTCGCCTACTTCTACCCACCATGATTATCATGGCCTGTACGACGTGTACTAGGGATAAGCAAAAAAAAAAAAAGGTTATAAACACAAGGTAATAAGACCTCTAATCCAAATAAATAAATAGTGTATGACATTTCGGTAACAGTGTTGTTACCATCTTCAGACAAAAGTACGAAATGAGTATAAATTAGAAACATCAGGTAATAAGACCAAATAAATAAATAGTGTGCGAAGTTTCAGTAACAGTGTTGTTACCATCTTCAGACAAAAGTATTGAATGATTATAGATTATAAACACAAGGTAATAAGACCAAATCCAAATAAATAAATAGTGTGTGACATTTCGGTGTTTATAATCTACAATCCAAATTGTGCCTTATTAACATCAGATTCTATTTGGTTTGAAAGACTTCTCAAGACCTACCTACAATTCACATTTAGGAAATTTTTAAAAAGATGGATTTAAAGTTTAAAACAGTCAAAGATATTAATCCTAGCATTCTGAACAAAGTTTGAATTCTTTAAGAAAAAGACATCTCCTTATCGTGCAACTGAATGTTGCTGATGGCTTGCGCCATCTATCGGAATAAATATCAACTATTTGATATTTATGTAAATGCATAATTTGGATTATAGATTATAAACACAAGTTAATAATTAACATTCAATACTTTTGTCTGAAGATGATAACAACGCTGTTACCGTAATGTCACACACTAATTATTTATTTGGATTTGGTCTTATTACCTTGTATTTGATATTTATTCCGATAGATGGCGCAAGCCATCAGCAACTTTCAATTGCACGATAGGGAGATGCCTTTTTCTTAATTTATGAACCTTATCCCAGTACAATGTCACATTTGTACTATTTTATCATTTTGAATTCTTTGTTTTTTTGGAGTTAGAATCCCTGAGTAGGACCACTTGAGTCTTCTTCTTCTTTCTTATCTTGTGGACCACTTGAGTGAAGGTTACAAATGAGATGATTGAAGTTTTCTATATTTGATAACTAAATGGAAGATTTTTAACAGAAATGTTTTCTATTAATCCTTCTTCTTCCTTCTTATCTCCACTCAATCATATTAGAGTGTCAAGTTTGTAAAGCTTGAGACTTTTGATGGTGTGCCACTACTCTTTTATCATATCTAAAGAGACAAAGGTCGCCTCTCCCGTCAAAATAGACGTCAAAACTAGACGTCATAAATTTCCATCTTTTATCATACTTATTAACTTTGACCTATACCCACCTTAATCCATTTTTTATTTCCCCAAGCATGGTTGGTTACCTTGGTATGTCTATCATTGCTGGGATTATCAGAATTATGTTGACAGGAGCTGGTATACAGTTCTCTTGAGATGTACTATTGCACATTGCAACAACCTCTATGAAAGGACACTCTTGCTAATGGACACCTCTCTATAAAGGATTAATTCTCTTCGCCATACAGTAGAACTACCTCTCTATAAAGGACAACACCTAATTTGCATAGCAAAAGTGTCCTTTAGAGAGCAAGGTGTCCTTTTATTATACTTAAAGTAGACAATTTGATTGGAATTTGAATAACTTGAATTGAAGTAGATGTTGAATACGATACTTTATTTATTTTTAATTTGTCTACAAGAAAATAAGATCAGATTATCCAATTATTGGATTTGGTCTTATTTTCAATACAGTAGAACTCTGTAAAGGACAACACCTAGTTACAGAGCCAAAGTGTCCTTTAGAGAGAGGTGTCCTCTTACTGGAGATTTGTGAAATAGTAAAAATAGAAATTTTGATAATAAAAACTGTCCTATGTAGAGGGATATCCTCTAGTGGGAGTGTCCTCTCATGGATTATGTTCTACTGTATCTACAAATGTAGATACTGAGCAAAGGTTTGGGAGAGCCTGGATCTTCCTTAGCAAATATCAGATTATTTTTTTTTCATTTGAATTTACCAAAAAAAAAAAAAATCTATCACAGTTGTTTTGGATATTTGCATATGTTGTCTGTATTTGAAGTTTTAATATCTTAGCATTCCTCTTTCCCTTTCAAGTCAAGCCCTCTCTCAAGGCTTTTTAAAATCAATTTTCCCATTCAGTAGATGCAAAAACATTTGTCATTAAAATATTTAATATATTTAAAAAAATATATGATAAAAGGTACACAATTTGGATTATAAATTAGAAACACAAGGTAATAAGACCAAAATCTAAATGAATATTTGGACTACACAACATACATATTTATTTGGATTTGGTCTTATTACCATGGTTTTTAACATTAACTGCTACGTAGAAGGCATTGGAAAAACTTGTCACATTAAATCTAAACACACATTTGACGATGAGTTGAACCAACAAACAGAAGAAGGAGGAAGATTGGTATCAAAGATTCCAAACAATTAAGAGCATAAAATCAAATTTAAACCTCTCAATAACACAAGGTAATAAGACCTAATCCAAATAATTTATTAGTGTGTGACGTTTCAGCAACAGTATTGTTACCATCATCAGACAAAAAGAATTATAATAAATAAAAATCATTTTATTCTTTTGTCTGATGATGGTGACAATACTGTTGCTGAAACGTCACACACTAATAAATTATTTGGATTAGGTCTTATTTCTTTTTTTTAAATCTATAATCCAAATTGTGCTTTATCACCTCTCAAAAATACAAGGTAATAAGACCAAATAAATAAATACAGTAAAACCCCTCTATAGTGAACCCCATTGGGACGGGACTTTTGGTTCACTATAGCCACGGTTTGGGTATTTAAATTTTTTTTTAGGATATAATTAAAGGGCATGCGCAAAAAAAAAAAAAAAAAGAGGCTACCTCTTAATATTGGCTGCTTTTTTTCCCCCTAAATTAACCTATTTCTATATATTAAAGCTGTATATTAAAATAAAAACAAAATCATGTGAAAATATTGCCTTTTTGATCAGTTCCTCTGATAATTTAATTAGTATAAATGCAACCTGCCCCCCCATATGTCAAAAAAATCCAAGAAAAGAATACCTTATTTATAAAAATTAAATAAAAACTTTATTAATAATATTTTAAAAGGTATAAAAATATATTTTAAATAAATATTATTATATTACAATATAGGATACAAAGGCTTACTTGAAGAAGTCTGTTATTTTTTTCTGCTTTAACATATTCCTCATAATGACACTGACGATAGCGGCAATAGTTGGGATTGATTCCTCTTTGTAGCATTTTTTTTTTATAGTCTTCTTTTTTGCCATATCGTAGAAATGCAACTTTTGCTCATTTTCATTCTCTTCCGAAGTTCCGCTTGCGATGTACCACTCTCAATAGCTTTTATGATGGTTAATTTCTTTTCAAGTGATATCTTGGTACGAGCGACTTTTTCTTTGGCACTTCCATTATATTTTAAAACTGGTTTTAATAATTTAATCATGTTTTAAGGAATTTTCCTAATGTAGAGTTAAGAAATTTAGTTTTCAATAAGGCATGAAAAATTTATAAAAGTGCGCAGTATAAAAATAGAATGTGAATAAAAACATCCAATGTTGCTAAATTCTTTGTTTTGATTTGCGATCTGTGAGCTAGAGCTCACACAAAATTTTAATTAGATTTGAAAATTATAATTTTGGAATTTTATAATTAAAATTAAAAGTTCGTTATAAGCATGGTATTTTTGATAGAATTTAATATTTTGGGACCAAAATTGGGTTCGTTATAGCGATAGTTCGCTAGTTTGAAAAGTGAAAAGTTTGTTATAACGATGGTAATTTTAATGGAATGGAATGCGGATTTTCGATGGGTTCGTTATAAGGGAAGGTTCGTTATAGCCATGGTTCGTCTTAGCGGGGTTTTACTGTAGTGTGTGATGTTTCGGTAACAGCATTGTTACCATCTTCAGACAAAAGTATTGAATGAGAAATTTTACCACAGCATGTTTTAAATAGTTACCATTATCAAGTGTGTAAACAAGATAATAGATAAGAAGAAGATAGTTATTTGAGAAACACAGAATATTATTCTTATAATTAGAAGTGGGAAAAAAAACCCACTTTTTTTTTAGATATAATTAAAAGCATATCTATAAATATCATTGATATTTCCTCTTTCTTCCATTCTGTTAATTGTAGCACATTTTGAATGAAAAAGGCTTCTTTAAATTGTCTATTAAAATAATTTTTCTCATAATCCAGTATCTTTGTGTTTTTGAGCATTGTGTATACTGTACAATAATCAGTCAAATAATGTCAGGCTTATACCAACAAGAATCAAATTGCTCAGTAAACACCAATTACACAATTGGAAGGATTGACCACAGTATTGTGACAGTGGAACATCTCAGGTCTCGTCATCAGCTAACGACCCTACTTAATTGGCAGTGGACAGCCATGCGCAACACCCGTAGGTCACGTGGAGTTGCATGGTTGATTGGCCTACCGTAAAATCTTTTGTTTCGGATGTCTCTGACCCCAGCAGATGGGACTTTTCTTTCTTTTTTTTTCCCCCCTTCTCCGATCTCAAACTCTTTTTGGAAATCGCGATTATTTATCTTGTATTTAAACCTATCTCTCTCTCTCATCCTATATATAAACAATTAAATAAAGCAATTTCTCAATCTCAATTGTTTTGGTGATGCCAACTAAATTTGTTTTGTGTTGTCTTAATTTTTTTTTAAAATACAAGGTAATAAGACCAAATCCAAATAAATAAATAGTGTGTGACGTTTTGGTAACAGAAACGTTACTGTATGTATATGTAAAACTATGTATACTATATGTAAAAGTTCTGTATTCAGTACTTTTGTCTGAAGATGGTAACAACGCTGTTACCGAAACGTCACACACTATTTATTTATTTGGATTTGGTCTTATTATCGTGTGTTTATAATCTACAATCCAAATTGTGCCTCATCAATTTTTTTTTAAATGAAATTTATTTTGTAGATAACATGTTGACCAAGTTGATAAGGTACAATTTGGATTATAGATTATAAACACAAGGTAATAAGACCAAATCCTAACAAATCCAAACACACTATTTATTTATTTGGATTTGGCCTTATTACCTTGTGTTTATGTTGACCAAGTATAAAATGATTAAATTTATAGACTTCTGCGAAGTGTGGTTCCTGTCAGAATCAGTAGCCAGAGTCTTAATATATTTTATAAATTAATTCCTAAACACAAGGAAGGTATAATCAGACTAAATCCATTGATTTGGTCTTATTACTTTGTGTTTATAATCCATAATTCAAATTGTACCTTATCAAATTAATTCCTACTATATATTTATACAGTAGAACAACCTCTGTAATTGGATACTCCCACTAAAGGACAATTCTCTAAAAAGGACAGTTTTCACTACCAAAATTACTATTTTTGCTATTTGTCAATTCTCTAATAAGAGGATATCTCTCCTTTGTGCTGTTTTACTTTTAATCCAGTACTAAATCTAAACTCTTGGAAATGGTATTTTGAATGTAAGATGTACATAGACTCTTCAAGCTGTTTGTACATACAGTCACCAAAAGTCAAACTCAACTTGAAGGTCGCTAACAACAAACAACAATTCATCATACAATTATTTATTTTTGAAAAATTTGACTTCGGACAGGTTTGACATTTTGATTTAATGTTTCCTCCTTTGTAGTTCCTTTAACACACATGGATTGATTATAGAAAAAGTGATAAATAGGAGGAAATTACAACAACAGATGGAAGGGGCACATTCTTAAAAAAAAAAAAGCCATGCAAATAAGTGAAAAGGCCACCGTACAAATAAGTGAAAAGGCCACCGTACAAATAAGTGAAATGACCACCGTACAAATAAGTGAAAAGACCACCGTGCAAATAAGTGAAAAGGCCACCGTACAAATAAGTGAAAAGGCCACCGTACAAATAAGTGAAATGACCACCGTACAAATAAGTGAAAAGACCACCGTGCAAATAAGTGAAAAGGCCACCGTACAAATAAGTGAAAAGGCCACCGTACAAATAAGTGAAAAGACCACCGTGCAAATAAGTTTAAAGGCCACCGTACAAATAAGTGAAAAGGCCACCGTACAAATAAGTGAAAAGGCCACCGTACAAATAAGTGAAAAGGTCACCGTACAAATAAGTGAAAAGGCCACCGTACAAATAAGTGAAAAGGCCACCGTACAAATAAGTGAAAAGGCTACCGTACAAATAAGTGAAAAGGCCACCGTACAAATAAGTGAAAAGGCCACCGTACAAATAAGTGAAAAGGCCACCGTACAAATAAGTGAAACGACCACCGTGCAAATAAGTGAAAAGGCCACCGTACAAATAAGTGAAAAGGCCACCGTACAAATACGTGAAAAGACCACCGTACAAATAAGTGAAAAGGCCACCGTACAAATAAGTGAAAAGGCCACCGTACAAATAAGTGAAAAGGCCACCGTACAAATAAGTGAAAAGGCCACTGTGCAGAATAAGTGATGAATCTAAGAATCAGCAGCAGACTGTTAACTCTACCCGTCTACCTGGTAGGTTCTATAATTGTTCAATCGGCCTAGATAGAGCAGACCTAGAGGTTGCCTAACTCCATACAGGTTTCAGGGTCTTTGCCCATCACTAGACACAGCCTCATTCCACCCAGTTGGCAACAAAAAACTTAATTATAGCCATGTTTAAATTACCAAATACAGTGGAACAGCAACTTTTGGTTATAACACAATTTTAAGGAAACATTAATGAATGAAAGTGTATTTTATAATATCCTTACTGCGATTAAAAAATATTGAGAGGGCTTGGCTCATCAGTGGTGAACCCTCCCAGTTGTAGATTAAATTGGCGAACCCACTGCGAGGGTTCACTACTGATTAGCCAAGCCCTCCCAATATTTTTTCATCTATTAAGGACAGTAGAAGTCTATCTTATTTATAAAAGGGGTTTGAATAACTTGAATTAAAGTAGACAATTTGGCTGGGGTTTGAATAACTTGAATTAAAGTAGGCGTTGAATTAAAGTAGACAATTTGGCTGGGGTTTGAATAACTTGAATTAAAGTAGGTGTTGAATTTTGAAGTAGACAATTTGGCTGGGGTTTGAATAACTTGAATTAAAGTAGACAATTTGGCTGGGGTTTGAATAACTTGAATTAAAGTAGGTGTTGAATTGAAGTAGACAATTTGGCTGGGGTTTGAATAACTTGAATTAAAGTAGGTGTTGAATTGGGGAAGACAATTTGGCTGGGGTTTGAATAACTGTTGAATTAAAGTAGGTGTTGAATTCATGTTGACAATTTGGCTGGGGTTTGTATAACTTAAATTAAAGTAGGTGTTGAATTGAAGTAGACAATTTGGCTGGGGTTTGAATCACTTGAATTAAAGTAGGTGTTGAATTAAAGTAGACAATTTGGCTGGGGTTTGAATACCTTGAATTAAAGTAGGTGTTGATTTAAAGTAGACAATTTGGCTGGGATTTGTATAACTTGAATTAAAGTAGGTGTTGAATTAAAGTAGACAATTTGGCTGGGGTTTGAATACCTTGAATTAAAGTAGGTGTTGAATTAAAGTAGACAATTTGGCTGGGGTTTGAATAACTTGAATTAAAGTAGGTGTTGAATTAAAGTAGACAACTTGGCTGGGGTTTGAATAACTTGAATTAAAGTAGGTGTTGAATTAAAGTAGACAATTTGGCTGGGGTTTAAATAGCTTGAATTAAAGTAGACAATTTGGCTGGGGTTTGAATAGCTTGAATTGAGGTAGGTGTTAAATTAAAGTAGACAATTTGGCTGGGGTTTGTATAACTTGAATTAAAGTAGGTGTTGAATTGAAGTAGACAATTTGGCTGAGGTTTGTATAACTTGAATTAAAGTAGGTGTTGAATCAAAGTAGACAATTTGGCTGGGGTTTGAATAACTTGAATTAAAGTAGGTGTTGAATTAAAGTAGACAATTTGGCTGGGGTTTGAATAACTTGAATTAAAGTAGGTGTTGAATTAAAGTAGTAAATTTGGCTGGGGTTTGAATAACTTGAATTAAAGTAGGTGTTGATTTAAAGTAGACAATTTGGCTGGGGTTTGTATAACTTGAATTAAAGTAGGTGTTGAATTAAAGTAGACAATTTGGCTGGGGTTTGAATAACTTGAATTAAAGTAGGTGTTGAATTGAAGTAAACAATTTGGCTGGGGTTTGAATAACTTGAATTAAAGTAGGTGTTGAATTAAAGTAGACAATTTGGCTGGGGATTGAATAGCTTGAATTAAAGTAGGTGTTGAATTAAAGTAGACAATTTGGCTGGGGTTTGTATAACTTGAATTAAAGTAGGTGTTGAATTAAAGTAGACAATTTGGCTGGGGTTTGTATAACTTGAATTAAAGTAGGTGTTGAATTAAAGTAGACAATTTGGCTGGGGTTTGAATAACTTGAATTAAAGTAGACAATTTGGCTGGGGTTTGTATAACTTGAATTAAAGTAGGTGTTGAATTAAAGTAGACAATTTGGCTGGGGTTTGAATAACTTGAATTAAAGTAGGTGTTGATTTAAAGTAGACAATTTGGCTGGGGTTTGTATAACTTGAATTAAAGTAGGTGTTGAATTAAAGTAGACAATTTGGCTGGGGTTTGTATAACTTGAATTAAAGTAGGTGTTGAATTAAAGTAGACAATTTGGCTGGGGTTTGAATACCTTGAATTAAAGTAGGTGTTGATTTAAAGTAGACAATTTGGCTGGGGTTTGAATAACTTGAATTAAAGTAGGTGTTGAATTGAAGTAAACAATTTGGCTGGGGTTTGAATACCTTGAATTAAAGTAGGTGTTGATTTAAAGTAGACAATTTGGCTGGGGTTTGAATAACTTGAATTAAAGTAGGTGTTGAATTGAAGTAAACAATTTGGCTGGGGTTTGAATAACTTGAATTAAAGTAGGTGTTGAATTAAAGTAGACAATTTGGCTGGGGTTTGAATAACTTGAATTAAAGTAGGTGTTGAATTAAAGTAGACAATTTGGCTGGGGTTTGAATAACTTGAATTAAAATAGGTGTTGAATTAAAGTAGACAATTTGGCTGGGGTTTGAATAACTTGAATTAAAGTAGACAATTTGGCTGGGGTTTGAATAACTTGAATTAAAGTAGGTGTTGAATTAAAGTAGACAATTTGGCTGGGGTTTGAATACCTTGAATTAAAGTAGGTGTTGAATTAAAATAGACAATTTGGCTGGGGTTTGAATACCTTGAATTAAAGTAGGTGTTGAATTAAAGTAGACAATTTGGCTGGGGTTTGTATAACTTGAATTAAAGTAGGTGTTGAATTAAAGTAGACAATTTGGCTGGGGTTTGTATAACTTGAATTAAAGTAGGTGTTGAATTAAAGTAGACAATTTGGCTGGGGTTTGAATAACTTGAATTAAAGTAGGTGTTGAATTAAAGTAGACAATTTGGCTGGGGTTTGAATAACTTGAATTAAAGTAGGTGTTGAATTAAAGTAGACAATTTGGCTGGGGTTTGAATATCTTGAATTAAAGTAGGTGTTTAATTAAAGTAAACAATTTGGCTGGGGTTTGAATAGCTTGAATTAAAGTAGGTGTTTAATTAAAGTAAACAATTTGGCTGGGGTTTGAATATCTTGAATTAAAGTAGGTGTTTAATTAAAGTAAACAATTTGGCTGGGGTTTGAATAGCTTGAATTAAAGTAGGTGTTGAATTAAAGTAAACAATTTGGCTGGGGTTTGTATAACTTGAATTAAAGTAGGTGTTTAAATAAAGTAGACAATTTGGTTGGAATTTGAATATCTGTCTTATCATTTCAATTCATCACTATACTACAGAGAATCAGCACATACACCCATGGCTAATACAGTAGAACCTCCCTGTAAAGGACAACACCTAGTTGCAGAGCCAAAGTGTCCTTTAGGTAGAGATGTTCTCTTACCGGAGAGTCAAAAATGGTAATTTTGTAAATGAAAACTGTTCTTTTTAGAGAGCTGTTGTCTAGTGAGAGTGTCCTCTCATGGAGGTTTTTCTACTATACAGTAGAACTCCTCAAATTCTGAAATTCTGAAATTCGGAAACTCCCAAATTCGGAAATATTGTAATGTGTTTTTTACATACAAAAAATCAATTTTCACATGCTTTTATTTTGTTGATATTTCAACATTATTTTATTTTATTTTATTTACTTTTACTTTTGCTTTGCTTTTATTTTATTTAATTTAATTTTTATTAGTAATTTATTTTTAATTTAAGTGTTTAATTAATTTACTTTTACCGATTATTTATAATCGCTAATTAGGGGTTTATCCCCTTTTTTAAAAGCTTAAATAAATCAACAGTTTCATTTGACCTTTGTGCTTAGTTTAGGATATTGTCCAATAAGAAGGCAGCATTATTACGTCATAAGCCATTCACGCATTTTTTATTGCAAAGTTGATTCACCTAAAGTTCAAATTATCAAACATTTTCAGACATTGTAAGTTTCAAATTCTTTTATTCAACTCTCAATTTTTTGCATTTACAAGTTTGTTCTTCAACAAAATGGCATCCAAAGAGGAGCGGCAAAAACGAGGCAAGTACCGAATTCTTAAGCTTGGTGAAAAGTTAGATGTTCTTAGTGACATTAAAAAAGGATTAAGCTATACAACGATAATGCAAAAGTATAAAATTTCTAAGACAACTGTTTATGATATAAAAAAGTCTGAGCTTAAACTTACAAAGTTTGTTGATTCTACCGAAAAAGATGTCAAAAAGTTTTCTCAAGTAAAAAATCTGTTATACGAAAATGTTGATAAAGCAGTTAACATCATTAATGAATGGATCGATATAGACCTTGATGATCCAGGTCACAATGTTCTTAGCAATGATGATATAGTTGAAGCTGTTTTGAGTGAAAAAATGGAAATCAGCAGTTCTAATGATAGTTCCTCAACTTCTGAAGACAGTTTGGAGCCGGATGTTCCCAGATGCGAAGCGTTGAAAAGTTTGGATGTTGCATTAAAATATTTGGAAAAGCGCACTGAACCAGAAATGCTTGCAAGCTACAACACCATCAATAGTCTTCGAACTATGCTTATGAGAGAAGAAGAAGCTTTGTTAAACAAGCCAAAGAAACAGACAACAATCAGCAACTTCTTTGCCAAGCCATAACTTACTTGGCCATCAATTGCATTACATACATAATAAAATATTTTACTATTTTTCATCGGTTTCATGCTCAAAACTCATAAAAGTCAAGGAACATTTGATTAAAAATCGTAATTAAAATTATGTAATGTACATATAATATTCAACCTAAAATTGTTCATATGCTTCAAAATCTTTGTCTCAGTCATCTAAATGCCTATTTATGCCACATAAATATTCACAAATCTAACTCTCTCAAATTTGGAAAATCCTCAAATTCGGAATACCTTGCGCCCCAAGTTTTCCGAATTTGAGGAGTTCTACTGTATTTAAAAAAAAAATAAAAAAGTGGAGCCTCATCACCAAAAGTACCCCTTCCTCTCAGGTTTCTCCATGGTATACAAGGGCAGGTTGTAATATGTTTTGCATTTAGTAAAAATTGAGGTTTGAGAAGTTACCCAAGTGGTGTGTGTGTGTGTGGAATTCCTCTCACGGAGAGAATTAACCTCCTTGAGGCAGTTGTTGCACAAGTTACTGCCTGGCCAAGAAAGCTCAGTGAGGCAACAGCCTCTCCTTCATTTGGAAACTGGGTGTCATTAGACCACGGTCACTCACTCCACTGCTGTTGGCTTAGTGCTCTCTCCCTATGTGGCTATAGTTAGTGTTCCCTAGAAACCTTCTTTTTAAATGTTTCTTTTAGCCTTCTGGTGAACATTCATCTTCTCTGGTGAGTACACACACCTTTCTTCTTTATTTTATTCTTAACCCAAGTATAGTAGAACTACCTCCTTGTAAAGGACACCTAATTGCAGAGCCAAACTGTCCTTTAGGGAGAAGTGTCCTCCTACTGGAGAGTTGCTAAATAGTAAAAATGTCAATTAACCAATGAAAATTGTCCTTTATAGAGAGGTGTCCTCTAGTGTGAGTGTCCTCTCATGGAAGTAAATGGAGGTTAAATGGAGCTCTCTGAAAACCTGGAAGTCTGTGACTTTGGTTCTTGTTGGGGTCACTGCTACTAACATGGAGTACAGTTGTAGCTGCGGAGAACAAACTACCTTCCTTTATAGCACAGTGTACGTACTGTGCTACCTGCTCACGCCACGATGAGACTGTAGAATACAAATATTAGTTGTACGAATACAGTGTTTATTCATAAAAGAAAATAAGACCTAATCCAGATGGATTAGGTCTTATTTTCTTTTATTATAATCTATAATCCAAATTGTGCTTTATCAGTGTTTATTCATGTAATGATTCCATATGCAAATTTTATTCTTAAAGAAATATTTATTTTAATTAGTATTGTACGATATTTATTTGTATACATTACATTTTCATTTGGATGATTTTCGCCCGAAGAGATTGTGAGACGCCCGTGTCTCAAGTGTAATGCGCGGCTTGCCGCGAGAGGGGATGAGATCCTTGAAAAAGATGGCCGTTTATCCCATTGAAATATCGGAAATAAAAGATTATTTATTGAATCCAAGATGTGCCCTTTATGAACAAATATGTAGATATGTATTAATTTTCTGATAGAAAATTAATTATGTAAAATGATTGGATGTATATAGAGTGTAAGAGGAGAGTGAAAGTATTTTATTTATAGAAATAAATGGTTTATACCTTATAGTGTTCGTCAAGTGCTATTTTTGTTAGGTAGAGAACACAACAATTCGTAGTAGTAGTATTGAAGGACGTTATTGTCTGAATGCTCGCCAAGCTTATAATCTCTTTAATAAATAAACTCATCGCTTTTACCTTTGATATCTTCTTAGCAATGATATCCGTCGAATCCTCCATTTGTAATGTTTGTATGTAAATATCTATAATTACAAAGAAAAGAATCTGTTATAAGTGGATGAAAGGTAACACTATGAAACTATTGAACACGGTGGATTAAGAAATTTAGGAGGTTTGTACTTAAATCTGGTCATCTACGGACAACGACAGAATGGTTTCAATGTTTTCCCACTATGTACTAAGTGTCAACCTGCAACCCCAAACTACATTATTGACTGTATTGACTCATCCATTGATGAGCTCTACTTATCCCCGACAGACACCATCAACAAGCTTCACAAGCTTGATACCCTGATATGATTGAGTGGAGATAAGAAAGAGGAAGAAGGAGTTTGTATCGTAGGCTGTTATTTCAACTAGTGTTCTTTCTCTGCAGTGGCTAAAAAGAAGATGAAAGGAGAGTAAGCAAACATCTATGGTCAGACCTCACTATAGTCTCGTCACTTGTATGTTGTTAATGTGTCTTTGATCAAGAATATTTTATTAATACAGTAATAAGGCACAATTTGGATTATAGAATAAAAAACAAGATAATAAGACCAAATATAAATAAATAAATAGTGTGTGATGTAACAGCGTTGTTACCATTCAGTACTTTGGTCTGATGATGGTAACAATGCTGTTACCGAAACGTCACACACTATTTATTTATTTGGATTTGGTCTTATTACCTTGTGATCTTAATACAATAGAACCTCCATAAGAGGACACTCTCATTGGAGAACATCTCTCTACAAACAACAGTTTTCATCATCAAATGACCCTTTTATACTATTTAGTAACTCTCAGGTAAGAGGACACCTAAAGGACACTTTGGCTCTGTAACTAGGTGTTGTCCTTTACAGAGAGGTAGTTCTACTGTATTTAGCAACTCTCAGGTAAGAGGACACCTAAAGGACACTTTGGCTCTGTAACTAGGTGTTGTCCTTTACTGAGAGGTAGTTCTACTGTATATAGCAACTCTCAGGTAAGAGGACACCTAAAGGACACTTTGGCTCTGTAACTAGGTGTTGTCCTTTACAGAGAGGTAGTTCTACTGTATTTAGCAACTCTCAGGTAAGAGAACACCTAAAGAACACTTGGCTCTGTAACTAGGTGTTGTCCTTTACAGAGAGGTAGTTCTACAGTATTTAGCAACTCTCAGGTAAGAGGACACCTAAAGAACACTTGGCTCTGTAACTAGGTGTTGTCCTTTACAGAGAGGTAGTTCTACTGTATTTAGACACTCAGGTATGAGGACACCTAAAGGACACTTTGGCTCTGTAATTAGGTGTTGTCCTTTACAGAGAGGTAGTTCTACTGTATTTAGACACTCAGGTAAGAGGACACCTAAAGGACACTTTAGCTCTGTAATTAGGTGTTGTCCTTTACAGAGAGGTAGTTCTACTGTATTTAGCAACTCTCAGGTAAGAGAACACCTAAAGAACATTTTGGCTCTGTAACTAGGTGTTGTCCTTTACAGAGAGGTAGTTCTACTGTATTTAGCAACTCTCAGGTAAGAGGACACCTAAAGAACACTTGGCTCTGTAACTAGGTGTTGTCCTTTACAGAGAGGTAGTTCTACTGTATTTAGACACTCAGGTAAGAGGACACCTAAAGAACACGTTGACTCTATTAGGTGTTGTCCTTTACAGAGAGGTAGTTCTACTATATTTAGCAACTCTCAGGTAAGAGGACACCTCTCCTTAAGGAACACTTTACAAGGAGTTTATTATACTGTAATACATTTTTTACCATTTTTTTTGTATTAGAGAAGTGTGTAAAGATCTCTCCCATCTTATATGTAACGGAGCTGGTGTTGTACCAATCTATTATATTGTTACATCAGGTTCAGCAGGTTTGTTGGCCTTAATTTTCTCCTCCTCCTCACCTTTCCCAAACCTGTTTCTGAACACACGGTGTTTAACACTTAAACTTCATAAATGTGATGGTCACCCCTCTCAACCTTCATTTTCAACTGTGATACTTTCATACTATTCTTTCTTTAGCTCCATATATACTCATGGACAAAACTTGAAGATTGTCTTTTTTTTTGGAAGGAGACTGAGGTTGTTCACACTTGGTTATCTCGTGTATCTTCAATAAAGGTCACTGTAATATCTTTCAGAGTTATTGTGGGATTTGAAAAAAATTGTTTTGAATGAAGTAGGTGTTGAATTTATATTTGGTTGAATTAAAGATAGGTGTTTTCTACTGTTTGAATATAACTTGCCAAAATATGCATGTGAAAACTATACTGATGGACAAAACTTAAAGGATAAGGAAAGTCTTTGATGTTGCCAGTCATCTATATATATATTTTTTTAAGGAGACAGAGGTTGTTCACACTAAGTTATCTCGAGTGTCTTAACAATAAAGGTCACTGTAATATCTTTCAGAGTTATTGTCTGAATCCCAATATACATGCTAAAAGGCACAACTTCCTTAAGTTTTGTCCAATCAGTGCAATTCTAAATTAATAATTAACAAAAAAAAAAAGAAAGAAACGTTGGTAAAAACGTTATCATAATCAGACAAAAGTGTACTGAATGTCCCATTTCTAATCCAAATTGTAACTTTTATCAGAAAAAAATAAAATCATTACAAAATTTCACCAAAGAAATATTTGCATATCTCAAGCAATATGCAGCAATATCAACAACAACCCGGGAAAACTAATGAATTTTCATGACATCGAAAAAACATTACCATCATCAAACAAAAGTATACTGAATGTCCTATTTCTAATCTATAATCCAAATTCTAACATTTTATCAGAAAAAAAAAATGATTACAGAAATTCACTAAATCCTTAAGAAATATTTGCATATCTCCAGCAATACGCAGCAATTACAACAACAACCGGGAAAACTGATGAAGACATATTGGTAAAAACGTTATCATCAAACAAAAATGTACAGAACGTTCCATTTCTAATCTATAATCCAAATTCTAACTTTATCAGAAAAACAAATCATTACAAAATTTCACCAAATCCTTAAGAAATATTTGCATATCTCCAGCCTGATGCAGCAATATCAACAACAGCCGGGGAAACTGATGGTATCTTAAATAAGGATGAGAAATGAGAGATTTAATAGCTCCCTCTTCCTTTAAACTTTCTCCACTTTCCCCTCACACAACTTCTCTCCTTGAAACACCCCCCCCCCTCCCTCTGATAGAATTACAGGTATTACATACAGCCTGTCTGACATCACCTTTCACTTAGCTAACTTGCCTGGTGGGTAGGTAGGCAGCTCCTACACTCTCTTCTCTTTTTTACCATTTTCTACCAGCGATAACTGCTTTTTAAAAAATGTTTTCCATTTTGATATGAATATAGTTTTGTTAGATATCTGTATTATCCTTTTTATATATTAAAATATATAGAAATACATGTGTACTATTTATTTTTATAAGTCTATTAATAAAATGGGTAAGTTTTTTTCTAATTATTATTGTTATTTTTTTGATGTTCAATTTTTAAAATCTTATTTTTTGTTGTTATAGTGCGTTGATATGGTACAATTTTTGGATTATAGATTAAGAATATATTTAAGTTTTGGTTCTTAGATAATTTTTTTTTTCTTATTTGCTATCTTGATAAATCACAATTAGGATTATAGATTATAATAAAAGAAAATAAGACCTAATCCAAATAATTTATTAGTGTGTGACATTTCAGCAACAACATTGTTTTTTTTTTTGTATTCTTTTGTCTGATGATGGTGACAATGTTGAAACGTCACACACTAATAAATTATTTGGATTAGGTTTTCTTGTATTATTTGCTATCTTATTTACATACTCCCTCTCTCTTGATAATATTTGATTATTTCAAAGTATTCTGTGATAATTTTCCTTCTAGAAAAATATAACGACGATTGAATAGGAATGTCTTATAAGAATTTTACACTCCTCTTCAATCATCGTTATATTTTGCTATTTTTATTCAACGCTGTTACGTTACACACTATTTATTTGGATTTGGTCTTATTACCTTGTGTTTATAATCTATAATCCAAATTATCATAGTTTTATTATTTATATATAGAGGGGGATATGCTAATATGGTTTTGTATTTAATGGCTGTTGTTGGTCTTTCTTGGAGGTGTGTGGTTGTTCATGGGAGGTTGGATTAGATTAAGACTAATTGTACTTTGTGCAGTTATTCGTAAGATGGGTCATTTACGGGAGGTTTTAATATATTGATAATTTCTTCTCTATATCGACAACTCTTTCTTCCTTGGTTGGATAGATTGAGATCTAATCTCTGAGGTTCTCCCATTGTTGTCCTGCTCCAGGCAATGAGGTAGGAAATCTCCTCCATTCAAGGAAATCCTCGTTGATTGTGCCCCCCCCCCCTCCTACACATGGTGACGGGGAGGGAGGTAGTTTTGACCTAGAGGACGTTGCAACACGTGGGACGAAGGGTTACTGCCTGGCCTTGCCATGGCTGCCCCACTAACCCACTCAACTCTGCCGACTGACTGACTCCACACTCCCCATGCACGGTGCCACCTACCCTTGGTTGCTCCTCCGTCCCTTGCTTCTCGCAGGTATTTCTCTCCTTTGGTTGTTTTTTACCGATAAGCCACAATTTGGATTATAGATTTTTGTTGTTTTTACCAATAAGTACAATTTGGATTATAGATTTTTGTTGTTTTTACCGATAGCCACAATTTGGATTATAGATTAGAACTACAGGGTAATAAGACCTAATCTAAATTAATAGTGTGTGATGTTTCGGTACTCAGGTATTTCCCTCTTTTTGTTGTTCTTTACTGATAAAACACAATTTGGATTATAGATTAGAACTACAGGGTAATAAGACCTAATCTAAATTAATAGTGTGTGATGTTTCGGTACTCAGGTATTTCCCTCTTTTTGTTGTTTTTTACTGATAAAACACAATTTGGATTATAGATTAGAACTACAGGATAATAAGACCTAATATAAATTAATAGTGTGTGATGTTTCGGTACTCAGGTATTTCCCTCTTTTTGTTGTTTTTTTCCAATAAGCCACAATTTGGATTATAGATTAGAACTACAGGGTAATAAGACCTAATCTAAATTAATAGTGTGTGATGTTTCGGTACTCAGGTATTTCCCTCTTTTTGTTGTTCTTTACTGATAAAACACAATTTGGATTATAGATTAGAACTACAGGGTAATAAGACCTAATCTAAATTAATAGTGTGTGATGTTTCGGTACTCAGGTATTTCCCTCTTTTTGTTGTTTTTTCCAATAAGCCACAATTTGGATTATAGATTAGAACTACAGGGTAATAAGACCTAATATAAATTAATAGTGTGTGATGTTTCGGTACTCAGGTATTTCCCTCTTTTTGTTGTTCTTTACTGATAAAACACAATTTGGATTATAGATTATTACTACAAGGTAAAAAATAAGACCTAATCTAAATTAATAGTGTGGGACCTTTTGGCGATATTGTTGTTACTATCATCATTGTTGCTATCATTCAGTACTTTTGTCTGATGATGGTAAACAACGCTGTTATCGAAATGTCACACACTATTTATTTATTTAGATTTGATGTCTTATTACCTTGTATTCCTTTTTTTGTATCCTTCATGGAGATTCCAGGTGGGTCTTTCTCTATAGGATAGACATCCTCCTTTGAGAGACCTCTTTCATGTGTATGTGATCTTTATTTTATGCTGCCACAGAATAATTATAGTAAATACTCAGTCGATAGTTTATCCACTATGGATGGCTATGTCACTGTCCCATTTTACCACATTCTTGTAAGATGATTCTTCTTCTTCTTTCTTATCTCCACTCAATCACACTAAGGTATCAAGCTTGTAAAGCTTGAGATTTTTGATGGTATCTGCCGGGGAAGAGTAGAGCTCATCAATGGATGAGTCAATACAGTCATTAATATGTCTTGGGGTTGCAGGCTGAGAATTGCACTTAGTACATAGTGGGAAACCTTACAACCATTCTGGAAAGTCATTGTCCGTAGATGACCAGACTTAAGTCTGGAAATCAAAGACTGTTGTTCTCTTGGGAGGACAGAACCTTGTAAGATGATTACTTACTGAAATGTCATATACAATTTATTTGGATTTGGTGTTGATACCTTGTGAGGAACTTTGGATAGTAAAGTTGGGGTTTGGTGACTTGAGTTCCTTCACTTAGTGATTTCTTTGATCTTTCTCCTCAACCTACTAGCTTCAGACATTAAGACAACTATAAACTTCCTATTCACTCCACAAGGTAATAAGACCAAATCCAAATAAAAAAATAGTGTGTGATGTTTCAGTAACAACACTGAACCCTTTCGGCAATTTCGCCAATTTAAATCACCAAACTGCTCTAATATTGTATTGGACTATTCTCTGCATATATATATATCCGTTACTTTATTCCAAAGAAGCATACGACTAAAACATTTTTAGTTAGCTTAAGAAGAGCTTGTCCGAAAGCTTCCTTTAATCAAGTGAATAAAAATAGTTGTGGTGTCTTATGATTTTTTTTGTAATTTGTCTAAATCTTGTGGTAATGAATTACCGAAACGTCACACACTATTTATTTATTTGGATTTGGTCTTATTACCTTGTGTTTATAATCTATAATCCAAATTGTGTCTTATCATCCCTATTTGCTATAGATAAAGAAATACAAGTTGGGGAGATATGAGCTGCTTTATCGAAGAAATTCTTCTCCTTGACTTGGGTTTTCTATCTTCTGATATATCAGGTCTCTCTCCACCAGTACAACTGTAAATATGTAAATTTGTCCTTTTTCTCTCTCCCAGGGATCTCTAGAGTAACAGTTCTCCATCCAAAGGTAACAAGGCCAATGAATAAGGTACAATTTGGATTATAGATTAGTTTTTTTTTTTGCTTATCCTTAGTACACGTGGTACAGGCCATGATAATCATGGTGGGTAGTTAGCCACTGCTTTTTACTGTAAGCGCACCACATGTCTACACATGTGAAAGCAGTTAGACTTTGCACTTACAAATGTGCCAGAGCCCCGTTTGGTTACTTGCACTCGCTGGTGGGGTTGGACTTTTGCAAGAATTGAGGGGCCATTGGAGCATTTTTTTTTTTTCAAACAGAAAAAAGTGTTCAATGCGGGGATCGAACCCGGGTCGTAGTGGTCGTAAACCAAACGGTTTAACCAGCCTTCCACCAACCCCCGAATAGATTAGTAAAACAAGGTAACAAGCCCACATCCAAATAAATAAATAGTGTCTGAGGTTTCAGTAACAGTATTGTTACCATTATCAGACAAAAGTGCTGAATGAAGATGGTCTGAATTTGTCTGAAGATGTTAACAACGCTGTTACCGAAACATTACACACTATTTACTTATTTGGATTTGGTTTTATTACCTTGTATTTATATGGTTATGTATTCAAAGTAAAGATGGTCAATTTTCTTTTAAAGATTTATCAGAGAGCATATATCTGTGTGAATAAATGTTATTTGATGAACAAGGAGAACCCATTGTTGATTTATTTACAAGTAGAAAGAAGGTTGGAGGGGGTCGGTGGAAGGATGGGCTAAACCATTGGTTTTCGACCGCTACAACCCTGGTTTGATTCCTGCATTGGGCATTTTTTTCTGTTTAAAAAAAAATGCTCCAATGGCCCTCGATTCTTGCAATATTCCAACCCCACCAGCGAGTACAAGTAACCAAACGGGGCTCTGGCACATTTGTAAGTGCAAAGTCGAACTGCTTTTCATATGTGTAGACTTGTGATGCACTTAGAGTAAAAGCAGTCGCCTTTTACCCACCATGATTATCATGGCCTGTACCACGTGTACTAGGGATAAGCAAAAAAAAAAAAGAAAGGTTGGTTCTTCAAGTCCATTGTCGGCATCAGGAGGGTGGATAACCATATTTGCATATTAAACCAGCACTCTGCTATGACACCGCTGCAGCGATACAATAAACAATGGGGGAGGGGCTTGACCCCTTCCTGACCAACCACTAGAAAGAAAGGGTCTTGACGTAACCTCCAAGATAAGGGGGGGAGCAATTAGCAAGTTTTTTTTTATCTATTTCTTTTGTTACAGTGGGACTTTGTCTTGGTCCAATGTCCCACATTTCCTCTCTCTGTACTTTGTATCTTTGACTCTGTGACAATCTGGTTTGGGATTTCTGTCTTGTGTAAAACTCTTAATACAGTAGAACAACCTCTGTGAAAGGACTATTTTTCTAAAAGGACTATAATGCACAATTTGGATTATAAACACAAGGTAATAAGACCAAATCCAAATAAATAGTGTTATTAATAGATAAGGCACAATTTGGATTATAGATTATAAACACAAGGTAATAAGACCAATTGAATAATATTCTGTGTTTCTCAGATAAATATCTTCTTCTTATCTGTTATCTTGTTTACACACTTGATAACAGTAACTATTTAAACCATGCTGTGGTAAAATTTCTCATTCAGTACTTTTGTCTGAAGATGGTAACAACGCTGTTACCGAAACGTCACACACTATTTATTTATTTGGATTTGGTCTTATCACCTAGTGTTATTAATATATTATATTTTATATTATATAATTAAATTAATATTATACACTATTTATTTATTTGGATTTGGTGTTATTACCTTGTGATTCTAAAAGGACATTTCATCTCTACAATGGACAAGTTTTCATTAGCAAAATGACCATTTTTACTAATTAACAACTCTCCAGTAAGAGGACACCACTCTCTCTATAGGACATTTTTGGTATGCAACTAGATGTTGTCCTTTTAGAGAGAGGTTCTACTTTAGTTCTGATATATTTATTTTATTCTCTCATTTAGGTTCCTACTTCTTGTTTGACAACCATTTTTAAAATGCCCCCAAAAAATATAATAAAGGGAAGAAAACACAGGGTAATAAGACCAAATCCAAATAAATCTATAGGATTTTTTGGTAAAACATTGTTGCCGAAATGTTACACTTGTTTTGTGCTTGTTATTAAAGTTTAAAACACATTTAAACTATATATATTTTATTCAATGAAGATCAAAATTACATAACCATCACAATTAATTATATATCATAACTATATAATATTAAGCCATCTATTTTCAGTTTTGTTTTCGTCACCGGTCAAATATTTTTATTTTCACAGACTAAATTATGAGATTAATTTATAAATGAAATATTATGCAAAACAAATAAACAACTATATACATCAATACTATATATTTATTTATATTTGATCTTATTACCTTGTAGTTCTAATCTATAATCCAAATTGTAACCTATCCTATTGAGGAATTCTAATAGCATACTAGACGTCAAACAAAATGATGATTTCTCATTCTTTAGTCATTGTCCATCATTGTGATGTTTCTTTGGAGCATAGGTCACCAACTACCCTGACTGTCACAGTGTAGAAGACATTTCTATTCACCAGGAGAGCTGTGGTGACCAGGTAGTTCCAGGTTGGAAGTATGGCTGTAGTCTTGTAGAAGCAGGACTGGGCTTTAAATCATCTTGGCTAAACCTTCCAACTATTAAAGCAGAATCACATAACCTATAATAGTTCCCCTCGTGGTTTTTACCTGTAGAAGGGATTTTTAAACCTGAAATCTTGTAAACTCGTTAATAATATAATAAAGAAACCTTGGAGAGATTTATATTTGATTAATTGATACAGAGGATTGTAATACATGGTACAGGTCATGATAAATCTGGTAGGTAAAACTGCTGTAAGAGTACTACATGTCTGTCTATGCGATAAAACAGAATAAGAGAAGAAAAGTTTCTTTATTAGACAAATTATAACGGTGCGAGCTTTCGGGTAAAAACCCCTTCTACAGGCGTGGTAGACGTGACACTATAACAATGTTATAACGAAACTTTTCTTCTCTTATTCTGTTTTATCGCATAAACAATACCGAGAAGATTATCACTGTCGTTATGTCTGTCTATACACGTGAAAAGCGAAATTCGAATTTTGCATTTACAAGTATGTCAGAGTGCCTCGTTTGGTTATTTGCATTCGCTGGTAGGGTGTTGGATTTTTAAAAGAATCGGGAGTCATTGGAGCATTTTTTATTTTTAATTAGGAAAAAAGCCACCAAAATGCTGGGTTTCCGATCCTGGGTTATAGCAGTTAAAAACCAATAGTTTTAGAATACTCGTCCACCGACAGTTCTACCAGCCGATACAGGGTAGAAGAGAAAATAGAGGTGGGCTCCTGGAGCATAAATCACCAACTACCCGGGTTGTACAGATACAGTCTAGAAATCTAGTCATGGGGGGGACAGATTGCTGCGGTGAACCAGGTAACCAGGTAGTTCCAGGCCGGCAGTGAGTCAGGAAGTAGGGGCAGGACTGAAGTCTTGTACAGGGTAACGTGAAGTTACAGTGGAGCCAGGAAGCTGGAGTGTAAACAACGTTGTGACGTCACAGGCTAACAAGGAAGTAGCCAATCAAACCACCAGCCACCACCACCGCCGAGGTAAACACATCACGCGACACGTTGTTTACAAACACAACAACCAATTAAAAAATGATTCATTTAAATACGGACGGCGTAGTTGATAATAGGTTGCTTGCTGTTAGAAAGTCTTAAGAAGATGTTTTAAAGTAGAATTTGGTGTCATCTAAGACTAGTGAGAGATTGAAACTTTTATCGTTTATATAAATATAGGGTTATATATATATATAGAGAGAGAATTGAAACTTATTTACATCAGGCAGGAAAAAGAGATAATTAACACAGTCGTATTGACATCTTGTCAATACAGGGGGTAAAAGTGCACAGTCCGCACTGTTTAATGATAATGAGTAATTTATAATGATGATAATGATTAGATTACAAACAGATATATACAACTATGTACAATATACATGACCTCACCGCTGCAGAGTTTGATGAAAGATCGTCAGCAGGTCTTCAGCGACACCACGTATTTCGCCATCTACAAAGAAAACGTAGATCGCGTACTTTCGATACTGAGGAGATGGCGTGGTCCTCGAGGCCCAGAGATAGAAAGTAATGGATAAACTAAATGTTTTTTTATTTTTGTTGTTTTTCGCGAGTTTCTTTTGAAAGAGAACAAAAAGTCAACCCGCGGGAAGAGTGTCTTGTAATACTGTCAAGACCTTGGAACCACTCTATGGGATTAAGATTAATCATAACGTCGCTTAGTAATACAAGTCTATATTGTAAGTTAAACTTACTTCTCTGGATGACATTTTTTCTCTCTCAAATGATACAAAGGATTATTATTTTTGACAAAAAAAGTCGGTGGACGAATGGTTAAAACTCGATTCCCGACAGCCATGAACCGGGATTAAATACCGCACTTTGTTTTAATATGTATATAAAAAAAACCTTCACATACAGTTAAACCTGTCTATAGCGCCCCTCTAAATAGCGCCTCCCTCTCTATAGTGCCCGATTTTAAATACGTAGTACGATTCGATTTACATTAAAAGTGACCTGTCTATAGCACCCCCTTTCTATAGCACCCTGGTGATTCCCAAGAGGGGGGCGCTATAGACAGGTGTAACTGTATATTATTCATTGTTGTAAATATCATAATCTAGGTTGATATTTTTGAGCGGTACCTAGTAAAGTTATTTTGGAACCAGATTATATATTTTTTGGAATTACAACGTGTTTCTTTTTTTTTAAATTTAAAAATGCTTTTTCACAAGCCGAAATCAGGCTTCTACAGACATACACAAGAAAAGTTTTCTTTTATTGAAAGACAGTTTCACGAACTTTCGAACCTCGCGGTCCTTCGTAAATTGTAATTTGCATACCTGCAAGCCAGCAGATTCGAAACGGTCTCCTAATAAAGGTAACTTGTCGCTCTCGCGTCATTTTTTTTCTTTCTTTTAATATATCTTCTCGAGTCCACGAATCTCTCTACTTGTCTATATCTACTCTCTCTCTGTAGGGGGTGATCTACCCTGTAAATGGTCACACTGTTTGTTTTTCTTTTCTTAAGTTGAAAGACACATTCGGGCTTTATAGTTCTATTCTTTATGTATAAATGCATTTCTTTATAATTAATTTATGCCTAACTGGCTTTGTCTTTATTGTTTGCGGAAGAGCATTGCTAGAGATATAAATATATGCAAATATACTGTTCCCCTAAAAGCTTATGTCCATAGTTTTCTAAAATACCATAACTAAGATTCCACCCTTCAGTGTAACATATATAAACAGAATCGTCCAATACAGTATTAGATCACTAAAATGCGGTCTCGTGGATTAAATTGGCGAAACTGCAGTAAGGACAATCGAAGTTTGAATCACGAACATTTCGTTATTTATAGTTCTTAGTTACACATAAGCCGAATAATAGATATGTAAATACACACGGAGTGTAGATAACCTAGAACGTCATATGTAAATAACAGAGAGTCAAACTTATTCAACTTTATACACCACGTGCTTCCAGTTTAATTAAAGTTCCGTGCTGTTGAAATATTGCCGGTTAAATTAAAAAGTTGGTAATTTGACTGGGATTTGGGGAGAAAAAAGGTTAAAGTAAATGGTGGTGTGAATTGTAGTCAACCTGAATTATAAAGAAGATATACCTTATATTTAAGTACCTTAAAAAAAGCCAGTTATACGTTTTTTGTCTCATAAAAAATATATATGTTTTTGGCCAGCAAAGATGCGCGGACTCTTCCATTTCGTACAGTCAATGGAGGATTCCATTAGGACAGAATTCACTCCATTCTTTTGTTCTTCGGCCCTATTATTACAGTAGGGAGTATTTTTAGGTTCGTTATTAAGGAAAGGTTGGCGTTTTAGTGAGGTTTACCTGGAATGTGAAGAAGTTGAATTAGCTCCAACATATCATTCTATCTCTGATACTTATATCCTTTGTTGAACTTTGAGTTTGGATCTGTAAGGAGTTGTTCATCGTGTGAGAGATGGAGAAATTCTCCTTTTTTCCCTTAAACAAAGATTTCTAAAACTATTTAACGAGGTTTACTTGGAATGTGAAGTTGAATTAGCTCCAACATATCATTTTTCTCTCTGATATTTATATCTTTTGTTGAACTTTGAGTTTGGATCTGTAAGGAGTTGTTCATCGTGTGAGAGATATGGAGAAATTTTCCTTTTTTCCCCTAAAAGAAGATTTCTAAAACGATTCGTATAATTGGAATTTCAGATAATGAGTTCCTCCCTCAGAAGCTATAGAACTAACTGACGGGCCTCAAATGTCCAACCCTCAAGTTGGCGTGTCTGCTCTAGCCGTATTTTTTATTGAATGCGAGACATGTGCGAGAATCGGCGGCACGCGATCTAGGTTCGATCCTCGACACGACCGTTTTTTTTTTTTGGTCTTATCGAACTCTAAACTCTAGGGAAAAGGTACGATATCTTGGTTACCTTTTACTCTCAGTGTACCACGATGAAATACAATCAATATATTGTTTGTTAGTGAGAGAATGTTTGATTTATAATCATTATATTTATTACTGGTTTAAATAATATATTAATCTGATGCTTTAAATATTGAATTGTTGACCTTACTTCTGATTCTTCATGTATTTTTGTTGGGAATTATTAGTGTATTTATACACTCATGGACAAAACTTAAGGAAGTTGTACCTTTTAGCATGTATATCGTGATTGAGACAATAATTCTGAAAGATATTACAGTGACTTTTATTGAAGATACACGAGATAACCAAGTGTGAACAAAATTGCCTCTGTCTCCTTAAAAAAAAAAAAACTAAATAAATAAATAAATAAACGACCGGCGACATGAAGGTATGGAACTTCCATAGGTTTTCTCCACGAGTGTAGTTTTCTCCTGGGTTAACCCAATAGATAATTCTTTGTTTATCTAAATTAAACGGCTCCTCGTCATATTTACCGTGTATCATAGTTAAGCCATCCTATTTCAGGTTTTTGCAGAGCTTTAACTTCTCCAGTAAGGTAAAACATCACTGTCGGGTGTGAGCACGTGTAGTTCCTAAAGGCCTATAGACAGGTAGATTCTATGTCACTGGAAGATAGGGGGGACCAGGGTGGAACACGCTCGACCGAGAGAGAAAATCGAGGCTGAACAAATTGACGTCGAAGAAAAAAAAAAAAAAAAACGCTACTCGAGTTTTTAGATGTCAAGAAATTGGTACCCCCTTCCCTCTTAGAGATTGCACTATTGTGTAAAAATGTTCAAATAGCTCGAAAATCGCCCCATAAATTCCTTTAGCAATCCGTGTGACGAATTGTTTCATATCCTATGGTGGGGACAAATATTCAGATGGATCGAAAGTTAGGCTGTGGATTCCATAGAAATCAACTTTTGTTACCTCAATGAACTGTATCCACAAAGGCGGGTAAATAAAATACTCAAATACCTCGAAAGATATATTAAATATATTCCTTAGTACAATAGAACCTCTCTCTTAAAAGACAGCATCTAGTTGCAAAGCTAAAGTGTCCTTTAAAGAGATGTGTTCTCTTGATGGAGAGATCATAATTGGGAAAAAAATATTGCGATTTTAGCGATGAAAACTGTCCATTGTGGAGAGAGAAGTATATATTTAGTGTGAGTGTCCTCTTATGGAGTATCTTTTACTTGTAATCATTGTCAACCTTTGTGCTATCTTAGTCAACTATATCCCTAATGGTAGGTGTAAAAAAAAAAAAACTCAAATGTCGCGAACGATTCTAAAAAATTCTTCTCCTATTACCAACTTTTCTATTCTTAAGGCAATCAATCCAGTGATCGGTCAAAATGGTCTTAAATATACGAGGTATAGAGACACATTATGTATATATTAGTGGTGACACTTTCGTCATTTCCCCCTCCCCCATCTATATCGAGGGAATTTTGGAAGATTAATGATGGTTAGAGGGTCTTGCCAACCGTACAATAGAGTAGCTAAGATATACTGTCATTAGAGGAGAGCTACGTTACATATGCCATTATTTGCATATGCCATTATAGGATATTTGGAAGATTAATGATAGTCAGAGGGATTTGATTAACCAACCAACTGTACATCAGAACATAGAGTAGCTAAGATATACTGTTTCTAGAGGAGAACTACGTTACATATGCTATTATAGGGGATTTGGAAGGTTAATGATGGTTAGAGGGACAAGATATAACCAACCGTATATACAATAGCTAAGAGATACTGTTGCTATAGGAAAACTACGTTACATAATGCCATTATTTGCATATCATCTAACATACGCTGGCCGTTATTCTCTATGTAAGATACCCGTTTGGGCGGTTATCTGCCTGTAAGAAGGGAAAGTTGGCCCATTCTTATCTCAATCTAAGAAGCTAGCTACAAGATCGATCCTTAACAAATGTCTTCCGAGATTATGAAATCCATCCTCTTCCGTCTCTCCCCCCCCCCTCTCTATCAGGGGCGGGGGTTGTCTCCCCCAAGGCCAACGCCCTACTTTCACTATCACGTAACACTCACCGACCCTGCCGCTGTGGGGAACGGACGGAGTTGTAGGTGAAGGTCGTTGGTTCTTAAGTAACCTTCTCCTCCCCTCTCCCCCCCTCCCCCCCCCCCCTAAGTGACCTTGGCCTTAACGATGAAGTAACCAGTTGTTCCCCCCCCTCCTCGTA
>CP092874.1:10786332-11076866 GCA_030710605.1 Cordylochernes scorpioides
TCAAAGAATTATACGGCGTATACACAAAGCAAAAAGAATTTTAAAAATCTGCTGCTGTCAATTTGCGGGAAAACTTGGGATCTGAGTACCCTAAAGAGACTTATATTATACAAAACAATAATTAGGCCAATGATTTCTTATGGATCGGAGATATGGTATAAATTGGTAAATAGGAAAAATATAAATAAATTAAATTAAAAAAATTCAATACCAAATGCCATTATGGCGCACGCAATCATATAAAACGACCAGTTCTAATTGTATACATAGCATAGCCAAGATGGCTTTGCTTAACGATTTTATTGAATCCAAAGATATGAATTAAATAATTTAAATTTAGAAGAAAAACAAAAATACAATTTAGATGTCCCAAGCATAATAACGGATTTTATTGAATTTAAAATGGCTACTTTAAATAACAACACAAATTAAATTTTTCAAAGCTTTTTCCCAAACAACAACCAAAATATTTCCGGCCAAACTTTCATAATTCTCAATTCATTTCTAATCATGGAATTTCCAAAAGTTTTCTAAAAAGAATTAAAGCGGTGGAAGACGAGTTGTGGACATGAGGAACAAACCTCAATACATCTTTTACTGGATTGTCCTGTTTTTCAAGACTATAGAATCGACAATAATTTAATAGTAACAGATCCAAGTATTTTCATTTCCAGTAAAGAAATGTATATCAAATTTAATATCTTCTGTATATATATTACAAATTATATAGCAACAAATATTTTTTAAGAAACTGCTAATTTATTATGTTGATTGTAAATATATTGCCAGATATTTCTTTTGTACAAAGTTCTCTGTTCTCGTTTTTTTTTTTCCTCTCTCTTTCTCCTTGTTAATATCATATGACTATTCTATTCACGGCCTACAATTATTGTAAATATGTATAGACAAATGTAAAGGCATACATGTATGACAGCGCAAGTGTCCCTAGGGGAACATAGCGCTTTGAATTGAAATAAATAAATAAAAATAAAAAGACGTATTATTTTGTATATATATTTATTGCATATATATTTTATAAAATTTTACACAAATAAATTTACTGGCAATGCGTTTCTTTTTTAAATCTCTACAGACCTTATTGCAATGATATGATTTAATGAATGAGAGGGCTTGGCTCATCAGTAGTGAACCCTCTCAGCGGTTTCGCCAAATTAATCTCTAGACCTCTCTACTATTGTATTGGACTGGTTTTGTTATATACCCTGCATTTTCTATGGAAGGCAGCTAAATGGTGTTTAGTGAACTATGGACATTTAATTTACTAATATATAATGGTTATGAAAACATGTTTTGCGCGGAAGAGCTTTGCTCGATGCAATACCTTGAAATTTATATGTATGCACCTCTACAGACCTATAAGCTTATGTCCATAGTTCACTAAACACCATTTAGCTGCCTTCCATAGAAAATGCAGGGTATATAACAAAACCAGTCCAATAAAATAGTAGAGCGGTCTAGAGATTAATTTGGCGAAACCGCTGAGAGGGTTCACTACTGATGAGCCAAGCCCTCTCATTCATTAAATCATATCATTGCAATAAGGTCTGTAGAGATTTAAAAAAGAAACGCATTGCCAGTAAATTTATTTGTGTAAAATTTTAACGATAGAGGGCAATAAAATTTAATTTACTAATATATATTTTATATATGTATTGAATATGTATTTTATATATTTATTGCATATGGTTTTATATATGTATTGCATATTGTTACATCAATTTTAATGTGCCTTACATTTATTCAAAATATTCTATGATATTTAATATTTATTTAAAACAGAATATTTAGATTAGCATCATTCCTTTTTATAGTTTCACTCCTTTTGTAATATTTATTGTACATATATCTTTATTGCTTATTGGGGCGGGAGAGGACCTAGACGAAGACTGCGGATCGCAACCTATGAGGAAGACAAGAATAAATAAACACAATAACTTTAAAAGGTAACTTATTTTTATTTAATTTTATTTATTTACTTTTAATATGGAAACCCGCTCGGGAAACGTATATAACACCAAGAAGGAAGAAACCAAGGTCGACGACCCTGCAAAGCTTCAACTTGGTGCAACAATTGGTAGAGATGCTGGTTTCGAACCAGTTGCTTTGAACCCCAATATAGAAATTCCGAAATATGGTGGGACAGAAGACCCTCGCCCATGGATAGAATCCCTCGAAGAGATTGGTTTCCTCTATCATTGGGCAGACTACATAATTGCACGTTATGCCGCCATGAACATGACGGGAAGCGCTAAAACCTGGTTGAATTTACACAAAGCTAGTTTCACGAGCTGGGAAAATATTAAAATCCGCCTCATTCAGGATTTTTCTTTGGACGCGAATAAAGAAGAACTTAGAATGAAGCTCAACAGAATGCAACACTGGAATGAACCAGCAATCAGGTTCGCGGAAGACATTCTAGTGTTGTGCAACAAGGTTGACCCCGCAATGGAAGAAGAAACAAAAATTGAACATGTTATTGGAGGACTGAAAAAAAGAGTACTCATTCGCGCTCTACCTGAACCCTCCTAAAACGACCGATGACCTTCTTGTCGTGTGCAAGAAAATGGATTCTTTTGACAAGAAGTATCGGGAACGTGTGGAGAAATCCAGAAACCTATATAACGGTCCACGCTATTCTAGACCCCGACAACAATCGAGGTACGTGCCGCCGACTGCCGCACGAAACTACCAGACCACTTCCAGGCCCCAAGCCCCTGTTTCCAATAATTACAAGAACGACTCCCTCCTACTCCCAGGCAGTATCGAAACAACTTTCCCCAGCCCTCTACCCCTAGACGTCCTTATAATCCTAACTTTGTGCCGAAACCAAACCTTCAGAGAAACACTTACAATAAAAGCCAAGAAGTGAGCAAAAATAGGGCGGAAGATGAAAGACCAATCTGCTTTAAGTGTAACAAGCCAGGGCACGTGGCCCGTTATTGTAGGGTCAAGTTTATAAGAACCCTAGAAGATGATCCAACAGATACCCAAGAGAAGGTCGAAGAGAAATGCCAAATGAATGAAATATCAGAGAAATCAGGACCTCGGCTTTATGCTGATGTATGTCATAGCACACAGACAAATATTCCTACCCGGAATAGATATTCCGTGTTGGAAGATTTAAACTAAGCGTCGCGCCTGAATCTGTCAATCAAAGCAAGTCGACCATAAACGGAATCAAGAAGCTGGACTCTAAATACAAATTAAAAATTAATGTGGACAAGATAGGGACTTTTGAAGCTTTGGTTGATACAGGTGCTGACCTCTCAGTGGTCGACCTCAGAACGGCCCTCGATACAGGCCATGGTATAAGTAAACTCGCAAAAATTTGTGCAGGACCCGATGGAAAAAAATTGGACATGGTAGGAAGTATATTTTTAAATATAAAAATTGATGACGAAACATTAGCACACAACTTTGTGATATTGAAAACGCATTTACGGACATTAATTCTTGGGAGAGATTTCCTTAAGAAAATGAAAGCGAAAATAGATTGTAAGCAAGAAACTATAAAATACGATTTGACGAATAATCATGAGGAAATCAATTTTGAAATGTTGAAAATAAAGAGTGCCAAGAATTCCATTGTACCGGAATGTTCCATTAAATTGATCAAGGCATTGGTAGAAACAGAGGATGGGGAATATATTATCGAGGAGAGCAGCAAAATGTTTCAAACAAATGGACTTCGTCTAGCAAGAAGCTTGATCAATGTTATAAATAGGGAAACACATATCTGGATAACTAATCCGTATCCTCGACCGTTAAAAATAATGAAAAACCAAACATTGGCTTTTGGAAGTAGTCCAACGAAAATAAATGTGAATCGAAAAAGAGAGGTAGAAGAGAACGAAGAACCTAGATTCCAAATAAACGAAAATCTTTCACCAAAGGAACAGAAGGAGTTAAAACAAGTTTTAGAAAGGTATGGAGATCTGTTTTCGTCGAGATTAGGGAGAACCAATTTGGCAAAACATCGGATAGACACAGAAGACGCGAAGCCAATTAAACACAAGCCTTACCGGGTAAGTGCTAAAGAACGAGATATTATAAAAGAGCAAATTGACGAGATGCTTACAGAAGGCATAATTAGGCCATCTTCTAGCCCCTTGTCTTTTCCAGTAATATTGGTCAAGAAGCGAAATGGTAAATACAGATTTTGTGTGGACTACAGAAAACTGAATAATGTGACAGTAAAAGATGTCTATCCGATCCCTAGAATAGACGAAGTTATGGATACTCTCCAAGGATCTACATACTTCTCAGCAATAGACCTCAGATCTGGATATTGGCAAGTTGAAGTCGAAGAAAGAGACAAGGAGAAAACAGCTTTCACTACAGCGCATGGATTATATGAATTCAACGTGATGCCTTTTGGACTTTGTAACGCGCCTGCTACCTTTGAGAGAAATATGGAGAATATGCTTGGAAATCTGAGATGGCAAATTTGTTTGTGTTATCTATAAACAGAATATTTAGATTAGCATCATTCCTTTTTATAGTTTCACTCCTTTTGTAATATTTATTGTACATATATCTTTATTGCTTATTGGGGCGGGAGAGGACCTAGACGAAGACTGCGGATCGCAACCTACGAGGAAGACAAGAATAAATAAACACAATAACTTTAAAAGGTAATTTATTTTTATTTAATTTTATTTATTTACTTTTAATATAGAAACCCGCTCGGGAAACGTGTATAACACCAAGAAGGAAGAAACCAAGGTCGACGACCCTGCAAAGCTTCAACTTGGTGCAACAATATGTATTTTATATATATTTTGCATATGTTTTTATATATGTATTGTATATGTATTTTATATATGTAGAGCATATGTTTTTATATATGTTTTATATATATGTATTATATAAAGGTATATGTATTATATAAAGGTATATGTATTATATATAATTTATTCTTTCTCTTTTCACATGTTTCAGCGTACTCAAGTGACTCCGACCTACAACACCCATTTCTCGATTTTCAGGAAGCCTCTTTAGATAACCACCTTGTGGGTTGTTGAGGTACAGCCTGCACTTCGCTGACGAGACCCGACAGCCCGAAACACGTACATGGTCGATTTTCCGGATTTATTCAAAGTAAATAAATTGGCCAATATCCTAGAGTAAACCTAAATCAACCTTTAGTTGATTTTTTCCGATAGAAGGCGCTTTACTATATTTAAAAATGCCCATTTGAGATGTCAGGCGTGATTTTAGTTCATTTATAAAATCATATATTATTTTTGGTGAATCACATATAATTATGTAATGGAAGGTATTTATCTCTGCTATGTAATTAAGTAAGGAATAGTAAATATAAAAAAAGGAAGGCTGAATGTCAACACCTTGTTTATTTATTTGAATTTTAACAGAATAATTTATGACATACATTTATATACATTAGTGTATGTATGTTGTCGTCTGCTGAGATATTTGCATATCCACACATGTGTAAATAGGCTGTGATTGTATTAAATATATCTAAATGATTATATAACGCCTCTTCTATATTTTATATTTTAGAGAATTTTAGCTTCTAAGAAAAATTCCTTAAGGTATAAATATATATGTATATATGGGGTATAAATTTACATATATAAATACATATGATATTAAGTAGCAGAGAAAATACGTGGACTTCCAAATTATCTGAGAATAATTCGCTTGACATTTGATATGCCAACAAATGTATTTTCTTGTTTTCGACAAAAAAAAATAATATTTCAATAAATATACCTTCAAAATGTACTTCAAATTTCAAAACATTTATACTCGATTTACTTTTTATTTATAAATAAAAATAGTAAAGAGAAGAAATATCTTTTAAAGCTCTTTTCTACGAATTTCAATTTTTTTTTCTGGTCGAATGGCAACTTGTAATAAATCCATTTTAAAATGGTATTTATTGACTTCGACAAATGAATCAATCACTGAGATAAATGGACGTAATCAGGCGAGCGACAATCAATCAAATGAGATACTTCTGACGGGGCATCAAATTCGTCTGCTAAATCTGAAATCTTCGTCTGCAATACATTATTTCACCACAGAGATTTTTTGTTCTTTTATTTATTTATATTATTTGAGACCTTTTTCACAATATATTAAACTGTACTTTGTTTTTTAAAGATCAATCCCTATATATATAAAAGTCAGTGTATGTATGTATGTATGTATGTATGTATGTATGTGGGTATCTATGTCGGCTATACACGTCCACAATACGTAACTAATCTGACTGAAATTTTAACAGTATATAGAGTAGAATCTGAAAAAAACTTATAGTGAAAATTTCAGGTCTCTATACCGAATATTCTTCGAGTTATTTGCAAATTGCGTTGCAAATTTGCCTTTTCGCTCGCAAGCAGCGCCTCTAGCGGTTAAGATGGGAGGTAATATCAGCTGACCTAATGTACATGTAAAACGTGTTTTGACAGGACATAGAGAAAAATCTGGAAAAGATATTTATCGGATTTTTAGCCAATAAAAAATAAAATTGACAGGTTCTGTGCAAAAATAGTTGTTTTTTTTTTTTTAGTCAGAAAATGATGATGACAATATTGCTGTATCATATTTGATTATCAGATACAAAATTATATCGGGAAAAATTCCAAAAAGCTGAGACCACGGGCGAAGCCAGTTCATTTTTATTGTGCAGGCACAAAATTCTAACAGAAAAACATTCATTCGAACAGAAGACACAAAGCCAGATCATCTCTTTATAAAAATATCGCTTCTCTGACACAAAGTTTGGAGCGGGACTTTTCACAAGAGTGACATCCACGGCCCCAATTTATAATTGTAACAAATAGTATTTGAATAAAAACATTTAATCGGGTAAAACCCGGGCGTTGCCCGGGTCATTCGGCTAGTTTTAAGAATAAAATTAGCATAATTTGTATATATTCCTTAGTTGCATATATGGGATTAGAAATTTTTCAACGCCATTTTTATTATAAATTCAAAATAATTAAATTACATATCTATTTCAAAGTCAATCCTTCCTGCGATGATGCAAATAAAATATGTGGGAAGGCCTTGCTCATCAGTGGTAAGCCCTCTGGCGGTTTCGCCAGTTTAATTTGCACCTCTTGCCAGTTCTTTTCCAAAATTTATTTTTCGTTATAGAATTATATAATTATTAGGAAAAAATATTTTAAATAATTAATTAATAATAGCGATAAAATATTTTAATCAATATATAGACCCTAAATTTGATACTTTTTTGAAGGTAGGAGAGTTTGAACGGACATTATCTAAAACACACAATGTTTGTGGCACAAATATTTAAGAAAATATAAACCGAGTGATTCCTCGGAATTTACAATGTTAAAAATCATTACATATTGTTGCACCAGGTTGCGGCTTGGCAGACTCTTCAACCTTGATTCTCTCCTGTGCCGGGTCTTGTATCTTACCAGAGCGTGTTTCAACCATCCTACAAATTTATATAAGTGGAGATAACTCTACTTTAAGTAGCCTCCAGAATCCTTTATTTATTTCTCACATCAAAGAGAGCAGTGAAGTCACACGTGTACCTAAATACAAATGGTGATTCTATAATACATATATTCTGTTTATAATATTCTGTTTAATAAAATAAATAAATATAAAATATAAATTTTAATTTAAAATATATGAAAAATAATATTACAAATTAAAATAAAATAGGTTCATTAGCCATGATGCAACAATATTGTAGCGTAGAAATCTTTGTATATCTGAAGATGTGAAAGTATTTATTGATGACATCACCACGACCAGACGACAATTATTAACAAATTAACCCCCCAACTATCTACAGCTAGAGAATATCGAGCAAACAAGCTAGGTAACTAAATGATGATTTAATAAATAATAAATCTGTTTCAAATATTTTCATTGAATAATTAAATTAGAAACTATTATAGACGCATAAGATTCTTTTTGAAATGAAACAATTTCTACTGCCCTTACTGCAATGGAAAAATTAATGGGAGGGCCTGGTTCATCAGTGGTAAACCCTCCCAGCGGTTTCGCCAGTTTAATCTACCATACCGCTGTTATATTGCATTTTGGAACTTCCTTTTGAAAATTATTTCTTCGCCACAATATATATGTTATAAAATCAAAAATGAATGATTTTTCTGTTATATTCTTGATCATATGTTGAGGATTATGGTAATGGTGATGCAGTCGTGGCTAAAATATTGAAATACAAATAATAATGGTTTTGATCAGAGGTTGCTTTAAATGAGCTAAGAAATATATAAAAGAACATAATTTGATTAAAATAATGTCTGGCTTAAGGCGAGTAGAACAAGGAAAACAAAAGATTATTTACATAATGTACAAAGGTTTTGAGCCGGCCATCGGGGAACAACAAGAATGAGTTTTTATAGGGTAAGCGTGACCTCTGGCGGTCGATTTAAATGAGTATTTAAATCTATGAAATATATAATTTTTTTTAAATAAAATAATATTTTAATATAACACATATATATAGACGTATCATTTGAGTATTTGACAACGATAGGAATTGTCACATATATGGACACAAAGGTGACAATACATTGTTAAAGAATAAACAAAAAGTTTGTTCAAAGGTTTCGTACAAAATAATTCTTGAAGAATGTGTCGTGTGAAATAACTAACACCTTTTTCTGTTCTAAAGAGACAAAGGCCGTCTCTCCCGTCAAAATAGACGCCATATACACTTGTTTATTTGTGATCTGTTTATAGGGTCCGTGTTAGAGAGAAGCTTCAATCACAGCCAAACATTTCTCCCAAATAAAAACCAACACCAAAAATGTAATCCATCTTACAACGCTAACTGGTGAACTAAATGGGAATTTTGGCGGGAAGATATTGATCTAAAGAGACATGGGTCGCCTCTCCCGTCAAAATAGACGTCAAAACAAAAATAGATGGCGTCTAGTTTTGACGTCTATTTTGACGGGAGAGACGACCCTTGTCTCTTTAGACTAACAGATGAATTATTGTATTTCATTCTTTGTATAGAGGTACAGTAATTATCTTACAGAAACTTAAGCTGGTTTAACTACACTAGGGTGTCCAAGTGTCACCTTGGAAGTATGGAAGTGTTTACTATATCATAAAGATAGAGGCTGCCTGGCCGGCGGCATTCATATTTATATGTAAAATAAAGATACTTCGGCCAGTAAATCTTTTTCTATATGTGTATTGAGGTGTGATGTACTTACAGTATAGCTTGTCACAGCCCACTTACCTACCTGGTATCTCATATGTAATGTATAAATTCTGGATAAGCATCGATTTTAACTATGGCTACAACATGGAGTTTGACTCAACTTTTTGATATTTTTTATCTAAATACTACTATACATTCAACCAGCATGTATCATCCATCCACCACGCACATAGATTTTCAAAATTTTGATTTTCAAACAGAAATAATGTAGAATATTTTTCTCTCAGTATATAGTAGGTATTTAAACTATGTATATAATAATGTGTACATAAAAAATGTATTTATTATTAAGTTGTTAACATGATACTCCTGTTGAAGGACTGACAAGTCTGAAAACTTGAAAATAAAAAGTTTCACAAGAAACTTAACCCTGGAAACTTTATTTATTTTATAATAAATACTACTGTTCTGTCCTTATAGGTGAGAGGTAGCCAAGGGTGAGGTGTCGAGGATAAGGCAAAGACGGACTTCCGTAATCTTCTTTATTACCTAAAGCGACTGACTGCCGTAGCTTAAAACTATCTCTATTTATATACACAATTATACAACAACTAGTATGCAAAACAGGATATTTGCATATCCATAATTCGATATGCAAATACACTACACCCTCCCCTCCTAATAATAGTGGAGTCGGTCAGGTGGTTTCCTGGATCGCTGGGGTCTGGGGCTCCGGCTCGGCACTTTTCCTCCAGGACTCTGGTTGTCTCCAACTGGTGCCAAGTCCTGCCTTGTTGACCGCGGCTTCTCTCGCTGGGGTCTAGGGCTCCGGCTCGGGACCTTTTCTCCAGAAACAGCAACAGGACTCTGGTTGACTTCAACTGGTGCCAAGTCCGGCTCTGTCGATTTCGGCTTCTCTGCCGATTCCATTTCTGGCAGTTTCCTCTCGGGGATCTCCAGGCCACTTTGAGAGGTCTTCATCTCAGGATGGTTTTCCAAGGTTTCTGTAGATGTACTTGGAAGTACTAGCCTTGGATCTTTCCGTACTGCAGCCTCTGGTTTTTCCTTTACAGGGCGCAACTGGTTTATGTGTCTCTTGAAAGATTGGTCCTCATACCCTATTAGGTAGTGGCGGCAACTTAGGAGTTTTAGTATTGTGCCCTGCTTCCACTTTGGTCCAGCAGCATAATTCCGGAAATAAACATCTGAACCTATGCTGAAATTCTCTTGTTTCTTTAAGGCATCATGAAACGCCTCTCCTTTAAACTCCATTTTAGGCATTAGATTTGAAAACCTTGTTTTCAAACGCCTCTTCATCAAAAGTTCCGCCGGCGATTCCTTCATCACTGTCTGTGGAAATGCTCTCTGAGCTAATAAAAATCTTTCCAAGTTTGTCTCGAGGCTATCCTTTCCACTGTTCTTCCTTAATGAGGTCTTGAACTCTCGCACATAGCGCTCTGCTAATCCATTTGTGCTTGGATTGTATGGGCTTGTTTTTGTATGTCGGATTCCGTTCATCTTGGTGAAATCCTCAAATTCCTTGGAGACAAACTGTCGCCCATTATCCGTCACCAATAATTCCGGCAGTCCGAACCTTGCAAACACCTGCCTAAGATGATAAATAATGGTTCTGCTGGTTATCTCTTTCAGGATGAAAATCTCCAACCATTTTGTATAGGCGTCTACTATGACCAAAAACATTTTTCCCATAAAAGGGCCGGCCAAATCCATATGAAGGCGATGCCAGGGTTTCTCGGGCCAAGTCCATTCTGAAATCGTTGAGGGAGGCATATTCGCAGATTCCTGACAGATGGTACACTCCCGGGCCATATCTTCGATGTTCCCATCTATTCCCGGCCACCAGAAATATCTCCGTGCTATCATTTTCATTCTTACTATCCCAAAATGCATCTCATGGAGATCTCTCAGAATCTGCGATCTCAACTTGGGAGGAATTACTATCCGTTCCCTCCACTGTAAGCAGCCAAAATCCGCACTTAGTTCATTCCTAATCTTGTAGAAAGGGAACAACGGATTTTCTTTCGAGATCTTTGGCATTTGCCAATTGTCTTCCTGGACATTTCTCAAAACAATTGAGAGGATCTTGTCTCTTCTAGTTTCAAAAGCTACATCCCGGAATGAAAAAGGCACTTCATTCATTTTTCTCAGAAGCAAGACTTGATCTTCATCAATAGACTCTCTCTCAACTGCTTTTAAAGGTAACCTTGACAAAGCATCTGCATTTCCGTGGTCGTCAGTCTTCCGAAATTCAACTGAGTAATGGAAAGCACCCAGCTTTAACGACCAACGCTTAATCCTAGACGCCGCACATACTGGAATCGGTTTGTGAGGTGAGAACAAGTGCATAAGCGGCCTGTTATCCGTCACCAACACAAACGAGCGTCCTAGGAGGTATTGCCTAAATTTTTCACAGCCATAAACAATACTTAAAGCTTCTTTTTCAAGCTGGGAATAATTTTTTTCAGCATCTGTAAGTGTTCGCGACGCAAACGCTATTGGACTCTCCTGCTTATTTTTGTCTCTGTGACTAAGCACCACACCAAGTCCATAGCTTGAGGCATCGCATGCCAGTACCAGTTCCTTCGTTGGATCATAGTGTGTCAATACTGACTCATTGGTCAATAATGATTTGCATTTCCTGAACAATATCCGATGTTCTCTTGTCCATTTCCAACGAGTATTTTTCTTCAATAACTTGTAGAAAGGAGTCAATATATGAGATATACTTCTTATAAATCTGGCGTAGTACATCAACATTCCGATAAATGATCGCAACTGACCAATGTTCTTGGGTTCTGGAGCATTAGAGACTGCTTGAATCTTGTTGCTCAATGGATGCAGGCCGTTCTTATCAATTCGGAAACCCAAGTATTCAACCGAATCAACCGCGAACCTGCATTTGTTTTTATTCAATTTCAAGCCTTTGTCCTCTAATCTTTTAAATACCAACTCCAACTTGGTTTTATGCTCATTTGCATCTCTACCTGACACCAAAATGTCGTCTATATAACATGCCACTCCTGGTATGTCAGCAAAAATGTTGTCCATCAACCTCTGGAATTTGTTCGGTGCTACTGCCACACCATAAGGGAGTCTTTTATATGCAAACAATCCCTTCGTAGTATTTATATTTACTACTCCATTGGCTTCTGCTAGCTCTACCTGCAGATAGGCCATTGAAAGGTCCAGAGTTGAGAAAACTATACTACCCGATAATTTAGAAAATATCTCATCTATCGTAGGCAATGGGTATTTATCCAATATAATTGCCCTATTTGCCGTACTCCTAAAATCCCCACAGATTCTAATTCTGCCATCCTTCTTCAAAACTGGCACTATGGGTGCTGCCCAGTCGGCGTAATCAAGAGGCTCTAAAATTCCTTTATCTACCATATCCTCCAATTCATCCTCTACCTTTTTTTTCATAGCAAAAGGCAGACTTCGAGCCTTACAAAACACTGGTGCTGCATCCCTCTTAATGCAAATATTTAATTTCACATCCTTTAAGCAACCTAGATCATTGTTGAGCAGATTTGCATAATTTTCAATCAACGAGTCCATGCAAATTTCCGAAATTTTATTTACATTTACATTTAATAATCCACTGTAATTTATATCCAAAAATTTTAGCCATTCCCTTCCTAGCAACACCTCTGGGAAACCTTCATCAACCACTATCAATCTAAGTTTCCTTCCGGCTTCTTCAACAAAAACGTCCCTTTCTCCTACTAACTTGATAGGATTATTGCACAAGGTTTTTAGATTCTTCGAGGTAGGAAATAATTTCACTTTCCAGAATTTCTTGAAGATGGTCTTCGGCATCAAAGTTACCGGACTTCCAGTATCCACTACACACTTCAATACCTTTCCGTCTAAAGTGAGCGTAACTTTAGCCTCCGTTTCACCCTTGAGGGACAGTATCTGTTCATGCACATAGCTATTTTTCTGTGCATAATTTGCCGCTTTGCATACTTTACTTAGATGCCCAATCTTTTTGCACTTATAACAAGCCTTTGACTTGTGTGGGCATGCTGGCGCTAGGTGGGAATTTCTTTCACCGCACCGGTAACACCTTTTTACTCCTGCCGTAGGACTATATTTCTGCACAGGGGTATGCCTCTCCCTTATTTTTCTTCCCGGATGCGAGGTCACTTTGCCTATGCAATTTCCATGCAGCTCACTAGCATCTTTTTCGGCTAGCTCATACGAGACTGCGATGGCCAACACTCGCTCCAGCTTTACATCATCCTCTTCTTGCAAGAGTCTCTTCTGGAGGGCCTCGGATGACAAGCCTGCCACGAATCTATCACGCAGCATCATCTCCAGCATGCTGCCAAATTCACACTTTGTGGCGAGGTGCTTCAGCTCCCTTAGATACTCGGAAACCGTTTCATTTTCTTTTTGCACCCTTTTTAAGAATTTGCATCGCTGAGGGATTACTTTTGGCTTAGGCTCAAGATGTTGCCTTATTTTTTTTATTATTACTTCATAAGACTGTTCTTTTATCTTCTCAGGGTAAAATAAATCATTTCCCAGTTTAAGAAGTTCAGAGTTCAATAAACTTAACAAGATTACGACCTTTTTCTGGTCACTTGTTTCATTTGCTTCGCAAGCCGCCTCAAATCGCTGTACGAAGATTTCGAAGTTTTCTTCTTTCGCATCGAAAACTCTGAACGGAACAGCTTGATTAATCGCCATTTTTCCTCAGTTAGATGCTTTGAGTCAGACGTAGGTCCGCTTTCTTAAAACCTCGTGGTCGCTCCCGTAGACACGTACCAGTAGTTGCACACCTCGTAGTAAGTACCGTAGCTTCCTGTAGATTTTCTCGTCGCCAGGTTTGTTCTGTCCTTATAGGTGAGAGGTAGCCAAGGGTGAGGTGTCGAGGATAAGGCAAAGACGGACTTCCGTAATCTTCTTTATTACCTAAAGCGACTGACTGCCGTAGCTTAAAACTATCTCTATTTATATACACAATTATACAACAACTAGTATGCAAAACAGGATATTTGCATATCCATAATTCGATATGCAAATACACTACAACTACTATGTAAATAATGCTATGTAAATAATGTCTGATTAAAGAGTTTTAAAACGTACGTGTGTAGACATGTGGTGTACTTACAGTACAGATTGCAACAACTATCTACCCACCATGATTATCATAGCCTGGTACTACACGTTGAGATAATAACAAAACAAAAATTCTTAATAAAACCATATCTAAAATGATACACGGAACCATTTATGGGCAATTATGACATTCTGCAATACGGGGGTTGGAATGAACAAATTACATATTTCCCCCTCTATCAAACTCAATTACATATTTACAACTAATGTGCACGATATCTCGCCATTAGGGATTCGGTAGTAAATATTTCACATCCCATTCCACTTCACAATAATACAAAAATGAGGCAGGTTTTTCCACATAGTGGTCAGTAGTCGTATTTACATATTTCTGCCTGTCCTGGAGGGGAAATTCGAGGGTATCTAAACCGAAACACTAAACTGTACTTTAAAAGTGTTTTAAAATAGTAGAGGAAAAAGAAGATCGGCGTGATGCTATAAAACGAAAAGACACCTCCTGATTATGCAACTGAATGTTGCTGATAGCCTACTGCCATCTAACGGGAAACTATCAATTGCGATAGAAACTGTGAAGGGCCTCTTGGTGTGACATCAAGCCTGCACTACGTTGACGAGGACCGATACCAGAAACACGTATGTGGTCGGCAAATATTGAAGAAAGGGATAATTGACTCACATTTCTATTTTCGATTGGCCATCACCCAGTTGCACGATGTCCTTCTGTAGATAAAAGATACAAAAATGATTTAAAGTGACATTTTAGAAAGATGGGTATTGAAATTCCATTGGAGATATGGCTGGGGGCGGGAATAAAATGGCCGTACATGGACTGCTGCATGGGGTGGGGTTATTTTATTTATTCTTTCCTTTATTCCATTTTTATGTGATAAGTACTTATATATAAATTTACATATCCAAAAATATATAAATTTACATATCCAAAATATGGAAATTTACATATTCAGAAAATAAAAATTTACATATCCAGAATAGAAAAATTTACATATCCATAATAGGAAAATTTACATATCCAAAATGGGAAAATTTACAAAAAAAGGTTTTTAAAATGGAGAGAGAATGATGATAAACAACCCCGCCAAAATAAAATCTTCAATCAATAGTCAACGGTCAATAAACAAATTAAAATATTCACAGAGAATATTCGCTGATAAAATAGACGCGATGAAGAAGCAAAGAAAAATGTGTGTGTGGGATCTAACTTTTTTATATAAATAAATTATTGACTGTTAAATCCCGTTAATTAGCATTAATGGAATATAATCAGATATTGCCGGCTGCACTTTACGTCTGACAGCTACTCAGCATGTTGACAATGGAGGGAACTCGACGCTGTCGAAAACTTTTTAATTAATTTTTTCATTATCTTTATGACTAGATAATAGAGCTGGAGTGGATTCCAATAGTGAAGTTGTAAAAAATTGAAATATTTTGTGTGAACAAAATTTGTCGAAATTTTGACTTTTTCAAGTCAATTCTAGGGTCGTTTTTTACTCATTGATGCATCATGTGTTGAAATGGAGAAAGTTGTAAAAAACAAACACAATGATTTTCACAAATTCTGGAAAACAACACAGATAATATACGTAACACAGATGATGGATCCAACTTGAAGAAAGGTTGATGTTAATCTTCACTTTCTATAGATAACTGCTATGTTTACTTCTGTATCTGGGAGAATGCTGTATGGCACAAGTGTCCTTAATAAAAACCTTTTGTTGTTGTATCCTGTGTTGAAATGTGCCAAGTCATTTTTTATGGCTGGTCACTCGTTATAAAAAAGAGGCTTCAATTATAACCCTTAACAAAGAAACACAAAATTATCAACCACATTACATGACTTTGATTCGTTTATATAGAAGCGGATACAACTGCCGAAACTGCTGGGAGGGTTCCCCACTGATTAGCCAAAGCCCTCTCAATATTTTTCCATATATCGCAGTAAGGAAAGTAGAATATTTGTTTTATATGTAAAAAGGAAATATTCGTATTTAATTGTTGTATTATCTTATATAACACAGTGGGTGGGTTATCTATGAATTGGAAGTCACACAGATAATAAACATTGGCATTCATTGGTGACTCCTCTGGATTAGGCAAGTCTTTCCTTCTAAAGAGGCAAAGGTCGCCTCTCCCATCCCGTTTAGATCAACATCCTCCCGGCAAAATTTCCATCTATAAGTCTTTTCTTATCTTTAATAGAGAAGACTTTACTTATCTTTTTCACACTTGGAGAGTTATTTATTTACTAAAACAAGCGAACCACAGAGCGAAATAAGATTTAATTTATAACAATCTTCCATTCGTAGATATTTATTGAAGTCAGTAATGTGGCAGTGTGTGACTGGGTGATATTCACACGTTTCCATAAACTTGGATATGTATAGCAGAACATTTTAGTATTATTATACGCGTAGTACACGTGGTACAGTCCTTGATAATCATGGTGAGTAGAAGTTGGCAACTGCTTTCACTGTAAGTGCACCACATATCTACACATGTGAAAAGTATGTTCGACTTTTGCCTTTACAAGTGTGCCAGAGCCCCGTTTGATTACTTTCACTCGCCGTCTCGCTTAAAAAAAATAATAAAAAAGACAATTTTTCGAATGGTAATATCACCAAAAGATAGAGAATGTCCAATTATCTCGAAGCCACGATGTTATAACTAATATAAAATTTCCTTGTACAAAACAACCTCTGAGCTAAAGAAATACTGCCCACTGATTGGCTGATTAAGGTCACGTGATAGCCGAAAACATAAGAAAGTCGAAGGTTTGAGACAAGTAGCGGTTTTCCGGAAACCTTTACCATCGGCTGCTGCGTATGTGACGTCATCGATTAGTCCGACCAAAGGAAAACAAAAAGTTCGGCAACCCTGGAATTCCGGCCTAGATAATACCGACGGATCAAAAACTTTGCAAACTTTCCCATAAAAATATTTTGTTGTTTTTTTTTTTCTTTCTTCCCGCAGATGATTGGTTAGATGTAATTCCGCGGGTTGTGATTGGCTAGCGTTTATATTGATGGAGGGGGGGTAATCCTCGTTTTGTCGAGATAAATAAACAATGTAAGACGTGTGTGGAAACATTTGTACCAACCAACCTAGTTCTAGTTGCATAGATCCTAGTATGCAAAAAGAGGAGGCCATTATGTAAATAGAGACGTGTCAGACGAAGATGCTGTATTTACATATTCTATCAGGGGAAAAGTCAACTATAGGTATAAACACACAAGCCTTTATTCCATCTTATATATCAATTCTCCTGTTAGAAATGAATCTAAGAAGAAATGAGAAGCAGGGGAAGAAATTGAATCCTCGCTCAGAAAAGAGAAGAAAAAAACAGGGAAAGAATATCTATGTACAAAAGACTATATACATCGTGCATAGAACACAGTGAAGAAGTAGACTATTGAGTAAATGGTTGCATCTTGTGAAGAAAAAAATATTTCCACACAGTTCAGTTACTTTGTTAGGTCTTTTTTCCTCCTTGCAGTCTTGAAAAAAATTAAAGAACTTTAAAATAGCTGACCCATTATCTATCAAGTCTGAAAGAAAGGAATACAGCGAAAAGTATAGCTATAGAGAGATCCCCTCACAACGTATAAACCCACAAATTACAATATATATATATATGTAGTAATGTAGTTGTTGTATCTTGTTGGATGAATGCAGTGTGCATTGTTGATTGCAGTCGTGGTGGCCACAATGATTAGAGTGGGTTCAGGCGTGATTGGGATTACACAAAAGGACGAGACATGTTGGAGTTCACCACAGAGATGGCGAGAGAGCAAGTGTAGCCGACACCGGTCAGGGGAGATCTGTCTAGAGGGGTCTGTCAATCGTGTCCCAAAGCGGACTAATCTGTTTGAGTAAGAAAGGGGCACACCTGGGAACCCGACTTGTTTTTCGGACCTTTTTCCTCCTACTGGCGCTGACTGTCACTCACTCGTAATTTTATTTGTTACCTTGGCAATTACACTACATCTTTACAACACATGGAGACATAGATATATATTGGAATATATTACAACATATATACTTCCTTGGGTGAAACAACTGTACAACTAGAGGTAAGCTGGACACTGTCCTATTCCACCATGTTGTCTTATTCCACCTTTGTTGTCTTATTCCACCATGTTGTCTTATTCCACCATGTTGTCTTATTCCACCTTTGTTGTCTTATTCCACCATGTTGTCTTATTCCACCATGTTGTCTTATTCCACCATGTTGTCTTATTCCACCACGTTGCCACCATGTTGTCTTATTCCACCATGTTGTCTTATTCCACCATGTTGTCTTATTCCACCATGTTGTCTTATTCCACCATGTTGTCTTATTCCACCAGGTTGTCTTATTCCACCACGTTGCCACCATGTTGTCTTATTCCACCATGTTGTCTTATTCCACCATGTTGTCTTATTCCACCATGTTGTCTTATTCCACCAGGTTGTCTTATTCCACCATGTTGTCTTATTCCACCATGTTGTCTTATTCCACCATGTTGTCTTATTCCACCAGGTTGTCTTATTCCACCTTTGTTGAAATATTCCATTTTCTAAATTATATTCCAGGTGGAACAGTCCAAGACTGAAGTACGTCCTCAATCCAGAGTACAACGCGGCTACTTGTTTCCATATGTTTTAAAATATTTTGATTTACTCGAGAAAGACGCAAAGATAGATGGCACAAGCCATCAGCAACTCTCAGTTACACCATCAGGAGATGTCTTGGTCCCAGTACGATTTCACTTTTAGACGCGTATGATTCTTTTGAAAGTAAGGACAGTAGAAATTGTTTAATTTTTAAAACAATCATACACGTCTATAATAGTTTCGAATTTTGATAACAGATGGCGCGCTAATGCATCATAATATAAATATAATATTACCCCACTTATCCACAACCTATTTTTTCATCGTAAACAACACTTGAAGCGCTGGCGAATGGTTTTACAACAAGAACGTCGCATATATCTATAAATGGAAATTTTACCGTGAGGAAAATGATCTATAGAAATAAAGATAAACTCTCCAGTCAAAATAGACGCTAAAAAAACTGAACACCATCTATTAACTGCTAGGACTCAGGTCGGGGACAAACCACACTAGCTGAACCCCAACTGACGAGGGCCATTAGCCCGAAACCATGGTCACCTGGGGGGTGCTTCTCAGTTTGTCAAAGCTGGTGTTGTGGCTTTGTCACCGACCCGAGGCATCTAATCTGTGGAGACGGTCTAGTTTTGGCTTCAGTTTTGACGGAAGAGGTGATCTTTATTATATATGTCATATTATCATCGCATACACACACTAAGCTAATTAGATGAGACTGCCCCGAGCTACGCTGTCGACACACACGCTGGTGTAGAAATGTCAACATTTACAGGAGCTCTTATTTATGCAAATATGCAAATTAAAAAAATGAAATTTGCATAGTGCCGTAAAGCTTCACTTAGCACCAAGTCATCCATAAAGGTTGTCTGCAACTCGAATGGGGAAATCAATATACAACTTTTTATATATAAATAAAGAGATGAGACATGCGCAGAACACTGCCGCTAATTCCCATGTTTTGTCGCTACAAATTGGAATGGAATTGATTTAAGACGGTGGGCCTGTTTTTTGAGCTACCACGCAGTAAATTGATGAATTAAAACACAGATTTGGGCGGTAAACAGCTTTAATGGATGTAATTATGGAGGTTTTGTTAGAGGTGCAGGCCCCTCGAGACCGATGACGTAAATATGCAAAATAGAAATAAAATTAGAGAATAATTGTTGTGAATAAATCTCGAAGTTTCTTACCCATTCTACTATACTTTATCAGTTTCATTTATCAGAATATATGCTAAATAGATGTCAATTTTATTTTTTATATAAATCTAAAGTAAATGGTAGAGAGACTAACTATCTATTTCTGTTGAATCAAGAAAGAAATCTACCACGTACGCGTTTCCGATATATTGGCCTTCGCCAATGTAGTGTAGGCTGTACCTCGACGAGGACTACCTATTAATAAATGAGTTAGAATGATATGTTGGCCAATATGCATATATGTAGCGTGAATAGGGACTTTGCATAACTTGACTGCATGAAATCATTTAATGGAATAGATTGTAGACATTGTAGATACATATGGAGAGGTAGGTAGGATACCAAATATTTGTCCGCAATACTTTCCTTCAATGGGGCAAAAAACTCCAAATTTTCAACTCTCTTCATTTCTGAGGTACAATGGGAATTCAGAAATTGACAGCATCAAACAACACTAACAAGAACAGGCCATCTCAAGCCATTGAAGATAGAAAATAACAACAAAATCTACCCCACTTGCCCAAAATGTAGCTTGGCAGCTCCAGAACACATTGTATTAGATGTACTAAACAGGACCTTTGGGAGAGACCGCTGCTTATCATAAAACAGCTCGAGGAGCATGAACTCATGGAATTCGTGTAATCTTTACACAAGGGGGTAAGAAACAACAACAACACAATGGGAATAACATTTTTAAACCCAGAATATAGTATTTGTACTATTCTTTTCACATTGTTTCGCGGTCTCGCGCAATTCTGGCCTTAACTACCCGTTTCATGATTTTTTAGGATGCCTGAATGACCTATTTTTTGGTGGTTGAGGTACAGCTTGCACCACGCTGATGAGAGCCAACAGCCCGAAACACGTCCGTGGTTAGCTTTTCTTGGTTAACCAATAATGGGTATTTGGCCAATTCAGGAATAATTAAAAATCAACGAGAATAGTTTTTATTTATTCCGATAGATGGCGCAAGCCATCAGAAACTTTCAGTTGCACGATAAGGAGATGCCTTTTTCTTAATAGAATATAGTAGTATCGAATGTATGTAATGGAAATAAAATCAATGGGAGTAACTTCAAAATGCGAAGAGAAAACAAAATAGGCAATTTATAATAAAATTTATGCTACTATTAAAATATAACCATTATTGATACTATGTGAAAAACATTACAAAAATGAAATTGTACTGGGATCAGGTGGATAAATTAAGACATCTCCTGATTATGCAACTAAATGTTGATGATGGTTTGCGCCATCTGTCGGAATAAATGTCAACTATTTGTTGATTTTTTTTAATTATTAAAGAATTGGGCAAATTTCATTCTTTATTATTCTGAAATAATTAAAAATCAACAATACGTTGATATTTAATCCGATAGATGGCGCAAGCCATCAGCAATTTTTGTTGCATAATCAGGAGATTCCTTTCTCTCATTTGATCAACCTGGTCCCAGTACAATTTCATTTTGATACCATTTTTTTTACATATAATATCAAATATATAGACATCATTTTGTATTCTTAGTCGAAATTTTATTATAGTTTTTCTATCGTGTTTTCTCTTCACGTTTTGATGCTTTATTTGTTTTTCCCACTGAAGTGTATCACAGGACTGAGGAAGGAAGATAGCTGAAAGCTCACAGATTTAAATCATTGAAAGAAACGTAATAAGGACAAGCCTTTTATTTGGTTTTAAACTGTTTAATGTATATCGGATTGATGAGTTTATTTATAAATGCTGATTGGGGGGTTCTCTCCATATGCTGCTCTTTGCTTACGGTCAAGAAGACTTCCAAATGACAATCATGACAACAGATAGATCCTCTCGTCTAGTTAGAGAAGTTTACAGACCTAACGCGATAGACAAAGTTCGCCAATATGTAAAACAGTAATTATCTTTAGGTTCGAAATTCGTACTGATTATTAATACTGGTGTAACGTGATTTATGCAAATCAGAGAGCTTCAAAACTGCATCACCGGAGACACTAACTATATTGTAAACTATTACTGACAATTATCCGGGTTTATTGCTAATTGCCTCATCCGACAGGCCGCATTATCTGCCAAACGAAAGTTTGAATGCCAATTAGCAGACGATGATTTATTTACCGCCAACAGATCACGGGAATTAGGCCTAACTTTGCGCGGGAAAATTCCATTTCTGTCAATTGAGGATTAAATCTCGGCGGACTAACCGTTAATATATTATTCTCCTGGCAGTTTTTACCACCGTCGGTTTGTCTTTAGTAAATTATGCAAATTAGTTTGGATTATTGATGATTACGAAAGCGCTTTTAATTGGAAATGTTAATTTGTGTCAATTGGGTATGTTAATAGGGTGGGTGATTATTTTTAGTGGGATTTATTTATTGTATTCTTTCTCTTCTGAAGATTAAATAATCCATAACATCATTTTAATGATATGAACATATTTTTGGATTAGAATTACATTTCAGGTTTTTTTCAATATTACTTCGAGCTCCTTGCCGGCCTTTCTCAATGTTGTCCATACATTTAATGTATCTTATTCGAGCGCCACGTGAGTTCGGGCAAATATATAGTTAGAATTAAAATAAAGAAGCAGAATTAATTAATTTACTCACTGTGTACAATAGTTTTAACTAATTTAGTTAATTATTCAAGAATTTAATGAGGTTTTTGCACCAGATAAATAACATACGACTAGTGTTCAAACTAAAGAATAGAATTTTAAGAATAAAAAATGGGAGATTTTTTTCAATTTGAAAAAAAAAAACTTAAAAGAAAATTTTGAAGATTACTTCAGAACCGTAATTTTAAAGAATGTTTTTGACTCTTTCAATTAATATCCACTCACATGGACCAAACTTATCGTGACAAAGCAATTCAGGTGAAACCGCAACTTCGATATGGATATCCTCGAATTTATTTATCCAATATGCAAATATGGATTTACTGATGTTCTAAAAACCTTCATGAAGAAATAGCAGAAAATTTCCCAATAAAATCCTTATGTAATAACTGATTCAACCTTTCCACATACACAAAGCGTTCTCAATTATAGATTTTAAAATCATTAAAAACCCCAATAAAACCATTTTAAAATATTAAAAAAAACTTTTATAAATAAAAAAAAAAGGTATATATCAAACAGAGAACAAATGAGGACAATTCCAGTACTGTTTGTTAAATTATCCAACAGACTTTCTCTTTTTTTTTAATGAGGAAGCGAAAGGATTTTTAAAATATTTTTTTTCAAAGAGAGGCTATAATTACATACCGCCCCGGGCCGGCCCATAGTTTATCAATATATTTGGAGTAAAATAATTATTATCCCTTTTATTTCTCTTTTATAGTGAAATATATCTAATAATTTTATTTAAGATTTGTGTTATAACTCTTTGTCAATATTAATCCAGTCTTATATGTCGGCGGCAGTCTAGCTAGAGTAAATGGGGGGAGGGAATATAGAGGTAGGTGGGGCACACCTTACATATTTACATATCTCCATAGCACACTGTCACATGTCCCATTCTATTCTGTCACATGTCCCATTCCCAATTTGCGTCAATTTGCCACCAAACTGACATAGCTGTAATGTTGGAAGGTCTCACATTTGTGTGTGTGGTTATTTAAAAGTATTTATTTAAATTTTGAAAATATTATATTTTATAAAAATATATAAATTTTGTAAACATCCTGGTTATATTATTATAAAATAAATAAAGATTCCAGGACTAAGTTTCTTGATTATAATGATTATATAAGGGTCAGCTTGAGAGTATAGAAATTTTTGTTTTTACTTATCTCACATGATGGATAGGTTGTGGTAATTTGTACTAGAGACGGCATCGAAGAGATCATAACAAAGGGATTTTACACCTTCCCCAGAGGTAGCAGTGAGTTCTCAGGAACCTTTGTGTAAGAAGGCAAGATATCAGACAACGTGGTCTGGTGAGGTCTAATTTACTTCTATTTGTAACTTTCTCTCTGTATATATACCTTCTCTCACAGATTATTTAAAACTTCTTTATATGGTAAAATATAGGTATGTGTCTCTTTTATATGACATGTAGGCTTAAAAACTAGATAAATAAACTCTCAGTGGTCCCGTTTAGGTTAACAGTTGGACATTATAGGTGTTTCTTACTACGGCATCGCTCCATAGTTGGGCTCCTTTATCTACGAACCAAATACTACCGTACCTTATATAAACCTCTGTAGATTAAATATCAATTGAAGAAGAGATACCGAAAGCTTTTTTAGAAACTCGACTAATTTGAAATGGGAAAATGGAAATGTCTGGCTAGAATACCAATGAGAGAAGTAAAATACTGGGGAGTAAAAATACTGATGCCAATAAATATTTACTAGTTTCCAACTTTACATAGAGATCCATATTTGCATATTTCCAGCGTCCAGGTATAGATAGTTAAGCCAGTGTCACCAAATGTAGACGGCCCCTAAAAGGATTTACGAAGGCAATTTGCATCATCCGATTTCCATAATGGAGGCAGTGGGACCAATTGGATTTTTTTTCCTATCGGATTTCTCCAATTGAATTGTGGGATTGCTAAAAGTGCTGACATGATCTTCTGTTGAAATATAGTTGTGTCGGCTGGCGTTTGGCGGACATTGTGGAATTCCTTCTTTATCGCTGGACATTGATTTAGCGACGGCCAGACTTATGGTAACACGGAATCATCGTGTTGTCGTCTGCTCCATACGTAGTTACATATTGGACACCCGATGTCTTCTGTTACGTTGGTTTGTTAGACATTAAACTCTTACTTTATGTAAATTAAATTTTATTGCCATCTATCGTTAAAATTTTACACAAATAAATTTACTGGCAATGCGCTTCTTTTAAATACCATCAAATATTATCTCTACAGACCTTACTGCAATGATATGAGTTATTAAATGAGAGGGCTTGGCTCATCAGTACGATTAAATGTAATTTAATTAAAGTAAAAATTAAAAAAAAATTAAATTACTGATAAGCCAAGCCCTCTCTCATTCAATAACTCATTTTATTGCAGTAAGGTCCGTAAAGATAATATTTGATGATATTTAAAAGAAACGCATTGCCAGTAAATTTATATGTGTAAAATCTTATTTTATGTGTTGAAAAGTGTGTTATATTTTCAAATTGACGAATACACACATGTAAATATATGTGTGCGCTTCGCGTGTGTAAAATGTTTAATCGGGAGCACAGGTGTGTGTTCTGAAGATAACAATATTTTTGCATCTCAAGATTGTACATATGTAATGACAGCCCATTTTCTAACCATCACTGTAAGTATACCAGAAGTTTACATATGTAGTATCAGGCAATAATAAACATTACCAGGCCATGATTATCATGGTGGGTAGAGGTTTGTGACAGCTTGTACTGTAAGTACACCACATGTCTACACATGTAGTACCAGGCCACGGTGGGTTGTGACAGCTTGTACTGTAAGTATACCACATGTCTACACATGTAGTACCAGGCCACGGTGGGTTGTGACAGCTTGTACTGTAAGTACACCACATGTCTACACATGTAGTACCAGGCCACGGTGGGTTGTGACAGCTTGTACTGTAAGTACACCACATGTCTACACATGTAGTACCAGGCCACGGTGGGTTGTGACAGCTTGTACTGTAAGTATACCACATGTCTACACATGTAGTACCAGGCCATGGTGGGTTGTGACAGCTTGTACTGTAAGTATACCACATGTCTACACATGTAGTACCAGGCCACGGTGGGTTGTGACAGCTTGTACTGTAAGTACACCACATGTCTACACTCGGCCGTGCGGCCACGCGTCGCGCGAGCTCCTGAGTGTTTCGCCTCTGGCGGGCGAAAAGTGTCGCGGATGGCGACAAATTTTATACGGGCTGAAAGCCCGTCAAAAGCCGAGCAAAAGCCTGTAAGGCACGGCTCACTAGCACAACCATGTGCAGAATTATCCGCAAATCAAGATTTGCAGAACGAAATTCCAATAGTTTTGAGAAAAAATCAAAACTATGTAAATCCGCCCGCCGGCGGCCAGGATGCAAATTCTGCCGCGCCGGTCGACCTCTCTCTCTCTCTCTCTTGCGGCTATTCCAACTTCTAACGCCGCTGCTCAAGTCCGGAGAAACTGGGCTGACATCACAGAAGAGGTGAATCCTGGAGCTGAGGAAGGATTTACCCTCGTCCAGGGTAGGAAGAGGCGTCGTGGCTCGGGGAATTCACCTACGACGGCTGCACCCTCCTCCAATGCCGGAGCTTCCAGGACCATTCGCCGACCTCAATCATCGGCGGGATCAGTGCCCCGAGCCCAAGAAATCAGGGCCACCAGGGCTCACATCGCGGATGCCAGGGCGCGGCAGGCGTCCTCCTCCGAGGAACACTGTGTGTACATCGAACACAGCCCCGAACTGGAGCCCTTCCACTACCTTAGGGCACTGGACAGGATGCTCGGAGGAACTGCCGGAGTCATCCAGATCACCAAGGTGAACGGCCACCAGCTCCTGGGACTAACCAACAGAGGCCTGGCCGAGCGCCTCATAAGTGAGGGCCTCGAGGTTGAGGGAACACTCCTCAGGGCATTCCCTTTCCGCAAAAGAGCGGAAAGGATTACAGTGGGTAACCTCCCCTTCTTTGTAGCGGACTCTGCTGTCATCACCGCCCTCTCTCCATTTGGGCGGGTTACGTCCATCGCCCCTAAGCAGATGAAGGCGGGCCCCTACGTCTACGTCGATGGCCGGCGTGACGTCTTCATCACCCTACATGAGGGGATCACCATAGAGAGGCTTCCAACCCGCCTCGACATCAACATCAAAGGCCAAGCCTGGCCTGCATACCTATCCTCGGGCATCAGGTGTTCCAGGTGCCACGGACAAGGGCATCGGAGGGCCATCTGCCCCCTGCTTGCAGGGCTGGCCAACAACACCAGAATGGCCCCACCAACCACTCCTGCTGGCGTCCCACCACCGACCACCTCTGCACCGCCTCAGCGGTCAGCAGCCCAGCCTCCTGCGCCAGCTCCCTCCAATCTAGCCATGGAGGTTTGCAGCGCTCCTCCCATGGCCCGAGCTGTGCTCCATCCATCCGCACCTCGGCCATCTCCACCAGCGGCCCCAGCCTTACCTATGGAGGAGACGCCTTCTGCCCCTCCACCTGTGATCCCTGCTCCGTCCCTGCAGGTACCCAAGAATCCCGTGGACCCTCGCTCGGCGACGCCGTGTCATCCAGAGCCGACGCCTCCTGCTCGACCTGACTTCGCTGCCCCGCGTGGCCCTCCGCCCATCCAGGAGACCCTCGGGCCTGCAGCCCCAACACAGGACGTGGAGATGTCCATCGTGGAGGAGACCACTGCGTCCTCCGCGTCATCAACAAGAAACGCAACGGGGGATGACCTCGTGGCGTTCATAGAAGGAAACCCCAGCGTGTCCTTTGCTAGGACGGACGCCCTTGGTCTTGGGCGGGAGGAGGTCCTGGACCTCCTCTCCTCGAGGACCAAGGCCCAGAGGAATGGACCCCTCCTGTCGCCTCCGCAGTGCGACGCCCTCGTCGGCCTGATCGGTCAAATTCTGGACCTGAAGCCCGGACACACCTCTAATTTATATAAGGTCCTTGGTCAAGTTAGAGCTGAGCTAACGAAAACACCAGCCGCAGCACCTACACCCCCACTGCCTGCGCCTCGGCCTACTGGGCCGACACCGCCCGTTCCCCACGAGGAGCAGATGACAGAAGAGCAAGAGGATGTCATGATTTTTAAAATCTTCAGAAAACTGAAGCACATGACCTGCCTAAGGCCCTTATATGATACAGGGATCGATGTTAGTGACCTTAAGGACGCCATTTTATTCACCGAAGACAGAGCGTCCCTCATGACGAAACTTTCACCTGCGCTGAAGGGGGTCCTCGCTGAATTCCTCGGCGCGGCCATAGAACTGGCTCGGAGCTACCATCACGATGTTGGCACCGATATGGACACACTTAGGCGGCGATGCCTTGATTCCTGACAACTTAAAATGTAAATATTTCTTTTCACCCTCCTGGTTGAGTTGTAACATTGACTAACAGTCAATAAAAGATTTTTTAATTGTCAAAATTGTCACATGTCTACACATGTAGTACCAGGCCACGGTGGGTTGTGACAGCTTGTACTGTAAGTATACCACATGTCTACACATGTAGTACCAGGCCATGGTGGGTTGTGACAGCTTGTACTGTAAGTATACCACATGTCTACACATGTAGTACCAGGCCACGGTGGGTTGTGACAGCTTGTACTGTAAGTACACCACATGTCTACACATGTAGTACCAGGCCACGGTGGGTTGTGACAGCTTGTACTGTAAGTATACCACATGTCTACACATGCAGTACCAGGCCATGGTGAGTTGTGACAGCTTGTACTGTAAGTATACCACATGTCTTCACATGTAGTACCAGGCCATGATAATCATGGTGGGTAGAGGGTTGTAACAACTTGTACTGTAAGTGCACTACATGTCTGCACATGTAGTATCAGGCCATGATAATCATGGTGGATAGAGGTTTGTGAAAGCTTGTACTGTAAATATACCACATATCTACACATGTACATTTTCAAAACTATTTATTCAGACATTAACTACATAGCATTATTTACATAGTAATATTTACATAATATCAATGGCTATATACATGTAGTAAAGTTAGTTTTACATGAGTCAAAGTTTAGCAAGTAAAGATGAATATAGTACCACATGTAATACCAGGCCATGTGGATGTGAAGTTTTCAGCATCACGAATATCATCATAATAAACATTACCAGACCATGATTATCATGGTGGGTAGAAGATTGTGACAGCTTGTACTGTAAGTACACTACATGTCTACATATGTAGTACCAGGCCATGTGGATGTGAAGAAGTTTGTAGCATCATGAATTGACCACACAGCAGTTCAAATGTACACTGGCACATATCAAAGCCCATTTCACTCACTGACGGAATCTGACTAGATCCGAGAGTCGGGTGTGCTACGAGTACAAGTTTTTTTTTTTAAATAAAAACGGTAGTCTAGGGAAAAAGAACATAGAGTGGTCCAGAACACAATCAGTCAATAAAAACCAAGAAGTTTACAGTACGTTATGTGCTGGACTGGAAACAAAGTAGATAGAATGTGTGAGGATTACCACGAGGCGTTATGCAAATAAGTTTTTGTTCCGCCAAACGACCCGAGAAGTAAACACGGGTTCGAATCCCAACAGTGAAGACTTTTTCGCGCGAATATTAATTAAAGCGGATGTTGAGACAGAACCTAATTAAAATTGTTTATTTAACTGGAGTAATTAACAGGATTGCGCGCAGCTGGTGATTGATCTAGTCTGCTCATTATCCAGGCGTGGGCTTCGGAAGTGTCTAACGTCCGTGGGTGCTTTATGTCTTTTTTTCTGGCGTGTGGGTGTGTGCTTCACTAGTGTCAATAAAATGGTGGGGTTTTCTTTCTGTGTGTGCGTGTGCTTAGGAAGTGTCGTTATGCCGTTCTATGTCATTTTCTGGCATGTCCATGTATTTGTGTATGTGCTTCTGAAGTGCTCCATAACATTTTCATGTCATTTTCTGGCGAGTGTGTGTGTATTTGTATGTACGTGTGCTAGGGAAGTGTCTTTTATCTGTTTTATGTATTTTTCTGGCATGTACGTGTATTTGTGTATGTACTTCTGAAGTGCTCCATATATGTTTTATGTCATTTCTGGCGAGTGTGTGTATTTGTGTGTATCCGTGTGTTTTATAAGTTTAGATACGTTCTTGTACGTTTGCTCCAAGCGTGTGTTTGTGCTTTAAATGTGTCTTTATATGTAGGTTTTTTTCGCGCTTTCCGAACGTTGTGTGAGTACTTTGATGTGTATTTGACGTGCACCTTTATTTATGCGTGTTTGTGCGAATGCTTTCTTGGAAAATTCGACCCTATCAGTCAGTGCACTTTCCAGTATTTATGTAGCCGCATGGGAGGGATTGTGTGAAAGAACATTCCTAGTGGCTACCGAAGTCTTCTTGAGGGGAATAAGAGGAGCATGGGGCTCTAAGGAACGATGGGTGTCCTCTCTTATAGAATAAATTGTGATATATTCATTGTTATATTCATAGCTATTCCATTTGTATTATTTTGCGATATAGGCCAATCATTTAAACTTTAAATCCTTCATTTCGAAGCGTCTTTTACACAATCGTTAATTCTTCAGCAGAGTTGATTTCCTGCAGAGTAGGCGGTCGATCTAAATTAATGGTATATACACACATGGAGAAAATATTAGAAGTTGTACCTTTTAGCATGGGAATTCATACAATAACATTGAAAGATATTACAGTGACCTTTATTAAAGACATACGAGATAACTAAGTGTTAACAGAATTGCCTTTTTCTACTTAAAAAAAAAATATATATATATAGATGACCGGTGACATCAAAGACTTTCTACTTCCTTAAGTTTTGTCCAAGAGTGTAAGTACTGTAAGTCCCCATTAGACGTCTTTACACGTAAAATAAGTTTGACTTTTGCATTTACAAAAATGAGAACTTCCTTTAAGTTACTGGCACCCACTGATGGGGTATGTTATATGTAACAATCATGGGTTATTGAAGTATAATGTAGCATTGTTAACTAAACTGTGGTTTCAAGGTAATTATTTCACGTTGTGTTTTTCCAACGTGTGCAGCAGACACGCGGCATTAACAAGCAGTCCCTTGCTAACCACCTGGGAATACAATAATTGCTTAGAAATTAGGCTTAAGTTAGAAGCTGCCATTTTTCTTGTTGCCCATTTCCATTCAGGCAGCAAAGTCCATTATCCCATTTGAATATTCATCGCGGACAATCAACCAGAGTGCCTACCATTCGATACCCGAAACGAAAAAAATAAAGTTCATTATTAGATTTTCCACAATTACCTGAATGTAACCTTCATTTGAATTTCAAACACCATTTTATTTATATATCCTCTTCTTTCTACAAAAAGTCTTTATTGAGTTTTACATTCTCCTTTAACAGCAATTGGCTCAAATACCCCCAGAATACATCCAGAAACCTAAATTACTAATTAAGATCGCCATCAACGCCATTTTGAACGCTTTTTTTGTTAATGATCAGCTTTTGAAGAAAACCTTCTTTTTTTACCGATTTTTACCTCTTCCTTTGTTATGATGATTAGGATCATTTTTATCATCATATCATCGTTATGGAAGAGAGATAATCGGGTATGAAATTAATTGGGTTTTAAAAAGATATAAAAAAAGATTTTTTTCTGTTATGTGAAAAGCAATAATTGGATTTGTGGAACTGGAGTTTTAATTCAATTAGAGGTTTCTGTAGGATGGAATAAAAAAGAGAAGATTAAAATGGAGAACTAAGAGCGTGAAGATAAATAAGTAAATAAAGGATTGAATATTTTACTTTTTTTATTGATTTATTGCTTTGGAATTTTTGTTCGGTAATATATTTTGAACTTTTCTCTCCTTTACTGATATGTATTTTAGGATTTTACTCTCCGTAAAAGTATAGTTGATTCTCGATAATTTGAAACTTAAGGAACTAGAGAAAAAATTTCAATTTATCAAGAGTCGAAAATAACAGGACTTTAAACAACCAAGAGAAAGGGAGGGGGAAAATCAAGTAAACAAGAATTTGATCACAAAATTCGAGATTTATTATTCTAAACATTTGTACAATTATAATTGTATTAATATAATTGTGAATAATTATTCACAAATGTTTATTTGTGGTAAGATACTATTCCTTCAACTTCAAATTACCGAGGAGACCAATTAATATTAATTTTATTCAACTTATCGAGTAGTTTTCAAGGGACTGGGAAAACATTTCAAATTATCGAGAGATTCAAATTAACGAGTTTCAAATTATCCAGAGTCGACAGTAAACGGATTCTTTGTTATAGTTCAATGTTATATTGGTTCTTTCGTAGCTCTTCCTTCGTCAAAAAAAAAATTAGGTAACTATGTAAATAAAGATTGAAAGTTTGTCGTCTACATGTCCACAATATCCGACCTAGCCTTATGCAACTTTGACACCATATGCAGTTAGGTCTAGAAGGAGTTCTTTAAAATGTAAACAAAAGGCGTAGCCATTTCTGTGGTGTAATGGGTTGTAGCAATTCCGGATACACACTCCACAATAAAAATATGTTTTTTTTAAAGCTTCAAAAATCCCATCTTTATCTACATAAAAGGTTTACATTATACCAAAATTAAACCATATGTTTAAATTAAGAAAAATAAAAAGGTCAAATATTGATACTAAAAATATAAAAAGGCTTATCCTGACTTCTCATATGAGCATTTTAGATGGCAGAACGCCATCTAGTGGAACAAAAATCAACTAAACGTTGATTTAAGTTTGTTCCATATAATTTTACAAACCCATTTTCTTGATTCATCAAAGAAAACCAAACCACGTACGCGTTTCGGTCTGTTGGCCCTTGTCAGCGTGGTGCAGACTGTACCTCAACTACCAAAATATATTTAAATCACAGTAAGGTCAGTAGTAAGTTTTGATTTATTTAATAAAGAAAATAAAATCGGGCTAAATTAGTTTCATTCTTTATAAAGTACTCTTACACAGTATGTAAGAAATACCTAAACTGTAGGCGCAGAATAGATATTAATTCAATATAGAGTTAAACCTGTCTATAGCGCCCCCCTCTTGGAACTCACCAAAATAGGGTGCTATAGACAGGTCACTTTTAATGTAAATCGCATCGTACTACGTATTTAAAATCGGGCGCTATAGAGAGGGAGGCGCTATTTAGAGGGGGCGCTATAGAGAGGTTTAACTGTATTTATAAAGTAGGTGTACAGAGGACACAGGTACAGACAGGAAACTCTGAAGTATAGAAGAGTGTCTGTTTAAGACCACACATCAGGGGACCATAAATACTAGAACTCCCGTTGTTGCTAGAATTCCCATTGTTGCAAGGACTCCCGTTGTATCTTGAAAAACCATTGTTGTTAGCTTCCGTTGATTATAGAACTCCAGTTGTTGCTAGAACTTCCATTGTTACTAGAACTCCCGATGTTGCTAGAACTCCCGTTGTTGTTAGAACTCCCGTTTTGCTAAGATTCCCGTTGTAGCTAGAACTCCTTATGTTGCTAGAACTTCCGTTGTACAGTCTGTTTAAAAATCATTTTTATCATTTGGAATATTACACTTAACCGAGCTTCGACCATAGCATCTTCTAATTGTCTTAATTTCTAATTTTAATTCTGCCGCGCAGAGTGAAAATGACCAAATTCCTCTTTTTATGTCAAACTAAAAAAGAAGAAAAACTGTTAGATAATATAAACATACAATCTTTCTTTTTTGAAATTGGAGCCATTAGTTAGCCCGTCCGGTTGAAAAAATAACGGCCAAAAGATAACGCTGTCATCATCGTCTGTTTGATAAAGCGGCGACGACGACCAAAGGACAATTTTAATGGGAGAGATATCGTTTGGCACGTCGTTTAAAACCTTCTGTGTGAGAGTCGACTTTGCATATTGTGTGACTATTTGCATATAGGCACTGAAATAAGGAAATAAATTCGGCAACAGTGCTGCAATACCGATTGCTGGAGATATGTAAATTGAATTAGGAAAGTCATCTGGTAGTGAAATAACAAACTGGAACTCATATTGAATGCTGCTCATCACGACAAAAGCACTAGAGATTCAAAAACGCCATTGTCCCCGATATTTTATAGATACTATTGTTAATTTTAAAATATCTCTTTTAACTAAATTTTAAACGCTAGCGAAACATTTGATATTAATCGTTAAATCGAGGAAATCGATATCGCTAAATATGGATACCTTTTAATGGATGTCAATCGAGAGATTAATTTAAAAATTTCGCTAAATCTGAATTCGTTGAATCCGGGCTCGTTAGACGTTAAAAGTATCCCACAACATAATCCCTGATTCCAGAATCCGCCCAGGTGGAGGACAAACATTTGCATAGCAATAATCCATAAGGATTATATGGCTGAGAGGAATGTGGGATATGCAATTTAGTTAGATTGAAAAGACGTCAACTATGGAAATATATCTAGAGCGCAGTTAGCGCCTCCTGGCGGCCAAGACAAAATAAGCAGCCGAAAAAATCAGAAGGCAGAAAATGGCGGCTGGGGAATTCATTAGTCTAATATCTTTGCCAGGCCTGGGACATATGGCGCTCTCCCCTTCTTTTATCTCTTCAGTTATTTATTTAGCTCTCCTAGTTGCATATAGAACCTTTTTACATATTTCCACATAGTTACATATTTTTACATATTTCCACATTGTTACATATAGGAAATAGAACTTTAAATCACAAAAATAATAATAAACTTATAAATGTCCTTACTGAGATAAAATAGAGTGACGGCTTGGCTCATCAGGTTTTTCACGGCAGTGAACAGTAGAAGTTTATTTCGTTAAAAAAAAAAATTGGTGCTTTAAATTCTATTTCCTATATGCCACGTTATTGCTTTATAAATAGCTATTTTTTTACATATTTATCGCCATATAACCTTGGTATAGTTACATAATGCGGCTTATTAAGTGATTATAAAGTACTTTATATAATAATCACGAGCGGAAAAATATGTCCAGGGTAGCCTAGTGGACATGGCATCTTCCCGGTAAGCGGAACACTATGGGTTCGATTCCCATCCCTGGACACTTTTATTTTTCCGTTTATCATTACTCTTCACAATTCATCCTTTCATACTTCATCCCTAAGGTTAGAAATAATCGTTATTTCTCCTTGAAATAAATTTCGAGTTTTCGTTGAAAAGAAACACATGTCGGTCTACAGTTACATATTTGTCTATATTTACATATTCCCAGTTATTCTCCTCCCTCTCTCTCTCTAGTCTTCTATAAAGAGAGAGTTATTCTACGTCGCTGGGGTACAATCCGACGCCAACATTCTGCTTCAAGTTTCCAGCAGGTTTGATTCCGAAGACAAACAGCACATATGTAAATATAATAGGAATTTATTTTTAACGGATTTTTTTCTTTTTTAAATAAAATAATTTTCTTTTCTGTTCTTACTCCGATGGAAAATATCGGGAGGGCTTGGCTCATCAGTAGTAAACCCTCACAGCTGTTTCGCCAGCTTGCCCTACAGCTCTAATATTGTCGCATACATTTAAGGCGCTCCTGTGTGATTTTCTCCTTTAGAATTCAACGACCTGACTTGAGGCAGTGTGTTGGGATACTCGAGTTGAGGTAACATTGTTTCATGTCTTGACGGATGTTGGGAATTGACAATTAAAACAAATTTATTGACAACTGAGTCAATATTTACAAAATGAGTAAGAGATTAGAGAAAATAAAAAGATAGCGAAAAGCGTGTTCGAACCAGGGACATCAGGTTCTAAAGTCTAAAGCTTTTGCAGCTAGGCTATTTTGCCTTAATATAAAACTAGCCGAATGACCCGGGCAACGCCCGTGTTTTACCCGACTGTAGATGTTACAACGGTGATCCTTAGGTCGCTGGTTCAAATCCGGCTCGAGGGAACCGGCGAGCACGTGACCTCCCTGTGCGCGCGCATCCGTGACAGAGGCCGATGAGGAAAGACGGTCGTGACTATATATTTTATAATTTAAAGAAGAATTAATATTCACAAATTTAAATTTTGTGGGGAACTGATGTAAAACACAACTGGTGTTTGCCAGATTTTCGAACATATGTGAAATTATTTTTAAAGCCGAAAACCCTAAGTCCCCTAACACTGCTCTAATTGGTTCAAATTATAGTTACCTCGATTAGCTGTTCCTAGCTTCCACCACTTCCAGAAAAGTGGTTCGTGGCTCCATCAAATCATTGATTTACCAGACATCTTTCATAAAATCTTTTCTGCGGTTGTTGTTTTGAACAAAATATGGGTTCAACTTTGCCGCCTTTTCTAATGAACGAGTTCCAGACCAAGGCAGCTCGAGTGTCGCAGTATGTCACAAGATTGGACTGTTGCCGTCGTGATCCAGCATATGTAAATATGAATACAAAGCAATAACGCGCCATATATATATCAGCAACTTTCAGTTGCACGATAAGGAGATGCCTTTTTCTTAATTTATGCACCTTATCCCAGTACAATATTACATTTGTACTATTTTTTCGCATTGTGTAGCGTTCTCACGCAATTCTGGCCTTAACTACCCGTTTCATGATTTTTCAGGATGCCTTAATGACCAAAAAAAATTTTGGTCGTTGAGGTACAGCTTGCACCACGCTGATGAGGGCCCGAAACGCGTCCGTGGTTAGCTTTTCTTGATTAATCAAGAATGGGTATTTGGCCAATTCTGGAATAATTAAAAATCAACGAGAATAGTTGATATTTATTCCGATAGATGGCGCAAGCCATCAGCAACTTTCAGTTGCACGATAAGGAGATGCCTTTTTCTTAATTTATGCACCTTATCCCAGTACAATATTAGATTTGTACTATTTTTTCGCATATATATATATATATATATATATATATATATAACAAATGAAAACATTAAGTCGCGAGTGTTTCTTTCATAAAAAGCTTATGTCCCTAGTTTGCTTGAATACCATTTCTAAGATTCCACCTTTCAGTGTAGTATATAAAAGCAAAATGATCCAATACAGTATTAGAACTCTGAAAAAGCGGTCTGGTAGATTAAATTGGCGAAACCGCTGGGAGGGTTCACCACTGATGAGCCAAGCCCTCCTAATATATTTTCATCGCAGTAAGGACAGTAGAAGTTTGATTTATTTGTGAAAGAAACACTCGCGTCTTAATGTTTTCATTTGTTATATGTAAATATACTGTATTTCACCATTGCGGCTTAGAACTGTCGTTTAGTGTGTATACAAGGAAGGAATCTCTTCAACGCTATGTTGATACCTCTACATAGAAACGTCATTCAACGGGATTAAACCCACGTGAAGTACTAACTGTTTGATCAACTGAGGCCAATATGTAAATGAGGTATAAATGTCTAGTTATATTTTAGTCGTGTTTGTTTATACACGGCGTCAGTGAATATTGCATTTATTGATATATTGGACCAAAAGACCGACTTAGATACGGTAGAAGTATGCTTATTTATTGCCCCGTTGAGATAATACCATATTGGTTAAGTTGTGATAGTTAAAATTACAAAATGGCGTCCACGAGTTATATATACTATCCATGTACAGTTCTGTAATGGAGTTTCTAACCAATCAATTTACGAGATATGGCTTTTTACCTCTTGTTGAAAAATGTTTAAGTTATGGGAGTAAAGTTTCAACTTGGGAGAACAGTAGAGAGGGCTTAAATCAACTCTTCCGGTATCTTAGGCTTATATATATATCGTATATTTTAAACTGTATGACACTTTTAGTATATGTTACATATCTTCCAATTAGTTAGGGCCGATACCTTAAAAGATCCTGCCCTTCTTTTGGAATGTTCACCGTTTCTGTTTGCTGCCACCCCCATATTTTGTATATATGCTATATCTTTATTAATAATACCTGTAAACCCCTATTTGTATGTAACACTAAAATTGTTGACGCCAAAATAAAAATCCAAAGAGCGGTCAGCTGGGGAGAGGGGAGGAAAATGCCAAAGCCCATGTGGGGCACCCAAGGACTCTTTATGTAGACGACCCCTGAAAACAGGACAGATTTTGGCAGGGGGGTCAGCAGCAGATGGTGCTAGGGTGTCTCTCGGCAGACGGACACAGTCTCTCCCTCCATGTCTCGGGGATAAGCATCCAAGTTTGTGTCATGGCCTCTACCTCTGTCCCGTGGGCTGTCCCCGATCACTCTCGGTGCTAACATCTAGCCCTGCCTCTGCTTCTTGTTGTCCGCGTGTGGGAAGAACATCAACACTCGCCTCACGTACACGACTGCCAGCTTATCCATACGTCGACATTTGCAACAATATTACATATATATACGTTTGACATCAAGAGTTTAAGGAATAACACAAAATATGATTTATAAAATCAAAAGATAGCGATTTACATACAATTTAAATGGCCATTAAAATGTTCATCTGCTCCTAAATTTGCATAACTTCTAATATAATTTGCATATCCTTATATATTTTCTTCTATTTCAATGATGCCGAGCGCTATCAAAAATGTTTGGGAAATAAAACACATTTTCTAACACACGCAACATAATTTAAATATGTAAAAAAGGAAATTTGTTTGAAAATAAAATTTATATTGGGGTTGTTTGAAATACTTTTTTTCAATAAAAAAAATCCCCAAGTTAAAACTAAATACAATTTCAATTAAGGTACCGAGGTTAGATATCTGACAAAAGATTATTTCATACGAGACAAATCAGACGAAAGAGATAGTCCTCGAAATCTCTTAAGCCTAACCTATATATAGAAAATTCCGTCTTTATTATATTGGAATATTTTGAAAACATATTTTTTTAAAAGGCGATATTAACTTTATCAGCTTGGAATTGTTTTTAAAATACTTAATATTTACATATATTTATACTATCTATATGTAAATAATATTCAATATTTATCAAATTATGCTAATTTCTTTCTCAGATTTCACTTTCTTCAAACTAAAGTGTGATTTACTCTTCTGTCCATAGAACAACTCCCATAGGATGAAATTGTCCCAGAAATTGAAAGAAAAAGACTAAATTTACTTCCAGACGATTCCTTCAAAAAAGGCGGGAAAGTAATATAATCGTCTGCTCGAGAATTTGATTTAGCAAAGCAGTGGAGATCTCGCCCCTTGGCCCGTTATAAAAAAAAAAAAAAAAAAAAACGGAGAATACATTTTAATATTTCGGGGGCTATATGTACATATGCACGGGTATATATGTAAATAGGTGCCGTAATAGAAGTCTATTGAGGGAATATATGAATATCTAAATGTAATATCTTTCTCTACTCTCCAGACAGGTGGAATATTGGGTCAAATGGGAAGAACAAATGGCTTTGCCGAATCGCTGACTTTGCTTCAAATTGTTTCAGCGCTTTATTTAAAACTTTAAAGGGGATTTAGAAACTATTATTGATTGATAACGAAGCCCTAGTTATGCAAATTTTGTGTTGAGCTGCAATTAAACTCTCTTGGCCTACACTATAATAATGAGAATTAACAACTCAGAGATGCGTTCGCGGTTGGTTTAACATTAAATGGCCTAATGTTAATTCTATTATGGAATTGAATAGCACTCATTGGTGGCGTGTGGTTTGGTGCAGCTAAAAGGCAAACGTCTATATTTGCATATTGGCTGGTGAAATTTAACTATATCAGTGTAAGTTTTTGGCTTCTATCTGGTGGTCTTTCGAAAGTTTTTCTTTTCTCAGACTTGTTGGACTAACGTTTATGCAAATTAATTGGCGTGTTGGCGCTCAGCTAGCTTCCACTAAGTGGATTTATCACGAGGGATTTAATTTCGAAGACAAATGGCCTAGATTTATTGTCCGCGTTAATCTAATTAACCCTACTTTACATATTGGCCAGAATTATATTTTTATTTTGGGCCGCGGAAATTAATCATCTGGGAAGAATGGGTTTACGCACTTTCCTACGTTATTAACTTTGTTGCAGCTGGTGGTTGACAGAAGTGGCAATGTTTGACAGACTGCGACAATGGTGTCTTTTGAACGAATTAAAATTACTACATAGTTTTTTAGAAAAAACGTTAGCAATGGTTTATTTGTATGGCAAGCTTTCGGATATCTAGAGTCCTCCTACAGGTGCAGCGTAGCTATGTAATTGAGGAAATGTAGCGGATATATAAAATTATATTTACATATCTACATATAAGAAATTGAAACTATTTTAAACGCATATGATTCTTTTAGAATTAAAGAATTTTCTACTGCCCTCTTACTGAAATCATAAATTGAAAGAAGCTACTTTTTGTTCTTTTATATTATCACAATATAGAGGATTATTTCATTGAAATGGCCATTTTTAAAAACAATGGATCTCATTCTGAAGATGACACATGCCCGACTACCGAATTATCATTAACAGTTGTTATTTTGTGAACCTCAGGTCTCCTACAATCCTATTTGTACTTTTGCTCTATTTTAAAGCCTTAATAACAGGCTAAAGGACATTGCTGAAGGACATTGGGCAGGTACGCTGCTGACAGGACACTCTTGGGTACTCCTTCCTTCACTTACCCCGATCACTACCATTCTATAATCTACAAGGTAATAACACCAAATCCAAATAAATAGATAGTGTGTGACGTTTTAGTAACAACATTCGTTGTTCTTTCTTATCCTCTTATGTAGATTACACAAATTCCATGAGTTCATGCTCCTCGAGCTGTTTTATGATAAGCAGTGGCCTCTCCCAAAGGTCCTGTTTAGTACATCTAATACAAGCCAAAATGTGTTCTGGACTACAGGTGCCAAGCTACATTTGGGGCAAGTGGGGTAGATTTTGTTGTTATTTTCTATCTTCAATGGCTTGTGTATCGTAAACATCCGATTTAGTAAAAATATACTAAAAAACTAAAGTTAAAAGGTGTTATGGGTTTGAAAAAAAACGCATAAAACGCATAAATAAAATTTATCTCAGGTGACCAAACAGCAGGTTCAAACCAAAGCAAAATGATCGTTTTTTTACAACTTAAAAAAAAAACTTTTTAAAAAATGAAAATAGGAAAATATATTTAGATAAAATCCATCTGACAGAAATGGTTAGGGATTTGGTTTGCCATATAAATTCCATTTGTCAACCACAATTTTTTTTTTTAAGTTTGTTTAATACGGGAAAAAGAAACAAACATCGTGTTGACATTTTTCTGCTTTGATTGAAATAGAAGTTAGTCTAGCAGACGATTGCAAGATTTGGCGGGAAAAATTGGCGGGAATTTTTTTTTTTCCACTCTCTCTTTCTCTGTTTATTTAACTTTAATAATTTTCTTGACTTATTCAGATTTTTTTTTTCGTAAACTTTTAAATTTAGTTCCCACTTCTGAAAAAAAATGTTATGGGGAGAAAAAAACTTTTAAAAACGTAATATTTTTGTTATAGAAAGAAATACGTGTTGACATAATTTCTTCAGTTGTGAATTTCTAAACCCACGAAAATTTTCTTCCTCTCAATTGATGAAATTACTGAAGAAGGAATAACAACAATTTTTCTAAATTTGAATATCTTCTTCTTTACATAATCGTGTCGTGTTATTTAGAAAAAAAATTAACCAAAAAAATCATTGCCTTTAAAAATGACTATATTGTAGCGAGGTATTTTTTATTTTATTAACAGAGTATTATTTTTTTATGTTTATATTTTGTTACTCTGTAATTTTCCCACATTGCTTATCTTTTGTTTACCACTGATAGTTTGTCCTTGCCTTAAATAAATTGCTGTCTCATCCCAAAGTTGGTCTTATCTAATTATCCACGTGGCAATATGCAAATTCCGATATATAACACCAACTATATAAAGAATGTATAAGAATTTATAGCTGTCGCTAATATGTCTTATGTTTAACACAACATCTAAAATATAAATAAATTAGTAAAATAATTAAAATCAGAAGTATAAAAGAGAGAACCTTGTTAGACTACAGGTGAAAAATGTTTGTAGAAATGTGTATGACAAGTTATATTTCATTTTAAATATTTTGTTATGAGGAAGAGCATGTATTGAAAGCTCTGTGATTTCTATTAGATCCGTTTTCCAATCTCTCTCTCTCTCTCTCTCTCTCTCTCTATCCGATCAATTATATAATCTTATTTATTCATATTTATTCTGTATTTAACCTTATATAATCTTATATGTACTTTGAAATAAAGTAGTTTGATATCTCTTCCCTAGTAATTGAAAATGTGTTTTAAAAAAGATGGAGATTTGTATTTCAACAAACATCTACATTGGGTTTACGAGATGTACTGAAGTAAGAATGGCGGCGTGTAAGATTGGTGGATTAACGCGACGTGCGAGAATCTGTCTAAATAACCCGCAGGGGGGGGGGGGGGGGAGAAGACGGTAAAAAACCAGAATAACAACACAAAAAGCGGCAGAACAAGAAACAAATCCCCTTCTAGAGTGCGCGCTCAAGAAGAGCATTCGGAAATGGACAAAAAAAAAACTACTGGAAGGAGAGAAGCCCCCATCCATAACACTCGGCAATAAACTGGATGAGGGTCAAGGGTCAGGAATAATTAAACGCCATTCATAGATGCGCGCGGTAAGAGAGTATATAAATATTCAGTTAAGCTGTGGTGTCATTGAAGGGCCTCTTCTGGGGTTCTTTTATCTTTCTTCAGAGTGGAGGAGGGGGCAAATCCTCGGCGTGAGGGAATGTCGGAATTTGGAGACACTTCTCTCGGACTTCTAGTTTAGAACCTACAACTCTGGAAGCCCGTGTTTGGAACGTGGAAATCCGTGTGTTGGACGTGGGAGCATGTGTGTGGAACGTGGAAACCCGTGTGTGGAAAGTGGAAGCCCGTGTGTGTAACCGTGGAAGCCCGTGTGTGGAACATGGAAGCCCGTGTGTGTAACCGTGGAAGCCCGTGTATGGAGGGAAGCCCGTGTTTGGAACGTGGAAGCCGGTATGTGTAACGTGGAAACCCGTGTGTGTAACCGTGGAAGCCCGTGTGCGGAACGTTATAACGTTTTTGTGGCTTAATTATTCTAAAAAAGGTGCGTCGCATGTACGACGGTGGGTCAATGCACTAATAAGGCTATAGGACGCCCATCCAAACGAAGAAGAATAAACTAACATTGAACCAAAACTTGACAAGTCACGTAACTACCAAATCTAGTAGCACTTCGAAAGAGAGGGCCAAAAGACAAAAAGAGCGGGAAATTAGCACTTGACGTCTGCCATTGAAATCGCCTTTGTCAAGAATTCGCTCCATTTACGCGGGAAAACTTTGGATATTGGCGGGAAACACTATTCTTTCGCGCAGACTAAAACTTAAATTGGAAGCAGACGAAACTTCCTTCCTTCCGTCTTTACCAGTCGTCTGATAGATAAAGAATTCTTGTCATTCGAGAGAACATCGCCAAAAAAAAAAAAATCGACGATATCATTAATGAAATGTAACTTTTTTTTCCACAACTTTATCGCCTAAATTAAAATATGTTTTTTTATTATCCACCTCATTTTTTTAATTTTAAAAAATGGCTTTTTTTTTTCCAAATCCAGCTGTCGTCAGATAAGAGATTTGAAGAGGAAGACACAAAAAATGTTTTAATTATATTAAACACAGTGGCAGGTGAATGATTTAATTAACTAATTTTTATAATTGATTTTTTGACGTTCTATTAATTTTTAATTATTCCCTTTTTTTGTGTGTGTGTGCGCGTGTAAATTAATAAAGGTGGCCTATCTTGATAATTTTTTGTTTATTAAACAGAAAGAAAGACACACATGGGAAATATGTAAAATTGTTTGATATGTAAATATGGAATGGGATTTATCGAAATTAAACGCTATAATTTACGTTGCTTCGTGTTATATTGTCAACAGATGGCATTGCAGGGTATAATTGAATTCAGAGAGCAGAAACTGCGCTATATATTTACATAGTGCATCCCCACAGTTATCATGGATATGTAGGTACGATAAATTACATAATACGATAACGATAAACCATATAAAACGAGGTGGTAAATAATAATTTAAAAAAAAAACAGAATTTAAGTATACACCGTATAACACATTTGATCCTTTTGCGGTGCCTGTCAGAAAAAAATCAGTGATATTTAAAAATATCAAAAATAAAAATGAAATATCCTGACCAGGAGCACATGTGCTTTACAGAAGGCAGAACGCCATCTAGTTGAACAGAAATCAACTAAACATTGATTTAACCTGTTCCCTGATATTTGGCCAACCCAATTTCTTGATAAATCAAGAAAAGCCATTTACGAACGCGTTTCGCGCTAAATCAATGATTAGTTGATTTCTGTTCCACCTGATGGCATTATGCCTTCTGTAAAGCACATGTGCTCCTGGTCAGGATATGCCATTTTTATTTTTGATTTCAATACCTGATCTTTTTATATTTTATTTTTTCTTTCATTTTTTCATTAAAAAATATATATAAATTTTGACCATTGACCAATCATCATTACATGTCCACACACAAGAGGGTGAACAGATCTAGAACCTAATTGGAGAGTAACACAAGACAAATGAAGAAAAGGGGAGACAAGCTTTTTTTATACAAGAACGATCGTACAAACACTCGGGTAAGACGCTCTTCTTTTTTTTTTTTGCCTATCCCTAGTACACGTGGTACAGGCCATGACAATCATGGTGGGTAGAGGTAGGCGACTGCTTTTACTGTAAGTGTACCACATGTCTACACATGTGAAAAGCAGTTCGACTTTGCACTTACGAATGTACCAGAGCCCCGTTTGGTTACTTGCACTCGCTGGTGGGGTTGGACTTTTTTAAGAAATGGGGGCCACTGGAGCATTTTTTTTTAATCAGAAAAAAAAGTGTCCAATGTGGGAATCGAACCCGGGTCTTAGCGGTCGAAAAACCAACGGTTTAGACCATCCTTCCACCGACTCCCTAGACGCTCTTCTACGAATAAAAAATGACACCAGTGGCAATGGTTTAAATAAATACACTTTCTAATTGGAATGCATCAAGGGCCATTTTATGTTAGCAATGGTCACCTATAAATTACCTTTTCAAATACACTTTCATTAAAATGTTTCACATAAATCTAAGATTTTTATTTCTAAGCTAATATACAACAACAATAACAGCTTTATTAGGACATTTCCGCCTTGTAAGGACCCACCATACATCATTTTCATGAAGAAAGGGAAAAAAAAACATAAACAAAGGAGAGAAGGGAAAATGAAATCAAAGTATTCAACATAACTATACAAATTAACTATGGAAGGAAATTGTTCTGTAATTTTAGTTCTTAGAGATTACCTTGTTCTCTCTAACGCTTTATGAAAATTAAACAATTTAATCGCTATATATATTTTTTCTAAGCTAATAAACAAGAGATATGATCTTAAAATCGAAGTTACTTCGGCCAGTAAATCTTTTTTATTACCTCGACGTTTCGACAAAAATTGTCCTCGTCAGGAGCGAACAAAAATTAAAACATATGGCAAAGTGTTAAAAATTATTCCAAGAAAGATGTCAGATATTTGAGAAGGCAAAAAATAAAGAGATTTGTGTAGATGATAAAGCACAATTTGGATTATAGATTATAATACAAGAAAATAAGACCTAATCGAAATAATTTATTAGTGTGTAATGTTTCAACATTGTTACCATCATCAGACAAAAGAATAAAATTCTTAATATAAAAATAATTTGTCTGATGATGGTGACAATGTTGTTGCTGAAACGTCACACACTAATAAATTATTCGTATTAGGTCTTATTTTCTTTTATAGATTTGTGTAGAGTTATTAATTGATGATTTACTACTTGACTTGGTTTAATCTTTATCTTCAATCCACTTCAATACACCTCTACATTCAGTAGAACAAGTGAGCCGAAACGACGATAATGTCTAACAGAAGGTAAAAGTCAGCTACACTAGACTCTAGGAGCACCTGGAAATTCCTTAAATAAGAACAATTGGGTAACGCCAAACTTTGAGGAAACACGCTTTCGATCAAATGAGATCTTTTACAGGCTGAATATAATAGGAAACGATTAAAAAATCGTATTCAACAGAAATACAATATTTGCATATTGCATTGCTAATGCATATTTTTAAAATTATTTAGCTTAACCATTGTAAAGATAGAGGCTGCCCCTTGCCGGCATTCATAGTTCTTCAAATTAAAGATACTTTGGCCAGTAAATCTTTTGATAAAATATTAAATATACAATAGTTCCCGTCATTTAGTTAATAATTGAAATAATAGTTAGATATTTGCATTTCTTTGGTTTAGCTTACTATACTAATTTTACAGCAAAATTCTTGTAAATATGTTAAACACTAGCATATATCAATATTCGCTCCTACCTACCATTTGTATCTTTGCGCGTATTCATAATTGCCTGTGGAAGGGCGTTCGTCCCGAAAGCTTGGATTTCGCTTAATTAAAAGAAACTTATCTTACCTCACGTGTTGTCCATCTTTTTTATTGTCTCGACAAAAATCTTTTGTTCGCTCCTGACGAGGACAAAATATTTTTGTCGAAACGTTGAGATAATAAAAAAGATTTCTGGCCGAGGTATCTTTAATTTGAAGAACTAGATTACCTATATTTCAATATACCCAAAATATATAAACTGGGCCAATCTTGTAAAAAAAACGTTTTATAATTTTCTCTCCAAATAGAAAGCTTCACAACTCTCCATACTTATAAAGGAACATATTGGAGGGGCAGATAAAGTAATTTTGGCAATTTTTAAAGCTAATATTAATTCAAATTTTACAGTAATAAAATAATGACGCTCGTTTAATTTTTATTTTATTTTTAAGCTTTCGAGGGATTCTCTTTATCAAACAAAAGTCTTACATCCTCTGTCTAAATGTTTATTATTTTGTTTGATAAAGGAAATCCCGAAAGCTTTAGCATTAAAAAATATATATTTTTAATGAGCGTCGTCTTTGTGTATTTTAAAGAAAAAGTTGCATCATCCTATTCAATTTACCGTGTGTAAATATATTTACATATTGACAACGGGGTGAGGGAACACGCGACAAAGAAAAAAGGAAAATACACAAGTTTTTGTTTCCTTTCTAACCCTAATTCCAGCGTGTCGGCTGCATTTTAAACAGCTGGTGATGGCCGACGTACATATTTGCACATTCAACTTGGTTTCTGTAGGAAATGTCGGAATCTTCACTTTCTCCGCTCAGGTCTGGTGTGACTTCTGCTATCTGTAAAGATTCAGTCCTATTCTTTCTAAGAGTATTTTCTTCTCATTAAACTTTATGAATTAATCTCTATAAGATTGTTTATTTTCTATTTATTCTTATTTAATTAAAAAGGCATATATTGTATCAAATATTATAATTTATCTACCAATATTTCAATTGTGGCTGAACGCCAACCTTTTTCAATGTATTATATTGAGACATACATTAATATAAAGAGACAAAGTTCGCCTCTCCCGTCAAAATAGACGTCAAAACTAGACGCCATCTATTGACCGTCGCCCGCAACTAGCGGCCTCGGGTCGGTGACAAAGCCACAACACCAGCTTTGGCAAACTGAAAAGCGTCCACCTAGAGACCATGGTTTCGGGCTAAAAAAAATTCCATACACATTAATATGTTATAATATGAGCGCGCCATCTGTTATCAAAATTCGAAACTATTTTAAAGGCGTAAGATTATTTTTGTAATTAAACAATTTCTACTGCCCTTACTGCAATGGAAAAATTAATGGGAGGGCCTGGCCTGGCGAATTAATATGTTATAATACTTTGAAAAGGGTTGGCGTTAAGCCAACTGAAATATTGGTAAAAAAAAAAATTTTTTAATCCAATATCTGTCTTTTTAATTAAGGATTTATTTGTGGATTGCTCTATTTTCAAAATATATATTCTTATATTTTTTAAATCACGTAGGGATACTCAAGTCCCGTTATAGATTCTATTGTAGAATATTTCTCATTTAATTGTTGTACCACAGCAAGTCTTGTATGTGCCTTTGCTGATTTATTCTTCAATAGCAGAAATTCAAACATGTCTCATTCTTCAAGGGGGTCGGTGGAAGGATGGTCTAAACCGTTGGTTTTCGACCGCTACGACCCGGGTTCGATTCCGGCATTGGGCACTTTTTTTCTGAATTAAAAAAAAATGCTCCAATGGCCCCCGATTCTTGCAAAAGTCCAACTCCACCAGCGAGTGCAAGTAACCAAACGGGGCTCTGGCATATTTTTAAGTGCAAAGTCGAACTGCTTTTCACATGTGTAGACATGTGGTGTACTTACAGTAAGGGCAGTCGCCTACTTCTACCCACCATGATTATCATGGCTTGTACCACGTGTACGAGGGATAAGCAAAAAAAAAAAACACCTTTTTTAAAAGTTTATTTTATTTTTATATGTATTATATAATATCAATATGTATAGATGGTGCTTAGTTTTAACGTCTATTTTGACGGGAGAGCTGACCTTTATTTTTATAGATCAATATCCCCTCCTGTCAAAATATCCATCTATATTTTGGCCATAGATTTGGCCTAGCCACTTTACCAGCTAAACACGTCTTTGGAATATTGTGAAGATTTCATTTGATCCTTGGTAGATCTCATGTAATAAAGTCCGCCCTAGGCTGAAGAGGGCAATTTGCCCGAAACCATGGTCTCTTGGTGGACGTTTCTCAGTTTGTCAAAACTGGTGTTGTGGCTTTGTCACCGACCCGAGGCCGCTAGTCATCGGTCAATAGATTTCACTTAGTTTTAGCGTCTATTTTGACGGATGAGGTGATTATATTTAAAATTTAATTTGTTGATTTTACTCTAGTGACAACATATATTAGATAGTAAAAAAGCATATATTGGATTGAATAAAAGATTTATTTGCCAATATTTCGGCTGGCTGAACGCCAACCTTTATACTTTTATTCAATCCAATATTTTTACTATATAATGTTTTATTTCTATGAAAAAATAAAAAAAATCCAACTAGCCGAAGTGTCAATTTTTCATAGAAATATGAATCGTAAGGTGTAATCCTCTGGTGTATAATTAGCAGCAACACATAAAATTCCGAGAATAAGTTTCTTTTATTTCAAAAATAATATCTTGAGCTTTCGGGCGTAAACAGCCCTTCTTCAGGAATATTGGAAACAATTTGAAGTAGAAATGTTTGTACACAAATAGATGGTATCTTTCTTTGGTCTTGTATAGCGTGAGTGAATCTCATACCCACGTGATTTAGTTTAAATCTAAAAAAGCCTTTATAAAGAGAGGCGCCCCGCCCCCAGAAACATTGACCGATTACATTGAACATATTGAAAGGATCACCTGTCTTAAAATGAATATTCCATGTCTGAATTAAATTTTATACACACAAATTAATCGGGAAATTGCTATTGTTTATCTAGAATGTAGTTTTATGTATCAGGATTGTGTATTAAGCTATTGTATATTTCTGGGATATCTATATGTCTATTGATGCCCTGGTGTTTTTTGGATTAAAACAACAGGCCATACTTTTAATTTAGCTGAACCAAAAACCTACTACACCAACATAAAAAATAAACATAAAAGACTAATCCTAGAAGCAATAGTATCCAAAAAACACCAGGGCATCAATAGACATATAGATATCCCAGAAATATACAATAGCTTAATACACAATCCTGATACATAAAACTACATTCTAGATAAACAATAGCAATTTCCCGATTAATTTGTGTGTATAAAATTTAATTCAGACATGGAATATTCATTTTAAGACAGGTGATCCTTTCAATATGTTCAATGTAATCGGTCAATGTTTCTGGGGGCGGGGCGCCTCTCTTTATAAAGGCTTTTTTAGATTTAAACTAAATCACGTGGGTATGAGATTCACTCACGCTATACAAGACCAAAGAAAGATACCATCTATTTGTGTACAAACATTTCTACTTCAAATTGTTTCCAATATTCCTGAAGAAGGGCTGTTTACGCCCGAAAGCTCAAGATATTATTTTTGAAATAAAAGAAACTTATTCTCGGAATTTTATGTGTTGCTGCTAATTAATAGAAATATGAATGCCGGCCAGGCAACTTCTATCTTTACTATCTAATGTTTTAAGTATGGATTGCCCTATTTTCAGAAATATATTCTATATATATGTTATATAAAAATATTATTTTATTTAAATTATAATATCATAGATTCAAATAATCTGCTAAATCGACCGCCAGAGGTCACTCTTTCCCTATTTTGGTTAGCAGCCCCGTAAAATAAAGATATTTTCTCTCTCTCTCTATCCCAATGGCTCAATGGCTTTTGGGCTCAAAAATCATAACTTTTGGTTAGTAGCCTGTAAAACTATATTCACTATCCCAATGGCCGGCTCAAAACCTTTGTACATTATGTAAATAAGCTTTTCATTTTTTTTTTATTCTTACGCCTTAAGCCAGGCATTACTTTTATCAAACCATGTTTTTCATATATTCCTTTAGCGCAATTAAAGCTATTTTTGATAACTAATTTTATTATAATCTCTTCCACGACTGCATACCAAAATCAAGCAAATGATCAATAATATATTCCTCTACAAGTTATTAATCTAAATTCAAGCAGAAAATCTCATTTTTTAAATAATATATATATGTGATGATTTAAGACCATGGAATTGTTGTAAATAGTCTAGATATCTACTACCACATGTTCCACCCCATGACTGTATATAACTTCTTATGTACTGCAAATAGAAAGCCTCAACTAACATCAATCTGTACCGCGTAAGAATCTAATAAAGTATAGCAACTGTACAGATAGAAGGAATGGAGACTAACAGGAGAAAATTAAGGTTAAAACTAATCAGGCTTAGGTGAGAGTAGAAGTAAGACCTAGGAAGTAGGCTTAGAAGAGAACACACTATTAATAAATTTACAGTCAATTTTATGAATCGCGGAAATCATAAAAGTCGAGTTTAACGGCCAGTATTTCCTTGGCCAGGCCGGATATATCTTCCGACAAAAGACATATTCCTACCAATTAGGAAACCATACCTAAGTAGGTCAACCAATAGCCAACGGCCACGTGACATATTCCTACCAATTAGGAAACAATACCTAAGTAGGTCAACCAATAGAAAACGGTCATGTGACAGCTTCCTACCAATTAGAAAGAAGAAAGGTCTTGGTGTTAAATCGAGAACCTAGGTTAGTCAGTTTGCGCTTGGATCCCCGAGGTAACACTTGCTCTAAAGATCTCTCTCTCCTCGTCCCATTCCTTCTTGACGTCAGACGCTTCTTAGTGGAATCTCTGTTTGTTTATTTCACCTTTGGCCCAGCTGTGTCGCCTTCCACCACGACTGCACGGTAGAGTTGACATCGAGGTTCGTCTAGCATCAGGTAACACTGGTCCCAGAGGTCCCAAGATATCACATATATATAGAATTTCTTCATAATAATAACAAGATAAACTCTAAATTTCTTTTTATGGAATATTAATTATAATTTAGTGATTAATTTGCTAACATTAATTGGTATTTATTTATTATGTAAAAAAACACAGATAGCCTCACAGTATGGAACTAATTAGAAACTCCCAGCCAACAAAAAAACTAATGAAATCTAGAACTTCTCGTATAGATTGATTTTTAACAATTTAATTCTTAGTTATCATATTTACATACGCAACTGACATAATTAGTTCATTCCGTATGTCAACAACAAAGATATCAATTCGATGAGATTAATTTGTAATATTTGCGGACAGAATAAAGAACAGAAAATTACATTTTTTTTATCAACAGAACTTACAAGTATAAATAAGTATACAATATAATGCGGCTTGTGATTGTAAAACGACATTTGAAAATTATCCCGCATGTGTTTCTTTTCAACGAAAAATCGAAATTTATTTTAAGGAGAAATAACGATTATTTCTAACCTTAGGGATGAAATATGAAAGGATGAATTGTGAAGAGTAATGATAAACGGAAAAATAAAAGTGTCCAGAGATGGGAATCGAACCCACAATGTTCCGCTTACCGGACAGATGCCATGTCCACTAGGCTACCCTGGACCTATTTTTTCGTTCGTAAATAATACATAAAGTAATTTATAATACAATATAATATAATGCGGCTTGTGATTGTATATTGTTCCATCATGTTTGATCCACTCTCCTCCATTTATTAGAAATAATCTTTGTGATATTTTTTAAATCAATATTAACAGATTGTAGGTACTATAGTATCGTTTCTTTTGTGACATTGTTATTGTTTATATCTTGATTGTTTAATTTGGGGAGCGAGAGACAAACGCTTAGACTTGGGGTCACCAACGAAGAGGAAGACAATAAATAAATAAACCCACACACAAAGCTTTATAAGACCACCGGTCTTATACAGATTCACCACAGGAAGAAAGGAAGCATAGATGGAGCTCCTATACTCCAGACAGCACAGCACCTAACAACAGCCTCCAGGTCCGATACATGTCCAGTGGCCACACCGTGCATACGTCAAGGTTAGCGAATCACTGAACAGATAAGTGTGGAATCAGCCGCGTTCTAGTCTTCACTGTCCTCATCCAAATGGACCACGGCATTCGGCGAATCCATTAATCTCCTCCGAACTGTGATTGCAGCCTTGTAGAATTAAATAAATAAACGCAATAACTTTGAAAGGTAATTTACTTTTGATTTACTTATGGTTTACTTTAATTATTAAGTAGGGGATCAGTGGAAGGATTGTTTAAACCGTTGGTTTTTGACCGCTACGACCCGGGATCAAATCCCGCATTGGACACTTGTTTTCTAATAAAAATAAAAAGAATGCTCCAATGGCCCCCAATTCTTGAAAAAGTCCAACCCCACCAGCGAGTACAAGTAACCAAACGGGGCTCTGGCATATTTGTAAATGCAAAGTCGAACTGCTTTTCACATGTGTAGACATGTGGTGTACTTACAGTAAAAACAGTTGCCTACTTCTACCCACCATGATTATCATGGCCTGTACCACGTGTACTAGGAATAATAATAATAAAGACTTTAATTATGGAAACCCAAATGCCTTTTTACTATCTAATATAGAATATATGTTGTCACTAGAGTAAAATCAACAAATTAAATTTTAAATATAATCACCTCACCCGTCAAAATAGATGCTAAAACAAAGTGTCATCTATTGACCGTCTCCGGTAGCTAGCGAACTCGGGTCGGTGACAAAGCCACAACACCAGCTTTGACAAACTGAGAAGCGTCCACCTAGAGACCATGGTTTCAGGCTCTGACCATCGTCAGTCTAGGACGGACTTTATTCCAAGAGATCCAAAAAGAATCCAATGGAATCCAAGAGAAAGGTGTATAACACCAAGAAGGAGGAAACCAAGGTCGAATGATCCTACAAAACTGTAACCTGATGTAACACTATATCATGATTAATCATAGCTGTCAATTTTATAAAATTACTAGCCGAATGACCCGGGCAACGCCCGTGTTTTACCCCCGATTGTGAATGTTTTGATTCAAATACTATTTGTTACAATTATAAATTGGCGCCTTAAATAAATGCATATATTTGTTAATAACTATAGCCTATGTGCTTTATCTGTCTATGTACTGTTGGCTTCCGTAGGCGTCTCATACTGGGAAAAAGAAAGAGAGGATTCCATTTGGTTATTAACTAATATATGCATTTATTTAAGGAGCGATCCGCTCCAACACAATAGTTACAAAAACAACAAAGCGAGAGGGGGAGGCATGATGGGGGGGGGGGGGGGGGGGGGGCAAAGGTGGCGTGATCGTAGCCAACCAATAGGAGGGCGCCATTCCAAAAAAAGAGCAAACGGTGACAGAGTTGATTAGGAGATGAGGAATGACGCTCGTAACTGTATATAGAATTTTCAGGGGAACAAAGACATCTCCTGAACATACGACTAGATGTTGTTGATGGCTTTTTAGTTGCACGATCAGGTTAGATGTCTTTTTCCCTTTATTTATCCATTTGTTCCCAGTAGTATTTTAACAAAATTATTTTTGAAGAAAGAATCAAAGTTTACGGTGACCAGTTTCAGGTAACAACACATCAAGAAATAACCTTCAAATGCCGTAATTATCACTTTAAAATCTGTGCAGCTTTGGCCTGGTAGATTAAACTGGCGAAACTGCTGGGAGGGTTCACTACTGATGAGCCAGGCCTCCTCATCGTTCACAGTGAATACAGAAATTTGAGTCAAAACATTAGAAAGAAAGAACACATCAGTTTTTAACAAACAAAAATAATATCAACACAAACCAATAACTCGCCATCTATACATATAAAATGAAACGATTTAAAAGCACGCGAATGTTTCTTTTATACTTAATACAAACTTCTACTGTCCTTACTGCGGTTTCGCCACTGATTAGCCAAGCCCTCCCAATATATTTTTTCATCGCAGTAAGGACAGTAGAAGTTTGTATTATCTAAAAAAGAAACATTCGTGCTTTCAAAATAATAGTACAAGAGAATGAATCACCAGACAACATCTGGAAGAAGGAATCAAAGTTTACAGCGGCGTGTTTCTTTGTGCTGTAGATTCGTCAAGCTTTCGGACTGTGTTGCCTGTTGAAGGAGGTCATAGCCCGAAAGCTTGCCGATTATACAGCACAAAGAAACACGTCACCGTAAACTTTGATTCCTTCTTCAAGATGTTGTCTGGATATTCCTTCTCTTTTAAAATTACTTTTGTTTGTTAAAAACTGATCTGCTCTTTCTTTTTAATGTTTTGACTCAAATTTCTATATTCACTGTGAACGATGAGAAGGTCTGGCTCATCAGTGTTGAACCCACCCAGCAGTTTCGCCAGTTTAATCTATCAGACCAAAGCTGCATAGATTGTAACGTGATAATTGCGGTATTTGAAGGTTTATTCTCTATGTCTTGTTACCAGAATGACTGAAATTCCACAATCTTGCCCACATTTTCGCTAGGTACCAGCTCTGTGTTGTGGAGATATTTCAGCGCTAATCAATCATCACCCGCTAAGTGGATTTTACTGGAGATTACCGACGACGTCTTGGATAGCAATTTCAGAGACACGTCAGCGTCTTAAATCCCCGCAGAAAACAGACGAAATAATACACTCATGGACAAAACCTAAGGAAGTTGTACTTTTTACAATGTATTATAAGCCCGGATAGCTCAGTTGATAGAACATGAGACTCTTAATATCAGGGTCGTGTGTTCGAGCCCCACCTTGGGCGTCTTTTTTTTACACACACCCAAGAGAGTGGCCATTGCGACTGCTGTGATAGAGATGCATGGAGACATCAGAGGCTCTTCATTGGACACGACAACAATAACATAAAATTAACATAGACCCAGAGCAGCAGCTTTACACAACCAAGATAGAGAACATTGCTGTGATAGAGATACATGGGGACATCTGAGGCTCTTCATTGGACATAACAACAACAATATAAAATTAACATAGACCCAGAGCAGCAGCTTTACACAACCAAGATAGAGAACATTGCTGTGATAGAGATACATGGGGACATCTGAGGCTCTTCATTGGACACAACAACAACAACAAAGTATATCGGGATTCAGACAATTAGTGGTAAACCCTTCCAAAATAGAGGAAAATGGCGAAACCGCTGGGAGGGTTCACTACTGATGAGCCATGCCCTAACTATTTCAAATTTTAATCATCGCCGAAACGCCCGTAGAAATAATATCAATTTTATACATTTTAAAATAAAAGTAGCATTAAAAATATGTTTAGAATTTTCATCTATAGATGCCGCTAAGTTAATAATGATAATTTAAATAAAATAATGAGATGGGTCTACCTACGTATGGAAGAGGGTTGGGACATACATCACATGTCTTTTATAAACTTAAGAAATTCCACAATATCATTTTTAAAAATCCATAACACCGACACTTGTGTAAGCTATTTAACATTCCATTGCAGCCGATGTAAACAACAAAACGATTTTGGAAAGATAAAAAAAAAAAAACATGTTGTAGAATACATTAAGAACGAAGAAAAAGAAGAAAAGTTAAAAGCATTTTAAATAAAATTCCAAACTTACCGTGGTAGAGCAATAAAGTCAAACAAACAAAAAAAACTTTCGAATAATTTCCAAAATGTTAATGTAGCCAACGTTTTAACAAGAAACAAAAGATTGTCGCCAAAAATAAAATAAAAAAGTCGTCTGCTTTTATTTTTTCCTCGTCCAAAAGAACTTTTGATTAAGAACTCAGTTCGCCATCAAGTTACATAACAATCGCCTCTTATTTACATATTTTATTTTTTTTTTTATAGTTTGGCAAATTAGAAGTACTACTAATACACGCACGAAACCTTTCGACCAGAAAAAAAAAGTCATCAAAGTTGCATTTTAAAATAAAGTCGGGAGTACATTGGGTAATAAACGCATCAAATATCAGTTTAATGGGGATTATATGTAAATAGGTTGAAGAAAAATAAGCCGACGCTGTGATTGGAAACCTCCTCGACGACACTTTGATCTCTGCCAAAAGATATTGTTTGGGAAATAAAAGTTGGCGTTTGGACATTAATCTCAATGTTCCCGGATGTATGCAGGACCGGCAGGTCGAGTGACACTTTAAGTTTCCAAAAGAAAATGACAGAAGATTTAATATTTCGTAACACTGAAATTTCCTCGGTTTATCTCCGTGTCTAAAATGTCGTATAACGCCCCTATGTATATATTTATACATATTTGCATATAGGTCTGTAAGTGTATAGGCTGTATACATAGTGCCAATCTGGCACTTTATACAACTCCGATCTCCACAACAGGATTGTCTCAATTTGCATAACCTCTAATTCATATTTAGATTGTAAGTGAAAATTTAAAGGCAATGAGACGAACTCCAAATAAGTGTGATATTTCTGTTCAACATCTATTAATTACGTGTTGAATGATATCTTTCTACCTCTGATTTGCATAAAAAATGTCGACATATGCAATTTATAGCAGTAGCATTACACGTGGTGTTGATTAAACTACCCATATATCAGTTTATCAATATAATTATGATGGGAAATGGGTTGATTTAAAAAACAAACAATATTCATGTCTGTTTGAGGCGTAGGTAAAGGTCTGGCTCATCAGGGACAAGCCTTCTCTCCACACTTAGCGCCGGCTATCGGTGAAAATCAGAAGTATTTATAACGCTTCTTTACAATAGCGATCATTGAAATACTAACAAGGGCTGTAGATATAAATTTAATATTGAAAGGTAAAGTAGCATCTCTCCCTCCTGAATTTCCACCTTCTCTCTCTAAGCTGTTGAACTTACACAAATAGCTTACATGTATTTGCATAACTACCATCCCGGTATGTGGGAACCCTCTGTTTGGCCTTAATTTACAAATCTTATAAATATTTAGTAACAGAGCTATACCAAACGCTTATTTCTAATGGCGCAAGCCATCAGTAACTTTCAGTTGCACGATAAGGAGATGCTTTTTTCTTAATTTTGCTTATTTCTGAGTTACACAAGTACTCTCGGGGATCTCAATATGTAAATAGCCATTTTAAAATACAGTATTAGTATTAGTTTAAGTATTAGTTACGAACGGAAAAATACGTCCAGGGTAGCCGAGTGGACAAGGCACCTGCCCGGTAAGCAGAAGGGTGTGGGTTCGATTCCCGCCCCTGGACACTTTTTATTTTTCCGTTCGCCATTACTCTTCATGTTTCACCTTTCCATACCTCATCCTCAAAGTTAGAAATGTCGCTATTTCTCTTTGAAAATAAATTTCGATTTTTATAAAAGAAACATTCGCGGTATAATTTCAATTTTCGTTTTAAATAGCCATTTTACTCGCAAGTTCTCAAGTTCACTCATGGAGAGACAAAACTTAAGGAAGTTTCAGCATGTATATCGGGACAATAACTCTGAAAGATATTACAGTGACTTTTATTGAAGACACACGAGATAACCAAGTGTATATACACTCATGGACAAAACTTTAGGAAGTTGTACCTTTTAGCATGTATATCGGGACAATTACTCTGAAAGATATTACAGTGACCTTTATTGAAGTCACACGAGATAACTTAGTGTGAACAACCTCTGTCTCTTTGAAAAAAAGGACGTAAGGAACTTCAGAAACAATTTGCATATGACACCGTTGGTATGTAAAGTAATTCTACCAAAATGGCGGTAGTCGTTTATCCAACCCGGATCTCCTCCTTTCATCCAAATTGACTGAAGCAGGTTTTCTTGTAGGAACATATTCCTCCCCTATAGTACCTCGAATCCTTCACACGTCAGACAACACTAGTGAGTGCTAGTAACCAAACGGGACTCTGGCACCTTGCGTAAGTGAAAAGTCAGAATACAATATAAGCATAACACATTGCGACGTTGAAGATTGAATTATTTAACAATATTTAAAACAATTATATAAGACATAGTTATGCATTTAATGAAATGGAGATGAAGATTTGGGAAGGCTTAGTTCTTCAATTGGACAAATCACTGAAAGAATTGAACATTGATGAGACAAATTGTTTTCAACACTCCAGTTCATCAGTTATATAAAAAGTCCTCCCTTTTTAGAAACTAGCGCAGAAAATACACATTTCCAAGTTCTACATGTGTAGCAATATTTACATATGGGGCAGCAACAATCTCCCATTGGCTACCGCTGTATGTGAGGAAAACAAACACTCCCACCCAGGCACAGACTACTAGAATCCATTCTATTGATCCCCGAGCCAAAGTTTGGGGAAAGAAAAAAAATTGGAAAAATATTTTGGAAGGCGTGTTGCAAATCTCAGAGTTTTTCCCGGCAAAATATTTTCCCCCCAGTTGATAACATTTGGTGGGTCTCGTGGATATGGAAATCAAGAGACATGTAGCTTGGTGTAGAATATTCCAATTATCTGAATAGGGTTATAAAGATTTACGAAATATCAGTTTCGAATAGATTACGTTACATATTTATCAACAGAAAGCTGTTAGAGGTAAATAGATACTTGTATTCAGTGAATATTTATTGGAAAGACAATTTAGATACCATATTACAAAATAGATGAGTAACTTTTTTTTTTGCTTATCCCTAGTACACATGGTACAGGCCATGATAATCATGGGGTGTAGAGGTAGGTGACTGCTTATACTGAAAGTGCACCACATGTCTACACATGTGAAAAGCAGTTCGACTTTGCATTTACAAATGTGCCAGTGCCCCGTTTGGTTACTTGCCCTTGCTGGTGGGGTTAGATTTTTGCAAGTAACGGGGGCCATTGGAGCATTTTTTTTTTATATATTAAAAAAAAAAGTGCCCAATGCGGGAATCGAACCCGGGTCGTAGCGGTCGAAATCCAACGGTTTAGACCATCCTTCCACCGACCCTGATTATGTAACATATACAATAGATATTCTACTACAATATACATACTACATATATACATACTACAATTTACTACAACATATATATCAGTTTATAGGTATTTACGTAGGTGTTTAGTTTATTTGCTCTCTGATTGATTCTCTACTATCGGCCAATCAGCTTTGAGCATATTAGCTAATTAGCTTGCAGTGTTTTTTTAGCTCAGTGATTTCATTTCTAATAAAATTAATTTCTATATTAAATAAAAATATCGTGGATTCGATTCTTAGAAATTCGCGCTTATATGATAATAAATATATTTTATGTGCTATTCTATCTCTCTATATATACTTTATTTATAAAAACAACTTTATTCTTCTGAAGAGTATGAATTATTTGATATATTATAGATTGTATTGGGGTCTGCAGTTTGCTGTATTCTGGGAAGTTTTAGAAACGAGAAAGAAAAGTTTATCACATTCGATCCATTTTGATGTTTAGCTCTTCCCGTCTCTAGGACTGTGTTGCATAATTACATATATATATATATATAGTTGCATATGTAAAAATTTCAAAAAAGTTATATTCTGACCGCTCATATGAGCATTTTTAGATGGCAGAGCGCCATCTAGTGGAACAAAATTCAACTAAACGTTGATTTTAGGCTTTTTTCCGTGATATTCGACTAATTCTTTTTCTTGACAATCAAGAATAGCCAACCACGTACGCGTTTCGGGCTGTTGGCCCTCGTCAGCGTGGTGCAGGTTGTACCTCTATAACCAAAAATTTGGTCCAAGAGGCTTCCTGAAAATTTATATAATTGTACATAAGAGTATTTAATCGGTTTTTTTTGCATCTTTTTTTTTATATATTAAACACTTCCTACTGTCCTTACTGATATGGGAACATATTGGGAGGGCCTGGCTCGTCAGTGGTCGAGCTAACAGCGGTTTCGCCAGTTCAATCTACCATATATATATATATAGCTATATTTGGATATCCTGTTTATATATTTGATACGTTTGAGGAATTCACGGCTATTTAATGGAACTATGCACTTTAAAGAGACAGCAGAAATATGAAAACATACATCGAGCATTGGCGTTCTCCCAACGCAACAGTAGGAAGTTGTTTTAGGTGGGGAAAAAAGAAATAATAAAATGAAATAAAATGAAATTTGAGCACTAAATCCAGCTGTTTCTGATTGCTCCAGTAAAAGTATTATCTCCAGAAAGTAGGAAGACATTCGGAGATATTGAAATATCCACGGGAAGAAAGAGCGGATAAAACCGGCGCTATGCAAATCTCAGTAGCTAGGTATATGGAAATAAGGCCGTCAACGCATGATGAAGTGTTGGAACCAGTCAGGATGGAGAGAAGGTGATTTGAAGCAGAGCGTTGGTTCCAACAGGTTTGTTGAAGCCAATATGCAAATTTAGGCTTAAAGAATTGTAGTGCACTTTGTAGAAATATAATATATTGGAATAGAGTTTATTGTGCATAAAATCTAATATATGGTATTTAATATAATAGCTAATTAAATATATATATATTTTTTTTAATATTATTTTTTATCCAAAATAAGCTCTCCCCAACAATGGGATAATTAGATTCTCCGCGTATATAGGGAATGAAATATTCCATATATAATAATTATGTATGGGATGTAATTATCAAATTTACACATCCCCCTGTGTGCATAATAGATTGTGTTATAGGTGATTGTCTCCATTTTCATGGAAGAGGTGTTTCAATATTGTATTTGCACTACCTCGGGGCAATATTCCTTATAACATTTTCCCCTCACTTCTGATTAGTGTCGGTAATGTACCACTGCCATATGCAACTATGGGTGATATGTAAATCCGGAGAAATCTCGCTAACACCGGAACAGCGATGTTAAGTGGGGCTCACTATAGCCTGTAAGACCGTAACAAAGAGGCGGACGTATTAACGCGGTAATTGTCCTGAAGAAATACGTTGTGGCATGAAGTTTTGGGGAGAGCTGACAATCTCTACTATTGTCACCACAAGGTTGTCGTATGTCACCAGTTGTCAAAGTAGGTCGCGAACTTTGCAGCCAGACACAATTCATCCAATAACGTAGCACAAGACGTAATAACAGGACACCAAGGAGTGAGTTGTACGGCAATTATCTGGGGACAAACGACACCCCACCATTAGCTGATAGGACAGCTGTCACCGTTTGTCACACTGCGTGTCGCACTGCGCTTGCTGACCACCTTCTGACTTCTTGGTTTTGTCACAAATTGGCCGCCGGTTGACAGGAGTCGTTAACAAATATATTTAGGAAAAATACTCCCACGTGAGATCGACGGATAGTAAAATTGAATGCAAATATGTAAATAAATATGCATATATGTATGTAAATAAATATGCATATATGTATGTAAATAAATGCATAAACAATAAAATCAAAGTAATTTTATTGAATGGCCAGGAGAAACAACGAAAATATATCTCAATAGATCTTACAATAATAAATTTAAGCGTTTGAAATTTTATATATATTTAGAAATTTGCATAATATATATATAATGCGCGGATGTTACAGAGAGAGGCTTTATATCTGAAATTTAAAATATAATCATTCTAGAGTTTTATCTACAACAATTTTGAAAATTGAACATTTTAAATATTTCGTCTGGCTCTTTAAGAAAAGAACAAGAATGTAGTTTTACGCATGCGTAATTATCAGTGTTGCCGAGTTTTAATTGCCGATTTGAAAATAGGACCTTTAAAAAAGAAATTCGGATAATGTTTTCTCATTTCAAACTTTTTCACACGTCCATTTTGTTAAATTGGCAATTTCTGGGCCGTTATGAGTTGTGTAAATAAGTATGCAAATAAGTCCGGCCGTCAATTATATGTCTGGAGAACAATGTTGAAGAAACGACGTCAATTTTTAGTTTAAAATGTAATTTTTCCACGTCTACAGTTTCTATGAAGAGGGGAGCCATTTTAAGTTTTACCAAAGTAATTTTCCCACAGTTCCAAAACCCTTCCCTTGTAAATATTTAATAAAGTTTTTTAACAACAAAAAATAAATGTCGGAACCGTTAATAATTTCAACAATGTTTTCTTCCCACAAGTTTTTTCTTTCTTTCAAAATGAGAAAAAGTTAGTTTTATAGAAACTTGTTAATATTTTACAAAATGAAGTTGGACAACAGAGTTTTGTAAAGTATGCAAATTAAATTATTATAAATATTCTGTGCGATATATCAAGGAGTGATGAGCCCTGCCCTTTACCTCACCCATATTACGAGGAACACACACACACACATAATTTCAAAAAATAAAATTGCTTTGAAAGAATATATTTTAGAACCTAAATAACCGAATTTCCAATTATTCGAATCAGTTTATAGTTAAAGATGAGCAAAAGGAATAATTTGTTTCGATTTAGTTACACGTTTTGGTTTCGGTTCCAAGTCGAAAACAATAGTTTCGAAATTATTATAGACGCGTTTGATTCTTTTAAAAATAATATAATTTCTAGTGCCCTTACTGCAATGGAAAATTAATGTGAGGGCTTGGCTCATCAGTGGTGAACCCTCTCAGCGGTTTCGCCAGTCATAATAAACAGTTTCCTGGAAAACTCGCTGTCCTCAGGGGATAGAGTTCACATTTTTAAATAGAATATTCAGTTTTATATACAATTTTATTTACTGTGTGTAATTATTTATTAATTGTTAATTTTACCGATAGATGTCGGGTAAAGTACAAAATCTTATTTTTAAAATCATCTTTGAAATCCTTTAAACGTATTTAAGTATTTAGTTTAAATATTGAACGCTAATTTTGACTTTGATCTATTTAAAACAGAGAGAATCATATACATATCTTATGTATATATATATGTAATAAAAATATGCATATGTAAATAATGTCGAAATATAATATTGTGTATAATACATAGAAAGAAAAGAGTTGATAAAACTTTTTTTTTTAAAACTAGTTTCCTCTAGAGTTATATAAACTTCTTTTACCTTCCAATAATAAAAAGGCAGAAGTAAAAACATCTGAGCCCCGCAGAAAAACAAAAGCTGTTTCCCAATTTTTCGCAGACGATCAAAAATCAATATTCTTTTTTTTTTTTCGGAAAAAAAAAGTTGAAAAAGTAAAGAAAATAAATAAAGATAAGGTTAAAACAAGAATAATAATTTTATTATACTTTATATAAAGTAATTTTTGAGGATAATTTAAGGAATCAAATTTGAATAAAAGAAAAGTTTGTAATTCCTCATAGTTGTAGCGAAATATTTTCCATTATGAATAACACAATATTCCTAGGTTTGCTACATCGTATAAAAATGTTGACGACATTCAAATTGTGATTTATGCTTCTTCGTTAGCAGACGATCTTTTTTTTTATTTCCTTGCAGACGAACTCGTTAATGCCAGCCAAACGATATTATCATTGATTTCCACCATTTTTAAATATTTTTTTTTGGCGGGAAATGTTCGTGAGAGAGAAAAAAAATGTTGAAAAGATGATATATGATTTTAGAAAAAGTAAGAAAAACATTTAGGGGTTAAAAAAAACTTTGTATATTAATAAAAAAGATTTAAATTTTTGAGAAATTTGCAGCTTTAAGAAAAACACCTTTAAATAATTATTAATTAGGCGCGGTTTATGAATTTTCCCGCTTTATTTATTGTTTTAGGTCTAACACAGATATATTATAATTTGTGAAATAATTATTTATTCCGATAAATGGCGCAAACCATCAGCAATTTTAGTTGCACGATCAGGAGATGCCTTTTTCTTAATTTATGCACTTGATCGCCCAGTAAAAATTCATTTTTGTTCTTTTATTTAACGAGAATTTACATGTTTGCATATATTCCAATCTAACAACTAGATATACGAGGTGTGTTCAAAAGGTATCACGACTTTTGTGTTTTTTCAAAAATTATTTATTTATTCATGAATACCTATTTGGTCCACTTCAAAGTAATCCCCATGAGATATTATACACTTGTGCCAACGGTTTTTCCAATCTTCGAAGCACTTCAAAAAATCATTTTTAAAAAATCTTTTTCAGCTCCTCCTTCGATGCCGTCTTTATCTCGTCAAGCGTAGTGTAACGTCGTCCTTTCTTGGGCCTCTTCAGTTTAGGGAACAAGAAAAAGTCACAGGGGGGCAGATCTGGGGAATACGGTGGCTGCGGCATCATTAGTGTGTTGTTTTTGGCCAAAAAGTCGCGCACAAGCAACGATGTGTGAGCAGGGGCGTTATCGTGGTGCAAAAGCCAATTTTTGTTCTTCCACAAATCCGGGCGTTTCTGGCGGATTGCTTCGCGCAAATTGCGCATAACTTGTAGGTAATATTCCTCAGTGACCGTTCTACCCTGTGGCAAGAACTAATGATGCACCACGCCTCTGCAATCGAAGAAAATTGTCAGCAAAACTTTCACATTCGACCTAACTTGGCGCGCTTTTTTCGGTCTTGGTTCGTGCGGCAGCTTCCATTGAGATGATTGAGCTTTGGTTTCCACGTCATAACCATAAACCCACGCTTCGTCACCAGTTATGACCCTCTGGAGCAAATTTGGGTCGTAGCGGATAGAGTCCAACATCTCATTAGCAATTTTCATGCGATGCTGTTTTTGGTCGCAATTGAGCAATTTTGGTACGAATTTCGCGGCGACCCGTCTCATGCCCAAATCATTGATAAAAATCGAATGGCACGAGCCAATCGATATGTTTAGGTCCTCAGCAATTTCTCTAACAGTGATTCGACGATTGGCCAATATCATTTTCTCCACTTCATTAATTTTTTCGTCTGTTGTTGAAGTGCTCGGGCGTCCGGCACGCTCTTCGTCGTTCACATCTTCTCGGCCTTCTGAGAACATTTTGTACCACCGATAAACGTTGCTTCGGTCCAAGGTAGCTTCTCCGTATGCCACAGTCAACATTCGGAAGGCATCCGCGCACTTGATTTCGTTTTTCACACAAAATTTGATACAGGTTCTTTGATCCATTTTTTTTTATAGGTAAAAATCGAAGACGATCCAAAACACCTGCAAGCAAAGCAGCTGTCAACAATTAAGTGAACATTCAAAATGGCCGAGCTTGTCGGCATAAGTGAGAGACATGAGTACCAACATAAAGCCACAAAAAGATCGAAATTCGAATATACGTAACCCGCGAAAATTCAAAAGTCGCGATACCTTTTGAACACACCTCGTACACTCATAGACAAAACTTGGGGAAATGGAAAAACTTTGATGTCGTCGATTTTCAGGTTGTTTTTTTTTATTTATTTAAGAAGACAGAGGTTGTTCACAATTAGTTATCCCGTGTGTCTTCAATAAAGGTCACTGTAATATATTTCAGAGTTATTGTCCCGATATACATGCTGAAAGGTACAACTACTTTAGGTTTTGTCCATGAGTGTATATACACTTGGTTATCTCGTGTGTCTTCAATAAAGGTCACTGTAATATCTTTCAGAGTTATTGTCCCGATATACATGCTAAAAGGTACAACTTCCTTAAGTTTTGTCCATGAGTGTATATACACTTGGTTATCTCGTGTGTCTTCAATAAAGGTCACTGTAATATCTTTCAGAGTTATTGTCCCGATATACATGCTGAAAGGTACAACTTCCTTAAGTTTTGTCCACGAGTGTATATACACTTGGTTATCTCGTGTGTCTTCAATAAAGGTCACTGTAATATCTTTCAGAGTTATTGTCCCGATATACATGCTGAAAGGCACAACTTCCTTTAGTTTTGTCCATGAGTGTATATACACTTGGTTATCTCGTGTGTCTTCAATAAAGGTCACTGTAATATCTTTCAGAGTTATTGTCCCGATATACATGCTGAAAGGCACAACTTCCTTAAGTTTTGTCCATGAGTGTATATACACTTGGTTATCTGGTGTGTCTTCAATAAAGGTCACTGTAAATCCTTTCAGAGTTATTGTCCCGATATACATGCTGAAAGGCACAACTTCCTTAAGTTTTGTCCATGAGTGTATATATGTATCTATAATTAATTTTAAATATATTTGAACATCATTTAAGAGAAATTATAATAATTTAAAACAAGTTATAAAGATGAATGTGTACTGTAAACATGTTTTTTATATCGTACACAAGTTGCGTTAGTTATGGTGACCCGGGGCAATGGTAGCATCTTTCACTGGACCAGGAACATTAGAATCGTTACTAGAATCTAAGTTCTCAATTTTGTGGATTCTTTTATTCATTTCCCTTTAGTTCCATAAGAAGTTTATCGAGATTTCTTTTCAAAACATGCAGTCTTATTGAGGTTCTGCCAAATGACATCAAGAATTTCTTCTCCCAGCTACATCATCTTTGCCAATTTCTGTCTTGCTATATCAATAATTCCAATCAATTGCATTATCAATGTCAATTCCATCATTAAAAATGGTGGATTGTGACCTCTATAAAATTATGATAAATTCAAACAACTATAGGTAATAAAGCATGAATGTTTCTTTTATACATGAAACAAACTTCTACTGTCCTTACTGTGGTGAAAAATATTGGGAGGGGCTTGGCTCATCAGTGAAAATTACAAATGAAATGAATCAAAATATATATTGGCTCATCAGTGGTGAGTCCTTCCAGCGGTTTCGACAATATTGTCACTAAATTGGTTTATGTAAATCAAATGTCTCTATTAGTAAATATGTAAATACTTTTATGTTTATTGTATATTGTATAAGGAAGATGTGTAATTTCAATAACTGATTTTTCATTTTTTTGTTTCTAGTTTTGTTGTAAGGAAAACATCACTCACAAAGTGTATCATTTGATCATTAAAACTCTAATTTGAAACTGTGACAATTTGATCTACCAGACCGCTTTTTAGAAGTCTAATACTGTATTGGACGATTCTGATTATATTCAGCTGGGAGGGTTCACCACTGATGAGCCAAGCCCTCACAAATATTTTTCATTGCAGTAAAGACATTGGAAAAGTTTGTTTTATATGTAAAATAAACATCCGTGCTTTATTGCCCCCATATCTTATATATAGATGGTGCGTTATGCCTTAACAACTTACATGCACAGAAGTGGTGGGGCCACTCCAAAACACCATTTGACTTAAGTACAGACAAAGCTCTCCCCAAAAACTCAATTTTCTAATAAATAAAGAACTTTTAAATTCTTATTTAAAATATAATGTGAATTTCTTTTTAATCGATTTTACTGTGCGGTGTTCCAATTGTGCTTGATAATGAGTGAAACTACCTTATATGCATATATATTACAAATTTCCCGCCATTTTTAGGCCTAAAAAAGATAGGTGTCTGCTTCGATAAAATAATCTGCTACGGATTAAAATGATAAGTCTCTCTAATTATTATGTTTATAACTAATTTAAACTATCTTGTGTTTTATACAGAGAGACGTAAAAAACAGAGAGGGGATTATAAAGAATAAAAATATAATTTTTTATATTCCTATTCTGATTTATATAAGCTAAATAAAAAGTATTTTTACTCTCTCACAATCTTTTAAAATTCTCTATTTACATATGTTGAGATCACAATTTTATATATGTCATAATTTGTATATAATTGTATGCACCCCCGACCCACTATGCATGTACAATGTATGATTTTCAAAGATTTAATAAAGAATAAGGTAACTGGAGGAAAGAAAGTAGCAACAAGACATAGGAAGCAGGCTAAAAGCGGGCACAAGTATAAATAACTTGTACAGTCAATACTTCCTGGCAGAGACCGGACGTATCTGGTGACCAGAAGTTATAAAAGTAGAGAGACGCCCAATATTTCCGGACAGGACCGGACGTATTTGATAACCGCGGAAGTAATAAGAGTCGAGCACACCCAATACTTCCTGACAAGATCGGCGGTATCTTCCACCAAAGAAAGCCGCAGAACCAATTAGAAAGTCTCCCCTAAATAGGTCAACCAATAGAAAAACGGGCACGTTCCATCCTTCGACCAATGGGAAGGAAGACAACTCGTGGTGTTAAATCGAAAAGCAAGAATAGTCAGTAGTGATTTGGCTCTCATAGGAACAACACCTACAGTTGCTCCTTCGCTCCCAACGAGGTGACATCTGCTCTGGACCTCTCTCCCTCTGCTCATCCCATAGCTAAGTACAATCACCGCCATGTGATCAGATAATTAACAATCAAAATCGCTCCGCTCTTCTCAAGCTTTCTTTCCTCCAACCCAGTTGCCTTTTATTTTCAAACCCCATCACGTGTCCTGATTATTCCTAACTGTATGCTTCAACTTCCACTCAAACGACTGCGTTTCAACCAATCCTCACCATTCAAATCGAACAACAAGAAATTTCGCAACGATATTGTCACAGAACGGTTAAGTCGACAGGATTCTACAACAGTGTAATACATCAAATATTGCAGTGTAATAACTTTGGATATATTACATATATATATATATATATAAATAATTTTACATATGCGCTTTTTTTGTAATATGTAAAATACAAAGATACTAAACACCTAGAATAAAAAAACAATAAGCCATAGATTAATGCCAATATTATTATTAAAATTGTTTATCGATTGATTAAATAAAAATTAAATGTTAAAAATGCTTTTAAAAAACGATTAAAAATAAGTTTTCTAACTTTGAAATTGATATATATTAAAAAAAAACATTGTATCATATCGCACTTCTTTATATCTTTTTACATTTTTAAAATAAAAAGCTTTGACAAAAAAAAAGATCAATTTGTTTTTTATAAATATTACACAACACACGTATTTAATTAATTTATAAAAAATAATAATTTTTTGTTGATTTCTTTTCAAATGTTCCTAGAACTCTGCGAGCAGATGGTGAAATTAATTCCAGACGAAAAATATTGGAAAGAGAAAATAAATAGAGAATTCCCATCAATAACGCATGCGTAAACAGCCAGCCTTACATGAATTTAAGCCTAACCTCCATTTTAAATAATTTGCCGCCAATTACGAATCGACCAAGCGATCTTTTAACTAGATCGTCTGCAAATCTTCCCATTAGGGTAAATTTTCTCGAATTACCGAAAATGATTGGTGACGCTGATTATATACTTTGTGATAGGGTTAACTTCTATTAAATGTATAATTATATTATTAAATTTTAATCTCATTGTGGATCTCTTCAAGGCAAGAAAAAACATTATTTAGACAGCATTTTTATAATAGGTGCTGTTACGTTAAAAAACGAACCAGTATAAAATCTAATTTAAAAATGATATATTTATTTTACCAATAAAAAAAGAGCGAGTTTTTAAAATTTATATTTAATACATTTAAGAGATTTTATGGTAATGTGTTTTTAGTGTTTGAGTGAGACAAAGTGAAGAAGAGAGAGATGTCAAATTTATTAAATTACATATTTTCCCCCTCCAACACGACAATAATCAGTGGATGAAATTTTGGAATATTTTTCTCCACTAAGTTATAAAATGGAAAGAGATTTCTTTTTTGTTTCTTCTCGTCCTTCCTTGCCCTAAATATTGTTACATATGTATTTGCATAATGCCCGGATATATGCACATAAGTTCAATTTTAGATTAGAAGGATAGTTGATAATTTGCATACACATACTGGCAAACAGAGAGGATTGTGGAGAATAGATGCCACGGCTGACCTACTCGCCCAATTGATTGTGCGAAAGCTGGGCGCTGAAATAGCAGTTAGGGACAACCATCCTATAATATGCAAATATGTAGAGAGGTAGAGCATGTCTAAACAAATGTGCACAGTGCGTGTGATAATTACTAGGGATGGATAACTATGCAAATAATCCAGCTCTTGAGCCCATTCGTACCATTGCAACATTCCTTCATCACAATATCGAGATGTTTGAGGGGACGCGCTTGGGTTGTATCCCTAGTGGTGTGTATATTTGTTGCAAGACGTGGCGTGATCTGTCTAATATATGCAATTATTATCACTTTATTTGTCAATATAGAACTATTCGGTCAAAACCACACATTTATAAAATAATTGGGATTTTATTTATAGAATGTCGGAGGTGGTAAATCTTTGCATGTTGGCGGATGCAACTTTTCCATTTTAGAAATTTCTTCAGCGGGTTGTCGTCGCGTTCTCTTGTCCAACGTCTTGTCCCAGCGCCAAAAGATGACGGAGTTAAAGTGGCGGGAAAATAAAAGCGTACAGACGATGGGGTCGGCAAACAGATTTCGCGCCAAGAACGGACTAATTGCACATTATCACCTGCTTGAGAATAATTAGGCGAGAAGATTAGCGCCAGAAATGGCTGCCGACCAACTAATTGCTTCAGTGATCGGGATTTTATGGCAAAAATGGCGGCGGTGGTGGCGGGAATATTGATGGAGGTGTTGGATTAATGGCGTCAAGGCAAATATTCCCCACATGGAACGTATTGGACGACGACTGTCACGTGACTTCTCCACCTGATATGTAGATGCGTATTATTCCTCTACCATATATCCTACACTATCTGTGCTACATCAGATAGGAGATATAGAGATCAGAAGATGAATGACACAGTCTATTGGACAAGTTCTAGCGACCAAGTCTGAATACAACTTCCCTCTCTATACCGCACCCGTCATGATACCGTTAGATAGCAGCTTCCCAATGTTTACTGCCTTATTTACATATCTACTTGAAGTTTTACCTCTTGTAGTGGAATAAAAAACTAATGAGTTGTAGATAAGAACCAAAATATCATTAGATAAACAATAACTGCAATCAAGTTTATTGGGACGTGCGGGGTATTACAATCTTTGTCAACTTTCGAGTAATGCCCGTTCTCAAACCAAACTTAGGATATCAAATCTGCTAACACAATATTTACATGAACAAAATTCAACTTTTGAATATTCGATAACATATCAAAGCATTGAGACAAATTTTATAAAATGAATTGAACAAAAATAAACCAATTTAAACTTGGAAATGATGTTTTATTCTAGAGCCAATATGTAAATGATGTGTTTATATAAATAGCGCTATATACTCCGGCGCCGCCAAGTGGAGTCCAAATCAAAGAAAGCGTAAAGAAAGGAAGAACGGCGGGAAATAAAAGTGCATTTAGACCCGGGGACATCTTCCCCCTGGGACAATTTCACGCCAAACGATAAATATCCATCTGCTGCCTTATTTACCCGTCGTCTGGCAACTTTCTTCTGCTGTTTGACTTGGGAGTGTGCAAATAGGAAACACACAATTACCGCAACTGATTGGCTGCTGCCACTTGTTAAACTCTGAGGAGGAAATTAAAAAGTTAACAAATCTCTCCGACGTAGGTATGAACAAATATGGTAACAAATTTGCATATAGATATATAGGTGCATATGGAAAATGAAAAATGAAATGAAAAAGTTCATTTTTATTCCGATAGATGGTAGTAATAATCTATTCAAATGGAGTAAATAAATATCCCATCAACCAAATTATTTTTTTATTATTATTATTATTGTAACCAACGTCCCTGTAAATTCTTGTCATCTTGATATATAGAGAGAATTGTGTTTTGGAATCTTTGACTTCTCTCTACACTCATGGACAAAAATAATTAAGGGAGTGGAAAGGCTTTGATATCGCCGGTCGTCTTTTTTTTTTTTTTTTTTTTTTGAAGGAGACAGATGTTGTTCACACTTGGCTATCTCGTGTGTGTTCAATAAAGGTCACTGTAATATCTTTCAGAGTTATTGTCCCGATATACATGATGAAAGGTACAACTTCCTTAAGTTTTGTCCATGAGTGTATATATATAAAATAAAAGGACTTAAAAGCACGAATGTTTCTTTTAAACATAATACAAATTTCTACTGTCCTTACTGCGATTAAAAAAATATATTGGGAGGGCTTGGCTCATCAGTGGTGAACCCTCCCAGCGGTTTCGCCAATTTAATCCACCAGACCGCTTCTCAGAGCTCTAATACTGTATTGGATCATTCTGCTTTTATATGCTACACTGAAGGATGGAATCTTAGAAATGGTTTTCAAGCAAACTATGGACATAAGCTTATAGGACAGTAGAATTACATTCAAATATTTGCTTCGAGCAATGCTCTTCAGCAAACAATAAAGACAAGGCCAGTTAGGCATAGATTAACACAAGGCAATAGCGCGCCATCCATGAGTGTATATACACTTGGTTATCTCGTGTGTCTTCAATAAAGGTCACTGTAATATCTTTCAGAGTTATTGTCTCGATATACATGCTGAAAGGTACAACTTCCTTAAGTTTTGTCCATGAGTGTAATTCTACTGGCTTTTTTCTCTTTATGCTATTATTTTGACAAAGGGTCTTCTACCGAATTGTCCACGAACTCCATTATCGGTGTTCCACCCTCCATATACCCTTTCAGTAATACAGTTATCCAGTCTGAGACAACATGTCCAAACATGATCCTCCTCTCGATTGTAGGCCAGATCCTTCCTCAATCATTTTTAGGACATCTTCATCACTTAGTCTGTCAGTCCATGGTATTCACATATATCGGCGACAGTATGTAATACTTTATATACACTCATGGACAAAACTTAAAGAAGTTGTACCTTTCAGCATGTATATCGGGACAATAACTCTGAAAGATAATACAGTGACCTTTATTGAAGCAACACGAGATAACCAAGTGTATATACACTCATAGACAAAACTTAAGGAAGTTATACCTTTCAGCATGTATATCGGGACAATAAGTCTGAAAGATATTACAGTGACCTTTATTGAAGACACACGAGATAACCAAGTGTATATACACTCATGGACAAAACTTAATGAAGTTGTACCTTTCAGCATGTATATCGGGACAATAACTCTGAAAGATAATACAGTGACCTTTATTGAAGACACACGAGATAACCAAGTGTATATACACTCATGGACAAAACTTAAGGAAGTTGTACCTTTCATCATGTATATCGGGACAATAACTCTGAAAGATATTACAGTGACCTTTATTGAAGACACACGAGATAACCAAGTGTATATACACTCATGGACAAAACTTAAGGAAGTTGTACCTTTCATCATGTATATCGGGACAATAACTCTTAAAGATATTACAGTGATCTTTATTGAAGACATACGAGATAACCAAGTGTATATACACTCATGGACAAAACTTAAGGAAGTTGTACCTTTCAGCATGCATATCGGGACAATAACTCTGAAATATATTACAGTGACCTTTATTGAAGACACACGAGATAACCAATGTATATATACTCATGGACAAAACTTAAGGAAGTTGTACCTTTCAGCATGTATATCGGGACAATAACTCTGAAAGATATTACAGTGACCTTTATTGAAGACACACGAGATAACCAGGTGTGAACAACCTCTATCTCCTTCAAAAAAAAAAAAAAAACAGACGACCGACGATCTTAAAGACTTTCCATTTCCATGAGTGAATATGTAAAACGACAAGGTTTGCATATATACAGCAGCAATGTAGGGGGTACAGAAATATAAAGAATAGAATTAAATAGATGGAATACAATCTCTACACCACTCCTAACCAGCTTTTATTCAAGGTACAGCCGACATGGGAGCGCCGCAGCCAGATGTGCTGCGTCCCCAAGAGATATTTTGGTCTCGACCGCTGTCACCCCTGCGACACCACCCACCCACGGCTGGTATCTTCATCAGCGTTCTGCGTACCCTTCCATATTGTCGCGTTGGCAGAATGGTCGGCCACTCTCAACTCAATCCTTCTCTTCCATCCAGACATCCCATCTTCTACAGAATCTTGTAGTTCTATTATACTTGTAGCATGTGTACTTGCTTCTAAAACAAAATCCCATTGGGTTTCGAACTCTCCTAGCCTGTGTATCGTTATTTCTACAATCGCTCAGTGCTTTCCTCTACTGAGGTGTCAAATTATATTAACAAACATTTTCAGTTTTTTTATGATCAGTTTTTAGCAGGAAGAATGTTGTCTTCGTTTGTTAGTGAACCAATCTCTCACGTCATTGGACGAATGTGGCCATGTCTGTATATAAGAGGGGACTAAGGGAATGCGAGGGGGCCCAGAGCGAGGAGAATTGGTGTGGAGACGCTTAAAGTGTTTTACTATGTGATTTTTCTGTGTCTGGGGATCTCTTTGCATCCCGGTGTGACCCGAGTCCGATCCCTACCAACGCTACAATAAAGATAAGTACTGTTTTATTTTATTTTACCAATCGTGAGTTTTATTTAGTTCCTTCTTGTTGTTGGTGTTGTGCTCTTGAGTGTACGCTTTTCTGTGTATCAAGTTACATTTACTTTAGGCCCTTGTATATTCCATTTTTGTGTGATAACATGTTATAGTAATCTTTGTCAGAGGGTGGGCCAAATGATCTCTCCATATCCCCGCCATCCGCTTTATCTCCTCCTATGTGCGTCGTCAAGTCCGTTGTTTCAGGTCTTCTATATTCATCCTAGACCATGGGATTACATTGTGTCAGAGCCCAGAGAACCAGCCATAGGATAGTTTTTGGTCCACCCCAGGAATTCCATTTATTCGGTACAACCCATTTCTAGGAGGCATTCCTCTAACAATCGGTAAATCGTGGAAACACACGTTTAAAAAAAAATCTTGGTTTACACACACATTGTTTTTTTTCAAGAATACTTTCACAGAGCATGAATTTGTTGATGAACTTATATTTCCTTAATGGCAAGTTTCTAAAGAATTCTAAACTACAGTTAACAATAAAACCTACATTTTTTGTATGAAATTTGGTTCGTAATTGCAAGAAGAGAGATGGATATCTGACATTTTGAATTTCGCGGAGTCTTAAACAAAAACTCCAATAAAATCACATCTAACACAAGTCCATGTAGGAACCGTGTCAGATATTTTTATAATTAGAACAATATATTATTCTTTATTCCAAAGAGGAATACCATCAAACATCGAAAAAATCACATTTCAATTAAAAAACCCGCACACAAAAAACACGAAGTTTCCAATAAAGAATGTTGAGGACATTTTTCAAGCCGTACCACGACATCAATGTTGATAAACATCAACCCTTCACTCAACCCAATCTTGATAAAACACAATCTTTCTCCCTCAGATCGATAAAAAAAAAACTGCAATTAAAGTGTCTTGGTGGATGATGTAAGCCATTAATCCCCCATCGACAAAGTATAAAAAAAGATTTAAAATTGAGAGCTTTCGACAAGTTACATTTGTCACGCAGCACCTGCCCACAGTGATGTAAAAGACCCACAAATAAATTGTAGAATGAAATAAAACTTCGAACCCCCGCGACGAACTAATTGAAGCGTTATCTGACGATGGCTTCTCGGAACTCTCGTCTGCTGACATTTTTGAGGGAGCTCAACTTTCGTCTGCTGGTGTGCCTAATGAGGAACGCTTCACTTCCGTTTCTGGAAGAATCTGTGAGCTTTTTTAATGAGCACCCTTTTTTTTTTTTCTTCGTTCTTCAAGGGAATTCGGTGTACAAGATGTTCTTTTTTTTTTTTTTTCGTTTGGCAATTTATATATACGTGGTTATATATACTGAATTCATTTCTTCTTTCTTCGTTTAATTTATGGAAGACAATTGTCGTCTGGGAAAATATGCAAATGGGAACATATGCAACTTCGGTCGTTTTGTTTATGAGAGTCGTTTTCTTAGAGCGCTTCTTTGAAATTGCCGTTTTTATTTTTTAGAAATAACGAAGGCAAGGAGGTTTTTCTTTGTCCTTATCTTTATGTAACGGGGTTATGTAATTTGAGACTTCGCTGTAGTTGTGCCTGATGTTAGAGGCTTCGAAATCCACCTACATGGAAACATCAATCAATGCAATGGAAGAATTTTGTTAATTTACTTTTTGTTATTTAGTGAGAGAAATGGCATATCGTAATTTCTCTTTTAACTGCTAGTTGGGACTGGAATCTTATTACTTTGTGTAAATAGGATCATTGATTCCCCCTTTTATGCCTATGCAAATCGATATGTAAATATAAATAAGAGATAAAGAGATGGTGGCGATAAAAATGTTGAACACTGAGCAACTATTGGTATTTGTACAAGTCAGCGTTTAGTCTTTACTTATTCCGATAGATGGCGGTGACTATCTAGTTGTATAATCAGGAGAGAGTCTCCTTATTTACATATGTAGATGTGAGCTGTCTACGTAGGCCCCTCAGTGTGGAAGCAACTGTACTAGCGAGATAAAACCACAATAGGAAGCAGACATGTCTCAGATATACGACAACACGTATTTCCATATCCTAAGATGAACCTCGCGACTTCTTCAATTCTCTACTCTGTGTATATTTACATACCGGCACTACACATGTCATAGATACTGGATTTTACCTACAGTATCTCAAATCCCTAAAGAATAAAAAAGAAACTTGTAACTACAGAGTTACTCTGTTATTGGCCGAGGTAGGAATGGACTTCCAACGTTTTGCCACTTTCCACAAGTGCAGGAACACGGAGAAAGTGAGGCGAGCAGAGAAAGTGAGGCGAACAGAGAAAGGTGATCAAAAGCAGAGCTAAGTCAAGGTCAAGGTGGCTTTGTTCTCGCCGCCAAGGTGACATCCGGTGGCCTGAGCAAACACACTGGGATCAAATTAACTCGCAGCCTACTTCTGGAATTGCTCCTTTGTCCGTGGGGTTATTGCTTTCTCTCCGTCAGTCCGTCTGTCCGTTATTACAAGTTAACCTCTACTTAACTGGGCGGAGCTAAGGGATAACAATCCCGACATGTTAAAGAAATTAAAGATAATCTCTTTTTTTTCCAGGAATAGTGATGGGATTTGTTCTTCGAAAACCACTAGATATTATTTTAGATATTACCACTAGATACCACTAGATTTCGAAGACTTCCCATCGAATTTTAGTCGAAACCTTATGTGCATATCCCTTTGGCATATTTGCATAAACTCTTTACAAATTTGCATGGACACCTAAAAAATATGCATATACTCCTTGCAGATTTGCACACCTCTCTTGACTCATTTGCATATGTGATTGGTCTTTATGTGGAATTAAGTAGGTACCTTAAATATGACCATTTAAAAATAGTGGTTCGAGGCAATAAAAAGACGCACAAAAAAAAAGTTTTTAACAAAGGCGAATGTGTGCGAACCGAACGAAAGGCGTGGAAACCGGGGTGTAGACTGCTAGGCCTAACTCGCGGAAGAAAACTTCTAATGAAAATGCAAATTGATCGGGAAATAGTCTCTGCGGAGATTTATTATTCTTTTTTTTTAATCAAAGAGTGCGGGGGTGTGTTTAGAATTCAGTCTGGCGACCCTGATAATCTGCTGTCATTATAAAATTGCTAATTTATGGCGATGTAAACAATTAAGATGGCGGTGGTTCTTCTTTCGTCTGAGACTGGTTAACCCCATTATTGGTCGTAACTTTGGCTGTGTGCAGGGATTATCTGGGTATCTGGAGTATCTCCAGTAATCATTTAGCTTAACGCTTGCGCCATCTATCGGAATAAAATGAACGCCAATTTATTTTTATTGCACTCACAACACTGGTAAGGGCCAGCAGCCGGTCGTCTGATTTAAAAAAAAAAAAAAAGACAGAGGTTGTTGACACACTAGGTTATCTTCAATAAAGGTCACTGTAATATCTTTCAGAGTTATTGTCCCGATATACATGCTGAAAGGTACTACTTCCTTAAGTTTTGTCCATGAGTGTATATACACTTGGTTATCTCGTGTGTCTTCAATAAAGGTCACTGTAATATCTTTCAGAGTTATTGTCCCGATATACATGCTGAAAGGTACAACTTCCTTAAGTTTTGTCCATGAGTGTATATACACTTGGTTATCTCGTGTGTCTTCAATAAAGGTCACTGTAATATCTTTCAGAGTTATTGTCCCGATATACATGCTGAAAGGTACAACTTCCTTAAGTTTTGTCCATGAGTGTATATACACTTGGTTATCTCGTGTGTCTTCAATGAAGGTCACTGTAATATCTTTCAGATTCATTGTCCCGATATACATGCTGAAACTTCCTTAAGTTTTATCCATGAGTGTATATACACTTGGTTATCTCGTGTGTCTTCAATGAAGGTCACTGTAATATCTTTCAGAGTTATTGTCCCGATATACATGCTGAAACTTCCTTAAGTTTTATCCATGAGTGTATATACACTTGGTTATCTCGTGTGTCTTCAATGAAGGTCACTGTAATATCTTTCAGAGTTATTGTCCCGATATACATGCTGAAACTTCCTTAAGTTTTGTCCATGAGTGTATATACACTTGGTTATCTCGTGTGTCTTCAATGAAGGTCACTGTAATATCTTTCAGAGTTATTGTCCCGATATACATGCTGAAACTTCCTTAAGTTTTGTCCATGAGTGTATATACACTTGGTTATCTCGTGTGTCTTCAATGAAGGTCACTGTAATATCTTTCAGAGTTATTGTCCCGATATACATGCTGAAACTTCCTTAAGTTTTGTCCATGAGTGTATATACACTTGGTTATCTCGTGTGTCTTCAATGAAGGTCACTGTAATATCTTTCAGAGTTATTGTCCCGATATACATGCTGAAACTTCCTTAAGTTTTGTCCATGAGTGTGTGTATACAGAGGGCGAGATTACATCAAGACTTTTGGTTTTAATTGGCAGACGATACCAACCAATATTGGTAGTGAAATTGGAGTTGAACACTTTCGTTTTTCTTCTTCAGTTTCTCTCAACTCTTGAACAGCAGGTCCCTATTGGCGCTATGATTATATAGCTTGAGCTCTTCATACAGTCCAATGCCTCCTACCGTTTCTTTCTATTTAATTTACCCCTCAAAATGTCTTCAAAAACCAATGTATTAAGAGAAATGATGAAAGTTCTGAAGAGTAAAATGAAGATGGAAAGATCAATAGAAGAGAAACACACTGGAAACCAGGACCTGTTCAGAAAAACGTAGGAAGGAAAATAAATTGTTGACTTTGCTTACTTTTTAAAGAAACTGATTCCAAGAATAATAATAAAACATTGTTGATTTACAAGAGAGAGAACAAAACTTATAAAATAGTAAACCAATTCTCAGCCTGCAACCCCAAAACACCTTATTGACTGTATTGACTCATCCATTGATGAGCTCTACTCTTCCCCGGCAGACACCATCAACAAGCTCTACAAGCTTGATACCTTAATATGATTGGGTGGAGATAAGAAAGAAGACATAATAAACAAAGATAAACTCATCTACTTACAGTTAGCACCTATTTACTTGTGACCCACATACTCTGTGGGAACAATTAATTAAACATTAAATATATATACAACAGAAATCAACTGCTTCACCTGACTAAGGGAATATCAAATCGATTTTAAAAGTTAAGTATGTTGTGTGTGTGTTTTAGGGATATTTGTTAGTTATGTGGATATATTTAGGTGGAATGACATCACTTTGACAATCAAAATGTTTTAATGTCCTGTCAGCGTGTGTGAGCAGGTGGTATTCGTCATGCGGTAACAAACGAACAAATTTGGTAAGATCGTTGTAACCCAAACGTCACTTTTTAATCTGTAATCAAATTGTACCTTTTTGAATAAATTATATATTTCCCCACCTTTACATATTTACTGTAGGTAGGAGGTTTTTCGACCTAATGCAAGTTTTGAGAATAATTTTAACACACTGAATATGGCCTATATACATACGTAGAAAAACACAAGGATAAATATTTAATAAAAATTGAAAATATTTTTAAAATATTTTTTTGTGTTGCATAAATATCATTAACTTCAATATCTATAAAATTCTTCAAACTTGTAATAATATGTTTAATTATCTAACACTACAATAAAATTCGTTTTTTAAACATGTTTTCTGTAAGATGACTCAACGGAACAAACGAACTCTTGCTTGCTAGCGAGGGAGAGAGGAAAAAAATCCAAAAGATCATCAAGTTCCCTCCAATATCGCAACTTTCCCGGAATAAATAAATAAAGGGTCAAATAGAAAAAAAAAAAACCAAACGATTTTTTTTTAGGAGGCCGAGAGCTCCGTCAATCGAAAGGGACTATCCCCCAACTAGGCCTCGTGCTAGATAACGTCCAGACGACGGCTTATTTCGCCGCAAAATCGCCTGACAATTTTGGCGCCGAAAAAATAAAATGGTCGTCTGAATATTTTAAAGTTAGGCTTAACTTCTAGAAACATGACATTGCCATTAAGACACAAGCTCTTTCCAATTCCTTCAATAATTTTTGAAGAGAAAGGGAAAAAAATGAAAATAAAAAAAAGTTTTTAATGGAACTTGGAAAGGAATGGAGGGAAAAGGTATGGAAAAGGGATGAATATATTTTTTAAAATGTAAATTTGGGACGTTAGGATGTCCTGATCACGTGGCAAAATAGACATTTTAAGAATATAGATTAACATAACGTTAAGATTCTTTCAAAATTCCGTGAATACTTTGACCAATTATTCTGCTAGGTTCAAATTAAAATTTTTAACAAATTGTTTTTAAATATGTAAATAATCCATTTTTACATAGAACATTTACATATTGAATACTCTGCGATTGGCTCCTAATGACGTCACCGTGAATCCTATTGGACACCGTTTTATTCCGACGTACCAATTCTCAACATGATTGGTTTTCTAAAATTTAAAATATATTTGAAAAATCGTACAAAAGTGATATTGTACCGGGATCAGGTGGATAAATTAAAAGAAAGGCATCTCCTGATTGTGCAACTAAAAGTTGATGATGGCTTGCGCCATCTATCGGAATAAATATCAACTACTCGTTGGTATCTGTACAATTCTGGAATGATTAAAAAATCAACGATTAGTTGATTTTATTCCGATAGGTGGCGCAAGCCATCAGCAAACCTTAGTTGCTTGATCACAGGAGATGCATTTTTTTTCTTAAAAAAAGATATGTAAATAAAACAATTAGGATATTAAAATATATTATGCAAATTGATAGTTTATCTAAATGTTATGTGTATTTGTTTATTGAGATTGTAAATGAAGTTATCAGAGTTGTAATTAAAACTCGAAACTATTATAGACGCGTATGATTCTTTTAAAAATAAAACAATTTCTACTGCCCTTACTGTAATGGAAAAATTAATGGGAGGGCCTGGCTCATCAGTGGTGAACCCTTCCAGCGGTTTCGCCAGTTTAATCTAACTATTATAAGAAAAATAGAAAATGGAAATTTCATTAGATCTCACGTGGTATAAAAATTAGGAAAAAAATAATCCGGTAACTGGATAATAGCATATGATTTCCCCTTCATTTTTACCGTCGGATTATTTTCCCATTTGTTTGATGTTTTCCAAGAGTTGAATGCTTCCACACCCTTCAATCTGTTCATCTACAGACAATGACTTTCCAGAATGGTTACAAGGTTTTCCCACTATGTACTAAGTTTAATTATCAAACTGAAACACCTCAAACCACATTATTGACTGTATTGACTCATCCATTGATGTGCTCTACTCATCCCTGACAAACACCATCAACAAGCTTTACAAGCTTGATACCCTGATATGATTGAGTGGAGATAAGAAAGGAGAATAAGGCACCCTTCAATGTCTGGTTTCTGCAGGAAGTCTCTGGAGCCTCCTTATCCTGATGGTTGCGATGCTCAAGCTGACGAGGGACAACAACGCGTACGTGGTCGTTTTCTTGATTTATTTTTATAACTTTTGACTCAAATACACATTATTTTCTATACCTTCAGGTAAAAATGGAAAACACCGGCATTGTCTTTACACCATTGGATTTCAGTCACTCAGAAGAATGATTTTGAATATATACCAATAAAAGATTTAATTAAATCTTAATAAGGTGGGGTGGGACGATATTTCGTCTCAGGTTGAAATCAAACGTTTGACGTCACAGAAACTAAAATGAGAGGTAACTGACCGTATATAGTTTTACACATTGGCTTCTTGCCTTTGGAATTAAGCTTTTTCTTCTGGTCTGTACTTCATTCAACTGGTGTCTTGGGGACCTATATCGCCTCACCGCTTCTCTTTATGTAAGGATATTTTTTGGCTTAAATATTTCAGGTAAAACTTCAATATGGCTTATAGCTGCTTTCGTTTTAGATCTTTAAACTCGGAGGAAACCCGGGACATTCGTCTAGTCCAAGGGTCGCCAAACTGCGGCTTGTGAGCGACATGCGGCTCTTTATATAGTTCCATATACGAAAATATTATTTATTTTATTTGAAAAACATTTTTTTTTTATAATTCGTTCTGAATCTATTAACGAGGACTGGGCACCGAATTCTCTTAGTTACTTGTACTCACCGCACTCATCTCCAGTGACACGTGTGGTCACTGTCGTCAGTCCGTCTCTCGAATGACGTCGGAGGTTTCTATGTAGGTTTTAATTCGCTTTCAACACAAGACAATTTGGTATCTTCACCAGTACTTTGTGACGTATAGTTTGTTGTTTCAAGTAAAAGAGTGAGAAGCTAATTATCTTCTCAAAGTTATGTATGTACATGTATATATAATAATATAAAAAATCGAAGTAAAGGTAGATAACATAGGTATTATATTTTTAAAATACATATTATACATTTTTTCGAAATGAAATACTATATATGAAAATGAATGATATTTTTCATATGAGTACTATTTATTGTTGGCATGAAAAAATGTTGTGGCTCTTTAAAAACTTTGAAATTTTGTTAAATTATAATTTTTGGCTCTTCTGGCTCAAAAGGTTGCCGACTCCTGGTGTAGTAGGTACTCTAAGTACAGAATGACGAGAACCCCACTACGGAACAGACCCCAGTTGTTCTGCAAAACCCAGTAAGAAAGAGGAAAACCTAGGTGAGAAAGAGACGTAACCAAGATGGAAGCACAAGGTAATATGACCAAATCCAAATAAATATTGTGACTTTTCGGTAACGTTGTTACCATCATCAGACAAAAGTACTGAATGGTTTCTGTAACAACGTTGTTAGCGAATTATTTATTTATTTGGATTTGGTCTTATTACCTTGTGTTTCTAATCTATAATCCAAATGTTACCTAATCAAGATGGAGATAAAGTTGCATACCAGAAGCCACCGTTAACTTACAATTAAAGTCGCACGTGACCCACGCTTTGTTTTCTGACTCGGCAGTTTTGGGAAGCATCGACCAGTTTGGCCGTGGGAATCTAGAGCACGTTCTCACCGCTGTGGCTTTCGTTCGCTTTAGCAATTTGAATTGAAACAAATTTGCATATGCATTCCAACTCTCTTTATAAAGTCCTTCTATTATTGTTGTCTGTACATGCAATACACAATTCTCTTTGATAAACATGTTCCTGATGGAAATCAATCATTAAAAAAAAAAAGAGAAATTCAGTCAAAATAGACGTAAAAACTAAGCATCATCTATTGACCGTATATGCAAACTAGGGGACTCGGGTCGGTGACACAACACCAGCTTTGCCAAATTTGGAACGCCGACCGTGGTTTTAGGCTATTGCCTTCGTCAGCACAGACATTCCAGTCCAAAACATTCGTGTTTACAAGATGTCTCCAGATGGGAACTAGGATTAATTTACATATTTTACTGACTTCTAGTGTGTTATTGTAGCTAGGGAAATTCCCAGAGACTCAGTAGAGAGACTTGGCCTGACATGACAGTCTCTGAGGAAAAACCATCAAATCTTGGTTTAAGTCCTAACGAGAGATCGGGTTTTGTCATGTTTGAGGGTTTCTCTGGGAAGACTCTTCATTAATACTAAACATTTGTTTAAACACAATATTGTGGTTGAGAAAACATCCACTTAGGTACAAACCGGGCGAAGTCGGGTCCATCTAGTCTACAATAAGACACGATATCATTGTGGGAGGAAACCTGGTGTATGGGAATACATAGCTCTGTGGTACCTATGCCATCCGTCCATTTGTTCTCTGAGTGGCCGCTTAAAACATGTGGTTTACTGTAACTATTAACTCTGCACAATTTTCCTGAATTTATCATCATCATCAAATCTTGGTTCAAGTCCTACCGGGAGAAGGTTAGTAATCCATATTTATTCTCCCAGAAGTTTTTAAAATATCTACGCTCCAATATTGCCCTCACAGTATGATGTCCCACAGAGTAATTCCAGCGGATATGTAACAGTGGACGGAGGCTGTCGCTATGCAAATTCGAGGACGGTGGAATGGAAGTTTGGTGCAAATCTCGGGACAAGAGCCATCATTCTACCTTCGATTGCCATAAATACATCTGTGACCATTATGTAAATATGGCTTCTTCCCAACATTCACTTTTATTATCCTCTCCCTCGGCCGGTGGAAGATTTTTGTAAATACGATGACTTGAAAACCCCTCAGATGATACACTCTGTGTATATACTTATAACATCTCCGCGTTTTGGGTTTAAATTGTTTCTTTAATATGTGTAGACGTATACAACTAAATTTATTTAATTTGCATAATACTCCACAAACATTAGGTATAAATTATCATAATAAGGTAACTATTACAATTTAAACACGGTAAGAAAAAAACACTGTGGCAATTTTGTGTGAAAGAAAATTAACGTTTATAGCCATTGTTATTATTTAAAATGAAGTTTAAAATCATTGTTTTCTCTCTCTCAAATCAATAGAGTATAAACATTCATAAACCTTTTTGTCTGATAGATTCTTCTATGTTTCAACGCGACCCACTGTCGCCATTTTCAGAGATTTCTTCCCCAAAATTAAAACGAAAAGAATGCGAATAATGTCCATACGTCAAGTTTTAATGGTACACTTATTGAAAGGACACAGTAGGGCGCCAAAGTAGTTTTATTTTGGAATGATAGGTCGGCAACCTGCCAATATGTAAATATTATTTGCTCTCTCTTTCTCAATGCGACATCATTTTTAAAATATATTTTTCGATAAATATTAAATTATTTTAAATTTTAAAACAAATTTCTACGATCTCCCTGAATTGAAGCATCAGAAGCTCATCAGTGGCGAACCCCCCGGTAGTTTCGCCAGTTCAATCCACAAGCTATAGACTAGGCCTACTTAGGAGACCGGTGAATGGGCTCGCAGACGATTGCTGACGATCTAAAAATGCCAACTTTAAAAGTTGAGAAACCAAAAGGTGCGTGTATCTATAAAGAACTGCTTGTCTGGTTATAAGGAAGTTTCTAGAGAAACTAAACCAGGATATAAAATGGAGGGCCGTTTATGCAAATATGTGAATGGCTCCTGTGTGAGCGCCAAACACAACACATATATACATATAAGTCTCCATATTTGTGCGCCCTGCAAGGCTGTAACTAAGGTTAGCGAATCAATGCGTGCTATAGGTAAACTTTGGTGCAAATAGTTGAGAGATTGGGGCTCATAGAGCTGTTATGTGTATCAATATCTTTGTCATTTATAAATATACATAATAGACATATCGTTTTAAATAAATTAGTTAAGTATCTTATTTATGTCAATATACATATATTCATATTTTCCAATTAATATATCAGCATCGTGTCTATGATGAATCTGTTTATCTTCAATAGATTTGAATGATGTTAGTTTGTACTTACAAATATATTTGCATAGAGTGTCACAAATGTACTGGTGTTTCTCCAGTTTGATCACCAATTGTGTAAATATAAATAAATGTATCGAACACAGCGTTTGTTTAGTTCGATTAGGCCTTGAAGGAGACATCGGCTCGAAAGCTGGCGCATTTTACACAATGCAGAGCTATATGGAAAGCAATCCTATATATGTACATACGTTTTGTGGAATTTAAATGAAGATGTGTTACTGACATAGAATAAAATGACAAACTTGAGTGTGGCTGAAGGAGAGACATGGCGACAGCTATGCAAATACCACGGCAGACGGACAGGAGGGTGGGACTTACCTACAACACACATATCAGTACATTAGGTCTACATATCACATATATGGATATTAAGAAAATATGCATATATTGGATTTATAAATATATTTATTATTCCGATATTTCGAGGAACAACTCGCCTCTCTTTATCGAGGATGTTTATAAATCCAATATATGCATATTTTCTTAATATAATTTGAATTATGGATTGTTCAATCTTCAAATATACATATATAGATATGAAACATAGACATCAGGTATTGAAATTAAAACAAAATTGCATATCCTGACCGCCCACATGAGCAATTTAGATGGCAGAGCGCCATCTAGTGGAACAAAAATAAACTAAACGTTGATTTAACTTGTTCCCTGATATTTGTACAAGTTTAAAATAAATTATTCTTTTGAAGTTTATATATTAGTATATTTTCACATTTTCAATCTTTTAAAAAGAGTGAGTAAATAAAACTTACCCTACACTTTTCTAATCCTATAGATTGAATAAATTTTATCATGGTTCTGTCTCTCTTCGAAAGCATTTTACTTTAACGTTATTCATTTTTTTTTTGTTTATGTTCCCCAGCAATGACGCGTAACTGCCGAAACCTCTATATGAATGTAGTTACATCCTAGAAATCTGTTACTCTAAAATACGTTAAAATATTTTTGACATCTTAAATATATAATTTTTTCATGTTCTTATTTCATTTGCATATTGTCTAGAAATGTTTGCCGTATTTTTTCTATCTTCCTATTTAAAAAAGTATATCTATATATATAAAAATGAATGTATGTGTGTCTGTTTGTTTGTTTGTTTGTTTGTCCTTTATGCCTGACCAAACCACTCATTGGATCGCCATGAAACTTTGGGAAGTTATTTAGTATAGTACTGGGAAGGTTTCTAGCAAATAAAATTTTTGAAATAACTTTTCGCCTAGAAATAATCAAGATAAATATTCTAATTTATCTGTTATAATTCAACAATCTGCTCTAAATATTATCATGATGATACGATGATTTTGTAATGTAGAAAATTAGGAAAGACAAAATTCAGGATGACACGGCAATTTATTTGAGACAAGAATAATGATACAATTCAAAGGCAAGATACTATTCCTTTAACTTCCAATTACCGAGGGAACCAATTAATATTGATTTTATTCAACTTATCGAGTATTTTTTCAAGGGACCGGGAAAAAATGTTCACTTTATCGAGAGATTCGTTAAACAAACCTTTACTCGGGTAAAACCCGGGCGAAGCCGGGTACATCCATACAAGAATAATGATACAATTCCAAGGCAAGATACTATTCCTTTAACTTCCAATTACCGAGGGAACCAATTAATATTGATTTTATTCAACTTATCGAGTATTTCTCAAGGGACCGGGAAAAAAATGTTCACTCTATAGAGAGATTCGTTAGACAAACTTTTACTCGGGTAAAACCCGGGTGAAGCCGGGCGGGTCCGCTAGTTATTAATATAATTCAGATATAACTTGATTTTTATTGATAACATATGCATATTAAAATATAAATACATAATTTAATATCACAATAATTAATTATATACGGGAAACGCTAGTGTGTCTCTATTCCGATAGATGGGGGTAGCAATCAACGCACAACCTTTTTGTTTCACAATACAAAGAGCTATCAGCTACCTTGATAAAGAGGAATATATCGAAAGCTTTCATCAAATCTGATTTCTAGGAATGAATAGAACTTCAATATAATTACATAAATATGAGAGAGAAAAGTGTAGTATAGAAAATAAAAGAAATAATTGTTTTATTATTAAAATAGAATTTAATAAAGAAACCCATTACATTTGTTTGCCAGAAGAACATCCCATTTAGCCAACTCCATCAATTAACTCCTTATAAAATATGTTCGCGCCGGAGCAATTAGCGCAGGTGTGCCAATATCACTTAAGTTTAATCAATTTGTCACCTCGACTGACTTAGAACGGCGGCCTATTTTGCATATATACTCAGGATTATAGTTGCATATAGTCTTCCAGTCTGTTGAGTTCACCTCGACTGACCTCACTTCCTAGAACGGCGACCTGATTTGCATATATCCTCGGAATTATAGTTGCATATAGTCTCCAGTCTGTTGATATTATCTCGACTACAGGTTATTGACTTATTCCTTAAAGGGCCATCTGATTTGCATAGGTACCTGAGGACCATATTTACATATGTCTCCCCAGTAAGCCACAGTGCAGGATCACCTCGCCAGATATAACTACATGGAGGATCCATCACTGATGGGCCAGGCTCTACAATCTATTTTACATCTTTATTTCAGTTATTTTAATTATCAAAATTAATTTCAAAATTTATTCAAAACGCCTTTTAGGAGAATAAATCGCGCGAAAATGATTTGTTATTTCAAATTGGAACTATAGTGTGATAAATAATGATGATTTATGCCCCTCCTACATTTCTCCCATAAAATATAAACAATTCATCAATAATGGACATCTCTCCCCCTTCAAATACAATAACAATCTAATTACGAGAGTCTTCATTCTACTGAGAAAGATTTGGCTGAAATCCATTGCGCAGTTTCGAACAAATAAGACATATACAACCCTTCACAAAGGAAGCAAACATCCAGTAGAGATTGGAGATCGAAGCGCCGTGAGTGGCAAGTAGTGGAGTTACATTTTACCGTCTCCAGAATCATAGTTCAATATTATGTATAAAAGAAACATTCGTGCTTTTAAATCCTTTCATTTTATATGTATAGATGGCGCGTTATTGCTTTGTGTTAATTATTAAAAGCTGTTCTTACATTTGTTTAGCGAGGATTTAGGGAGGTTGGCAGCCAGTAAATTTTGTCTTCTTCAATGGCACCCGATTCTTGGGCAGATCCACCTGTGAATGTCGGAGCTCATTGACACCACGTAAGTTACAAATTTGAATTGACTCTACCTATGTAGTGTACTTACAGTATAAGCTGTCATAACCCTCTACCCACCATGATTATCATGGCCTATCGGGTTGCACTATATTGTAATATAAACGTTCATAATTCCCCTATCCACCGATAAATGGCTAAGGTACGTCTATCCACCAACACCACTATTATCAAGGACACGTGGGACAAGAAGGAGGGATTTATTGTATTAGACGAGAACTAGCGCCGTCTTCTAGTGAGACGTCCGAGGACGAAGTCGTAGAAGAGGGACTCCAGACGTCGACATTCCGAGAGCTCAACTTTGGACCTAGACTTGAGGACTTCCACACGTTCCACCAGTTCCAGCGTCTCCATCTTGAACTTCTCAAACTGGGCCTCCGCCTTCTCCATGGCCGGCCAGGGATCCACGCTCGCTCGCACAGCACGAAGCACGTTTGTACAGCACGCAGCACGTCCTACCTCCGAGCTGGTACTACGTAGAGGTTTGTACGGATGGAACTTGTGAAGCCGCGCTGACGATCCTGACTTAGATTGAAATATAATTTTATTTACATTTTATCTCTCTGAAACTATATAACATGATCCCAAAGTGCCCACTTTACATGTAGCACAGAATGAGATGGCCTTCCTTCTGCCAACAGCGGATGGACTAGTGAAATCTTCATTTCCAGACCTTGTGTTTATATTAGCCAGGAATCCTGAATGGGATAGAAATTATATTTTTAAAAAGTGTAATGCTACAATGTGTTTTTCAGGTAAACGTATGTAAAACAGTAACTGATTATAACCGGTGTCCTATTGGAGATTTAATCTATCGTGTTTTCTCCCATTGAAGGTTTTCGTGCTTGAAAACTGGAGTTTTGTGAATTAATGAAAAAGAAAGGTTTCCCTGGAACCTGATATTTTCACCTTAATATATTGATACGAGGGATTGTTTCATGAAACATATTTTCTTTCTTTGATTCTGTAGTTGGTTTAAACGAGAGATGGTTACAGAAAGAGAAAATAAAGATGGCCGATTATCCTGTCTAGCTGGGCTCTTTGAGGATTCTTTAGAAATATTCGTCGTTTAAACACCCACATACACTCATGGGCAAAACTTAAGGAAGTTGTACCTTTTACCATGTATATCGGGACAATAACTCTGAAAGATATTACAGTGACCTTTATTGAAGACACACGAGATAACCAAGTGTATATACACTCATGGACAAAACTTAAGGAAGTTGTACCTGTTCGCATGTATATCGGGATAATAACTCTGAAAGATATTACAGTGATATCTTTACTGAAGGCACACGAGATAACCAAGTGGGTACAACCTCTGTCTCCTTCAAAAAAACAAACGACCGGCGACATCAAAATATTAAACTTGCTTAAGTTTTGTCCACGAGTGTATTTGGAAAATATTCCAATAAATAAGCACGCCATTATTGAAGACAAATTGTGAATCTCCCCGGCACACACTTTAGCTAAATATCTGGCCCAGCTGTTATCCCCCATCATGAAGAGCAATCCTAACCAATACAACATCACGCACCCACCCAGTTTTATTCAAGAGATCACACAAATGCAGCTACCCGCACATCACACTATGGTTTCATTTGATGTTACAGCGCTATACCTCTCCCTTCCACACACCCTCATTTTAAACAAATTACAGTCCTTTCTCAAGTCGACAGGTATTCAAGATCAAACAATAACCCTGATAACCCAGCTAACGTCCTTATGTCTTTCCATTAGTACCTTTACATTTAACCACCAGCATTATAAGCAGATCAGAGGCACCCCAATGGGCAGCCCTCTTTCATCCATAGTGGCTGAAGTCGTGATGGGGTCCTTGGACCGGTGGATCAATCAGACGCATTCTTCCGACATCCATTATTGGAGGAGGTATGTGGACGACATCTACTGTATACTCAAACCGAATAAACTCCAACCCATTCTTGACACTCTACATTCCTTTCACGCAGATATCAAATTTACATATGAAACAGAAACAAACCTAGTATTACCTTTTCTGGACATTCTCATTATTCGCACTCCACACAGATTACACACAGCAGTTTATCACAAAAAGAATATCCCTCCCCTATACACCCATTTCTCCTCCAATAGCCCGGTAGCCTATAAAATAAATACAGTCAGGACCTTAACCAAAAGAATACATACGCATTGCTCATTACCTATATTCAAAGCCATAGAAAAAAACAGAATTACCTCCCTTCTAACCACTGCAGGATACCCGAAAAAATTCATAGATAAACACACGTTTGATCCCACTGCTCCGAGGACCTCCACGACTTATAGAGCCGTATGCTATCTTCCATATTCCTCGTTCTCTGTTACCATTTCCAGAATCCTTCGCCCATATGGCATCCAAGTTTACTTTAACAGCCCCCCCAATCTTGCTGCCCTTCTCAGGAATCCTATCACCAAATCAGACATACCCAGCAATCCCATCCACTCCACCGGAGCAGTATACGCGGTTTCTTGCCAGGATTGCCCGGCCTCCTATGTGGGGGAGACTGGCAGAACCGCGTATATCAGAATCACCGAACACAAAAGAAACATTAACAATAGAGACCCGAAGTCACTTATATACCAACATATTTCAAACACTGGTCATAGCTTTAACTTTGATCATCCTAAAGTACTATACCAACACATAAACAATAAGCAGCACAGATTGGTACTAGAGTCTATCATATCATCACAAACAAACAGCATCAATAGGAAAATAGATCTACCGGAAATATATCATATATTATCTCAATAGTTATCCCCTAATATGCTCTGGAGAGTGGTCGGGTTGGAGTGGACCCCCGCTTGGCTTTTCTGTGTTGGGGTGTTTTAAATTTTACTGGTTTTGAACTTTGCAAATTTTGAAGTGTCGCACTACTTGCATACAGTGAATATCGTGGTTTTACTTGACTTTTAGCGTATATTTTCCAAAATTTTATCTAAATTTTAAATTTTAAATTCATTTGCATAGTTTTATATTTCATAGTCATAATTCTTATTTCTATTTTAATTATATTTGAAATATCACTTCGCATGTAAATATATGTTGTATATAATGGCTCAAGCGCGCTTATACCCTGTTAGTATAGTCATACTAGCCACGCCTGTCGAAGAACCGAAAGGTTCGAAAGCTAGCTCAAGTATAAATAAAGAAGCTCCTTCGTAAAACTGGTGATTCGTTGTGCAATTGTAACAATTATACGGAGTTTACCTATAGAAATAGACAATAGCAAGTTAGAGGAAACGGTGAAGTGATTATAAATCATTGGAATTATGTAAATAAATAAATAAAAACCTCTCTCGATGTGTTATTAAAACTACTCAGGAAATGTTGTTTATATTAGTTTCCTAATTTAGGAAATGATATATCATGGTGGGGATATTAAAGTCAAATATTACTTTTCAACTTGCCCCCAAACGCAATATTTAAATTCAGTGAGTTTATTTTTGGAAGATCGCGGGGGGAAAGTTTTGGTAGAGAGAGAAAGATCAATGAAAGATTTTTTTTCCTTAAAAAAGCAAAAGCGAGATTTGACCTCACTTTCTAAACTTGATCACAACTCGCCCGACCAGAAATTGGAGGGCGCGACTTAAAAAAAAAAGGAATTAAAGAAAAAAAAATCTCCCACGCGACAAGCATTAATAAAGTTCGGTTCTGTGACGTTTGGATCCGGCAACACTGGCTAATTATTATGTCAAAAAGGGGGAGTGTTATGTCAGTGGTGTCGGGTAGTTTAGTTTAATTAATGTATATACTCTGTGTGCGTGTAATTAATAACAGAGCCTGGCAGCATCTCTGATTGATGGACACGTCTGCGCATGCGTAGGTATTTTTGAAATCCGTTTAGTAGTTACTAGTCACTAATCATATATCTCTCTGTCTACACATAATTACTGTTAATTAGCTAATATGGATCATAAATATATATATAGTCATATACACTAGAGATTGTCACGTTCCACAATTATAATAAGTGTAAAGTCCTAAATGTGTATATATAAATTCAACGCGCAGCTTGGTAGCGATCATGTAAACTCAAATAAGACAATAAAGTTTTAAAGAGAGTCAGCCAATGACCAAGGCAAGGCCCAAGTAAGAATTGTCGAGATTACATCAGACAAAATGGATTTTTTTAAATTACTACTTGGACCCTTCCCGGGGATCTTCCATAAGTCATTAGTGAGTTTTACGACGAGCCGCTGGACAACAGACATCTCATAGCATTCTGGACCTTGCCCGTGTCGCGCCGTTGGCTTCTCTTTTAGCTGTCATCTAGCCTGCCTCGCTGTTTGTGTAGAGACCCTAGACGCTGTAAACCAGTGGGCCCCATGACTGCTGTTGCTTGTGGGGTATGACATATATATTATACACCTCACCATTCTGAGAGAAAACTGATAAAAAACTATAACAAGACTTAGAACGAAACACTATAAAGAAATGACAATACATCCAGATGGCACAAGAACCTATAGGACATGCAACAACTGCCCTGGTGTGGAACTAACACCTACTCACATATTCTCATGTCCAGCAATGGCCGCAGCCTTGCAGAAAATTGACATGGACCCAGAGCAGCAACTTTACACACCCAAGATAGTGGACATTGCTGCTGCTGTGATAGCGATGCATGGAGACATCTGAGGCTCTTCATTGGACATGACAACAACAACCTCACCATTTCCACCTGTACAGTTGTAAATAATTGAACACAAACCCCGTAGAAAAATAAAAGTTAACAAATTGAGCAAATCAACTTAGGTCAGATAGTCCACGTTGGCTGATGCAATTTTCTCTCCTCTTGCAGTAGGTCATTAACTTTGCCCCGGGTTTCTGGGTACAGAGATCAACGAACAGTCTCTTCCTGGGTGGCTAGATATAAAAAAAAATCACCCTAAATCGTTATTGTAGACACTACATAAATCCTTCTCCAGGACTTAGAACTTGTTTCTCTCCACATCTACCCCTCGCCGGTTCTCACTCCTGCGTACGTCCTATAACTATGCCTAATATGATTTGCATAGCTTTGAGTGCTGCACAACACCCCCCCCCCCCCCCCCACACACACACACACACACTCATATTACAAAGACCAATACAGTAAAATCTTTTAGCGAATTTAAAAATATCGTAAATAAATTATTTCGTGAATCCGAAAACAACAGCATTGATAGATTTTTAAAAAGACTTTCTTTGAAACACACACACACACACACAAAAGGCAATAGTATTCTCTTTTAAAAAATAATAATAAATTGTGATTTTATCGACAAAAACTCCATTTTATAGGTACTTGGGATATCAAACATAATTTAGTATTAATAATTATTATCTCTCATAAATATTAGTACTTTAAATTTATAATCCCTTTACATACACACAACACACACATTTTAAAAATTGATAACTCAAACCACATAAATATATATTATAATATACTGGTAGGGTCTTCTGATACTTTAGATTGTTAGAACAATATAAACTTCAATGCGTTAATTGTAACAAGGAATGAATATACCATTACTAAGTAGTTTACATTTATGGAAGAGATAGAAATCGATAAATACCATTCTCTAACATTTCGAATTATCACAGAGTAAATGAAACTATCAGGAATATTTCTTGGGAGAAGATTTCATTAGAACGCGGGATTGTTCTCAATTAGTAGTTCGTCTGGAAAGCAATTAAAACTTCTCAACGTCTCGCGTCTGTTCATTTATTTAAACTTGATTCTGTCTTTCGTGATCAGGCGATCGTCTGCTTTAAAATAGGCTTAACAAACATTTTCCCGCCTTTTTTGAAATTTTCTTTTGGTTGAGTAAATTTTTTTAAAAATATATATTGTATTTTGTTTTTTAATTATAATTTCTTTATTTTATTGTTTCTATATATAAAATAATATATTTCTCTTTGTATTTAGTAAGATAATTGCTTTCAAGTTTTGGTCAAAGAATTGTTTTAGTAGACATTATACAGAGCTCACAATTAAAATGTTATATACAATTGCTATATATAATTATGTATTATTATATTCGTGGGTTTGTTACTTTGTTTTTGTATATACACGTATATATACACTTGTATAAATATATATTTATAAATGTTATAATTTAAATGTTTATATTGTTCAAATTTATATGCTCTGATTATTTTTAAACGATTATAAATATATATTTTGGCAATATCCTCACAATTTAATTTAAAGCTCTAGTTCATACAAACGATTTATTTTTATATAATGCCAGCAGTTAATTACTCCACAGACGGCTGCACCCATTTTATCCGTTTGATATTTATATAAATTCTATTCCAGACTTCCATCGCGACCACCTCGAAGTCTGATATATTGATCCAATATATGCTTTTTTAATTAAATATTTATTTATGGATTGCTCTATTTTCAAAATATTTGTTACTACTCAATCGTTTACAAACAGTGTTGCTGGATATTTATATTTACACAGATTAATATTATATTTAACAGTAGTATTGAACCAGTCTATAAAATACCAGACTTCTACGTGGAAGTATTTTGATCACAAATTTCAAAGGAAATATAGAAAAACGTCCATTATACCGCCCGAAGTCAGAGTTTTGTCAAATTGCATTGTCATCAGGTGTGAACAAGTATAGAAATATCAGACTACCAGTTCAATAACACTGAAAGACGCAAATACAAAAGCAAAACTCATTACAAAACCCAAACAGCCCATATGCATCCTCAACATTAACAGAGAATTAACGGCAACAGTATTAAGAATCAGAACAGAACATTTTAAAGGAATGAAGATAAACCTAGACATGACTAGATCCTACAGGAACTGCAATAACTGTCACAACACCCAACTCACTCCGGACCATATATACCCGGCCATCCTTGCAGCCCTCTATATGGCAGACATCAATCCAGAAGAGGACATCCATACGGACAAGGCACCTTTGTTGGCTGGTATTGTGATCAGGGTGCATGGACCGATCTGATCTGCTCCATGGACAAGACACCACCACCACCTCAGTTGGCCGGTATTGTGATCAGGGTGCACGGACCGATCTGATCTGCTCCATGGACAAGACACCACCACCTCAGTTGGCCGGTATTGTGATCAGGGTGCACGGACCGATCTGCTCCATGGACAAGACACCACCACCTCAGTTGGCCAGTATTGTGATCAGGGTGCATGGACCGATCTGATCTGCTCCATGGACAAGACACCACCACCTCAGTTGGCCGGTATTGTGATCAGGGTGCATGGACCGATCTGATCTGCTCCATGGACAAGACACCACCACCTCAGTTGGCCGGTATTGTGATCAGGGTGCACGGACCGATCTGATCTGCTCCATGGACAAGACACCACCACCTCAGTTGGCCGGTATTGTGATCAGGGTGCATGGACCGATCTGCTCCATGGACAAGACACCACCACCTCAGTTGGCTGGTATTGTGATCAGGGTGCATGGACCGATCTGCTCCATGGACAAGACACCACCAGGTATTCTGTAATCGTTTTAAATAGTGATTACAGGATTTGTGGACAGACAGTCATGGAAGTAAAATTGATTAAAAGTTTTTAAAACATTTTCGTGTTGACCTTCACAAATTTATAATGTATTCGGTATATATAGTATAAGGGTACACTCAGGGGAAAAAACTTAAGAAAGTTTCAAATTTTAAACATAAATCACCATTCCTATTTGCTTAGGCGTATTTACCATATATGTAAATTCGAACGTTTTCCTTTTATAAAAAATATATATAATAATATTAATAAAATATATATACATGCTAAAAGTAACAACTTTCTTAAGTTTTTCCCATTAGTGGATATATATAAACTAGCCGAATGACCCGGAAACGCCCGGGTTTTACCCGATTAAATGCTTTTATTCAAATACTATTCGTTACAATTATAAATTGGCGCCGTGGATGTCATTCTTGTATAATATATAAATGAGTTTTAAAAATTGTAAAAAAAAAAAATGCATCGGCCGGGAATCGAACCCGGGCCGCCCGCGTGGCAGGCGAGCATTCTACCACTGAACCACCGATGGTTATTAGAAATAGCCATATTTTGGGTATTTATTCCATTCACAAAAGCAAACGGTGACAGAATTGATTAAGAAAGAATTGATTATGACGCTGATAACTGTATATATATTAATATTTAGATTTGAAAATAGAGCAATCCATAAAGAAATCTTTAATTAAAAAGGCATATATTTAGATGTGCTAAGCTTCCAAAGACAAAAGGTTTAGCGACCATCAGCGGGGAAGAAATCTGTAATGAGAAATGAGCTCACTAACCTGAGAGGGAATTTAACAGTTGAACAGTTCTTCTTTTATCTTTTGGGATCAATTCGACAATCTGGAGCCTTTGTCATCTGTGTTGTCAAGGACATCTATAAGGACCGCCGTCTCTCTAGAGAGGGAAGGTCGTACAGGGAATGTCACCTACAGGAAGTCAACAGCAGGACGCGATACAAATAATTACAGAAAGGAACCAACACTATAAACCTTGGCCCGACTCTCAGGCAGGTAGATTGGTTGAGTTGCATAACTTCCCTATTTTACATATAACCGTATATGTGTTGGGTCCGAAGATCATTCCATCCTGGTCAAGGGGAGTGCGTCTCTTCTTTTTTACATAAATTTGTGAAGTAAATAAAACTTATATTTGTGAAACAATTTTGTATTCGCTCTAATGGTAAACTATTGGGAGGGGCTCTTCATATAGTGTAGTATAGTTGTAGTAAATTTGTTGTTTATATTTTAGAATGGAGCTAAAAACTTCCAAAATTGACTCATAGATGGCGCGGCGTGTTAGCCCCGCCGCTGCTTCAATCCCAGTTCTCTACGGTGGGTCCATTATATTGTCATATAGTCCTAGCTTCAACTTTAGACCGGTTTCTTTACCGACCATTTCGTAGTTTTATTTGAAAAATAAATGAAGATTTTTCAAACCCATCTCAGTGTAGATGTACAAAATTTAAACAGAATTGTCCGGTTTTAAATCCGATATATCTGGTAGCAACACGCCCCAAACATGGCCACTATACCAGGTACAAATACATATGTTTATGCCTTTAGGTTGAATTCAAAAATGTTTTCTCTATTGCTTACTAACACCCGAATGTCCGTTAAAAGTGATATATATGGTGTATTTGTTTGTTAAGGGAATTGGGAAATCATTTTGGCCTTAAATATGGTCATTTTAAAAGATGACATTGAACTTTTGACTTTCTTATATTGGTCTTCATACTATAGAATGCTGTTTATCGATACACAAATATATTTATGTTTCATAGATTATAACACATCACAAATGTGGCAGACACATTACTGCGGCAATAGAAAATGAGAGGGCTTGGCTCATCAATGATGAACCCTCTCAGTGGTTTCGCCAAATTAAACTCCGAATCTGTTCTCCTATTGACAGTTTTCCTATATATTCTGTAATTTAATTTGAAGTTACATATTGAGGTTAGTTAGAGAATCTATGGACATCTGCGGAAGTCTGAGGATTGTGCAAGTTAGTGCATCGAGGACTGCATATCTTATTTTGGCGAAACCGCTTAAAGGGTTCACCACTGATGAGCCAAGCCCTTTTTTATTCAAAAATGTCAAACTCATCAGTAAGGTCTGTAGACAATTGACAATTTAAACAATTCTATTGATATTAATTGTATGAATATTACGCCTCTAAAATAGTTTTGTAATTTGATAACAGATGGCGCGCTAGTGCATCGTAATATAATTGTTCAAATAAAAGACACAATTTGATATTTGCGGAAGAGCGATTGCTCGAAACATATTATATATTTATAATTATATGTAATTCTGCTGTCCTAAAAGCTTATGTCCATAGTTCATCTAAAATACCCATTCGAAGAGTCAAGCATCAGTATCACTATAAAAGGAAGTTCCAAAAATGCAATATAACAGCGGTATGGTAGATTAAACTGGCGAAACCGCTGGGAGGGTTCACCACTGATGAGCCAGGCCCTCCCTTTAATTTTTGCATTGCAGTAAGGAAAGTAGAAATTGTTTTATTTTAAAAAGAATATTACGCCTCTAAAATAGTTTTGTAATTGATTCTTATAATCAATTGTTACAAAGGTGGAAATAAATAATAAAATAGGGTAGATAAAATGTAGGGGAATATATATAGTTATGTACAAATTTCTTCAGCAAGGAAGGCTTCCCCACCTTGAGAGAGTTCTCCTCCAGACAAGGTCTTCACTCCTCAGTTCCACACCGAGGAAGTACCTATAGATGTGTGTCTTGGCAGACGCCAGGATGGCCTGTAGAGGTCAGTAAGGTCTATAGAGAGAGAAGTAGTTTTGATTATTTCTATTATTAGAAACATAAATGAATGAAATCTTTGTACCGTATTCACCAATATTGGTCTTAAATCCGATTGGTCCTAAAAACCAGGTCTGATTTACGATACGTTATCTATTAGGCAACACTGTCTTAAATTCATAAAAAGCGCGAAAACATAAGGTGAAAGTTTTCTTCTAAAGTTTTTTAAAATTATTTTTCCGAGCTTTCGATCATTACTGCTCTTCCACAGGAGAAAAATATGTTTTCTATTTTTCTCTTGTGGAAGAGCAATTATGATCGAAAGCTCGGAAAAATAATTTTAAAAAAACTTTAAAAGAAGCCTTTTACCTTATGATTTCGCGCTTTTTTATGAATTTGCTCCAGGCGAATATATAACCGAACTGTCTTAAATAGAGCTCAGTCTTGAATGGAGAACGGAGTGTGTAAATAAGACGTTCAGAGATGTGCGGTAACTAAGCCGTACGTACAGTAGAACTGACTTACTTCAATGACCGCTACTGTCCCTACCAGGTAACACAACCCCGAGCCATAAAAGGTCCACAAAGAAAGTAACCCAGTTAAACCTGCAGAGCTATATAAGCTTCAGTTTGCATGCCCCCATTCTATGCCCTGAGGGTGTTCTAAATCTGTACAGGGTTCGTGTACATTGGTCCTGCGGTGAACAATGGGGTTTATATACATAGATACGTATATATGTCGCGGCGGTGTGGGTGGTGCTGAGAGTCAGTGTGGGAGAGAAAACTTGAGGGAATGTGTGGTAACATGCTTGTTGTTACTGGTCCCACATGGGCATTACTACTGGTGGTGATTTGATTCTATTACAATATAAAAATAATATATATTTGAAACTATTATAGACGCGTATGATTCTTTTGAAAATTAAACAATTTCTACTGCCCTTACTGCAATGGAAAAATTAAAGCCAGACACTCCCATTAATTTTTCCATTGCAGTAAGGGCAGTAGAAATTGTTTAATTTTAAAAAGAATCAGTCTATAATAGTTTCGAATATTCATAACAGATGGCGAACTGATGCATCATAATATAATATATTAAAAAACGAAATAAAAAAATAAAAGATAAAAAGATCAGGTGTTGAAATCAATATAAAAAAATGGCATATCCTGACCAGGAGCACATGTGCTTTACAGAAGGCAGAGCGCCATCTGGTGGAACAGAAATCAACTAAACATTGATTTAGCCTGTTCCCTGATATTTGGCCAACCCAATTTCTTGATAAATCAAGAAAAGCCATCCACGAATATAATATATACACACACTACTAAAAACATATTGGCCCAAAACTAATATTACAAATTTATAACGATAGATGGAAATATAAAATTCATAATATATACTACTAATTACAAAAATGATAAACCTTCGCTGAAACAGTATTCATTGGCTAACTACACTCGGGCGAAGCCGGGTCATTCGGAAAGTTTTTGATGAAATACATCTTCAACAGGTTAGGTCTGTAGGAAAGGAGGATCAGTTCAAGATATCCTTCAATTGGCTGGAGAAGACAAGATATTGCTGGTGGGATATGTAAATAGGAAGGAAGAGAGGAGACCAATGGGGACAGCGGCCCCACGGAACGTTAGAATTTCCCAACATTTCAATAGCGTCCAAGGAATTTGACCGGAGTGACGTGACCTTGTCTAACGCACGTGTTGGTTGATTGGGGGGCACACGCGTGGCATCTTCCGAGAATAGCATCAATGGTTCCTGTGATGATGAACGTTTGATTTGCATATACGTGAAACTCGCATTCTACTGACGGCGGCCACTGATTCAAAACGACGATATTTCCACCCAATTTGATGAGAAAAGGATATTGGATATATTAACATATGTAAATATAATACACGATATAAATAATAGTTAAAGGTTCATTTTTACATATACTCCTGTAGAAGAGTTCACAATACCCGAAAGCTTGAGGAAATATGTAAATAAAGCAAGAAACTTATCAATGGAAGCCGTTTTTTAATTATTATTAGAATAACATTTTGAGGAGATAATTTTGAGATTTTGCTGCTTTATTTTATGCATTCCAAAGGAGAGATCTGACATAAAGGCAATCTATCTGCAGTCATGTCTGTCTATCTATAGACAGTAGCTCCAGAAATAACTCCCGGGATATTGCCACGGAGTTATTGACATCACTAAATAACGTCCAACATCTTTTTTTACCAACGCCATCTTGTGTCGCACAAATCTAAACTTTTTTTTTACCGTCGAGCTGTCTTTTTTTTTTTGTTTTGTTGAGTTGTGGTTAACGTCAAAATTGTTTTGTCGTCGTATTCAACAGTGTAAATTATTAGGTTTTCTATAAAACTATGAAGGATAAAGATTCTCTCTTCAAAATATAAATGTTTTACTAGGAGGTTAGTGCTGAATTCTTGCTATATGTTTCTATAAACCAGATGTCTATGAGACAAACAAAATTGCCATTGTTGGAGAGAGATCTAATTGTTGGAAATTAATTTCTTAAACACCTCCATTGCTAAACAATTGATGGAATTTCATTATTAAAAAAAAAGGAGATGGATTATCTCAAAAAGAGGCCAGTAATATATAAAAAGAAAGTGAAAAAGGTAAAATTCAAGTTAGAATGCGATTTTCAGAACTTAGTATTGAACTTATTGTTGCTAGAGATGGTTATTGGTAATTGATAGCTCTGGACGTCAGTTCTCCCAAACGACAAGAAGTATAAAAAGAATATAAAAATCATGTATAAGTCGAAGTCAAACTATAAATGGCGTTTTTCCATGTAATCTGATTGTTACTGAGGCAACGGTAACATGGCGAAGCAAGCCGTGTGTAAGGTCGAAGGAATCGAAAAAAATATCAAAATGAGAATGGAATACATCTGATCTATAATTCCGGAATACATTCTATTGTGGCACCACTTGGCACACTTTCTGCGGGAAGACCCTCGGTACACAACACCGAGGGGAGATCCTGTAGGCCCAGAACAAATACTACATTGCCTCACTCAATAGACGCCCCAGGTGTCGCCCTTACTATTGTCACGTCGTGGTTTGACATCTCAACTGGATGTCCTTTTAGCTTTGAATTGACCGCGTAAATGGTGATTTTCCATGTCTGGTTTATAGAAAGATTTATACAGAATATGGAGGTAAAATCTACATGTTTGTTAAACGGTACAACTACTACAATAGGAAGGATACAGAGAAGATTAGCATGCCCCCTGTGTTCGGTGGTACAACTACTACAATAGGAAGGATACAGAGGAGATTAGCATGGCCCCTGTGATACCAGTTCGGCGGTACAACTACTACAATAGGAACGATACAGAGAAGATTAGCATGGCGCCTGTGATACCAGTTCGGCGGTACAACTACTACAATAGGAACGATACAGAGAAGATTAGCATGGCGCCTGTGATACCAGTTCGGCGGTACAACTACTACAATAGGAAAGATACAGAGAAGATTAGCATGGCCCCTGTGATACCAGTTCGGCGGTAAAACTACTACAATAGGAAGGATACAGAGAAGATTAGCATAGCCCAGCGAAAATACATGTCCAACATGTTTCAAAAATAATTAAAGGAAATATGCATTAAAATGTCTTGGCTCATCATTGGGGTGGAACTTAATATTGGTAATAATTTATCTATTCACATGCAAATAAGGATAGGTCAGAGCAGCCATATTTGAGATAGCCTCACTGCCACTCTCTCATGTTGCATAGCCCACTGAGGGAGGAAGTTACCAAGTCCTGGAAACAAGTCGACTCAACTCACAAATATTTCTGACGTCTTGTTTGGGGACAAAGTCTGCCCGGGTGTCATAGCTCTGAGTGGATAGGAGATAAACAAAACTAAGATTGCCAATATGTAAATATGACTCAAAATAGTTTACATAGTTTTAAGGTGAAAACATCATCAGGATTCCATGGATAAGTTTCGTTTTATAGAATTCAATTCGTATCTCTAACTTTGGGGCATGGAAGTCCTTCTACGGGGAAAACGTGACACAATAATGATTTCACCTTAAATATATTGTCGCGAAGTATTTATTACTTTACACTAGTATTAACAGAGTATCATTTTTATGTTTATATTTTACTACTCTGTAAACTTCCCTCATTGTTTATCTTTTGTTTATCACTCATAGTTTGTTCTTGCCTGAAATAAATTGCTCTCTCATCCTTGTCCTCCCTAATTTTCCACGTGGCAATATTGGTACAAGAGAGTATTTTATTGAATCATACATAGTTTTATTTACTTCCCCTCTAATTACCATCAACTAGGTTTATAAATAGAACCAAGAGAGATATGTTCCATAATCAAATGACAAAATTAGGGGAATAAAAGTATTTCATGAAGATAGGCTTTTAAAAAACTTGCTTCCGAGTCTATCACTGTTCGTCTTTCTGTCCACAAATCTTGTAATCAAATTTTAACCTACCTACAGAGAGGGCACGTTAGAAGTCTGAAATTTGGTTCACTTGTTCAACCTCGATGACAATGCAGGCTGACATAATTCCAGATTTATGGATGGTCGGTAATGGACTAATTTTTAACTTCTATATTTAATTTTTAAAATTCTGCGAAAATTTTTAATATACTTTCTGACTATACGTAGAAGTCAGGTATTTTATAGACTGGTTTAATTCTACCAACATTGACAATGTATAAAATTTCAGACTTGTAGGTGGCCTTGGTGGTCGGGAATAGACTAGAGATGTATTTCCTTTTAAACGGAGTAAAATAGGCGCAGCCGTTTCTCTGGTGTAATGAGCGGCTGGGTCGGGATGGCCAGGAATGGACAAATTTATAAAGTTCATTTTTTTATGATCAAGTTTGAATATAATACTGCCGAATCTCGATAATTTGAAACTCGTTAATTTGAATCTCTCGATAATTTGAAATGTTTTCCCGGTCCCTTGAAAAATACTCGATAAGTTGAATAAAATCAGTAATTTGAAGGAATAGTATCTAGCTACAAATAAACATTGGTATTATGATGTATAATATTGTATATATGCAATTGTGAGGATATTGTCAGGCCATATATAGTCATTTAAAATAATTAGAATAAAAAATTAACTAATTAAAAATTTTAAATATATACCATTTTTTTTTATTTGAATTATAACAAATAAAAATATTTGCATAAAGAGTTCCAATTATTATTCAAGTAGAATTATTTAGGGTGAACATTATTTATATATTTCTATACATAACTATATGTAAATATATATTTTTAAATATTCTAATATATTATAGTGTGTGTGACTGCTTTTATTTTTGAATATAATGGAAGGGGAGGTATTGTGTATATTTAAAAATAATTTGTTGTTATAAATTTGTAAATTTAAAATTAATGACTAAAAGGTTAAAAATAATAATAAAAGATCTTCAAAAAAAAAAAGCTTAGAAATTCATTGAAAAAGAAGAAAATAAATATTCCAGCTACCTCCATTGAACAATAAGATCGTTATAAGACAAAATAAAGGCGGTGGTGGACGATCCATAAATAATTTCGAATTTAATGTGATTTAATATAAAACAAAAGATTATCAAAAAATCTTGTGTTTCCCTCAATATTTTACCTCTTCACTCAATATACAATGATGGTCCCCCACCGCTGCTTTATTTTGACTCCTATACATCTAATTGTTCAATGGCGGATGCTGAAATATTTCTTCTTCTTTTTATAGTCTATTTTTTACTAAAATCTTTTTTAAAAACTATTTTTTATTTATTTAAAATTAATTTTTATTAGTTTTATTTTAAAATTGTGTAAAATATAAGTGGCCGGTATATTACCGGTCTGGGATATCGTAAAATTGCTGGAGCCAGCATGCAAATAGGGGAGAATTATTCGGTCTGTGAACGCTGATCACACCTCGCACGTCTGGGTATAAGAGAAAACAATATTATTTCAAGAGCAACAAATTTGCATAAAGATGTTCACTACGTCCCCCTATATACATATTTTCTTCCAATATTTAATTTCTAGGTATTGATGAAAACGAATTTATCGAAAAAATTTCCATCACTATATAAATATTTGTGCGGCAACATTTAGTATATATGCATATTATATGGACATTTCCTGGGTATGCAAATTTTCACTCAAAGACTTTATCTCTCTAGTTCAGTCCTCCCGGGGGTTTAAAGCTCAAGTTTCTCCCCATTGGGAAAGAAAGTGTACCGCGAGATCAATTAACAAAGTAGTAGTTAATTACGTAATGAGGAAAGATTAGAGGACGGTCTAATGGCGGCCTGCCGAACACAATTATCAAAGAAAATGGGATTTGCTGCGGAGATGTTCTTAAAGAAGAGATTTGGGAGTTTAATGGGGGACCGGCGTATAGAGCAGAACTTTGCCGTTTCTTGTTGGGTAAACAAGGGAGTGGGTAGAGATGAGATGGAAAGACTAATCTCAAAAAATCCACTTTGCATATCCGTCTACACGAATTCTCCCATCGAGGAAAATCCAAACAAAGACATTCACCGATCGTATAACAAAACGATGACAGACGACAACAAATATATCCACTATTATCGTTAACTCTAAATGATTGTTTTCTTTCGAAACTATTTTAGACGCGTATGATTCTTTTTTAAAATAAACAATTTCTACTGCCCTTACTGCAATGGAAAAATTAATGGGAGGGCCTGGCTCATCAGTGGTGAACCCTCCTAGCCGTTTCGCCAGTTTAATCTACCATACCGCTGTAATTTTGCATTTTTCGATCTTCATTTTATAGTGATACTGTTGCTAGACTCTTGGAATGGCTATTTTAGATGAACTGTGGACATAAGCTTTGAGGACAGCAGAATTACATACATTTATAAATATATAATTAGTTGCGGAACTACTGGTTTCCTGTGCTGCTCTTTTCCTGATATTGCACCTTGTACGGAGAATCTGTATAAGACTAATGTCTTAATAAAGGCTTTGTGTGTGTGTGTGTGTGTGTGTATAAATATATAATTTGCTTCGAATTTTGATAACAGATGGCGCGCTAGTGCATCATAATATAATTGTTTTCTTTATTTAAATATGTATCAACATTTCCAGTACTTCTCAAGAGCGGAGAAACTGAGGAAGAAATCCTAGAATTGGAGAAAACAAGAGAATCTCCACTTTGGAGGACTGAATCGCTCTAATTCATATCTATGAAAAGATAGCTAACGGTGACGAGTTCCTTTATTGAGAAAGGTATAAACTTGACGAAAAGCTTTCGTACAATAACGTCTTTCAATATTCTTGTATTTGTATGTTATGATTATTTTTGTGTTTTGTTGTTGAAAAGAGGTGCAGTCGTGAAAAAGTAAAGATAATTATTTACCTTTCAAGTAGATTTTATTTTGAATTACTTGAAGTAAAATTACACATAAAATTATTTATCACAGCAATATAGAATTTATAGAATGAATTCTCTATAATCGTGATTTTAATTAAAATAGGTAGGGTTAACTATACATATTTACAACAATATTAATTAAAGTGGTATGTTTTGAATCTATGGTCAAAAATATATAACAGTCAATGAATGAAAATGAAATATATGTTTTAAAAAAAAAAATAGAATATTTGTATTTTAGATTATATAATATGTATATAGCCTGTTGAAGGAAGTTATTATCCGAAAAAGCTCGCCTAACTTATACCTTTTTCAATATATAAACTCATCGCCGTTAGGTTTTATCTCTTGTTAGCAATGACATACGGCGATCTTGTTAGATATCTGTCGGTATTTTCCTCCTGTTGTACTTGGCTTTGATTCCTACCTACCCCATGTTAGATACGCTGCTACACACGTGTGAATATCAAAAATAAAAAAGGCATATCCTGACCAGGAGCACATGTGCTTTACAGAAGGCAGAGCGCCATCTGATGGAACAGAAATCAACTAAACATTGATTTAGCCTTTTCCCTGATATTTGGTCAACCCAATTTCTTGATAAATCAAAGAATTTCTTGGTTTTTCAAGAAGTCTCTGGGACCAAAAAATCTTTTTTGTCGCAGTGGTACAGTCTACTCCACGCTGATGAGTGCCAAAAGCGCGAAACGCGTTTGTGGATGGATTTTCTTTGATTTATCAAGAAATTGGGTTGGCCAAATATCAGGGAACAGGCTAAATCAATGTTTAGTTGATTTCTGTTCCTCTGTTCCACCAGATGGCGCTCTGTCTTCTGTAAAGCACATGTGCTCCTTGTCAGGATATGCCATTTTTATTTTTGATTTCAACACCTGACCTTTTTATTTTTTTCTTTCGTTTTTTCATATGTGGATATCTGTGAGTTGATGCGCAGGTACTGTCTACGCGGCAACAAATTTCCATAATCCACCGCTCTCATAGGAATTTGAAAATACTTTAATTTTTTTCTGTAAAGAATTAAAAAAATTACACTTTTTAAAAAACCCCAACCCAAACAGATAACTTGATCTCTATAATAAAACCTCGATACGGAAACTGGAAAATGAAGGAAAGGAATTTTTTAACTGTCGGCAACATTCAATTCTGCAGGAATGGTTCAAGTAAATTAAGAAAAGAGACTCAGAGTCAATTTGATGGTTTCCTGGTTTAATTGACAGGGCCGTGATTAGACATGTCAGCTGTCCTCCCCTATCTCAACGTTTGTACGACACTCCCAGTCGGGCAGACATTGGCTGAGATACGAACCTCAAGTTTCTAAACTGATTTCTATATGTGGTTACAATACATGCTGTCACTACCCTTTGCCTCATTTAAAACTGACTTTACTACATATATATATATAGCTATGGACATATGTAAATACTACTATGTAAATAATGCTATGTAGTTAATGTCTGAATATAGAGTTTTAAAACTTACATGTGTAGACATGTTGTGTACTTACAGTACAAGCTGTCACAAACCTCTATCCACCATGATTATCATGGCCTGATACTACATGTTCAGACATGTAGTGCACTTACAGTACAAGCTGTTACAACCCTCTACCCACCATGATTATCATGGCCTGGTACTACATGTGAAGACATGTGGTTTACCTACAGTACAAGCTACCCCAACACACCATGGCCTGGTACTACATATGTAGACATGTGGTGTACTTACAGTACAAGCTTGTCACAACTCTCTACCCACCATGATGATCATGGCCTGATACTACAATTGTAGACATGTAGTGCACTTACAGTAGAGACAATATTAGAATGGCCGTCGTAAAATTACAGAATGAAAAATATCAGAGTTTCATAAAGAACTGGTAAAAGAAAACAACATAAATACATTTCCTTCAACAAAGATCTATTGTTCGAAAGCCTTTGGCTACACACGTCAACAATGTTTTGATCTTTTATGATCAAAGAGTGAGAAAAAGAGAAAGTGATATATGTTTGAAATATTTACTGTAAAATATACAGTTTATTGGCTGAAATGGGAGAAAATTACCTCCAATAAAATGTTTTCCTAAAGAATCTTTTGGGAAATATAAAACATATATAGTACAAAATGTCTCATCGAATCGAGAGCGAAGTGGAAACATAAAAAAAAAAAAAAGAGTCAAAAGACATTCAAAGAAAATCTTCTGTCCGACAAATTGAAATTCTTTTGGAAAAGATAAAAAAAAAAGTATCGTCTGAATTAATAAAGCCACGTTAGGCCTAACAGACGGGCCATTCCTAAACAATTCTTTACCCGAGCAAACTTTATAATACGGAGAAGTCTTCTTTCTTCTTTACAGGGGAAAAAAAAGTCGGCGGACAAAGAAGAGAAAAGTCACGAAATCTGTAAGACATTTGTAAGCATTCTCCAACCTTTATTTCTGTAACTGGGAGATAAAATTCAACAGGCAACGTTGATAAACTCTCCTGCTTGGTGGAGTCGAATGGAACAGCTAATATGTAAATATAATAAATTGATTTGCATACCCACATACATGCATAGGCTCAAGAGAGGGGAGAAATAAAAGTCCTATATAATTAAATACGTATAGAGAACTGTTTATTCCTTCACGTGGGATGACGCTAAAAGAAAGAAAGATAGTAAATTAAATTTGCATAAGCAGTCACGTGACACACACAAATGACGTCATCCGTCGATAATCCGTCCAATCAACAACAAGGAAATATAAACGACTCCGTTACTCTATAGCGTTGGGATTATGCCTATTATTATTATTATGTGTATTTTACTTTTACAGTTATTATTTATTGAAGTTGTAAATAAAAATATGTAAATAGACATTCATTACACTTTTTAGAGAAAAACTTGTGTAACCTTTTTGAAAAATAAAGTTATGTGTATATATAGATATATATATTAATCGTGTAAGATAATTAGTATTATGAAATATTAATTTAAAACAATTACTATATCATAATGTCAGAAATAATTAATAGATTTAGTTTAATGTATGTTACAAATTTAATAAGAAAATATATTTTTGTTTGTAACATATGGTTCAAAAATATTTTCCTAAATATGTTGTCCATTCTAAGAAAACTACAAAAATAAAATGCTAAAAAATGTAAAATAAACGTAGATATCTTATTTATTATCATTTTTTATTTTGAACAAATAATCATTGCCGTTCAGATAAATAAGAAAAAAAACTACATTCGTTTGGGAAGAGAAAAAAAAAGACCAAACGATGATGGGAATATCGTCTGCTCCAGATAGCATTTGACCAATCAGGAGGCATAAACTATATTAATGTTGGCCGTAAATTTGGTGGAATCTAATCGAAGGCGGATGCAAAAGTTACATACCATCTCAATCATTACCTCAATATCCACTGCTCAGATTGTGTTGTCGTCTGCTATTGTTTCTTTCTTCGGCCAGTAATAAAATGGCTGACGTTTGATGGGTGGCTTTTAAAAATATTTGATGAAATACGATATCTATCCCCCTCCCCCCTCCAGCTACGGTTTTTTTACCATTTTAAATATTGCGTTTTTATAGGTTAGCTTACATGATGGCTTTTGTTGAGAGAACGGCCAAATTTATCTTCTCATATTATTTTAAATATAATAATAATAATGATAATAGAGAAATAACTAACTATTTATTCAGCAGAAAGTTGAGAATATAGTTAGAGAATGTAAACAGAAGATAACTAGAAGACACACCGTGGTATCTCTCCACCAAGACTGTATATAACTGACATTACCTATTTACATATTGGTACTTTATATCTTTGTTGTTATATCTCTCCACCAAGACTGTATATAACTGTGGTTACCTATTTACATATTGGTACTTTATATCTTTGTTGTTATATCTCTCCACCAAGACTGTATATAACTGTGGTTACCTATTTACATATTGGTACTTTATATCTTTGTTGTTATATCTCTCTACCAAGACTGTATATAACTGTGGTTACCTATTTACATATTGGTATCTTTGTTGGCATTGTTCTTACACTCCGGGACGGTCGATGTAAGACGGAGAGAAAAGAAAATATGGAAAAGCCCATCATTACGTGTTTCGGGCTGTTAGCCATCGTCAGCGTGACTCTAGGCTTTCGATTCAACGGTGAAGATGGTGAGTCGAAAGCCTACAGTAAGGCTGACAATGGCCAACAGCCTGAAACATGTACATGTCCGGCTTTTTTTATAATAACATTCAAGAAAATATATATATCGGTCAATTTCAGAAGAAAATCTCAACGTTCAATTATGGCAATAAGCAACAGTTATTTACACGATAATTTGATTCTTTAATTCGACATCTACTTCTCTACTTCAACTTTTAAAACGAGTTTGTACTTATTCCACCAACGATCATCCGTATTGTCAGAAAAATAAGCTGGCCAATAGCCGAGCAGAATGTCTGTACACCTTGCAGGACACTGGGGAATTTGCATATTCTTTAATCCTCGAGTTACACAGGTGGAAGAACGCTTGTGTAATACCTTAATTAATTTATTAATTAACAGTGGGAGGATATCATAAATTAATTGAGCCACGTGTGGACATTGTGTTTATATATATATAGGACAATATCAGAGAAATTGTATAACATATTTGCATAGAGACCTATTTACATACTGTGAGTGTGTGCATACCTCCCAGATAAATTCACTAGTTGTAGAAGAAACCCATCTAGACCGGATATATGGAAATATATTTGGAAATTGTAAATTTCGTGGTAAATTCTAGAAATAGCATTTGAGAGTTTTGAAAAATTATATTAATTATATATTTTTTCAATGATAGATACGCTCTTATTAATTTATTAAGTTTTAAAATCCTATTTTTCACAACAGAAGTTTCATCTTCTCTAAAGAACACAGCCACTATGTAAAAACGGTAAAATATGATCTCTCCTTAGAAAAAGTTAATGATATTTTATTGTGCACAATTGTATAAAATTACCACCCTCTTTTCATTTTTCCATTAAAAAATATATTTAAAAAATATTCTCTTTAAGAAACCAATTAAATCTAAACCAAACGAAAAAAAAAAAGACTCCTTGGAAAATATCGAGGCAGAAGATAACCGCAATATTTTCCAAGAATTCCCGCCAAAAAAAAATATCGCAAACAATTCGTTGAAAAATTACAGCTTTAATTTTAAAATGGGAAAGAAGCAGATACAATAAAGAAGAAAAAAAAAGAAACAATATGAAAGGGCTTTTTTTTTACCCTCCCTTCAATTTTTGAAAAAAATAATTTTATTTAAACCAAACCGAAATAAATATAATTGTTAATTCTACCACTTCACAAAAAAAAATCGTTTGAATAATTCCTTACATCCATTTTTTTTTCTTATAATATTCTGATTAAGATACCTTTCGAGGATCTAATTGAAATTTCCATCGCTTCTTTTTATATTATTTAAATAATAGAATGTTACAAGAATGTTGAAGGATATAGATTTAATAGAATACATTTTTATTTTAGTAAATTCACATATTTGAATTTCAAATTATCCTTTAAAAAAAAGAGGGGGTGAAACGAATATTTTCGAGTAAATTAATAAATCCTTCGTTGTATAATTCTATTTGAGACAATTTCTATTCTTGAACACATCTGGTCAAATAATAATAAATATATATCATAGAGTATAACTTTCAGATAACACACAAGTCGATCAGCTTGGGGCTATTTTCATTCTCTTCTTCCTCGGAAATATTTTATTGTTTAAATAAAAAAAAAGACTCTACAAAAAAATAAGCTTATAAATTTTACATGATTCTATTAAATTTAATATAAAATGTTTTTTTTTTTTAATTTTCTTTCTCTGTGTATTATATATATTATTTCTCTTTTAATATATATATCTATTCTTTTCAATTTTATTAATATTACAGACGATGAATGTAAACATTTTAAAAATATTTTATAAAAAAGATTTATATGAAGAATTTTACTTTGAAAAATAGCATTTTTCAAAATTCTCATGTTATTTAAAAAGTAATGTTAATATATGATATAAAAGATGCGTTAATAAAAAAAACGAAATAAATATAAATGTTTCCAATTCAATAATTTAATCCCTTATATATATATAAAGATAAACATAGAGAATGTAAAAAATAGCACAAAAGAGAAATTGTTCTGGGATCAAGTGGATAAATTGAAAAAAAGGCATCTCCTGATTATGCAACTAAAAATTACTGATGGCTTGCACCGTCTATCGGAATAAATATTAGTCACTATTTTGAAAATAGAGCAATCCATAAATAAATCTTTAATTAAAAAGGCATATATTGGATCAAAAAATCATTTATTTTACCAATATTTTAGTTGGCTGAACGCCAACTTTTATCAAGGTGTTATAACATATTTAATGTGTGTCAACAACAAAGGTTGGCGTTCAGCCAACTGAAATATTGGTAAAATAAATGATTTTTTGATCCAATATATGTCTTTTTAATTAAAAAATAGTCACTATGTAATAATAATTTTAAAAATCGACGATTAGTTGATATTTATTCCGACAGATGGCGCAGGCCATCAGTAAATTTTAGTTACACGATCAGGATAGATGGCTTTTTATTAATAAACATAGATGTTATAAAACATTGTTGTATATTCCTTGTTGTACCAATCTATATTTCTGTCTACTAACTATTGTTCTTTAAGAACAGCTTGTTCTCGATTACTTGTATATAAGTTTATACCAAGCTCTTTCTTTTTTCTTCCCTCTATTTGATACATTGTAAATAACATTGTTGATTATTGTTATTATTACTGTGTTATTCCTGTATATACCCTGTTCTACTTGGAGAATGTGTATATGAACTAAATGTCTTAATAAACCTGTTTGTTGTTGTTGTATTAAACATGTAAGTCTATAAATAATTTTTCTTGAATCCAATTCCGATTTACACTTATAGAAAACAAAGGTGTCTACGGTGAAACAAGAGGAGCTGTGGCAGGAATGTCCACAATATATATGAGAGATTATGACTAAAAAGACACAAAACCTCTTATCTCGGGGTGTTAGTGGACTCTCTCATATGGTATACCGTCACGATAAATCTAATTTCAAAAAAGTTTAAAACATCTTTTTTATTAGACCTAAAACATGGTGAAGGAAGACGAGTTTCTTTTTATTAATGCATAGGGGCAAGCTTTCGGGTAAAAACCCTTCAACAGGCGAGCAATTAAGCGCGACTTATAAGAAATATGGTACAATCCACCATTTGTACCATAGTTCTTATAAGTCGCGCTTCAATGCTCGCCTGTTGAAGGGTTTTTACCCGAAAGCTTGCCCCTATGCATCAATAAAAGAAACTCGTCTTCCTTCACCATGTTTTACGTCTAATTTCAATTCAGGAAGAATTCTTTATCCATCTTTTTTTATATTCTTTATTCAAATTTAATATAGTTCTCCTGTAGAAGGGATTTTTTTAAGCCCGAAAGATAGTGACACGTAGAGAGAGAATTAGGAAAGACAAACTACAGGATGACGCAGCAAAATATTTAAGCCAAGAAGAACAAAATTGGAATATATAAAATATAAGAGAAGGAATGAGAGACGAAGTTTACAGAATATATAAATATAGAATCTGTTGTTTATAAAATACTTTGTTACAATATAAACCTGATAGAAATTCATCCTTTGGATGGTTTACTTTGTAAATATGTTTCCCTCCATCTTCTATATCTAATATAATATCCGGAGTGAAAACACACTCTATATATATATACACAAATCTTTAAGACCACAGGTCTTATACAGATTCACCACAGGAAGAAAGGAAGCATAGATGCAGCTCCTATACTCCAGGCAGCGCAGCACCCAACAACAGCCTACATTGCTGTACGTAGTGGCCCCGTAGTTGTCAGATACCATTTCAGATAATTCCTGACAATCTAAAAAGATTCTAAATATCGAAATTGTTGTTGTTGCTTATTCTTCAAGTCGTTTAAACAATCTCCATTAAGTTCCATTGTCTCAGCTTTTCTATTATAGTCCTGGGATTTTCCCAAAGTTTTTTTTGGAGGATTTGATACAATTTAATAGATGTTCAGGACTGGATGATTTGGGATCGCATTTAGGACATTTCGGGAATGTTTTGATTTTTCCATTAAATTTGAGCATTCTAAGATGTCCTGTTTGTAATCTTGAAATCGCCGTTTGTTTTTTCCCTAGTAAGGGTGTGGAAAGAAGATTCGTTAGGAATGGGGGTGTACCAGGGGTGGTTTATATCTACACTTCTTCAACAATGTACTGAATCTACCGAGATATAATAAACTGGTCTAGAGACACTTAGGTCTCACTACAGCTACCACAAACTAGAGGACAGCCAAGATTGTTGTTGTTAGTGGCCATCAAGTTCACTTTTGGTGACACACTGTGGACAAATATTCTTCAATTAGATCTGTTAGTGAACATCACTCTCATCTAGTGACCTTCTGGTAGTTTTCTTGACCTCTTCTAGCCAGCTCATTGGAGGTTTTCCTCTCTTCCTTCGCCAAGACAACTACTGTATAAACAAAAGAGATTTCTCTTACAAAAAAGTTTTGAAACAAAATTTAGAGAAGATGTGGCTAGATCAAACGATAAGCCCCGATGTAACGCTAAAATGAAAAAATCTCTGTAGCTTCAATTCTAAACACTTATTGAAGAAGATACATTTTCGAAAGCTTGTGTAATTAACGATTACTAAATAAAAGAAACGCTTCCCCTTCTCGTTTTAGCGGTAAACTATGCAAATACTTTAAATTGATTACTTCAGCATTATACACTATGTGTAAGAGTGGAGGACCAAAATTATTTTTATTGAATTTATAAAAAATCGATAGTTCAAAATTTGTTCCTATATTATGGTATGCAAATTTCCATATTTATATATATATGGCTATACAAACATGATCATTAATCATTTTTAAAAAAGCGTGGTGTTTTCCTCTGACTTTACATATTACTAGCTCAATATGTAATATACATGCAAATTTCCTGTAATATTCTGTCATTTTTTTAAATCCTCGTATTATTATTTGTTCCTTAACTTTTGCCCACACCACCCAGTGTAGATACCCTTTGTAAAAAGGGAAAAGCGATCTATTTTACATTCTTGTAACGACAGAAACCAACAAAATTAAGTAAAATTGGTCAAAAATATCGGATGGTGGTCAGCAGTAATAAATATTTTGTAGCAAGAGTTGTCAATTCTTACAACTACTAGCCAAGATGGTTATAAATCCAAGAAACCAGGCCATACCAACGCTAAAAAGTCTTAATGTTAACTCTCATTCCTTATGTGCATATGCAACTCGCTATTTACATAAAAGACAATATGCAAACATGTATTAGGATAAAAACTGCTCGAAAAGTAGGACTATCTGGGGAAAAATTAAAAGGTTAATTAAATATTAAAATCCGTTAACACAGCCGGTGCACTTTTTGTCCCAATTGATTAATATTTAATTAATATCATTTTGTTGAGAGAAATAACAGTAGTGTGTCGTCAAACAGACTTTGTGCTACAAACATTTCCTCAGTAATGGGTAGAGCTGTTTATTTGAATATCTTTATAATTCACCTGTTGTAAGATAGATTCCATGTTTGGTGTTGGTTTTTGTTTAGGAGAAATGTTTGGCTGTGATTGAAGCTTCTCTTTAACACGGACCCTATAAACAGATCATATATATGATATATTTTTATTCAATCCAATATATGTATTTTATTATATGAATATATATAAGAGAGAGAGAGAGAGAGAGAGATATGAAAAAGGCATCTCTTTATCGTGCAACTAAAAGTTGCTGATGGCTTCCGCCATCTATCGGAATAAATATCAACTATTCTCGTTGATTTTTAATTATTCCAGAATTGTCCAAATACTAATTACTGAGAGGGTTCATCAGTAATGAGCCAAGCCCTCTCAATAGTTTTCATTCTCCGTTATCGTAGAAGAAATGTTATACGAGTTAACGGAAAAACAGAGCAAAAAGGACGTTAATTCTAAAAAGAGAGAGAAAGAGCTACAAAACAAAGGACGTGGGCGAAGGACTTCCATTGGTGGAGATGTGAGGCGACATAAATGGCGACCAATAAAAAGCTCCCAAAAACGTAAAAGAACTGGAAGGCCCTCAACAGCGCTGAAATTGCCTTGACGCCGAGTGAACCAAATACTTTCACTGGAGTAGATATATGTGATGTTTGACGAGCGTTGGATTAAAATGGATTCCAGGATTTTCCTATGTTTTGTTGTGATTTAATATCAAACGTTTACTTAACGTGTATCTTTAACATTTATAACGTTAGAATGGAATAAAACTCGAACATTCAGAACGTTAGAATAAAGTGGACCCTCCCCCCAAACATGTAGAACATTAGAATGAAATGAAACTTTAACTTTTAGAGGAACTCTCTCTTCTTCTCTCTCTCTAACATTTCGAACGTTAGAAATGAAATGAAACTCGGAATTTCGAACGTTGGAATGAAGTAAAACTCTAAAATTTCGAACGTTGGAATGAAGTAAAACTCTATCATTTTGAACGCTAGAAATGAAATGAAACTCGGAATGTCGAACGTTGAATGAAGTGAACTCTATCATTTTGAACGCTAGAAATGAAATGAAACCCGGAATTTCGAACGTTAGAATGAAGTAAAACTCTAACATTTTGAACTTTAGAAATGAAATTAAATTCGAAATTTCGAACGTTGGAATGAAGTAAAACTCTAACATTTCGAACGTTAGAAATGAAATGAAACTCGGAATTTCGAACGTTGGAATGAAGTAAAACTCTAACATTTCGAACGTTAGAAATGAAATGAAACTCGGAATTTCGAACGTTAGAATGAAGTAAAACTCTATCATTTCGAACGCTAGAAATGAAATGAAACTCGGAATTTCGAACGTTGGAATGAAGTAAAACTCTATCATTTCGAACGTTAGAAATGAAATGAAACTCGGAATTTCGAACGTTGGAATGAAGTAAAACTCTAACATTTCGAACGTTAGAAATGAAATGAAACTCGGAATTTCGAACGTTGGAATGAAGTAAAACTCTAACATTTCGAACGTTAGAAATGAAATGAAACTCGGCATTTCGAACGTTAGAATGAAGTAAAATTCTATCATTTTGTTGAACGCTAGAAATGAAATGAAACTCGGAATTTCGAACGTTGGAATGAAGTAAAACTCTATCATTTTGAACGCTAGAAATGAAATGAAACTCGGAATTTCGAACGTTGGAATGAAGTAAAACTCTAACATTTCGAACGTTAGAAATGAAATTAAACTCGGAATTTCAAACGTTAGAATGAAGTAAAACTCTAATTTTGAACGTTAGAAATGAAATTAAACTCGGAATTTCAAACGTTAGAATGAAGTAAAACTCTAATTTTGAACGCTAGAAATGAAATGAAACCCGGAATTTCGAACGTTGGAATGAAGTAAAACACTATTATTTCGAACGCTAGAAATGAAATGAAACTCGGAATTTCAAACGTTAGAATGAAGTAAAACTCTAACATTTTGAACTTTAGAAATGAAATTAAACTCGGAATTTCGAATGTTATAATGAAGTAAAACTCTAACATTTTGAACGTTAGAAATGAAATTAAATTCGAAATTTCAAACGTTGGAATGAAGTAAAACTCTAAAATTTCGAACGTTAGAAATGAAATTAAACTCGTAATTTCGAACGTTGGAATGAAGTAAAACTCTAACATTTCGAACGTTAGAAATGAAATGAAACCCGGAATTTCGAACGTTAGAATGAAGTAAAACTCTATCATTTTGAACGCTAGAAATGAAATTAAACACAGAATTTCGAACGTTAGAATGAAGTAAAACTCTAACATTTTGAACGCTAGAAATGAAATTAAACTCGGAATTTCGAACGTTGGAATGAAGTAAAACTCTAAAATTTCGAACGTTGGAATGAAGTAAAACTCTACCATTTCGAACGTTAGAAATGAAATGAAACTCGGAATTTCGAACGTTGGAATGAAGTAAAACTCTAAAATTTCGAACGTTGGAATGAAGTAAAACTCTATCATTTCGAACGTTAGAAATGAAATGAAACTCGGAATTTCGAACGTTGGAATGAAGTAAAACTCTAACATTTTGAACGCTAGAAATGAAATGAAACTCGGAATTTCGAACGTTGGAATGAAGTAAAACTCTAACATTTCGAACGTTAGAAATGAAATGAAACTCGGAATTTCGAACGTTAGAATGAAGTAAAACTCTAACATTTCGAACGTTAGAAATGAAATGAAACTCGGCATTTCGAACGTTAGAATAAGTAAAACTCTATCATTTTGTTGAACGCTAGAAATGAAATGAAACTCGGAATTTCGAACGTTGGAATGAAGTAAAACTCTATCATTTTGAACGCTAGAAATGAAATGAAACTCGGAATGTCGAACGTTGGAATGAAGTAAAACTCTATCATTTCGAACGCTAGAAATGAAATGAAACTCGGAATTTAGAACTTTAGAATGAAGTAAAACTCTATCATTTTGAACGCTAGAAATGAAATGAAACTCGGAATTTCGAACGTTAGAATGAAGTAAAACTCTATCATTTTGAACGTTAGAAATGAAATGAAACTCGGAATTTCAAACGTTAGAATGAAGTAAAACTCTATCATTTTGAACGTTAGAAATGTAATTAAACTTGGAATTTCGAACGTTGGAATGAAATGAATCGAACGCCCTTCCAAAGAGAAACTCGGACGTCTGGGCTACACTCAAGTTCCAAGTCGAACGTTCAATTCTATGGAAAAGCTTAATGTACCACCTAATTTACCACGTCGGACATTTTGTCTTAGCGCTCGACTAGATCGACATAGAATGCTGTTAAAGGAAGAATCCCCAACCTGGATAATTTGGAGCAATATTTCCAACAAGATTGTGGAAGATTGCTCTCCACTTCCCTGGAATTTGCTGCAGATACTTTTATTGCTAGTGCCGAGATTGTGTGTGACATGCTTAATCCCACATCTCCTAGTTGTAATTTTCTTCTCTTTGTTGTGTTCTTTGTGTCTCCGTAATAAATAATTATTTTATTTCGACCCAATGTCTGATAAAACAGTTGTTAGACTTTAGTGACACACTATATGAACAAATATTCTTCAATTGGGGGTCAGTGGTGGAAGGATGGTCTAAACCGTTGGTTTTCGACCGCTACGACCCGGGTTCGATTCCCGCATTGGCCGCCACTTTTTTCGGATAAAAAAAATGATCCAATGGCCTCCGATTCTTATAAAAGTCCAACCCCACCAGCGAGTGCAAGTAACCAAACGGGGCTCTGGCACATTTGTAAGTGCAAAGTCGAACTGCTTTTCACATGTGTAGACATGTGGTGCACTTACAGTAAAAGCAGTCGCCTACTTTTACCGACCATGATTATCATGGCCTGTTTTTCTTGCTTCTCTCTTTCTTTTTTTTCTCTTTTTTTCTTTTCCTTCTGTCTATATCGTTGTTTCCTTTGTCTCACTGCTTTGTTCTTATACATACCTCTGGTGAATCCTGTATAGGGTCAGTGACCCTAAATAAAGGATTTTGTTGTTGATGATTATATCATGGCCTGTACCACGTGTTTAGGGATAAGCAAAAAAATATTCTTCAATTTAATCCGTTAGTGCCCATCACTCTCATCTAGTGACCTTCTGGTAGTTTTCTTGACCTCTTCTAGCCAGCTTATTGTACGTCTTCCTCTCTTCCTTCAATTTTCCCAACACCGATCTCTTTTCTAAATCATTTGTTCTCATTATGTACACAAATAGGTAGGTATTTATTTACATATTTGGAATTCTAAGGATCCAAGAATATCTCAAGTATGCCATGATAATCATGGTGAGCAGTGGTTGGCGAATTCTTTTACTCTAAGTGCACCACATGGCTACACATGTAGAAAACATTCCGACTTTTACATCTAAAAGTATAACAGAAATATTTTTAGTTACTATCACTCACTGGTGGGGTTGGAATTTTGCAAGAAATGGAGGTCATTGAAGCAATTTTTTTTTTCAGAAAAAAAGTATCCATTACGGGGTTCGAACCTGGGTCGTGCTATCGTAAATCCACAGTTTATACCATTCCTCCATCAACCCACTTACAAAACACCTAATAAGACATTAATAAACACCCTCATTTTATTTTTTTTGCTGTAAACGTCTATATGGTACATAAATACACACACAAAAGCCTTTATTAAGACACACAGGTCTTATTCTCCCCGAGATTACAAGAGAGATAGGCCTGTGAAAGTGGGGAATATACAGAAGAAGAAAGATTATGTAAGTATGATATATACATACACATATACAACATAACAACAAAAGTCCCCATTAAGACCCAAAGTCTTACAAAAGACTCGACTACAGGATATATGGTACATGAATACAAGGATCTCTTTATGTTTATAAACAGTAGGAACTCATATTTAAAATTTAGGAAATTGTGTAAATATATCCATGATTTTCTCTCTTGGTTAAAAAAAAAAACATAATTACTAACTATGTATATATTTGTATTTGTTTCATTGTTTATTTTTTGGTTTCAATTGTTTCTGTGAAATAGTTCTCTGATTTTGGTGTTGTTTCTTGACGCAAGTATCCTCTTTTGGGGATATCGCGTTTGATTCGATGATACATTTAAAAAATGGTACAAACATGATTTTATAAAAGCGATTTTGGAATATAGAAAAGGAACGGAAAAAAAAGTACTTTAAAGATTTCAAATCTTCTCAGGTCTCCAGATCACCAACGGATCAGACACATTCGTGGCTGGAATATATCTCAAGTTGTACACATCCAAATAGAAATATATTAATATAATATTTTTTTTTTGTTTATCCCTAGTACACGTGGTACAGTCCATGATAATCATGGTGGGTAGAAGTAGACGACTGCTTTTACTGTAAATGCACCATGTCTACACATGTGAAAAGCAGTTCGACTTTGCACTTACAAATGTGCCAGATCCCCGTTTGGTTACTTGTACTCGCTGGTGGGGTTGGACTTTTGCAAGAATCGGGGGGAAATTGGAACATTTTTTTTTAGACATAAAAAAAGTGCCCAATGCGGGAATCGAAACCGGGTTGTAGCGGTTGAAAACCAACGGTTTAGACAATCCTTCCACCGACCCCCTAATATAATCTTAAATATATTAAGCAAGAGATAAATGTAAAGAAACGTGACTTTTTAAATATAAAATTTATATATCATCTGTATGTATGTTATATTAAAATATTTTATTTAAAATTATGTTATATTGAAGTATTATTCTATTTAAAATTATATTTCATAGATCCAATTACTCTGTTAAATCAACCGCCAGAGGTCACTCTTCCCCTATAAAAACTCGTTGTTTTATCCCGTTGGCCGACTCAAAACTTTTGTACATTATGTAAATAATATTTTATTTTCCTTATTCTACTCGCCTTAAGCCAGGCATTACTTTTATCAAATTATGTTATATATATATTTCTTAGCTCAAATAAAGAAATCTCTGATCAAAACTATTTTATTATTATAGTTCCAATATTATAACCGCGACTGCATTGCCATAGTATGATCCACAAGATATTCCAAAATCAAGCAGAAAATCTCATTTCTATTTATTTTTATAACATCTATACCAAAAGTAATACCTATCCATTTTAAAATACATTAAAACGTTTTGTTTACTACACCAATACAAAATGTAACGGTGGTGATGAGCCAGAACATCAGTTTTGACTAAATTTCGGACAAAAGCCAACCACCTGTATGGCCCTCATCAGTACAGGGACGGCTTCAATGTCGGTAACACCCTACGAGGAGTAGAATTATGAAATTAGTTGAATTGGTCAAATTTGTTTTAATGCACTTTAAAAGGGAGCGGTGCTATATTTGGTAATTGAATATTATCTTCCCGCAACCTCGTTCTATTTTATGATTTGTATATAAGCCAATAGCTTTCTTTACATATATTTTAATATCTTTTTTACTTTTTAAATCTCCCAGGAGAATCTTATGCTAAGACTGAAGTGTTTTAATAAAAGGCTCTGTGTGTGGGATTAAGTAAGAGATAGTTTTTGAAAAGGAATACTACCTCGAAAGCTTGTTCTTCTTCAAGTTGAAATGGCAATAAAATATTCATTGTAAAAAATCCTCTTGCCTAGGTGAAAATCTTTTATTAGCGCGCACTATCTCATTTCTTATTATTTCTTTTTCTCTGGCAAACATACTTCATCCCTTTTTGCATATAATTTTTCGCAACATTTTTACATATTGTTAATTCGGTTATATAATCTATGCCAATTTATTGCCGCGCTATGTAAATAAGGTTTATCTTTGTATTAGCGTCGTTCCTTGTATTACACCAATCGAAGAACCGAAAAGAACAAAGCTTGTGAAACATTTTTACAATTGAAGAAATTTTTCGTTTTTTCTCTCCCGTGGTAAAATATATATATATATGTGGTAATCAATCGCTATTTGTAATCACTAGGATTTCTCCGACAAAACGACCGGTCGTTCCACAAGATTACATAACGGGGATTTCTTCTTCTATTTTTTATTGGATAATTGTGGGGGTCAGCGGTCAAAGATCAATATTGGCGGGGTGACATTTCAACTGTGTTGACATTGCTGTCACCCATTTGTATTGACATTTTGGTGATGGGTGGGATTTCGCAGCTCCGCTTTTTTTTTTAACGTTTTTTTGTTTTTTTGTTCGGAATTTTGGACGAGAAATGGAAATCTATATCCTCCTATAACGGAGGATAAAGAACCTTTTTGAGTCATTTTTTTATTCTAGGGAGATGTCTTCATTGCAGTAGTTCGATGGGGGACACGCTCTGGTCAAGATAACTATATCCTCTATATAGGTTGTCTGGATTTTCCTAAACTGTTGTTGTGGCCAATTCGTCATCGCCACCTTTTAAGTCTTGTACTGGGGTGATAAGCCAAGGCATTGTTTTTATGCATGTTTAAAGGGGGAGGTGCCACTTTTTCGTACATGAATACCATCCTCCCATAACTATATATATATGTAGTCGTTTATAAAAGTGGTTGTTCCAATCATCGCATAAGTTCTTGCAGATTGTGCACAGCTAGCTTGAGAGATAAATGGACAATATTGATTTGCATACCGCTGATTAACCCATAAAGAAATTAAAATTGCATATGTAATATGAAACTATTTCTTATAATTGTAGAGAAACAATTTCAAATAAATTGTAGTGTAGGTGTGTTTATAAGGTATAGAAATCCCGACAGAGAGAGTGTTCTATTGCTATACTTTATATGGAATATTCCAAACCAACACATTCCAGAATTTTTAAAGAACAACTAATTGGGGTTCTCACGCCCTTCTGGCCTTAAATACCCGTTTCATGATTTTTCAGGATGCCTCAAAGACCAGCCTTTTTTTTTTTTTTTTTTTTGGTCGTTGAGGTACAGCTTGTAGCACGCTGACGAGGGTTAACAGCTCGAAACACGTACGTGGTTAGCTTTCTTTGATTAATCAAGAATGGGTATTTGGCCAACGATTAGTTGTTATTTATTCTGATAGATGGCGCAAGCCATCAGCAACTTTTAGTTGCACGATCAGTAAATGCCTTTTCTATTAAATGCTGGATTTGTTTATGTAAATAACACTAATATTTATAAAAATAAAATTATTAAGCACACGAATGTTTCTTTTACAAATAACTTTCTACTGTCCTTACTGCGATGTGAAATAGTGGGGAGGGCTTGGCTCATCTGTGATAATCCCTTCCAGCGGTTTCGCCAGTTTAATCCCCCAGGCCCTCCCTCGATTTTTCATCACAGTAAAAAAAAATGTTGAAAGTTTATTTTAGTTGTGAAAAGGTATTTGTCATTACTCTTCACAATTCATCCTATCATACTTCATCCTTAAAGTTAGAAATAATCACTATTTCTCTTTAAAATAAATTTCGATTTTAGTTTAAAAGAAACATTCGCGGTATAATTGCAATTTTCGTTTTAAATCATAAGCCGCGTTATATTGTATTTTAAAGGTATTTGTGTTCAATAGTTTTATATCTTATGTATAGATGGCGTATTGTTGTATTATTGTAGCGTAGAAATCTTTGTATATATGAAGATCTAAAGAGACAAAGGTCGCCTCTCCCGTCAAAATAGACGTCAAAACTAGACGCCATCTATTGACCGTCACCGCAAACTAGCGGTCTCGGTTCGGTCTCAGGCTTTGTCACCGAACCGAGACCGCTAGTTTGCGGTGACGGTCAATAGATGGCGTCTAGTTTTGACGTCTATTTTGATGGGAGAGGCGACCTTTGTCTCTTTAGATCAATATCCTCCAGGCAAATTTCCATCTATATCAGTGTCGGGCAACCGGTGTGCCGCGAAGAATTCTAGGTGTGCCGCGAACATTTTTGTAGGTATTTAGAACTTTTGGTTAAATTTAAAAATAATGTTTCAAAAAATATTTTTTATAATTTTTATTCAATTTTAATAATTTTTTTCAAAAATTTTCATATAAAAAATGAAATTAAAAAAAAGCAAATTTCATTTTATATAAAACTTATTTTGGTATTATAATTACAACAGTTTGCATAATTTTATATTTCATATAACGTATGTACATAATCTTGACGTACATAACTGGCACGTGCCATTATTAAAAAATAAAAATGCAAATAGGTACGTACCTATTTAAAATCATAAGTTGAAAAAAAAAAACAATCCGCGAAAACAACTTTATTTAATAAAGTTGAATACATACTGCGGGAAAATACCTAATTTTTAAAATAATATGTCCAAACTTAACCGTCATTTACAATCTTTGTCACAGCTGTTTATTAATAGAGACTCAAAGCTACAAATCTTAATAAAAAGAAAACAAAAAAAATTTATAAATTTATTTAAAAAATTTATTCGGAGTTTTCGTCAAAGTATTGCTGTAGTAATTCTTCATTTTTTTTTTTGCATGTTGTAAAACACACACATTCACACAATAAGTTTTGTACACCGTAAAATCTGTTGGTTAAAAAAGGAAAAAAATATTTTTGTTACGAAATTCTCACAGGTGCGCCGCGAAAAAAAGAAATTAAGCTTAGTGCGCCGCAACTCGAAAAAGGTTGCCCGACACTGATCTATATCTTAAGATGTAAGCGTATTTATTGATGACGTCAGTACGACTAATCGACAATTATCAACAACAAAACTATCTACAGCTAGGAAATCTTAAGCAATAAACAAGCAAAGAAATATTTTAAAGATGATTACAGAATACAGAGTAATATATATTTTTATAATAATTTTCTTTTATATTACTTTACATTACTATTCTGGAATAATTAAAAAATCAACGAGAATAGTTGATATTTATTCCGATAGATGGCGCAAGCCATCAGCAACTATCAATTGCACGATAAGGAGATGCCTTTTTCTTAATATATTTATATAATCTGTTGAATACATTTTCATTGAATTTTAAATTAAATAATAAAATATTTCTTCGCCACAATAATATTTATCAATTTTATGAAATAGACCCAATAAAAACACTATTTATAATCAACATATAAGAAGTGTCTGATTATTAGTAAAGCTGTGATAGATGTCCATGAAATATAAATTTGTTTACACAATTCCCGAGGTAGCTTATGTTAAAGAACCAATAAATAATCAGTATGTGTTGGATAAATTCAGAAGATGGAAATTTAGGGTTTTAACACTGATGAGCCAGGTCTAAAGAATGGTTTTCATATTATGTTCACGGTATTTGTAAACAAAAATTGATTAATATAATTGTTTACAGAATATATTTCTAAAAATAGAACTCATAGGACAATGTGTGGCGAAGTAACGCTGCCTCACGTCATACGGACGGCGGTATTTGCATACCCGGGCGGTATAAGAATATAAAGTATAAGGAGAACGTGTCTTCATTAACTCTCGTTAAACTCTTAACGATAGATGGGAATTGAATTTAATTTACTAATATATATTTAAGAAAAAGGTATCTCCTTATCGTGCAACTGAAAGTTGCTGATGGCTTACGCCATCTATCGGAATAAATATCAACTATTCTCGTTGATTTTTAATTATTCCAGAATTGGCCAAATACCCATTCTTGATTAATTAAGAAAAGCTAACCACGGACGCGTTTCGGGCTGTTGGCCCTCATCAGTGTGGTGCAAGCCATGAGGGCCAACAGCCCGAAACGCGTCCGTGGTTAGCTCTTCTTGATTAATCGAGAATGGGTATTTGGCCAATTCTGGAATAATTAAAAATCAACGAGAATAGTTGATATTTATTCCGATAGATGGCGTAAGCCATCAGCAACTTTCAGTTGCACGATAAGGAGATGTCTTTTTCTTAATTTATGCACCTTATCCCAGTACAATATCACATTTGTACTATTTTTTCACATAATATATATTTGTTATGAAAACATATTTTACAGAAGAGCTTTGCTCGATGCTATACCTTTAAATTATATGCATGTACCTCTACAGACCTATAAGCTTATGTCCATAGTTCACTAAACACCTTTAAGCTGCCTTTCTTAGTAAATACAGGATATACAAGAAAACAATCCAATACAATAGTAGAGCGATCTAGAGATTAATTTGTCGAAACCGCTGAGAGGGTTCACTACTGATGAGCCAAGCCCTCTCATTCAATAACTCATATCATTGCAGTAAGGTCTGTAGAGATAATATTTGATGATATTTAAAAGAAGCGCATTGCCAGTAAATTTATTTGTGTAAAACTTTAACGATAGATGGCAATTAAATTTAATTTACTAATTATTTATATGTTGTGGGTTTTAAGACACACTTTACATAGTACAAAATATGAGTTATAATTCTAATTTGCATATTGTTTGAAAGTAATCTACTGCCAAGAGATAGCCGTATAAAATTAATGAGGAACAACAAATGGCGAAATCGGAATAAATCTTAAAATTCCAAGTTGGCTTTTTTCTTTTTATTAAACAGGCCTGTGGCTTGTTCCGGAGTAAAGTGGAATTCAATCTGTATTAAAAATAAGGTGCAGGCTAAGGGTATGTATATAAATGTCATACCTTCCAACACGTCAATGTAGAAATCACCCAAATTCCTTAAGAATATTCCCAGCAGCTATGGAGCAGATGGTATTGAAGAATGAACAAGTGGCAGGGAGAACAACAACTGATTTTATATGAAAAGAAATATGTATTGGGAGGGCTTGGCTCATCAGTGGTGAACCCTCCCAGCAGTTTCTCCAATTTAATCCATCAGACCGCTTCTCAGAGCTTTAATACTGTATTGGACGATTCTGCTTATATACGCAGCACTGAAGGATGGAATCTAAGAAATGGTTTTCAAGAAAACTATGGACATAAGCTTTTAGCTATATCAACTTACAACTGCAAATTCGGAGTGCTATGTGGTATACACTCATGGACAAAACTTAAGGAAGTTGTACCTTTTAGCATGTATATCGGGACAATAACTCTGAAATATATTACAGTGACCTTTATTGAAGACACACGAGATAACCAAGTGTATATACACTCATGGACAAAACTTAAGGAAGTTGTACCTTTCAGCATGTATATCGGGACAATAACTCTGAAATATATTACAGTGACCTTTATTGAAGACACACGAGATAACCAAGTGTATATACACTCATGGACAAAACTTAAGGAAGTTGTACCTTTCAGCATGTATATCGGGACAATAACTCTGAAATATATTACAGTGACCTTTATTGAAGACACACGAGATAACCAAGTGTATATACACTCATGGACAAAACTTAAGGAAGTTGTACCTTTTAGCATGTATATCGGGACAATAACTCTGAAAGATATTACAGTGGCCTTTATTGAAGACACACGAGATAACCAAGTGTATATACACTCATGGAAAAAAGTTAAGGAAGTTGTACCTTTTAGCATGTATATCGGGACAATAATTCTGAAATATATTACAGTGACCTTTATTGAAGACACACGAGATAACCAAGTGTATATACACTCATGGACAAAACTTAAGGAAGTTGTACCTTTCAGCATGTATATCGGGACAATAACTCTGAAATATATTACAGTGACCTTTATTGAAGACACACGAGATAACCAAGTGTATATACACTCATGGACAAAACTTAAGGAAGTTGTACCTTTTAGCATGTATATCGGGACAATAACTCTGAAAGATATTACAGTGACCTTTATTGAAGACACACGAGATAACCTGTACATATACACTCATGGACAAAACTTAAGGAAGTTGTACCTTTTACCATGTATATCGGGACAATAACTCTGAAATATATTATAGTGACCTTTATTGAAGACATACGAGATAACCAAGTGTATATACACTCATGGACAAAACTTAAGGAACTTGTACCTTTTAGCATGTATATCGGGACAATAACTCTGAAATATATTACAGTGACCTTTATTGAAGACACACGAGATAACCCAGTGTATATACACTCATGGACAAAACTTAAGGAACTTGTACCTTTTAGCATGTATATCGGGACAATAACTCTGAAATATATTACAGTGACCTTTATTGAAGACACACGAGATAACCAAGTGTATATACACTCATGGACAAAACTTAAGGAACTTGTACCTTTTAGCATGTATATCGGGACAATAACTCTGAAATATATTACAGTGACCTTTATTGAAGACACACGAGATAACCCAGTGTATATACACTCATGGACAAAACTTAAGGAAGTTGTACCTACAGCATGTATATCGGGACAATAACTCTGAAAGATATTACAGTGACCTTTATTGAAGACATACGAGATAACCAAGTGTATATACACTCATGGACAAAACTTAAGGAAGTTGTACCTACAGCATGTATATCGGGACAATAACTCTGAAATATATTACAGTGACCTTTATTGAAGACACACGAGATAACCCAGTGTATATACACTCATGGACAAAACTTAAGGAAGTTGTACCTACAGCATGTATATCGGGACAATAACTCTGAAAGATATTACAGTGACCTTTATTAAAGACACACGAGATAACCAAGTGTATATACACTCATGGACAAAACTTAAGGAAGTTGTATCTTTCAGCATGTATATCGGGACAATAACTCTGAAAGATATTACAGTGACCTTTATTGAAGACACACGTGATAACCAAGTGTGAATAGAATTTTCACTGTCTCCTTAAAAATAAATAAATAAAAGACGACCGGCGAAATCAAAGACTTTCCACTTCCTTAAGTTTTATCCATGAGTGTATATATACAGTGATGGTATCAATCCATCAGAGTTTTTGTCAACCGTCCATATTTATAAGCCGAGAGAATTAGAGGGTCTAACGTAGATACAATGTAGATGTGAAAGAGGGAAACACACTAGGTAGAACCTACAATGTATCTCTATTGTAAAAGTAGATAAAAGGAAGGGAGGTAGGAGTGACACCAGCGAAACAAAATCTCGGATATTTTATATTTAAAACCAAATTGAGCGACGTCCTCCCCCCAATAAAAAACTTGGAAAAAGGAAAAGAGGTAAATGGCTTCGAGTGATGAATTGGGCCAAGAGGGATTTTACTGGAAATCCATTTCGTCCGGCGACGCTGTTCTTTCCGTTCTTGTTTCGTTTTTATATATCGTCCGTCAGGCCGGTAGTCTATTTACATAGAAGCCAATATGCAACAGTGTAGGCTATCATCTACATATATGAAGCTGTTACTGGGTGGAGCTTCTTATTTACATATTGGTCTCTCAACTGTGTTGCATATTGATTTGCATAAATTGCATTATACATTTTTGATATCTATAAAACTTCTCGAGTCTGTGGTTATACGTCCGGAGGGTGAAATCCCGGCAGCTGATTGGTTAAAGTTTTACACTATATATATATAGAAAGGTTTTATCTCTCCTTTTTTACAAGAAAAACTCATTTAGGTTTTTTCTATTTTGTGGCGGATAGATTTAACGTCTACCCAATGAACTTACTGCTGAAGAAATCAGTTTGAATGTTTGAACCTTTATCAAAGCCTAACGAAATTTCTCTAATATTATTGCAAATAAATGTACAGTACCCGTTTTACGCGACCAATGTATAACAACCAAGTACCTATGAGATAACGTCATACATAGATTCCCCTTCAAACAGGTTTCTCTAGGGGAAACCAGGAAGTACTTGCGGGAATGTGAGGTGTTGGCCTCACACCAGGGTTCCAATCCCACACATTAGGGTAGATTTCTTATAAAATAACGAATTCCTTCAATCGAGTCCAACCTCACCAGTATGTAAAAGTAACCAAACAGGATTCTGTCACCTGGCAAGTCGAGAGCTACGTGGGTAGACATCATGTAAAGGAACTTACAGTAAAGACAGTAACAACAAGCCATCACCATAGGTATATTTACTCTATAGATATATACGATTATATATATTGCCACGTGGAAAATTAGGGAAGACAAAAACTTCAGGAGGAGACAACAATTTATTCAAGGCAAGAACAAACTAAGTAAACAAACTGGTAAGCAAAAGATAAGCCACGAGGGAAATTTACAGAGTAGCAAGATATGAACATAAAAATGACCACTCTGTTAATAAAAATTATGAGATTATTAAATACTGTGTTACAATATAGATATATAACGATTAGTTGATATTTATTCCGATATATGGCGCAAGCCATCAGCAACTTTCAGTTGCACGATCAAGAAAATGTCTTTTTTTTTCTTAATTTATCTACCTGATCCAAGTAAAAATTCACTTTTGTACTATTTTTCAGATACATATATAACAAAATGGAATAAATATATAAGTTTGTGACATGTCTTAAAACAAACCATTGGGACATGGTTACGCGACAGGACAGTGGAGAAGCGCCAGTGTGGCGACAGTGCGACAGCGCGACGATCGATCACACGTGAGCCGGGCGGGCGCCCTGCAGAATCTCCGTAACGTCCCACGTAGCTGATGTCATCAGTGGGTCTCCACATGTGTGCTTAGGTTCCTCACTGAGTGTCTGAGCTATATGACGTACCCCTCTCTAGGCTTCATCTCTTGAACCATTGATGGTGATATCTCTGGTGACGATAACCATGATGAGTCATTTGATTGGTATCATCTAAGATCATCATCAAAAGTGACCTCATCATTAATAACATATGGATTCTGTTTACCTACACTCATGGACAAAACTTAAGGAAGTTGTACCTTTTAGGATGTATATCGGGACAATAACTCTGAAAGATATTACAGTGACATTTATTGAAGACACACGTGATAACAAAGTGTGAACAGCCTCTGTCTCCTTCATAAAACGGACGACCGTCGACATCAAAGACTTTCCACTTCCTTAAGTTTTGTCCATGAGTGTAACCATCATCCACAAAAGTCTACTTGAGAATGTTACAGCGAGGCTGTCCGTTACCTTCCACAGCACTGTTGTGACCATTAAAACTGATTCACACCACACTGCCGATATTATTCAACTTGCCATTCTCTCTAGTATCGAACATCTCTCACTTCGAAAACTCATATTCAGGTTCAACACACTGATGATACAAGTGTACTCGGCTTCTTGCTCAGCTCCAATAGACTTGTGTCAACATCATAAATTCGTACTGTGCTAAGGTTACTTCAACTAGTTTCTTTTAAAGAAAGGATGTCGTTTCAAACAAACTTGAGAATTTTACAGCGGTAGGTTGTCCATTACCTTCTACGATAGTGTTGTTTCCATTAAAACTGATTCACACCACACTGCCGCTATTCTTCAACCTGCCTTTCTCTCTTTACTATCGAACATCTCTCACTACGAGAACTCATATTCAGGTTAATGACACTGATGATACAAGTGTACTTGGCTTCTTGTGAACTTGCTCATCCCCAATAGACATGTGTCAACACATCATAATTCCGTGCTACGGTTACTTCTAGTTTCTTTTAAAGAAAGTCTGTCATTCCAAGTAACGTCTATCACTGATATATACTTGGCGATACCTTGTTGAACAGATCGATGGTAGTTTGCGGACTGTCGATAGTTAAGATTATTGTGATGAAGATCTTTCTTACATCTCCTATAGTGTCCGAATTTGAAACATTTTCGTCCTAATTAGCTTTACAATTCATATATAGAATGCTTTCTTTTTTGGTATTGAGTATAAACCGGGGAAACACTGCTGGGAAGGTTGATGAGCCAGACCTCTCCTAATATTTCTTAATCCATTCAGTGAGATATAGAAATATGTCTTGTATGTAAAGTTCATTATTCCATTACCTAGAGACAGTCTTCTATCCAGTCTCAAAGAACAGAAGTTTTAGCCGCTCAGGTTAACGAACCTGGTATAGTAACATGACAATACAATTAACGAATGAACCCTTTTATATATCTGTATTCAAAATTGGAAACTATTATAGACGCGTATGATTCTTTTTTAAAATAAACAATTTCTACTTTAAAAGAATCATATGCGTTTATAATAGTTTTGAATTTTGATAACAGGTGGCGCGCTAATGCATCATTATATATTTGTATTGTTTATAATTCCATTATATATCTCAAGTAGAGTGTCCTCTACGTGTAGTTTTGGTATGTGCCAGGGATACAAAGGTTGTGGGAGCTACGTCCAGAGGAAGACTCCGGGAAATATACATATTTGCATATGCATAGAGAGCAATATACATATTTGCATATGCATAGAGAGCAATATACATATTTGCATATGCATAGAGAGCAATATACATATTTGCATATACATAGAGAGCAATATACATATTTGCATATACATAGAGAGCAATATACATATTTGCATATACACAGAGAGCAATATACATATTTGCATATGCACAGAGAGCAATATACATATTTGCATATACATAGAGAGCAATATACATATTTGCATATGCACAGAGAGCAATATACATATTTGCATATACACAGAGAGCAATATACATATTTGCATATGCACAGAGAGCAATATACATATTTGCATATACATAGAGAGCAATATACATATTTGCATATACATAGAGAGCAATATACATATTTGCATATACATAGAGAGCAATATACATATTTGCATATACATAGAGAGCAATATACATATTTGCATATACATAGAGAGCAATATACACATTTGCATATACATAGAGAGCTGAGTAATATTAAAAAGTGTACAGTAATATTGTCTGGTCTCAGTACTCTTATTCCTCACTATATTAAAACCTTGGATAAGTTCTGCTTAGTTGTTATAATAGTTTTATGTCTCTTCTAACGTTTATTGTCAACCTTGATGAAAGCTATCTACCGAAACGTTTAAAAATAAGTATTTTATCTTCTGGTGCCTCACTCAACTTACGGATTTTTTAGAGATATAAGATAGACCTTTACATATTTACAAAAAAAGACACGGAATTTTTTAAAAATAGCTTATTAAAGTAAAATAACAATTAAAGGATAGAAAAATGGTTTAAAAATGATTTTAAAAAATATCTTCATAGAAAGATCTATTCTATTAGTTTTGTTCTACAACTTGGGAGATTTACGGAATGTTGGTAAAGTTTGCCATAGTTGGAAAAGTTCCTGTTTTTTATTCAAAAATAATTTTTATTAGAGATATAAACACTCTTTATAGTGTGGATGTTTTTCTTTTTGGTAATATAATAAATATTATACTATCCTTACTGGAATAATAAAAATAATGAGAGGGCCTCTTGCTCATCAGTGGCGAACCCTTCCATCGGTTTCGCCAGTTTCATGGATTTACCACTGATGATCTAAGCCCTCCTACTAGTTTCATAATCGCAATAAGGGAATAATAGAATTTTGTATACACCTATCCCCCGATTTACATGGTACTTATTTTACACGTTTTTCTATATAAGTTTGTTTTGTTTTTATCGCACTATACTAAATGCTACTGTGATTGAACACATGCGTTGTGTACATATCTCACGAGGAATCCCGAGCTTATGTGCTGACTACATATTTTAACCTGTCAATGCATTTTATTTTTATTTCTGTGTACACCTATCCCCCGATTTACACGTTTTTCTCAGGAACGTATCTACCGTGTAAATCGGGGGATAGGTTTATTATTAGGGGGAAAACATTTACGTTAAACTAGTGTTAATTTCTAATAACAAACGGGAGTTAAAATGTATTCTGTTTAATAAATAAATAATTCTTGCCATCTTCTCAATCATCACTACCTGAATTTGCCGAGCAATCAAGAAACCTCTTAGTGGTGGGCTGAAGTACAGCCTGCTGACGTGGGACAACAGCCCGAAACGCGTACACGATTGACTTTTCTGTATTAAGCAATCAGAAGGATATAGAACATAGCGTGGCCTTTTAGATAAAACTTTTAACATATATATCGGGACAATAACTCTGAAAGATATTACAGTGACCTTTATTGAAGTCACACAAGATAACCAAGTGTATATACACTCATGGACAAGACTTATGGAAGTTGTACCTTTCAGCATGTATATCGGGACAATAACTCTGAAAGATATTACAGTGACCTTTATTGAAGACACACGAGATAACCAAGTGTGAACAACCTCTGTCTTCTTCAAAAAGAAAAAAAAAAAAAAGCAGACGACCAGTGGCATCAAAAACTTTCCACTTCCTTAAGTTTTGTCCAAGAGTGTAAAGTTAAGAAAAATACTCGTTCACAAATAAGTGTAAATATTTAATAATAAAAAACTATTTTATTGGAAGCTTTCGAATATTTCTCTCTCTTTTTCAACCTCACAAATATAGCAATATGTAAATAACATAAAATTGGAAAAATATATAAACAAATTGAAGCAATTTTCTCCCTACATACATTATATGTAGATATAGTGTTTATCCAGCTTTATATTTCGAAATGTGAAGTCCATTTCATATTGTATCAAAGTATTTATTATTTTGTTAACAGAGTATCATTTTTATGTTTATATTTTACTACACTGTAAACTTCCCATATTGCTTATCTTTTGTTTATCATTCATAGTTTGCCATAAATAAATTGCTGTTTCATCCTTGTCTTTCCTAATTTTCCACGTGGTAATGTTTTATCACGTTTCTGGTTTGAAGAGACAAAGATTCACAGACTTCTCTGAAAAATGCAAATTGTTCTTTGAACAATTACTTTCTTTAACATTAGAGTATTAGATATCAACTTGTTTTTAACGTTTGAAAATCTGTTTAAAACAGAGAGCGAAATGTGAAAATATAATTTAAAAATATAAAAAAAAGGTCAGTTGTTGAAATTGAAAACAAAAAAGGAATATCCAGACTACCCATTCTGTTGACTTTGCTTAGAATTATTAATGAAACTGATTCCAATAATTATTAATCAAACATTATATTTATTGATTTACAAGAGAGAGAACAAAATATAAAAGGGAAACTAATATTAAACAAAGGAACTTTTTTTTCTGTTTCGGTTAGCGCCTATTTACCTGTGAGCTTACACACACTCTGTGGTAACAATTAATTAATATATATACAACACATACGAGCATTTTAGATGGTAGAGCGCCATCTAGTGGAACAAAAATCAACTAAAGGTTGATTTAGCCTGTTCCCTGATATTTGGCCAACCCATTTTATTGATAAATCAATAAAAATCAACCACGTACGAGTTTCGAGCTGTTGACTCTCGTCAGCGTGGTGCAGGCTGTACCTAAACGACTAAAAATTTAATTTAAGATGCTTCCTGAGAAATCAAGAAATGGGTATTTAAGGCCGAATTGGCGTAAATAGAGAGAAATGAAAACTGTGGGAAGAAATACCGATTCTACAGCGCCAGAATTTCAAAATAAAACTTACTGCCATCTATTGACCGTTTCTGTAATGTAGAAAACACGTGTTGGTGACACCACGGTACTTCTGGCAAACTCGGAACAACCACTATGGTCAGTCCAAGGCACGAGATCCACACAAGGGACTCATAGGTTCTTCACAATTTGTCAAAGCGACATTTATTTATCTGGCACAAAGTGGCCACTTCTAGGGCTAAAACATTGATGCCATTTTTTTCCGGGGAGGATATTGGTCTCAAAAAAGAGAGAGAGAGAGGCTACCTCTCCCGTCAAAGTAGACGTAAAAACTGCGTCGTCTAGTGCGCATTTTAGTTTTTAGTATACACTTTATTTCCTGTTTCTCGAAGCTCTGTATGGCTTCCTCTGATAATGCTATAGAGTCAAAATGTGTAAATTTTAAAATAAGATTGTTTTAGAATTGCGATAAACAAAGTTTAAAAAACATCTAAACTCATGGACCAAATTTAATGCACCTTTTTGTCATTATATTTTACATTACATGTATGGGAAATCCGCCTAAGCAAATAAGGAGTGATTTATGTTTAAAATATAAAACTCCCTTAAGTTTTGTCCATGAGTGTTTATCATTAAAGGTTCCCCCTACATATGTTTGTATGTAATTAATATGTATGTAATTTTATAATAACGAAAAGATTCAAAAAGGATAAGTTTCTTTATTTGAAAAATAAATTCGAGCTTTCGGGCGTAAGCTGCCCTTCTACAGGAATAATGGATATAATTTTAAGTTGTCATGTATTTACAGTTATAAATATTTTCTTTAAATGGTTTCTCGCTTTGATCTTGCACAGCGCGAGTGGATCGCATACCCACGTGATTTAGTTTAAATCAAAGAAAAGCCCTGATAAAGAGAGGCGTGTTACACTTTTAGTTATTTATTAACTGACTTTATAAGAAATTTCTATTTACATATATACGGAGTTATTTACATACTTTGGCCTTTCTGAATAAAAAGCTTTAATAGCCCCATTTTCTTGGACAAATCTACTCCCACCAGTGAGTTCAAGTAACCAAACAGGGATTTGACATCTTGTAAGTGCACTATTCGAACAGATTTATACGTGTGTAGATCTGTGGTCTAGTTAACAGTAAAAGACAGTCACTAGTCCTTATCTACAATATTGGTCTTTACTGTGTATACTTGGATAAAAACAACTAACCAATGCATAGCTGTAACTTGGACATGGGGATTGAAAGGAATTCCTTTGAGACGTGTAGTTCTATAGAAGATTGATCAAGGGTTTTCATATATATTCAGAAGATGAAAAAGAAGATATCCGAGAAAGAGTAAATTGGTGAGAAATGGGGAATTTGAGTAGTTTTGTAGGGATATATCCTGAGAGTTATGGCAAAAGTTTGCTAAATACACTGTATGGTCAATACAGCATATGCAACAATGGTGGATAGCTACGTGAAGACACGGAGAACGTGGAACAACTGATAATTCGACCGTCGAGCTGATATGCAATAGAGTAACATGTATTCCCTCTAAATGTATTGTGTGTCGCCGCATCAAAGAATAAATCCACAAGGCCAAACTGGCTGCGAGTGTCTAACGGCACTTGAGAGAAATCCCGAAGGTCAACGGAACTTAGCTGAGGAGGGAGGGAGGGAGGGGGAGGGAAACGCCCATTTGAGAAAGAGATTGGCGTCGAAAGCTCCCATTATTGCCTCATCACACCTCCGGGAAGGTTACTTTTAAAAAGAAGGGCGACAGTTTATAATGTGTTGGTTCTATTGTGATCGAAAGACAGCCTGCCACACTTCTCTTGTGGGTCTTCTGCTGTGAAATGGCTCTTTTACTCGCCGCTTTATACCTGAATGTTTGATCTTTGGTGTGTCCTGGCGGGTTGACATAGTCGATTGTCTCTCCCTACATACATTTCCTCTAGTTACAAACAGAGATCGGTTGTTTCTTCCCCGGAACCTTCATCCATCTATATTGTAACAGTTTTAAAATACATTCATCCATCACAACCATTTCTTCTACTTCTTTAAAGTGAGAGACATTTCGGCTAGAGTAGCTTTTTATCTTGTCGACATTATGACAAAAATCTTTTGTATTCGTCAAGAAAAAAGTGGCAAGGCTTTATAATTTATAAATTTTAAAGAATACCGGTCACAGGCTTTCCTCAAGACATCTTCAACTTTAGCATATCGTCCAAAGAATTTCTATCTTTGATAGATCTCCTGTGTCCCACTGACTTCCCACCACAAATGGGGATTTCACTCGGAATTGGGAGCTAAATACTCTGATACGTTTTTTAAAAATTATTATTATCCTTAGTAGACGTGGTACAGGCCATGATAATCATGGTGGTTAGAAGTTGGCAAATGCTTTTACTGTAAGTGTACCACATGTCTATACATGTGAAAAGCAGTTCGACTTTTACACTTATAAATATGCCAGAGCCTCGTTTGGTTGCTTGCACTCGCTAGTGGGGTTGGACTTTTGCAAGAATCGGGGGCCATTGGAGCATTTTTTTCATTATTAGAAAAAAAAAAGTGCCCAATGCAGGATTCGATCCTGGGTCATAGCGGTCGTAGCTTAGGCCACCCTTCCACCCACCCCGCTAATAAGTGAAATAAAATATTGGGAAAGCCTGGCTCATCATCCCCAGCAGTTTGGCCTGAATACTATCTAAACGTTCGCGTGCTCTTCCAAATAAGTGTCAAAAAGGCTGCAAAATCAGATCCAATATGTAAAGTAGGTGTGAGGTGTTTATGTAAAAGTATGTTACCACTGTAATATATTGGGTCTTTGATTTCTTTTAGTATCAAAGTACCAGAATAGGCAACTCTCCCTTTAATTGTCCATCAGGACGATGCACTCTACATCACCCTAGTAAAAAAAACTACGAATGATGATAAATATGCACTGACAAAGGCCAAAGACCGAAACCACGGTATACAGGTTGTTGGCTTTTTGTCTGAATTTTCCAAAGCTGGTGTTGTGGCTCATTTCTGGTATCATCACTAATGAAGGTTTTTACTATTATTAGTAATAATAATAATAGGTTATTACTATTATTATGTGCTTCGTTCTTATGTATAATCAAAGGGAGAGGTGCCTATTTTGGTACATGAAGATCATCCTCCCATAACTCTTCATGATATATTTTCATTGTGAAAAATATTTTATAATTTTAATGCCGTTTACAATTTTACCCTAAAAGTAGAATGTTGACGTTTTATATTTAAAAAAACATATTTACATATATATTTCCTATATTATAATCCCGTGTGTGTGGTATCCTTATGGACAGTTGGAAATGAGAACCATAGAGCCGGGGCTAAGTTACTTGTAGAGATATATTTTAATATAATTGTTCTCTCAAGTTTTCATGTCCTACACGGGAGATTTTACACTCCTAATAACTCAATAAATAGAGCTTACAGTATGTAAATTGTTCTAAGAAATTCAAACGTTTCTTTTTTAAATTAAAAAAAAATCTATTGCCTTTACTGCAATGATAAAATAATGGGAGGGCCTGGCTCATCAGTGGTAAACCTTCCCAGCGGTTTCGGCAGTTTAATCTACTAATCCGCTATAATATTGTATTGGACTGTTTTGCTTTTATACTGATACTGAAGCTAATTCACAGTTCCTATTAGTTACTGTGATGTATTAGAAGTGAATTCTCCTGTGAAGAAGGACATGAAGGCTCGAGCCAACGATATTAAACTAACTAACAATAAACTTATCCTCGAAGACTTAGAACAAAACACTATAAAGGAATGACAATACATCCAGATAGCACAAGAACCTACAGGACATGTAACAACTGTCCTGGTGTGGAACTAACACCTACTCACATATTCTCATACCCAGCAATGGCCGCAGCCTTGCAGAAAATTGACATAGACCCAGAGCAACAGCTTTACACACCCAAGATAGTAGACATTGCTGCTGCTGTGATAGAGATGTATGGAGACATCTGAGGCTCTTCATTGGACACGACGACAACATGAAATTGACATGGACCCAGAGCAGCAGCTTTACACACCCAAGATAGTGGACATTTCTGTGATAGAGATGCACGGGGACATCTGAGGCTCTTCATTGGACACGACAACAACATAAAATTGACATGGACCCAGAGCAGCAGCTTTACACACCCAAGATAGTGGACATTGCTGTGATAGAGATGCACGGGGACATCTGAGGCTCTTCATTGGACACGACAACAACATAAAATTGACATGGACCCAGAGCAGCAGCTTTACACACCCAAGATAGTGGACATTGCTGTGCTAGAGATGCACGGGGACATCTGAGGCTCTTCATTGGACACGACAACAACATAAAATTGACATGGACCCAGAGCAGCAGCTTTACACACCCTAGATAGAGGACATTGCGACTGCTGTGATAGAGATGCACGGGGACATCTGAGGCTCTTCATTGGACACGACAACAACATAAAATTGACATGGACCCAGAGCAGCAGCTTTACACACCCAAGATAGTGGACATTGCTGTGATAGAGATGCACGGGGACATCTGAGGCTCTTCATTGGACACGACAACAACATAAAATTGACGTGGACCCAGAGCAGCAGCTTTACACACCCAAGATAGTGGACATTGCTGTGATAGAGATGCACGGGGACATCTGAGGCTCTTCATTGGACACGACAACAACATAAAATTGACATGGACCCAGAGCAGCAGCTTTACACACCCTAGATAGAGGACATTGCGACTGCTGTGATAGAGATGCACGGGGACATCTGAGGCTCTTCATTGGACACGACAACAACATAAAATTGACATGGACCCAGAGCAGCAGCTTTACACACCCAAGATAGTGGACATTGCTGTGATAGAGATGCATGGAGACATCTGAGGCTCTTCATTGGACACAACAACAACAACTTATTCTCGAATGACATTCTAATCTCCAACTGTTCAATTAACAACAACAAGGGATTATAATTATCGACACTATATATGTAAATATGTGTTTTAAAATGTAAACAAAGCGAGATGATCAGAGAATGTCAAAAACCATACCACTGAGCACCTGCAATATGTAAAAAAAGTAGCGCTGTGATGCAAATTAAAATGTACGCCTATGCAAATAAAGAAGAAGAGGAGTTGTGTAATATTAAAACAGACATTTTAACCTGTATTTTCCAGTGTTCCGAGGAGCGGGAGGAAATGGTGGGCGGAGTAAAGAAAGCAATCTAAAGTAGTTCCTCCATGTCACGTGACGAGAGTGAGGAAAAGCTCAGGAAGCGGCAATTTCCTGAAACGCGCGCCTCATCAACTGGAGAGCTCGCTCCACAACAGTTCCCTCAACATACAGCAATAGTTCTATTGTCGGCGTATGCAACTATACTTTATTCTAACAATACGGGAAATATGCAAATAGATTGATGGTTTAATATTTAAAATAAAGTAATATTTAATTCGTTTTTTATTTTATAATTTTTAATTATATGTTGAGAAGCTTTCGGAATAGTTTTCTGCTCCCCAAGGTACAAAGTGTTTCATGTACAACATTGCACATTTGACAAAAGTAAATATTCCGAAAGCAATCTTCATCATATGAATAAAAATTATAAATGGCGTTAAATATTTCTTTATTTCAAATATTATTACAGAGGAAATATGCAAATACGTTTGTCGAAATAAATTCCACGTTGAGAGCTCCCTCCTCTATGTAACACAACTCCCACAATATATATATATATCCTATATATAACAGACCGTTTAGGAAAGTTACATTCCAAAGAACACCAGTTATCAAAATAAAGTTCTTCCTTTTAAAAAATCTAAATAAAAACTTTAAAAAAAAATAGATATTACTCAAACTCTTACAGCTTGTAATTCTCCACGGCGTATCTCAGGAGATGGAAATTGCATAGTTAGTGCATAGTTACTCGTTAATAGCATCCTCCCGTGAAAAGATTCATTTTAACCCAATGGTCCGTTATAGAAATAAATAAAATACTTTTATTATAATGCATTAGCGCGCCATCTGTTATCAAAATTCGAAACTATTATAGATGCGTATGATTCTTTTAAACTGGCAAAACCGCTGGGAGGGTTCACCACTGATGAGCCAGGCCCTCCTATTAATTTTCCACTGTAGTAAGGACAGTAGAAATTGTTTATTTTCAAAAAAGAAGCATACGCGTCTATAATAGTTTCGAATTTTAAAAACCTTTTTACACAGGTTGTGTGGAATACTATTATAAATGAGTAAAATGGTTTTCCCTTGAAGCTAACCACCGAAATAGAGAAAGGTTAGTTCCCCAAACTCCAGTATTAAACATACCCCCTGTCTGTTTTGTTGTTGGCACACATTAATATATGAAAAAGGTATCTCCTTATCGTTCAACTGAAAGTTGCTGATGGCTTGCGCCATCTTTCGGAATAAATATCAATTATTCTCGTTGATTTTTATTCCGATAGATGGCGCAAGCCATCAGCAACTTTCAGTTGCACGATAAGGAGATACCTTTTTCATAATTTATGAACCTTATCCCAGTACAATATCATATTTGTACTCTTTTTCACACATTAATATGTTATAATACCTTGATAAAGGTTGGCGTTCAGTCAACTGAAATATTGGTAAAATAAATGATATTTTGATCCAATATATGCCATTTTAATTAAAGATTTATTTATGGATTGCTCTATTTTCAAAACGATACCCTGTATGTTTCCATTCTGTCTGTCCCGGCCGGCCGTTAGACAGTTGGGGAACTGAAAGATGTCAGGTTAACACACCAGATCCCAATATAGGTCTATCAATAGACCCCAATATACATCTTTAGATAATAAAAAAGATATATTGGATTGAATACAAATATTTATTTGCCAATATTTCGGTTGGCTGAACGCCAACCATTGTCAAGGCATTACATTTCTTTTTTTATCCTAAAAAATGTAATACAGTAGAACTTGGATAATTCGAACTTCTTTAATTCGAAAACCTCTTTAATTCGAATATTTATCTTGGTCCCCAGAATTTCCTATAATTATAATTTCCGTTTTTAATTCGAATTTTTGGATAATTCAATTTTTTTAATGGTCCCTTGGGGTTCGAATTATCCAAGTTCGACTGTATATTTTTTAATGTAATGCCTTGACAAAGGTTAGCGTTCAGCCAACCGAAATATTGGTAAATAAATATTTTTATTCAATCTATGTTTTTTTATTATCTAAAGATTTAAATATGGATTGCTCTTTTTTCAGAGAACAATATATATCTTTGTAGAACGACATTTGAAAATTATCCCGCATGTGTTTCTTTTGAACGAAAAATCGAAATTCATTTCAAGGAGAAATAACAAATATTTCTAACCTTAGGGATAAAGTATGATAGGATGAATTGTGAAGAGTATTGATAAACGGAAAAATAAAGTGTCCAAGGATGGGAATCGAACCCACAGTGTTCCGCTTACCGGGCAGATGTCATGTCCACTAGGCTACCCTGGACATATTTTTCCGTTCGTAAATATTATATAAAGTAATTCATAATATAATATAATGCGGCTTATGATTGTAGAACGACATTTGAAAATTATCCCGCATGTGTTTCTTTATTAAAAGGTGTAAAAAAAGGAGAAATCTTTCGTCTGGTATTTTGTTCGCTAACATAAGAATTGTTTAAACACAAATATTTCTGATATTTATAGTTAAAGTATATCATTAACACCCTCGAGGTGAATCACTAATTAACATTCTAGTTGTAATAATTAATGAAAAAGATTAATTTGTTAATTAGTTGTGAGCCCTTTTTTACCCCAAAAAGAATAGAATGTATGTATATATAGAAATGTGAGAGAATGACATTTTTATCCATTTGTTAATGGGGTTGTTGTGGAGTTATTGCCGGCAATTAAAATTGGAATAATCATTACTTCCACCACTGTTGTAAATTATATCGAGTAAAAAATTCATTTAGGGCTTGAGTAACAGACGACTGGGTTTTGAACGTTGAATATTTGTGAAAAACAAATATTTTTAAATTTTAAATTGAACACTTTCTATAAAAAGATATATATGCTCTCAATTTTTTATTTATAAATTTTAAATTAAACTGTGTTAAAAATTCAAACTTATTAAAGTTTATACTGAATTTTTAATATGCATTTTATTCAATCCAATATACGCCATTTTACTATCTAATAGGTATACAGTAAACTCTCCTATAACGCGATTAATGTGTTCCGTGTTGTATGAAATCGCGTTATAGGAATTCGCGTTGTACGAAATAAAACTTGTATAACGCGAATATTGTTAGGGTAAATTGTTAGTGACAAATATCATGTATTTTATTTTATGACGCGTTATACGAAAATTCGCGTTGTATAAATAAATCTGTCGCAATTTTTTTATAGCGTTGTACGAAATCGCGTTATAGGAGAGTCTACTGTATATATTTAAAATATATTTGGAGAATGTAATATTTATAATTATAAATAAAATATATTTTCCTTTATATATTTTTATATATTTTTCAATACCTTATATTTTGAAAAGTATAAATAGGAACATATTTTATATCTATAAATAAAATTCCATCTCAATTTTATATATATAAATCAAACTTCATCACATTTTAATATCAATATTATTATTCTTTTTTTTTTCAGAAATAATATTAATGGTATATATATATATATGATTTTTACAATATATATATTTTATATATAATAATGTTTATAACATTCACGGCAGAAAATTACCCTCAATCCCTAATAACAAAAACTTAAAAATATATATATTTTAAACATATATATTTTTATTATTTGTTTTTCTTAATATATATTTTATTGTTTTGAAAATTGAGCGCAATCCAAAAATAGATATTTAATTTAAAAAGCATATTATTTTTTGATGCAATATATGCCTTTTTAATTAAATATATTTTTATGTTCGAAATATAAGAGATTAAATCAATTTGTCTTTATTTTATACAAAGTTGTGTAAATTGGCACAATACATATAAACAATTTTATATAGTTATAAATTTATATAGTTTTATTAAATAGTTTCAAATAAATCTATAAATATGTTCAAATCTAAAAGCTTGAGGGATGAATTTCTTTTGCAAATAAATTAATTTATTATGTAATATAATTTAATTTATTTTTAATTTTCCTGTAGAAGGGCGTTGCCCGAAAGCTCGAAATAAATTTATTTGCAAAAGAAACTCATCCCTCAAGCTTTTAGATTTGAACATTCTATTAAGAGATTAGCCTATTAATTAATAAATCTATAAATAAATTATCGATACGTTAAAATTTTAAAAGCTTCGTTTATAATAGGAAATACTATTTAGTAATTAAAAATTAAAGTATTTGATTATAATTTTTTTTTTTCAAATATAAAATACACACACATATAAATAATATTATAAAATAAATGAAGTTTCCAGGGTTAGGTTTCTTGTACAACTTTTTATTTTCAAGCTTTCGGACTTGTCAGTCCTTCAACAGGATTATCACTTTAACAATTTAATAATAAATACATCATTTATTACCCTGGAAGCTTCATTTATTTTATAATATTGTCAAGGTAGAGAAGACAAGTATTCCAAAAGCTTAATTAAAAATAATTTATTAATTAATTAAACTTATATATTGCAAAATGTGTCAAAATGATTTTTCAAGTGGTAATTTACAAGCATGGTAAGGGGTGATGACTAGGCAAATATTTATGATGATAAACAACAGAATATTTAAAAAAAAATTATTCAGTGACAATATTATACATCAGGGAAGAACGTTTAAATATAAATGATATATTAGAAGTTATAAAAATGTTACTTGATATAAAATAATATTTTAAAATATAACTTACCTTTATACATTTTCGAGAAACTTTGATACACAAAAACAAAAGACTTGAAATAAAAAAGAATGGCGATTTACAAATCTAATCACCGTACAAAAATGAATCCACACAATAGCAATCAATAAGGAATATATAACGTATATAGATTCTCGGCAATTGTAAAACAGATAAATGCAATAAATCTAACAACCACTAGGGAAATATCTACCATTCAGGAAAGTGTGTTAAATACAATTTGGAGCCTTTGAATTAAAGGGATTGTCTCAAGTTAGGCCTAACCTTTGAAATGCAAATCTCCCAAGCCATAGCCAATCAGGGCGCGGGAAGCCACTTCCTGCATCGTCTGCACATCGACTTAATACAATCGGGTCTCCCTGGAGAGAGAGAAATATGGAAATATAAATAATTAAGGAAAAACTGCCTTTTTAAAAATAATTATTTAAAAAAACTTTTTTAATAAAGAACATATAGGCTTATTACTTTAAAAAATTATCTGGGTGCTTAAATAAACCCGCTTCTTAAAAGAATCAAATTAAAAATAATGCGCTCTGAGAATTAAAAAAAACCGGGAAAATGAATAGCTTTATTTTCAACTAAAACTATCTCTATATTTGCATATGTATTATATTGAATAACACACTATATGACTAAATATAAACGATAAAATAATTTAGAAATATTTGAAATGCAAATAAATAGTCTCGTTTTAATAAAGTATTGAGGATTTTTTTTTTTAAGAAGAAAATAATTTAGAGATTAATTTTTACGTTTTAAGATGATGGAGCTGAATATTGGTAGATTTATACATCTCGGGTTTTATTGGGCAACCATGCAACTATGGCAGAATTATAATTACATAAATAGTCAAATAAAAGACTTAAAAAGTTTATAAACGTCATAGCTATTAATATAAATGAACTTTTAAAATTTATTTTATATATTTATATAGATGTCTGTGTGTGCGCGCTCGCACATGCATCCCGCTAACCAATCGGCGGCCGAAGGTGTACCTTACCGTTAGTGACTGAAAGTAAACGAACTGCGCATGTGCCACTTAATGGCGCTAGGAAGTGGAAAAGAGCCAATACGCGAGATATAAGCACGAACACCATAAAATAATGATTACATGTATATATTTTTTCATATTAATCAGAAAGCGTTTTAAAAATCTGAAGTTATCAAACCAACTATGTGAATATAATATTTACATTCATGTGAGTGATGGAATATTTTACCAAGATTTAAAAAAATTCCACATGCATAGCAAACTTTTTTAAAAAGAAACTCAAGTAAAGGATGATCATTTTAAATTTTTAATGTTTTTGTGTCCAAGTTTAGTCGTTTTTTTTTTTTTCCTAAAGCATTGTTTGCGACACGTGTTCTCAATTTCTCCCCTGTAGAATTATTTATTTAAAAAAAGACTTACAAGAGAGAGAGCTATTAAAAATGGATTTAAAATTTTAATATTTCCTATTTTAATCGGAATACTTTTTTAAATACTTTTAGATTTGACTACCCACTCTTTGAAACCCAAAACTCTCTCTTTACATTGATCTAGATGAAAAGAAGAAAAAAAACAATAAAAACACGTAATTTCAACTTTTAAAATGCATATCGACATATTTGCATATTGATTTGCATATCAATTTGCATATGCACTTACACTTTGCACACTATATATATATATATATATATATATATATATATAGAAGGAATTGTAAAGGTCACACATTGATGAAGAAACTGAGCAGAAAGTTCCCAGAATGGACCATGACTGACTCCAAATTGATCCCAGCTATCCAATCCATCCATCTATCCAGGGAGGGGTGTAATGAGGCGGTCTAGATGCGCGAGCTGACGGAAGCCGGGGGATGACGCGGGAATTAAAAAAGCCCATCGTGGGAGTGAATGAGCGAACACCCTACCCTGCTACTGCTCCGCCCCGCTAGAATTGGAACATAGATCCTTGGTAGTCAACACGATGGTTGTGAATTAGCTGGAGACTTGATGTCAATATTTCTAAAGCATCGTCTTTTGATTTGCATAACAGACGCCATATTTACATAACATTATAAAATAAATAAAGCTTCCAGGGCTAAGTTTCTTGTACATTTTTTTATTTGCAAACTTTCGGACTTGTCCTTCAACAGGAGTATCACGTTAATTACATAAGGGCGTAGAAGGAAGATTTAAAGTTTCGACGCTACTAAATAGTTGCTCACACCCAAATTACATATTTCCCGGTCGGTGAAACCTCTGTAGCCGAGTGTACAGATAACATGCCACATAGTATTAAATACTGATGGGTGGTAGTCTACCCATAGCGATGAGATATGTTGCCATATAAAAACTAAACTTCTTTCTTCACTTTTTAAATTTGTTTTCCCAAGATTTTTGTCCGTACTTGAGAAAACGTCGGCGTTCATTCTTCTAACAAATATTTGTTTACCTTAATACCCCAACTACCTATACTGGCCGTATCCGAAAAAAAAAAAGGAAAGTTTAAAAGGTAATCATAAATTTGAATAAAAATTGAAAAAAAAAAGGTACAAATAAAATGACCAATATAATAATATATTTTAGTGTACAAGAACAACAAAAGAAGGAAATGTCATGATTGGGACCCACGTTCATATTATATGCAATATTTTCCCCTCTATGTAACCATTGAGCTAAGAAAACATTGCACGCTGATTGACTGATTAACTCTATATTGTTAAGAGGATAACGGTCATGTGACAGTAGAGAACCAATCATAGGACGAATAACCCGGAATTATGTTTCACTAAATGTTTCACCTCTTCACTCAATATATTAATACGAAGATTGTCCTCCCGGAATAAAGTTGCATATCACCGAGAACAGCGGCAATCGCTCACACCAATTTAACACAAAATACCAAGGTTTACATCCATTATTTCGCTATTTAAAATGTAGACAGAAGTTGCTAAAATGAAAACTTTGGGTCGACGTTTCAAGTATTTTAGAATAATTACAAAATTGCTCGACAGATGGCGGTGAGCGTACTTTTCCCTTGAGTATTTCTGGGCCGGCACCACGGATCCAGCCATCCACAGGTAGGCAGTGTTCCTGTCCTCTCAGAGCTTCTTTCCCAGGGCTACACTTCTGATGATGCCTGTACACTCTCGGAATGAAAATAAAGTCAAATTTTAATATTTAGTCGATATTCTAGCTTTTTTTACCGCGTCTTTATTCTTGACATGTAACCCTTTATAATCCAATCCCATCTGAACGTTGGAATGAAGTAGTCTTAATTTCTCTTCCCATTTTGCAATGTTCAATTGTACCCCAGGACTGAGGAAGGAAGAAAGTCGAAAGCTCACCGGTTAACCCATTGAAGAAAACGTATCGCGGACATTGTGTCTCATGTTCCATCATATCCCCCAGTTCCTTCTGTGGACAACACTTGCTAATAGAGTATATTGAAGCGAATCAAGAATGGTTAAACCCACCAATATGAAGATGTAATAAAAAAGCGCCTAACTCCGCTAGAGTTTACCATGATACCAACCTATATATATGATTCCTAAATACAACCCTTAAATATATTTGTTTTTTTAAAGTAAATACATATATAGTATTCTATTTTATTTATGTTCATTATTAATTATAAAAAAAATTAAGACGCCATTTAAATATACACTCGTGAACAAAACTTAAAGAAGTGAAAAGTCTTTGATATAGCCGGTCGTCTTTTTATTTTATTTTTTTAAGAAGACGCAATTTTGTTTACACTTAGTTATCTTGTATATCTTCACAATAAAGATCACTGTAATATCTTTCAGAGTTATTGTCCCGATATACATGTTAAAAGGTACAACTCCCTTAAGTTCTGTCCATGAGTGGATATGTGTGTGTTATTTAATAGTTCATAAAAAACAGCATATGTAAATAACTGTCCTTAATTTATCCTTCACAGTGATATAGGATTGGCTTTTTTTTAAGAGTTAAAAAATAAACTTTCAGTTTTTATCGAAACGACTGCACTTAAGTAAAATAGATATTCCTAAAAATCAAATATTATTCAAATTTTAAATAAATATCACGACATACACACGGAAATAAATATATTAAAAAGTTTTAATATGACAACCAACAAACCCACACGATCTTCTATTCAATAGAGAATCTAGTTATTCAATAAGTTCTGAGCTAAAGAAACACTGCACGCTGATTAGCTAATGAACTCAACGCTAATTGGCTGATTAAGGTCACGTGAGAGTGAATAGCCAATCAGAGCACGAATACAAAGAAATATCTAAACATTGTAAAGATGTATATTTCCCCGCGCGGCGTGTACTCACTCAACACGGCAGAACATGGAGAATACCTGCAGCACTGGTGTGCCACGGCGGTACAGGGTAGATTTGCATAACATGCAGATTGTCCACGTTGATCAACTACCGATCCAAGTTACATATGCCGTACAAACACAGAGACTTCTCTGCTGTAGAATCCGTCAAGAGTGAATCCTTCCTTAATGAATAGACATATAGAAACCACCAACACCAGAGTTGCTAGGGATAGAAATTAAGAACATTTCCATATATATCCTGAATATAGAGGCTGCCTGGCCGGCGGCATTCATAATTCTATGAAAAATAGACACTCGGCCAGTTAGAGTTTTTTATTTTCTCAACGTTTCGACAAAAATCTTTTGTCTTCCTAAGGAGAAATAAAAATAAAGAACGCCCTTGCAAACCACAGAACAATTTTAACGTCTTACCAAATGCTTTATTTTTATTTACTTCTCCTGACAAAGACAAAATATTTTTGTCAAAACGTTGAGAAAATAAAAAACTCTAACTGGCCGAAGTGTCATAGAAATATTTCCATATATAGTTACCAGAAAAACATCTATTTACATATTGTTCAAATAATAATACTTTAACATTTATAATTATTCAAATTTTGTCACATGTTTGTGTATTTGTTGTACCTAGCTGAGTATTTATTCTTACAACCTAATAGCTACCCAGTGTCGTGTACTCTATTTCTTAACTTCAGATAAAGGAGACACCTCCGAAAGCTCAGTTTGTGTCAGGTTACAATAAAAGAGCGGGGGAGAGAAGTGTATATGTCCTTGCTACTATTACTGAGTGTCATGTTGTACTATAGCGTAGGCTGAGCGACACCGTGGAGTATCGTGCTATATTTACCCCCGGGGTAACCACATCCCCGAGGCTCTACCCTCCCTCCCCTACTTCAGTCCGGGTAACCCTCCCTCCCCTCGGTGTGTGTGTGTACCATCCTTATCTTAGAGAGACTCCATTCTCACATAAGAGTTAAATATATATATACACTCATGGACAAAACTTAAGGAAGTGGAAAGTCTTTGATGGGCCGGTGTTCAATTTTTTTTTTTGAAGGAGACAGAGGTTGCTCACACTTGGTTATCTGGTGTGTCTTCATTAAAGATCACTGTAATATCTTTCAGAGTTATTGTCCCGATATACATGCTAAAAGGTACAACTTCCTTAAGTTTTGTCCATGTGTGTATATACACTTGGTTATCTCGTGTGTCTTCAATAAAGATCACTGTAATATCTTTCAGAGTTATTGTCCCGATATACATGCTGAAAGGTACAACTTCCTTAAGTTTTGTCCATGAGTGTATATACACTTGGTTATCTCGTGTGTCTTCAATAAATGTCACTGTAATATCTTTCAGAGTTATTGTCCCGATATACATGCTGAAACTTCCTTATGTTTTGTCCATGAGTGTATATACACTTGGTTATCTCGTATGTCTTCAATAAAGGTCACTGTAATATATTTCAGAGTTATTGTCCCGATATACATGCTGAAAGGTACAACTTCCTTAAGTTTTGTCCATGGGTGTATATACACTTGGTTATCTCGTGTGTCTTCAATAAAGGTCACTGTAATATATTTCAGAGTTATTGTCCCGATATACATGCTGAAAGGTACAACTTCCTTAAGTTTTGTCCATGAGTGTATATACACTTGGTTATCTCGTATGTCTTCAATAAAGGTCACTGTAATATATTTCAGAGTTATTGTCCCGATATACATGCTGAAAGGTACAACTTCCTTAAGTTTTGTCCATGAGTGTATATACACTTGGTTATCTCGTATGTTTTCAATAAAGGTCACTGTAATATATTTCAGAGTTATTGTCCCGATATACATGCTGAAAGGTACAACTTCCTTAAGTTTTGTCCATGAGTGTATATACACTTGGTTATCTCGTATGTTTTCAATAAAGGTCACTGTAATATATTTCAGAGTTATTGTCCCGATATACATGCTGAAAGGTACAACTTCCTTAAGTTTTGTCCATGAGTGTATATACACTTGGTTATCTCGTATGTTTTCAATAAAGGTCACTGTAATATATTTCAGAGTTATTGTCCCGATATACATGCTGAAAGGTACAACTTCCTTAAGTTTTGTCCATGAGTGTATATACACTTGGTTATCTCGTGTGTTTTCAATAAAGGTCACTGTAATATATTTCAGAGTTATTGTCCCGATATACATGCTGAAAGGTACAACTTCCTTAAGTTTTGTCCATGAGTGTATATACACTTGGTTATCTCGTATGTTTTCAATAAAGGTCACTGTAATATATTTCAGAGTTATTGTCCCGATATACATGCTGAAAGGTACAACTTCCTTAAGTTTTGTCCATGAGTGTATATACACTTGGTTATCTCGTATGTTTTCAATAAAGGTCACTGTAATATATTTCAGAGTTATTGTCCCGATATACATGCTGAAAGGTACAACTTCCTTAAGTTTTGTCCATGAGTGTATAAGTGTGTGTATTATTCAGTGGCTCCCCTCTAATCTCCAGCGCCACATCTGGTTGAGCGGCGCATGTGTGAAACCACTTCTTTTACTAATGTTTTATTCGTCATTAGATGCTCGTAAGACATTAGGTATTCCATCAATACCTTTCACTTATCACCCAGTTCCAAACGTTCCCTGTGTGCGTCAACACCACTACATATATATATACTTGTACATAAGAAATGGAAGCACGAATGTTTCTTTTTAAATATAAAACAAACTGCTATCCAGTACATATACACTCATGGACCAAACTTGAGAAAATTGTATCTTTTACCATGTATATCGAGATTATAACTCTGAAAGATATTACAGTGACCTTTTTTAAAAACACACGAGATAACCAAGTGTGAACAACCTCTGTCTCTTTCATAAAAAAAAAAAAAAAAAACAGACGACCGGAGACATCAAAAACTTTCCACTTCCTTAAGGCTTGTCCATGAGTGTATGCATATATATACAAACGTACTAATTGTACCATTTGTGTGAAGCTTGATCAAGGTTGGCGTGCGGCCAATTAAAATATTGTAAATAAACTATAATATTGAATCCAATATGTATATATGTTACGTTTTATATAAACTTATATTACTTATATAGTTAGACTGTATTAGAGCGTGTGTTGAACACGCACGTAACGAGAATCTCTGGTTATTACATCGCGTGTGTTTTGAGGGTGGCGAAGGAATAAAAAAAAAACACTTATATAAAAAAAGCCGGGCTGAAGGACAGTGCTGTGTATAAGCAGCACGTGGGCGAGCGTGTGTTTAACAAACAATTTCATAATTAAGGTTAATAAAGGCAATTCCCTAGGCCTAACTGGCTTTTGATGACTTCGTCTGCTCCATTTTGGCAGACGCCGCCTTCATCACCCGTCGTTTGGTCTCCAAATCCCGACGTTGGCTGGAGAGTCAATTTTTTTTGGTGTCTTGAAATCTTTTCTTAATATCTTGTGTAATTATTTGCATATTTACCTAAAATTAACTGAATAGTTATAGATAGGCATGATTTCTCTCTCTCTCTCTCTCTGTGATACTCTATATATATGAAAGCATTTATTTTGTAGAAATCGCCACAGAGGGAGAATGATTCTCAACCCATTATGCAACTAAAGGAGATCTATTTACACACATTCCCCGACGTGGGCGACAGACACCACACGTAGGATTCTTTCACCTTTTATAAAAATAAAACGAACTGAAATCAGAAGGGTTTGTTGCCATTTGTTCTAAGTATATATATATATATACTTGTAGTAGTTGTAGTACTTGTGTATATATACATGTAGTACCGGGCCATGGTGTACAGCTTGTACTGTAAGATAGATGTATCAATCAATTTTTAAAGCTGGAGAGCTTTTTCTTTTTCGAGTAAGTTAACCGTGAAATTATGTTGTGTTGAGAAAGGAAATATTGGAAGTCTTCTCTAACACACTACTATCTTCCATTCTTTCGAGCAAAATACACTTGTATGAGATCTCCACACACACTTCACAGAGTAACACATTGTCCAATTGGAGAAATACCAATAATCAGAACGACCTTTTAACTAATCCGTAAATCCCATCATTATGCATATTAGCTTTATAAACGGGCTAACCAATCAAAGACCATCTCGGCAGAAGACGCCGACATTTGAAATACTATCCCGCATGTGTTTCTTTTCAACGAAAAATCAAAATTCATTTCAAGGAGAAATAACGATTATTTCTAACCTTTTGGATGAGGTATGAAAGGGTGAATTGTGAAGAGTAATGATAAACGTAAAAATAAAAGTGTCCAGGGATGGGAATCGAACCCACAGTGTTCCGCTTACCGGGCAGATGCCATGTCCACTAGGCTACCCGGCTACACGCCGAGGAGTGTCCCCCTCGTAGGTCATCAAGTTAAGAAGCGCCGGCCGGCAGAATGTAAATATGCAACTGGAGATGGAGTGGCCTTAATTTGCATAACGTTGGCGGACTGATGCTCGGACTTGTGACTTTATAAACTAGAGACAGAAATAGAAGCTGCTTTTTTCAATCTTTTTCAATATCTGTCGATCCAGGTTAGAGTTTAGCCTAGACTCTCTCTATGGAAAACTATCTGAGGAAATATAAATCTACATATATTCAACAAAGTAAATATTTAGCTAGATAATATGTAAATATATACGAGTATGTAAATTATTATGCAAATATTTACAGACACAATTCATATCTATATATACGATATGCAAATTTGAGTATCAAACATAGCGGGCCATCTAAATAAGAAATTGAACCATTTAGCAAGTTTTTTTTTCTTTTTTAAATAAAATAACCTTCTAATTTCCATACTGTAATTGGAAGGGCCTGGCTCATCAGTGGTGAATCTACCCAGCGGTTTCGCCAGTTACCATACCGCTCTAATATTGTATTTGACAATTCTTCTTATATTTTCAGCGCTCTGGCATAATTCCTGGTTAAGATATTTTAGCAAACTCTATGAGTTTTTAGGATAGTATAAATAAATATATGCGAATTGTTTTTAAAAAAGAAAAAAAAAACGCGCTAAATGGTTCCATTTCTCATAAATAGATGGCGCGCCTTATGTTTAATTTATACCTAACTTATGGGAATTGTTTACGGAGGATGCAAATCTACTGTCCGTACAGACTTCGGTCTAGGTAGCTTCGGTGTCCTCCTCAAAACTTATGTGCACAGTTTCCAAGAATTCCACTGTAGTGCAGGCTATATAAGTAGAACAGTCAAATACAATAGTTGAGCGGTATAGTTGCGTTAACTGGCGAAACAGCTTGGAGGGTTCCGCACTGATGAGCCAGGCCCTCACACCTATTTACCATCGCAGCAAGGATGATGGTAGGTTACCTTTGTAAACGGTTCCATTTCTCATATTGGAGTGATGACTTATAAGTTCTCACTCCTGTAGAAGGACAGAAATACTCAAAAGCTCGGCTAAATTAAAACCTGACAAGAAACTCTTCACCTCACGATTTTGTACTTTGATAATTCATTGCTCCAGGTGGTTATCCAACTTCTGACATCAACTTCCATTACAACACCCCACAGTTAAGTTTTGATGATTAATTAAAATTGTTCTGAAGATAGAGAGGCTGCCTGGCCAGCATTCATATTTCTATGAAAATAGACACTTCGGCCAGTTAGAGTTTTTTATTTTCTCAACGTTTTGACAAAAATATTTTGTCTTCGTCAGGAGAAGTGAGAACGCCCTTGCAACCTCAGAACAATTTTTAACCGCTTGTCAAATGTTTATTTTTATTTACTTCTCCTGACGAAGACAAAAGATTTTTGTCGAAACGTTGAGAAAATTAAAAAACTCTAACTGGCCAAAGTGTCTATTTTTCATAGAAATAATCAAAATTGGTTTAACTAGCCTAGTAAATTGAAGGCCTAGCTACATATGGAAAGTGGATTTAAAAAAAAAAAAACGCTAATTTTCTATAATTATTTAGGGGCAACCTAAATCAACAGTACAACTAATGGAATTCGCCGTTATATGAAAAAAGTTAAGACCATATAGACTGAATGAATCAAAACAACTGTTGGAATGAACTGGCGAAACCTCTGTAGGATTTATTCCAAGAGGGTTTTTCCTTCCGTAGTGAGAGTAGAATGAAGTTATATATTGGAGCGTATTGTCTCCTCCACTACATGTTGGTGATTGACCATTGTGAGGATATCGTTGTAATGAGAGAGGAGAATCTGACTGGTGTCTTAATAAAGGCCTTGTTTGTGTTTATATTGGAGCGTAAATAAACATGCTATAAAGTAGAGATATATCCTACTGGTGATACAGGATAAACCAATGGTTGTAACGGTCTGGTGGAATAAAATGACACATATAAAATGAAAGGATTTAAAACCACGAATGTTTCTTTTATACATAATGCAAACTTCTACTGCCCTCACTGCGATTAAAAAAATATATTGGGAGGGCTTGGCTCATCAGCGGTGAACCCTCCCAGCGGTTTCGCCAATTTAATCTACCAGACCGCTTCTTAGATCTCTAATACTGTATTGAACGATTCTGCTTATATATGTTACACTGAAGGATGGAATCTTAGAAATGGTGCTGATGTTGCTTTGTGTTAAAATGACACATCTCCGGAGAAGTACAGAAAATCATTTTATATTAAATATTTGTGGAAAATTAACACAGAATAAAGAAGCTTAGAGAGAGCGGTAAATTAATAAAAAAGCCATCTTCTGCGCATAAATATTAGATTTTTAAAAAATCGTTTGGTTGATATTTATTGAGTTAAGTCTTTTCACAAACGGTTTTTTATTATAGTAAATAATTAATATTATATATAAAAATAAATAAATGAAAACATTAAAACACGAATGTTTCTTTTACACATACAACAAATTTCTACTGTCTTCACTGCGATGTAAAATATTGGGAGGGCTTGGCTCATCAGTGGTGAACCCTCCCAACGGTTTCGCCAATTTAATCTACCAGACCGCTTCTTTGAGCTCTAATACTGTATTGGACGATTCTGTTTATATATGTTACACTGAAGGGTGGAATCTCAGAAATGGCATTTAAGTAAACTATGGACATAAGCTTTTAGGACAGTAGAATTACATATAAATATTAAAAGGAAAAGTATTTCTGTCTGAATGTGCCACAGAGTGGAGGTATCTATGTAAAGACCTATTTACATACTGCGGTGTAACATGAAAGCAGAGCTGTGGCAGAAAGCATCCAGATGTTTCTTATCAGTTCTGAGAGAACAACAATATCCCGGCCACAAGCACACAACCTAAAACATGACACACTGCTTGCTTTACTTTATTGCTGTTGTTTACAACTGCTTACAACAAAATTTACATATCTCCTGAGAAGTGTAGAAAGTCCTTTTATATGAAATATTTGTCGAAAATTAAAAAGAAGAATAAAGAAGCTTAGAGATGGCAGTAAATGAATAACAAAGCCATCTTCTGCTGATAAATATTGGAAACATTTTTCGTTTAGTTGATATTTATTCCGCTAGATGGCCCTAATCATCTTTCGGCCTTCAGTGGTATTTTTTGAGAAGATGATTTTATCATCACTAAACTATTTAAATTTATCTTGTAGAAAATGTCGGCATTTTATATAGAAATATGAATTACAATATGTAAAAATTTAGTTTAAAAAAATGTGCATGATTATTCAATATGCAAATATGTAATAAACGCCATCTAGCGGTGTGAGGCTGAATGAGAGTTCGCGAATGTTTCGTTTCAAAATAAAACGTGAAAGATTTGGAGGATGTTTATATATAAATAGCTGGGATCTCTCTCTCTTTCTGGAAAAAAAAAAGTTTTAAAAAATAGATTCTTTATTTTAAAAAAAGTTTAAATAAAGGTTCCTAAACAAGAAACTCGCGTGTGAGACAAACAAACAAAAAGTTGAGTTTTTGTATCCAATAGTTTCTATTTCTGTTATTTATGTGGATTAATGGAAAAATAGAATCATCTACACTCATGGACAGAACTTAAGGAAGTTTTACCTTTTAGCATGTATATCGGGATTCAGATAATAACTCTATTTGATACACAGTGACCTTTATTGTAGATACACGAGATAACCAAATGTGAACAAAAAATTGACTCTGTCTCCAAAAAAAAAGAAAAAAAAAAAAAAAACAGACGACCGGCGAGATCAAAGACTTTCCACTTCCTTAAGTTTTTTTTTTTTTTTGCCCACGAGTGTATATCTAAGTGTGAAACATGGACCACAGTTGTTATGGATATCGGGAATCCCTATATTCCATATTTCCAAATAGTTCAAACGAGAGTAGAGAAAACATCAGCAACCTCCGGTCATCAAGACTTCACTAGATATCTGTGATCAGTTAGTTTAACAAGAAACAATGATAAAAAGAAGCTATACTGTTGTTTGCTATAATAGAGCGGTAGCAGGAGGGATAGATAGAGAGAGATGACTCTAACAGAACAATAGTCGCTAGAGATGTGGAAATATGTAATTTGTAGAGAGATATAGATAACTGGGAGATATTCAACTCGGTCCAATATAACGTGAAGAGGTAATGTACAGTAAGTGGAGGTAGGGCAGGAACCTACCTCATGGCAGTAGGAGCCGGGGGAACACTGAGGGCGCCTCTACAGCAGCGCTCCTGGCGGCCGATGATTGAACTTGTGTACCGGAGCCGTAACCCTAGCGCCACGAGCGGACGTTAGCTAGTTAGTTTGGTCATCTAGTCAACTTAGCTCTTTTACTGTTAGATAGGATGTGACATTTGTGTGTATGGGTTCACCAAACACATTTTCGGATAACCATTCATCAACAACAAAAATAATTCCTGTTATCTTAATTTTGTTTTTATTGGGAGATATAGAGTTTGAAACTGATTTATTACAATGTTCATATAAGATTATATTTGAAAAATTACAAAATTGAATAAATAAATAAGATTATATAATGATAAATATAGGAATAAATAGATATAAATTGATAAAAATATTTGATAAATATACATATATATATTTTTTTTGAAAATAGAGCAATCCATAAATAAATCTTTAATTAATTGGATCAAAATATCATTTATTTTACCAATATTTCAGTTGGCTGAACACCAACCTTGTTGACACACTTTAAAATGTTATAATACCTTGATAAAGGTTGGCGTTCAGCCAACTGAAATATTGGTAAAATAAATGATATTTTGATCCAATATTTGTCTTTTTAATTAAACATATATATATATATATATATATATATATATATATATATATATATATATATATATATATATATAATATATACAGGAGATATATGTAGAATTGTTTAAAATAAAATATACATATCCTGATCGATTGTATGAGGATTTTTAGATGGCATAGCACCATCTAGAGGAATAAAAATCAACTAAATGTTATAGAATTGCGTAATTGTATTGATTTTTGTAGTTGGGAGTGTGTCAAATTGGATGACGTGTTTATTACTGTTTGTCCATTCCTGCCAGGATAGTTGTGCGAATTGATCACTCGATGTCGTTTCCACATGTACTGGCTCTTATGTTCTTAATTCTTCTAATTAGTTAATACCATCGTAACTCTTGTAGTGTTTGTATATAGCAATCTATCTGACGTCTCACGTGTACACTCATAGACAAAAACTTAAGGAAGTTTTACCTTTCAGCATGTATATCGGGACAATAACTCTGAAAGATATTACAGTGATCTTTATTGAAGAAACACGAGATAACCAAGTGTATATACACCCATGGACAAAACTTAAGGAAGTTGTACCTTTCAGCATGTATATCGGGACAATAACTCTGAAAGATATTACAGTGATCTTTATTGAAGACACACGAGATAACCAAGTGTATATACACTCATGGACAAAACTTAAGGAAGTTGTACCTTTCAGCATGTATATCGGGACAATAACTCTGAAAGATATTACAGCGACCTTTATTGAAGACACACGAGATAACCAAGTGTATATACACTCATGGATAAAACTTAAGGAAGTTGTACCTTTCAGCATGTATATCGGGACAATAACTCTGAAAGATATTACAGCGACCTTTATTGAAGACACACGAGATAACCAAGTGTATATACACTCATGGACAAAACTTAAGGAAGTTGTACCTTTCAGCATGTATATCGGGACAATAACTCTGAAAGATATTACAGCGACCTTTATTGAAGACACACGAGATAACCAAGTGTATATACACTCATGGACAAAACTTAAGGAAGTTGTACCTTTCAGCATGTATATCGGGACAATAACTCTGAAAGATATTACAGCGACCTTTATTGAAGACACACGAGATAACCAAGTGTATATACACTCATGGACAAAACTTAAGGAAGTTGTACCTTTCAGCATGTATATCGGGACAATAACTCTGAAAGATATTACAGCGACCTTTATTGAAGACATACGAGATAACCAAGTGTATATACACTCATGGACAAAACTTAAGGAAGTTGTACCTTTCAGCATGTATATCGGGACAATAACTCTGAAAGATATTACAGTGACCTTTATTGAAGACACACGAGATAACCAAGTGTATATACACTCATGGACAAAACTTAAGGAAGTTGTACCTTTCAGCATGTATATCGGGACAATAACTCTGAAAGATATTACAGTGACCTTTATTGAAGACACACGAGATAACCAAGTGTATATACACTCATAGACAAAAACTTAAGGAAGTTGTACCTTTCAGCATGTATATCGGGACAATAACTCTGAAAGATATTACAGTGACCTTTATTGAAGACACACGAGATAACCAAGTGTATATACACTCATGGACAAAACTTAAGGAAGTTATACCTTTCAGCATGTATATCGGGACAATAACTCTGAAAGATATTACAGTGACCTTTATTGAAGACACACGAGATAACCAAGTGTATATACACTCATAGACAAAAACTTAAGGAAGTTGTACCTTTCAGCATGTATATCGGGACAATAACTCTGAAAGATATTACAGTGACCTTTATTGAAGACACACGAGATAACCAAGTGTATATACACTCATGGACAAAACTTAAGGAAGTTATACCTTTCAGCATGTATATCGGGACAATAACTCTGAAAGATATTACAGTGACCTTTATTGAAGACACACGAGATAACCAAGTGTATATACACTCATAGACAAAAACTTAAGGAAGTTGTACCTTTCAGCATGTATATCGGGACAATAACTCTGAAAGATATTACAGTGACCTTTATTGAAGATACAAGTGTGATTGAAGACACAGTCTGTCTCCTTTAAAAAAATAATAATAATAAACAGACGATCGGGGATATCAAATACTTTCGACTTTCTTAAGTTTTAATAATGATTGTATTCATGAAAAAGACAGGTTTCTTGAAGGTTTAGAAACAGAAAAAAATGGATTGCCGTTTACAGGAAAGTCTGATTTACAACTACTTGGTTTGTGATCCATTCACATTGAATTCCTCCAAAGCGCTGGTTAAGCAGAACAGCACACCAGAGCGGTCTGGTAGATTAAACTGGGAGGGTTTACTACCGATGAGCTATGCCCTTTTATTATAATTTTTTCAGCATTGAATGTATAAGGTGACTGTAGAGTTTAAAGAAAGCTGAGTTCAAACATGTGCTTCGACGCTGGAAGCTAGCCTAGATATATCAGTGAAATATATTTACACATGTGTCAGAAATACCCACTTTACATATATGCTCCTAAAATATTCCACAAATTTTTATAAGAAATTCTAGAGCGCACCTTTGGTGAATTGTTGAATACAGCCTGCATTCTATTGACGAAGGCCAATAGCCCGAAGTGTGTCTGTGTGTGGCTTTATTTAACAGAAGGTAGAAAAAGTGAATTTAGTCTTCATTTTCTTCACATACTTTGAAAGACACGAGGGTTTAGTATTTTGTCCGATAGACGATGGAGGCCGTCTTCGCACCATTTAGTTACCTAATACGTTTTTCCATCAAAGACGGGACAAGAAGCCACGACACCTCGACAGCAAACACCAAGAACTGAGCTTCAAGTTGCATAACCAGGTAAATATGTATATATATATACAGGATGAGGCAGCTATTTGAGAACATACAATATAGGTGCCATACTTTCCTGTGTGTGTTATACTAACATAGTTTTTTTCCTGTTGCAGGTAGAAATGGCAGAACCTACTCTTACGTAAGAAATGAAGAGACATGTAGTTATTGTCTCCTTGACTGCAAGACACACCGATTCAGAAACTGATGCATTCTTGAAAGTCGCCCGATCATTTGTTTACAAAGTTCAGAGAGAGTTAGGAGCTGCAAATGGTGATGTGGAGGAAGTTTCCCCAAATGAAACGACATTGTCGACGTTCTGACAGTATCAGGACGTTATAAGCCGTGTCCAAGCTGCCATGGATGAGGACTCTGCGAAGTCGATGTGGGCACTGAGAGCTGCAGGTTGATGAGGCTACCATCCGACGTCTGGTTCATGAGGAGCTCCGTTACAAATCATACGTGATGCGGAGAGGACAGTTCATGTCTGTAAGAACCAAGGTGAACCGCTTGACCAGAGCCAAGCGCCTTCTGAACCATCTCAAACACCCCGAAGAGCCAGGAATGATCTGGTTTTCTCAGACAAGAACGTTGTTCAAGGCCAAGAAGGTGAACCGCAAAAAAGATCGGTGGCTGTGTAAAAGCCCTGATGAGGTACCTACGGTCATACATACCAAATATACAGCATCATTGATGTTTCTTGGCTTTGTTAGTAGTGAAGGTGATGTCTCCACATTGTTTTACTCCAGGTGCCAGAGTCAATGCCGTTGTTTACACCGAGGCATTAGCCACAGTTGTCAAGCCTTAGATCGCTACTGTACCACGTGGAAGACCGTATGTTTATCAACAAGACTCAGCAACATCTCATACAGCCAGAACAATCCAAGAATGGATGGCCGAGAATCTTCACGACTATATCACACCTAACGTTTGGCCCCCAGATCATCAGAAGTCAATCTGCTGGGCTTTTAGGGCGTAGTTGAGAGGGACTCCAATAGTCAATCCCACAACACAGAGCTGCTATAGTGGATACAAACATTCCCAAGACCCATCTCATTACTGCCTGCAGTCTACAACGTATAGAAGCTGTTATTGCCGCTGATGGTGAGTTCATTGAATGATGTCATCCTTTAGGTATGTTCATCTATATAAAACTTTAATATGTAATAAATGATTTTTTTCCTTTATTCATTTTTTCCCGTTGACATCATTTTGTTCTCAAATATCTCCCGCACCCTGTAGAGATAGAAAAAATAAATATTTGATCTGAATACCCTTACAATATTTGTCTTATCTTTTTGACATGCTATAGGCTAGAGCTAGGCCTGGTAGGAGTCATTGCCAGTGTCTCAACTACGTATTATGCAAATTATTCCGATAGCAATCTAATTTGCATATTCTGGATCATGAATTCCTTTCTCTCCACCACCACTACTACACTTATACCAACAACACAGTTACGTCTACCGTGAGATAACCATGGACTCTCTTATTATTTGAGAGTCTGTTTGACTCCTCATGTTTTGGCCTGACGTGAAGTCTCTGATAAAAGATGTAAGCAGGTGTGTAGTATATTTGCATGTTTGCTCTTTGCATATTTGCTCGTGGCATGTTTGGCACGATTTGCATAGTTGTTATAACCTATTTATGCCAGCTATATATAGAGCGTGTGTGCCAGTCCAGCCAGAGGAGAATAGGGATAGTCTTGTTACCTAAAACGACTTTTGCTTATATAGTTTTATCCGTACAAATAAAGAGCATTTGTATAAAACATGGTGGCAGCGGTGACTGGATAAAATACGAACCCGTATATTGCAAAGTAGTGTTTTGGTGTACCTTAGAAGATAATTCAACATGGCTCTGATTCAACCTCCAGAAACTTTCGACTTCTCGACTCCCAACGAATGGCCAAAATGGAGGAAGCGATTCGAACGATACCTCGTGGTCAGTGGAATGAAGAAGAAAGAGGAGGCGTACAAGATCGATTTACTGATGTACTTGATAGGAGACCGCGCGGATGATATATTCAGGACCTTTAGGTTCGAAAAGGAGGAAGAGGCAACGAAATTTGATTCCGTCCTCAAGGCGTTCGACAGCCACTTCTGTGTAGGAAAGAATATTATCTACGAACGTGCGAAATTTAACTCAAGAGTACAAGAGGATCGAGAGCCAGTGGACGAATTTATCACTTCATTGTACAAATTGGCTGATAGTTGCGAATTTGAGGGTCTTCATGAGCAGTTGATCCGTGACCGAATAGTGGTTGGAGTGAGGGACAAAGCTTTATCTGAAAGAATGCAGTTGGACAGCGAACTGACTTTGGAAAAGGCTGTGAAAATGGTTCGGCAGCAAGAAGCCGTTCGACAGCAGCAAGTCGACCTGCAGCGTCCCTCAACAAGCCAAATGGTCAACCAGGTGAGGTTCAACTCGAGAAAACTTTCACCGAAGCAACAACAGCATCCTTCGGGGAAGAAGGAAAAGTCAGCCAAAACAAGAACAAGATGTCCAAAGTGCGGAGGTTTCACCCACAGGGAAGGACAGGCTTGCCGTGCTGAAGGAAAAAGATGTAACCTGTGTTCTAAAACTGGCCATTTTGCAAATAGCTGCCCAGATAAGCAGGCGAAGACGGCGAAAGTCAAAGCTGTTTCTGAACTGGATGAAGAAATTGGTTTTCTCCTGGAGGTCTCAGCTGTAGCGGATTCATATAATCTCGATGATGATGAAGGCGAGTGCAGGAGGCGATGGACAGCAGAAATCCAGGTGAACGGGAAACAGGTGAAGTTCAAGCTCGACTCCCAGGCGGATGTTACATATGTTCCTCTGTGTCTCTTCAAGACGATAATGGGACAGCAACGACTGGTAGAGAGTAACATCAGCCTTAGAGCTGCTGAATTTTCCGAACTTCGTCGTTTGAGTGAACCTCTTCTGAGTCGCCGGGCATGTGAGCTCTTGAACCTGGCGAGGCGAATTGAAGTGGTTGCGACGAAAATTGACCCGATCAAGGAATTCTCCGAAGTATTTGAAGGACTGGGACAGATCGGAAGCCCTTACGAAATCAAATTGAAACCTGGAGCAAACCCATGTGCTGTGCATACTCCTCGACGGGTGCCGAATTTCGCAAGGCAGTACGGATTCACACGTGTTACTTCAAGTCCTAGATTCCCGCAGAGCAATGGGATGGCAGAAGCAGGTGTGAAAATTCCTAAGTTGATCCTCAAGAAAAATCAAGACCCATCGCTTGGACTCCTGGAGTGTCGATCGACCCCTTTGGAGAACGGTTACAGCCCTGCTGAGCTTCTCATGGGACGTAAACTCCGAACGACCTTGCCGGTTGCACCAGAGAATCTTAATCCAAGGTTGGTGGACTCTCAGACCCTGAAAAGAAAGGAGGAGAGGAGGAGAAGGAATATGAAATCCAGATATGATCGACGCTGCGGAGCTGGGGACATGGAGGAACTGGTTAAAAATGAAAAGACCCCAGCTGTGGATTATCCCTCTGGCGACTCAGATGACGGCCAGATAAGAACACGGAGTGGACGAATTGTTAAACCCGTGGATCGCCTTCATTGTTGATTATACTATGCATTTAAAGTTTGTAATGTATATATTTCAGATCTTAAAAAGGGGGATGTAAGCAGGTGTGTAGTATATTTGCATGTTTGCTCTTTGCATATTTGCTCGTGGCATGTTTGGCACGATTTGCATAGTTGTTATAACCTATTTGTGCCAGCTATATATAGAGCGTGTGTGCCAGTCGAGCGAGAGGAGACTAGGGATAGTCTTGTTACCTAAAACGACTTTTGCTTATATAGTTTTATCCGGACAAATAAAGAGCATTTGTATAAAACAAAAGACAATCCTCAAGATTGACTGTGTTTAGCCATGTTTTAGACTACGGTGTCTCATTGGAGACTGAATCTACTGTAACTATAAACTTTTAATGGACAAACATTTCCTGGAACAGAATCTGGTTAAATCCAAGTGTACAATAGATAAAGTATGCAAATATCTAGGCATATGATTTACTGGCGAATAGTAAGATGGTTTTTAACTGTGCGAACCCTAGCGGCAGCAGCCCGCTCACAACTGATGAGTGAGAAAAATCGAAACCGGTATAAAATTATTTCTATTAGTGACGTAATCGGGATACTTATAAAATATATAAATACCTTTAATTCTGTATTTTGCTGGTGTATGGAAGTGTAATGAGCATCGTTATATCACAGAAGTAGGTCACTTATGGGCCTATAGATGGCAGTGGCGAGAGAATTCACATACAAATTTACATACTGGCCGTTCATTACACTACGCATCATTAGTTTCAATAATTCGCCGAAGAGAGTAAAAAAAGGGTGATAGAGAGATGCCACAGGCCGCCTTTTTTTAATTATCCGTGTAAATAAACATTATTTACCATCCGACCGGCTTCTAACGAGGTCTTTAATAAAATAACAATAGCAGTAAACTTTGGCTGAATTATAAATAAAGCGGCTTCTAAAGTAAATAATTAATAAACTTCATTCCCTAAATTTCCTCTCTCTCTCTGTTGGTCTTTTTTCCACCTACAACATTCTTAGAGGAGCTTCCCACTGAACCTATCATATAACTGCTGCCTTATTTACAGTGACGTGGGACCACTCTTACCGATATTGGAAACTTTTGGCTGAACACCTGCAGTTACTCGGCTCCGTGACGTCATATATCTCTATTTTTAGTTCTTCTCTTTATTTCTTACTGACTTCTCATCTCCAGTCCATCAGTCCTCTTCTTTATTGTTTCAGCGGAGATAGATATAAAGGTTTTGAGTTGAAGTTAGATTGATTTAAGATTTCGCTTAAAGAAACATCGGGCTGGAAACAGACTATGTTACTAATCCACTTGTTTTGGTACGCTAGGCCGAGTTACCTCCCCCATAGCCCGGCCAAAGTCTTGTACCTACGATACACAAGTCAACACTGTGGTCCAAACTTGTCCAAAAAGTAGGTGACATTTTCGACAGTTGTTCCACGGAAGGTGACAATTAGGGATAACGGTAATGAGTAGATTAAGTCCTTGGTCTCCTCTATTAGATTAGCGTCGGACAATTTGGAGCTTTTAGCCTTGGGACTAGATGACTCGTGCCTTGGAAAGTCCTATTTACCAGCGACATCCGCTTTACATATTGGCACATCTGACTACTCATTTTCATATGTACTTAAATTAATTTGCATATCCTTTCCATATCTAATTCCTTTGCCTAACTAGGGATGTTGCTACGTCTTCTCATGTGGATAAACCCAGCCTATGGTTCCATTCTTTTCATGCACTGCATACAGATTAATTTGCATATAGCGGATAGCATAGCAATTTGGATAGAAGGATGCATAAATACCTACGTGCCAGCCACAGCGTTAGTTGTTCATATAACCACGACATAAAGAATACGTCTTTGTAAGTTCTGATCGACACCACACACCAAAAGTACAATACGTTAGCGTTGTGTTAGATTGAACTGGTGAAACTGATTAGAAGAGAGTTGATCAAGAATAGTAGCGATGCTGAAACATCACTTTTAATTCACGTTAACCGTCTAGTTGAAACTGAGGTTTAGAACAACCCAGGCTACAATCCCGATATGAAATGTTCATTATTTTTTAAATAATAAACCTTTTTCCGTCGTTCCCACATTCTCAAATCCTCCAGTAAGTACGAGTATTGCACCTTAGGTGCAAAGTCAAAATGTTTCGACATTACGACATATCTCGTATTATATAGTGCAAGAAGAAAGACAAAGTAAACAATGGAAATACCAATATGTAAATAGGTAATGTCAGCTATATGCAGTCTTGGTGGAGAGATATAACAACTACTGTGTGTCTACTGGCCATCTTATTTTATTCTTTAAACTAAACTCATGGACAAAACTCAAGGAAGTGGAAAGTCTTTGATGTCAACGGCCGTCTATTTTTTTAAGGAAACATAGGTTCATAGATTTTTCAAATTTGATTATCTCGTGTGTCTTCAATAAAGGTCACTGTAATATATTTCAGAGTTATTGTCCCGATATACATGTTAAAAGGTATAACTTCCTTAAGTTTTGTCCATGAGTGTATATACACTTGGTTATCTCGTGTGTCTTCAATAAAGGTCACTGTAATATCTTTCAGAGTTATTGTCCCGATATACATGCTGAAAGGTACAACTTCCTTAAGTTTTGTCCATGAGTGTATATACACTTAGTTATCTCGTGTGTCTTCAATAAAGGTCACTGTAATTTCTTTCAGAGTTATTGTCCCGATATACATGCTGAAAGGTACAACTTCCTTAAGTTTTGTCCATGAGTGTATATACACTTGGTTATCTCGTGTGTCTTCAATAAAGGTCACTGTAATATCTTTCAGAGTTATTGTCCCGATATACATGCTAAAAGGTACAACTTCCTTAAGTTTTGTCCATGAGTGTATATACACTTGGTTATCTCGTGTGTCTTCAATAAAGGTCACTGTAATATCTTTCAGAGTTATTGTCCCGATATACATGCTAAAAGGTACAACTTCCTTAAGTTTTGTCCATGAGTGTATATACACTTGGTTATCTCGTGTGTCTTCAATAAAGGTCACTGTAATATCTTTCAGAGTTATTGTCCCGATATACATGCTAAAAGGTACAACTTCCTTGAGTTTTATCCATGAGTGAATTCTTCCTAACTTTCAGCCCAACTCTAGAACTGTGGTAGTACAAGTAGGCCAAGCTCTCATTGGTCAATGAATCGGAGAAAAACTTGTGAATATTTTACTTCTTTACATTAACAGTAATATGGAACTGCAAAATCTTTTCTTTCTTCCTAAAGCCGGTGACAATGCTTCTACATATGTAGATATGTGGTGTACTTACAGTATAAGCTGTCATAAACCTCTACCCAACACTATGATTATCATGGCCCTATATACTTAAGGAGAAGTAACAACATCTTACACGGGTTTGTTACATTTCTACATCAACAATAAGCTAATCAGCCCTCACCTCTATATTTCAACCTCTATCCACCCAAATAATTGACTCTTAAAGCTCAGTACAATCTGTCAGCAGAAAAGATAATAATCAGAAGATCCTTCTATTTCCTGTCAGACGACACAGGAAGTAAGCTATCGTCTGCTAGCGAACAAATTGGCAAATAACACCTCGAGGAGATAAACACAGAATTTCTATTTCACCCGATATATATATTTTCTATAGTGAGCTGATATATTTGGGATTGGTGGAATTTCTATGGTATTATTTCACGAGAGAATTTTACAAGGTTCTAAAGTCATCACTATTGCACAACCAATATGTAAAATAGAAGCTATGTATTTAAAATGATTATGTAACACAAATATCTGAAAATTTGTAACATTTTACATATAATAGAAATATTATTCTATAAAACATATTTTTGTTCTCTTACATTATTACAAATTGAAATGGAAGATGGTGTCACTGTAATATAGAGTTATTGTCTGAATCCCGATATACATACATGGTTAAGTTTTATCCATGAGTGTATATGTTATATTAGAAAGTAAATAATAATAATTAAATATTTAGGTTAATGGATTTAAAAGATAAATAAATAAAAGTTATGGTTAATTATTTAAATTTATTTTGATAGGTTTTCAATTAATACCTATTTGCTATTGTTTTTGCTGCGAAGTCGTTATTTATGAAAAGGCTTAAATACTAGTAGTTTCTCGAAATTGTTGAAAACGTTGATTATATGAAAAACAAATAAATAATCATGTTTATATATAAACCTTCCTAGTTTTAAAAACACACAAGAAATAAACAAAAATAATCAAGTTACGTGCGCCGAGGATATTTGCATATTTACCAAATGTTTCATGTCGGCCAAAAGAAAACAACAACAATGAATTAATTTAGTGTAAGGCAGTGCCACCTAGCTTGTAAACTTCACAGAGTTCTTCAAGAAATAAAAGTTAGAAATATCAAAAATATAATACTTTAAAAATATAAAATTACAAATCCTATTTACATACTGTGTATATGTAAAATATATACATACACGATATGTGATATCATAATACTACTTCAATACGTCTCTCTTAAGGCTAGCCGTCGTTCCTTTCGTACAATGGACTTTCGTCTGGTTAGTATTACATCTTCTGATTTCGTAGTTAAACGCTGAAAAGATAGACAGCACCATCTATCGGAAAAACTACCAATTAAACGCTTATTCATCAAATACAAAAAAAAAACAATTGGCAAATATATTTTCCCTAATACATTATAACAGTGTTCTATAGAGAGTGTGTTAAAAATCACTAAAGTGTAAAATATATTTTTAATACAAAGTTTATTTTATTTATACTTGAAGAAAAAACACCAGAGTTTCCTATAAAAACAATTATATGCGTCGAGAAAGTTCAATTCCCTAAACATTCTGTGATGAAACATCGTAAAAAAAAAGGTCAAGAAAGATAGCTTAGGAAAAAACATACTCACAGAGTGTTTAGAATGGACCAAAAAAGTCGGGCAACACTGCTCAATACATTTCGATTGAAACCCGAACGCCCCCTGGGGGAAATCAACACCCGGGTTTTTTTGTGGCAACACGAGGAGGAGAAAGTCGCTTTTTATTGATCTATCTTTTTTTTACGTTGGCAACACTGGTTATTATCACTGATTATTTAGGGGAGAAATGTTCTAACAAGGGTTCTTGTGTGTAAGAGGTATTTAGTGTGTAATTCTCTTAGACAGAAACGGCTTCTTTCTAGAAAATGCTATTTGACACTTATTTTAAACTGCATAAAAACTGGTGACTTTCTATAATATGCAAATATTCGAGTTTCTCTCAAATACATTTATAGAAATAAATCGCTAAAGTTATTTATATTGCCACGTGGAAAATTAGGGAAGACCAACTTCGGGATGAGACAGCAATTTATTTCAGGCAAGAACAAACTATGAGTGATAAACCAAAGATAAGCAAAGAGGGAAGTGTACAGAGTAGAGCAAAATATAAACATAAAAAATAATACTCTGCTAGTAAAATAATAAATACTTTGTGACAATATTTCAAATGAATCCCTCACACTTTCAAGCTACATAAAAGTGTTGAGTGCCAGGATAACCAACGTACGCTTGTCTGTGTCCGTGTCCAAATATAAAATTTAATATGTTCAACATTTTAATATTTACTCTATTGAAAAAGAAAATTTACGAAAGCATTAAAAGCAACAATAGAGTTCAGTTTATATCTCAGCGCTACAATAATTACACTCATGGACAAAACTTAAGGAAGTGGAAAGTCTTTGATGTCACCGGTCGTTTTTTTTTTTTTTTAAGGAGACAGAGGCAATTTTGTTCACACTTGGTTATCTCGTGTGTCTTCAATAAAGGTCACTGTAATATCTTTCAGAGTTATTGTCCCGATATACATGCTGAAAGGTACAACTTCCTTAAGTTTTGTCCATGAGTGTATATACACTTGGTTATCTCGTGTGTCTTCAATAAAGGTCACTGTAATATCTTTCAGAGTTATTGTCCCGATATACATGCTGAAAGGTACAACTTCCTTAAGTTTTGTCCCCATGAGTGTATATACACTTGGTTATCTCGTGTGTCTTCAATAAAGGTCACTGTAATATCTTTCAGAGTTATTGTCCCGATATACATGCTGAAAGGTACAACTTCCTTAAGTTTTGTCCATGAGTGTATATACACTTGGTTATCTCGTGTGTCTTCAATAAAGGTCACTGTAATATCTTTCAGAGTTATTGTCCCGATATACATGCTAACAGGTACAACTTCCTTGAGTTTTGTCCATGAGTGTATATACACTTGGTTATCTCGTGGGTCTTCAATAAAGGTCACTGTAATATCTTTCAGAGTTATTGTCCCGAAATACATGCTGAAAGGTACAACTTCCTTAAGTTTTGCCCATGAGTGTATATACACTTGGTTATCTCGTGTGTCTTCAATAAAGGTCACTGTAATATCTTTCAGAGTTATTGTCCTGATATACATGCTAAATGGTACAACTTCCTTAAGTATTGTCCATGAGTGTATATACACTTGGTTATCTCGTGTGTCTTCAATAAAGGTTACTGTAATATCTTTCAGAGTTATTGTCCCGATATACATGCTAAAAAATACAACTTCCTTAAGTTTTGTCCATGAATGTATATACACTTGGTTATCTCGTGTGTCTTCAATAAAGGTCACTGTAATATCTTTCAGAGTTATTGTCCCGATATACATGCTAAAAGGTATAACTTCCTTAAGTATTGTCCATGAGTGTATATACACTTGGTTATCTCGTGTGTCTTCAATAAAGGTCACTGTAATATCTTTCAGAGTTATTGTCCCGATATACATGATAAAACTTCCTTAAATTTTGTCCATGAGTGAATAATTATGGAGACTTATTTCTTTTAAATAATTTTTAATTGATCCACGATTTATTCAAATAACTGTAAATTTATTTACTGCAAGTTTCCAGTGTAGCCAGACTGTATCAACCCCCTCGGATCCCGACATTAAACAATAAAAAAACTGCAACAATTCTTCCACGGTATAATTAACAGAAGCTCAATAATTAATTCTTAATTAAAGCCTCCAATCATTAACCCCGCGACCTAATTAAAAAAAGATAATCCCAGCTTAGATACAAAATATATCCCCGGTTCCTTACACACACAAAAACTGAATTAAGTGGAATTGTGTGGGCAGAATTACCAGTAGGCAGACGATAATTGTGGTAGAGGGACACAACGGTTCTCTGGGACTGGTGGAATTCGGAATTCACATATTGTGTTGTTGCTGATTTACCAGAATGTACATATATATATGTTATATAAAAAAATATGTTTTTCAAATATATTTCATAGATAAAATACTCTGCTAAATCGACCGCCAGAGGTAGCTCTTCCCCTATAAAAAACTCATTGTTGTTTTATCCCAATGGCCGGCTCAAAACTTTTGTACATTATGTAAATAAGCTTTTCTTTTTTATTCTTACGCCTTAAGCCAGGCAGTACTTTTATCAAATTATGTTTTTATATATCCCATAAGCTCAATTAAAGCTATTTTTGATAACTAATTTTATAATCTTTTCCACGACTGTATACCAAAATCAAGCAACAAATAATAATAATTCACTATATCAACCTAATTCCAAAATACAACAGAAATATCTTTTTTTTTATATATAATATATATATATATGATGTAATTCCACTATAGATGCGTGAAAAATTAGCAGTCGTTTGTGGCTGTCTCCACTTCAATCATCATCTCTTTATTTTTCAAATCTTTTTAAACAAAAAAAAAAAAATTACATACTCCATTTAGTTAAATCTTCAGTAAAAAATCACAAGCCCAAGTGTCAAGATCCCAGGTTTTTCCCTTCCTCGACGAGAATGGGTGCTTCTAAACCGCTTTAGGACAGGTCAGGGAAGGTGTGCTGAGCTGATGAAGTTATGGGGCTACACCAAAGATCCAAATTGTGCCTGCAACGTCCCACAATCAATGTCCCATATACTAGATGACTGCCCGCTGTACAAATTCAATGGAGGAATCTCCAATCTCCATTCTGTCACCCCGGAAGCCCTGAACTGGCTGAAGGCCTTGCCTCTCAGACTTTAATGACCGATATGTCCTCACTTCTTTTTTCTAGATTTAATTCATTTTGTCTCCTCTCTAATTGTAAATACGCTGTTGTATCACCTCATAAGCATAATAATATTCAGTAAAAACAAAAAAAAATTACATTCTATCATTCAAAATGTATCATATATATATATATGAGAAAACAATACAAAAAAAAAATAATAAAAAGGTCAGGTGTTGATATTAAAAATAATGAAGGCATTCCCTGACCACGAGCACATGTGCTTTTTTAAGAAGGCAGAACGCCACCTGGTGGAACAGAAATAAACTAAAGGTTTATTTAGCTTGCTCCGTGATATTTGGCCAACCCAATTTTTTGATAAATCAAGAAAAGCCATCCATGAACACGTTTCGCGCTGTTGGCGCTCGTCAAGATTATACATGGTTAAATACAAAATAATTACAAAGGGGAGAGAGAGACAATATTCAAAGCGGGTCTGATGGGCTTGAATCCAGTCGTGGGCTGTGAACAAATATTTATTTTAAATGATTATATTTGGATGAAAAATACCCGTATTTATTAAACTCGAAAGCTTGCTAATTATAATACACTGGAAACCTTTTGCGAATTAGTTGATTAAATGTTTAACATACTGTGTTGTTGTCCTTCAAGTGGAAGAACTCGCGAAGCTGAGAAATGTGTGGGTGGAATTTATAGAATTCCAGAAGCATCTTTCCACAGTTTCCTCAAACACCGATAGTAAAAGTACAGATATGATGTAATCAGAATAAACAATACAATAGTTAGATGACGTCTGGTTTTGACGTCAATTTTGACGGGAGAGGCGACCTTTGTCTCTTTGAATCAATATCCTCACGGCAAAATTTCCATCAATACAATAGTTATTGTAGAATTACATTTGAAAATTATCCCGCATGTGTTTCTTTTGAACGAACAATCCAAATTTATTTTAAGGAGAAATAACGATTATTCCTATCATTAGGGATGAAGTGTGATAGGATGAATTGTGAAGAGTAATGATAAACGGAAAATAATAGTGTCCAGGGATGGGAATCGAACCCACAGTGTTCCGCTAACCGGGCAGATGCCATGTTCACTAGGCTACCCTGGATATATAGTTATTATAAAATATCAAAAAGCTTTCGCAATACGTCTCTTTATTAAACACAGCGCGAGCTTTCGAGCTCCCGATCTTCAACAGGCAAAGTTACAGTTAAGAGTGAGCACGGGAAGCGAGATATAATAAATGATGGTTATTTAATCTAGATTTGAAGCATGACAGTTCTGGGATGTCTCCTGTTTATACTGTTCTTATTTTTGGAAATGAGGGATTGGAATATATACATGTGTAAACGTGTGATCAATAATTTCCAGGAATGAGACTGGATCACGTAAAATATTCAAAATAATGAAATAATTTTATAAGGACCTTATAGATAAAACATTTATTAACACGTAGAAAAAGAATTGATCACACAGACGCACGCGTTCACGTTTTTTCGAATTTATAAGCTTGAGTATATCAGAACATTAGGATAAAAGCCAGACGATAAAAGCCAGACCTTTTGATCTCTGGGTCTTGATCGCTTGATCTTGATCCCTGAAATGATCCCTTAACTATTTTTGAAGCCTGCGGCGCTTTAGTTGTGCTTGGTGCTGCCTTGGTTCCCTCAAAATCGGCGCGCACTCGCCCTCCTCTCCCCCGGGGTGCCCACGGCTCTGCCGGCGCCTCTCCAGCCCTCTCCTTGGCCCTCCAGTACGGCGGGCGCTTGGAGACTCACAAAGATGTTGCGTCTTAAAATGCTTACCAGAATAGCATGTAGAAGACGGATTAATTGATATATATCAGAACATTTTCTAACTTCAGTATGGACTGTATTGAAAACCAGCGAGTCTGTATAGAGTTTTGCTTTAAATTAGGGAAAACAGCTTCTGAAGCATTTCAAATGTTGAAGCAGGCTTTTAAAGAGGATGCCCTATCACAATCGAGGACATATGAAGGGTTTGCACGATTTAAAGCTGGTCGAACAAGCGCCAAGGATGATCTACACACTGGCAGACCTTTATCGATGAGAAACCCCGAAGGTGCACTCAAAATCAAGTCATTGATCAAATAAAACCCAAGAATAACTATCAGAGAGCTATCAGAAGACTTGGATATCTCTTTTGGAACATGCCAAACCATCATAAAGAATGATCTGCATCTTAAACGATCTCCGGCTAAATTTGTCCCACATCTCTTAACGAATGAGCAGAAAGAGCATCGCAAAGAAACGTGCAAAAACGTGGTCTAAATGTTTAATTCTGATCCCCATTGGCTCAAAAATGTTATCACAGGAGATGAAACATGGGTGTACGGATATGATCCCGAGACTTAGAGGCAATCAAGCCAGTGGCTAGAGACTGGAGAACCAAGATTCAAGAAAGCAAGGATGCTCAAATCGAAGCTTAAGTGTATTCCTTTCACTTTTTTTTATGTAAAGGGATTGGTACACTATGAATTCGTGCCCGAGGGTCAAACCATTAATCAACATTACTATCTTGTGGAATTGCGACGTTTAAGGGAGGCTGTGCGTCAGAAACTATTTGGCCAATTCTGGAATAATTAAAAATCAACGATTAGTTGATATTTATTCTGATAGATGGCGTAAGCCATCAGCAACTTTCAGTTGCACGATCAGGAAATACCTTTTTTCTCAATTTATCTACTTGATCCAAGTACAAATTCACTTTAGTACTGTTTTACATATATATATATATATATATCTGAATACAACAGTTGTAGCTTAGATCTGGTGGAATCAATTGATGAAATCACTGGGAAGGTTCACCACTGATGAGCTAAGCCTTCCCAATTCTTTTTTCCATATCCAGTATAAAAACTGCATAAATTCGTTCTTTATTTGAGAGAAAAACAGCAATGGCGTCAAAATTATCCAACCTCCGCAACACAACAATATTGAACCTGTTAATTCCATTAAACCAGCCGTCTACTTGAAACAACATTTATTTAAAAGATGAAATTTAATAAGAAGAGAATATTTTCTGATCACGTAATTTAATTGGTCTTCCAAGGAAGCTTATTTGATGATAAATTTAATTAAACACATAATAAAAAATAAATAATTTCTCTTTATTACATAGTGGGGGAATTAATTGGGTATTTACATATTGTTAATGAGAGATAACCAAATCATTATAGCTGCACGGCTGCACAAATTTCTTCTATTTACATACACCGTTGTATTCTATTTACATATTATAACACACAATAACAAAGAATCCAATATTAAAATAAGAATTACCTTTTTTTTTTTTTTGCTAAACAAATTTTCGCTTTCCTAAATAATATATGAGGGGATAAATATTTCCTTTTTATAGAAAAACAAATTCAATTTTGTAGATATGCATTCTCAGAAATGTTTTTGGTATTCAATTATATACAGTTAAACCTGTTTATAGCGCTCCCTCTAAATAGCGCCTTCCTCTCTATAGCGCCCGATTTTAAATACGTGGTACGATGTGATTTACATTAAGAGTGACCTGTCTATAGCACCTCATCTCTGTAGCACACTATTTTGGTGAGTCCCAAGAGGGGGCGCTATAGACAGGTTTAAGACAGGTATATATGTGATATCTTGGGACCTCTGGGACCAGTGTTACCTGATGCTAGACGAACCTCGATGTCAACTCTACCGTGCAGTCGTGGTGGAAGGCGACACAGCTGGGCCAAAGGTGAAATAAACAAACAGAGATTCCACTAAGAAGCGTCTGACGTCAAGAAGGAATGGGATGAGCGGAGAGGGAGATCTTTAGAGCAAGTGTTACCTTGGTGGGATCCAAGCGCGGACTGACTAACCTAGGTTCTCGATTTAACACCACGACCTTTCTTCTTTCTAATTGGTAGGAAGATGTCACGTGGCCGTTGGCTATTGGTTGACCTACTTAGGTATTGTTTCCTAATTGGTGGGACTATGTCACGTGGCCGTTGGCTATTGGTTGACCTACTTAGGTATTGTTTCCTAATTGGTAGGAATATGTCACGTGGCCGTTGGCTATTGGTTGACCTACTTAGGTATTGTTTCCTAATTGGTGGGAATATGTCACGTGGCCGTTGGCTATTGGTTGACCTACTTAGGTATTGTTTCCTAATTGGTAGGAATATGTCACGTGGCCGTTGGCTATTGGTTGACCTATTTAGGTATTGTTTCCTAATTGGTGGGAATATGTCACGTGGCCGTTGGCTATTGGTTGACCTACTTAGGTATTGTTTCCTAATTGGTAGGAATATGTCACGTGGCCGTTGGCTATTGGTTGACCTACTTAGGTATTGTTTCCTAATTGGTAGGAATATGTCTTTGTCGGAAGATATCCGGCCTTGCCCAGGAAATACTGGTCGTTAAACTCGACTTTTATGATTTCCGCGATCATAAAATTAGCTGTAATTTTATTAATAGTTGTTCTAACTTTAAGCCTCTTTGTTAGGCCTTACTTCTACTCTCACCTAAGCCTGATTAGTTTTAACCTTAATTTTCTCCTGTTAGTCTCCATTCCTTCTATCTGTACAGTTGCTATACTTTATTAGATTCTTACGCGGTACAGATTGATGTTAGTTGAGGCTTTCTATTTGCAGTACATAAGAAGTTATATACAGTCATGGAGTGGAACATGTGGTAGTAGATATCTAGACTATTTACAACAATTCCATGGTCTTAAATCATCACAGATGGCCCCGGATGTGAGAGGGTTCATATGGAGGGATTTAAGAGAGCGGAATAGGAAGACTGTTATTAAGGAAGTAATTTTTAAAAATTAATTGAAATGAGTTGGTATATAACATGGGGTTGATTTCTGTATATCCATAAGAGATAATAAAGCATAAACAACTAATACTAAACATACAAGTAAAAATAAAAATATGAATAAAATATTTAATAGAGAACATATAATAATTATAGGTGAAAATAAAAACGATTGGATGGGAAAATCATGATCTCTTCGTGATGGGCGTTAGAAAGGGTTGAGGGGTTAGTTATTACTTGGTTGAGGCAATGTCACTTTGACTCAAGTCCCAAACCATTTAATGTGCACGGCGCGGAAAACCTAGGCCATGTTTCACATGTAAATTTAAGGACCGAATAAAGTTACAGTACCACAATCGAAAAGTAAGATAAGGGTGATTGTTATGGGTTTTAGTAATTAGTCGTTAAGACGTACGCATGCAGGATAAATGAGGGCGAAGATCAGTGACCAGAAATCAAAGTTTTAATTGGAGTCGTCAGGGGCTTAGCGAGAAAAAGAGTAAAATAAAAAAAAAGATGTGCCAGCGTGTGGCATGAGAGTGCCCTGGAATATATAAAAAAAAAATACAATTTGCACGTATCCAAGCCAGAAGTTGGGATAGGTAAATCTGGGGGACGGTGTGTCAATATTGTTAATTACGAAATCAAAGTAGGTCAAGTCTAGCCTGCGAAGGAGTTAAAAGTTCCTGTGGAAAAGGGTTAGTATTTATTAAGAAGTAACCTTTAAAGTGGTTGTTTAAGAGGTTATTGAAGATTGCCCTGTTTTTAGATCATGATTTTTAGTTTGATTATAAAAGAATATATCATTGAGATATGAAATTGCGAAATTAAGGCTTTGCATATAGCGTTAAAGGATTTGAAAAATCGAAAATAGAATTGCGAAGTTAAATGCAAAGTAATCTTTAAAAAAAAGTAAAAATAGTGATGATATGATACAAAGATTAACACACTACAGCAGTATATAAGGGGTAATAGAAAGTGAAAATATTAAATGGAAAAAAAAGCAATAATGTACTCGATAGCATTGAACATGGTAGCGGAAGATGAAACAATGTAAATAACATCGAATTTATAAAGTGAGAGAAAATATAAAATGACAAATGCAAATTAGTCATATAAGCATGAAATATAACTTGAGATTATTAGATATGAAAGATTAAATATAAAGTTGATTATAAAATAGAGTCATAAAGCAAAAGTAAATAAACTTTGGTAAAGAAAAATAAAATAAAATGACACTAATCTAAACTGATTGGTTGACGTAAATAAAAAAAAACAATTATAAGAGCTAGATAATGATTATATAAAGAATATTAAAATGAAAAATTTTAAAAAATGTTCATCGAGAAAGAAGAGCAAGTAAGATTATACATAGAAATTATATATCGTGAAAGAATGGAAAGTTGTAGGTCAAATGTATGTTCCTGTTTTTTTTTTTTTAGGATGGGTGGAGAGAGCTTTAAATTGTCCTCGATCGCGATATCTTTGGTCTTGTTGGCATGAGTTGATCTAACTTATCGACTTTGTTTTATGTTTGACGCGACTCGTGGATTACATTGTTTCCAACTGTGAAACTTACTGAGTCCTAATGTTGTCGATTTTTTGTTCCCTGCGCCACGTTTAGGTGAAAACGTGATTCTTCCTAAAGCGGCATTTATTCTGTTAGTGGACTGATTTGTTAGTAAATGTAAAATAACGTGCTAAGCAAGTTATTAGTAGCTAAACGGGATATCGGAGTAGAATAATGGGTTAGGGATTAGAACGATATATAGTAAAAGGCACGCACTAATGTTTGATTTCATAGCTGGTGAAAGTTCATTAGAGAACACGGGGTGGCGACGGGTCGTAACAAGATGTCGGGTGTTTGTTTGTCCATCTCCCTTCGAATTTATTATTAGCGAGTTCCGGCGGTGGCGGGCATATTTATTTGGGTCAGAGGCCCTTTGTGGGGGCAGCTTGCTTGGTGGTTGTCTCCCACCTTTGTAAACGCGGTTCTTGCCTGGTTTTCTGATGGCTATGTATTCGTGACATCTTTTTTATTTAGGGGTCGATTGGGTCTGTTAATTCGGACTACGTTCGGAGATATAATTTCTATAATTGTAAACACAAAAGCGTTTGATTTGTCACGTTTGGTGACAAGCGTTATGGAATTGACATAGGGAGATACAGAAGTTGTAATGATCCTGTGTGTTCAAGCATTTGTTCGATTTGTGTTTGTATTTCGAAAATCCGGATATTGTATCTGTTGATATTAAATCGACTGGTTGTTGTGTTTCGAGGTTTTGCGGACTTAGTACAAATGTTATTCATTGATATCGGGTTAGAATTGAATGAAATTGCGACTATCTACGTGGACACGCTTTGAGGTTAAAAGTGTCACAGCGTGATGAAGGCGTCTTTGGCCTGAAAAGTGAAAGAGTTTTGTGGTGTAGTTCTGTGACACGAAGCGAAAAAATTGTAAATGAAAAGGTGTCACGTGAAGTCTTTGTTTTGTACAAAATCTAACCTGTTTTACTATGAATAACAAATTTACTAAAGTCATGGGTGCTGGTTGCACGAACATATCGAGAATTTTTATATTGTTAGTGGATATGACACGTTTAATGTGAAAAAAATATTTTTTCGTGTGTGTGTTTAGTAGGGCGACGTAATGGAGCTTGTGTGGTTCGAAATTGGATTTGGGTGTTAAGTCGCGCATTAAAATTGTTGTCAATTGGAAAAAGTGATGTGAGAGGGTGTTGTTTATTTTGTTGAGAGTGATTTGTCGATATTTAAATATGCATGTAACAGGAAGGTACGTGAGAGTGTAGCTATTTTGGACTTTAACGATTGGAATAGTTTTGGAAGGCTGTGACTTAGGTTACTTCTGTCCAAATCTATGAAAGAAAAGGACATAGGGGCGTTGAAAATGGGATTAGGAACATTACAATGAGACCAAATAAGAGTGTTGGAGTTCACCACGTGTGAGCAACCCGTTCCAGGAGGGGAAAATTTAGTAAATGGGACAGTTGTATTAACCTGTCCATGGGACACGTGTTGCTTGCACGAGGTGAATTGGTACAAGGTAGTTGGTAGAAGTACATTATCTTGATACAGGAGTAGCTGAGAACAGTTTATAATTAGTAGAAATCGTTTTATGGAATTAAGGAATAAAATGCCAAAAGGAAAAGGTGTATCGATGATATGGAATTTTAAATTCCGCGTTATGTTACTTATTTTTACGTTTAAAAAGATATAATCTATGGTGAAATATTGTTATCTATGGCATTAATAGTTAAGTTAAATGGATGGACAGGTATTTTCTTTTACAAACTGGTTTCTATTATTTTAGAAGTATTCTGCCTAATTATATCGATAGATGCTCCTGTATCAAGTAGTAGAGGTAGGTTTTACATTATTGGACAGTTCAGCTCGAACGAGCAATTGTTCAACAAAAGTTATAGAAGGAGGAACCTACTGTTGTGCTGTCTTGTATGTCGGAAAAGTCCTGGTCTTGTGCCATGGTTGGAGGTTCCTTGGGACAGTTAAGAGTTCACTGCTTGCGCTGGGCTCGTGGTTTAGAGATGGTCGGGGGAGCAGTAACATACGCTCGCGTGTTGGTAACTCGGAGAGGTGCTTGCAGGAGGTTTGCTGGCTTTCTCAGTCTTGTAGAGTATTGTAGTTGAGCCCGATCTGCTTGGGCGTCGTAGTTGGTGAAGAAGCTCGGCGCCTCGTACGAACCATTGTAGCGCGGTAGCTCCACATCTAGCGATAGTCCAGTCACGGCAGAAAGCTGATGTAGCGTCCTGGTCAAACTCCCCAGGACATCTGACACCGGCGGCGGGGGCGTGACGTCCTCGTGGTTGGGGGGAACTTCCTGCGTCCTACCGAGGGTGGTTTCTTTCTTTGGAAAAGTGGTGTTTTCGCCACTTTCGGAGTCGGGATCGGACTCCATTGGTTCCTTTGGATCCTCCTCTCTTCCCTGTTCCATCTTTCTGTACAGACAGTGGTCTATTTGCTTACTTGTACCTTGGCGTCCACTATCCTGTCGACTCTTCGGACGGGGGAGTCTGTGATATCTTGGGAGCTCTGGGACCAGTGTTACCTGATGCTATACGAACCTCGATGTCAACTCTACCGTGCAGTCGTGGTGGAAGGCGACACAGCTGGGCCAAAGGTGAAATAAACAAACAGAGATTCCACTAAGAAGCGTCTGACGTCAAGAAGGAATGGGATGAGCGGAGAGGGAGATCTTTAGAGCAAGTGTTACCTTGGTGGGATCCAAGCGCGGACTGACTAACCTAGGTTCTCGATTTAACACCACGACCTTTCTTCTTTCTAATTGGTAGGAAGATGTCACGTGGCCGTTGGCTATTGGTTGACCTACTTAGGTATTGTTTCCTAATTGGTAGGAATATGTCACGTGGCCGTTGGCTATTGGTTGACCTACTTAGGTATTGTTTCCTAATTGGTAGGAATATGTCACGTGGCCGTTGGCTATTGGTTGACCTACTTAGGTATTGTTTCCTAATTGGTAGGAATATGTCTTTGTCGGAAGATATCCGGCCTTGCCCAGGAAATACTGGTCGTTAAACTCGACTTTTATGATTTCCGCGATCATAAAATTAGCTGTAATTTTATTAATAGTTGTTCTAACTTTAAGCCTCTTTGTTAGGCCTTACTTCTACTCTCACCTAAGCCTGATTAGTTTTAACCTTAATTTTCTCCTGTTAGTCTCCATTCCTTCTATCTGTACAGTTGCTATACTTTATTAGATTCTTACGCGGTACAGATTGATGTTAGTTGAGGCTTTCTATTTGCAGTACATAAGAAGTTATATACAGTCATGGGGTGGAACATGTGGTAGTAGATATCTAGACTATTTACAACAATTCCATGGTCTTAAATCATCACATATATACATATTGCTGTAAATATGCAATTCAAATTCTCAATATATTTTCAATTGGTGTAAAATTACATAGGTAAAATTAAGTACGAGAAAGTCATCTCTTTCTTTTAGAAATTCCACAAAAATATAGATTTGGGTTTGGTGTCTCAATGTAGAATTCGGACAAACAAATACGCCATGTATCACCAGTATTGGTAGATTCAGACAAACCTTGTCTTCATCAGTACAGAGAATTGCTTTGATGCATTTTTTAAAAAGGAGAAGTGTGGTTTCTTCTAACAAGTATTAATATCAAAAATAAAAATGGCATATCCTGACCAGGAGCATATGTGCTACTCCACGCTGACGAGCGCCAAAAGCGCGTAACGCGTTCGTGGATGGCTTTTCTTGATTTATCAAGAAATTGGGTTGGCCAATAATCAGGGAACAGGCTAAATCAATGTTTAGTTGATTTCTGTTCCACTAGATGGCGCTCTGCCTTCTGTAAAGCACATGTGCTCCTGGTAAGGATATGCCATTTTTATTTTTGATTTCAACACCTGACCTTTTTTTTTTTTTCTCTCTTTCATTTTTTCAAGTATCAATATATATTGCTAAAAAAATAAGAAATAACACATATCTCGCGATAGAATAAACGTTAAAACTAAGCCCCATCTAGGCATCGTCTTTGCAAACTATCGGACTGGGGTCGGTGACAAAGTCATACTTTGGTGAATTCATAATACCTACCGTGTGACCAGGTTTTATAGCTTTGTAACCAACCCGAGTCTATTAGTCTGCAGAGAAGGTCAATAGACGACGCATAGTTGTATGCCTATTTTGACGGGAGAGGTTCTTTTTATAGATCAATTTTCCCCCGGTAATATGTTGTCCATAGAATTGGTCTGCCAGTTAAACACCTGTTTCTCCTGAAGATTTCAAGAATCCCTTGTGGAGCTCTTTAAACCAAAGCCCGCCCTGGACTGACATGAGACACATCCAGAAACTATGGTGTCCTGGTGGACGTTCGGAATTTATCAAAGATGGTGTTTTGGTTTTATCACTGACCCTAGTCCACGAAATAAATACCTGTGACTTGAGACGAGTAGAAGAAAGAAAATAAAAATATTCTTGGTTACTAATTTTACATATTTACAAAATGTTTTATCAAATTATAAAACTATTTTAGAGGCGTAATATTCTTTTTAAAATAAAACAATTTCTACTGTCCTTACTGCGATGGAAAAATTAAAGGGAGGGCCTGGCTCATCAGTGGTGAACCCTCCCAGCGGTTTCGCCAGTTTAATATACCATACCGCTGTTATATTGCATTTTTGGAACTTCCTTTTATAGGTGACTGTTGTAAGACTCTTGGAATGGGTATTTTAGAAGAACTATGGACATAAGCTTTAAGGACAGCAGAATTAAATATAATAATAAATAAAATTAAAAATGTTTTATGCCGGCCAAAGTAAAACAACAACAATGGGTTTATATGGTGTAAAGCGGCGACATCTGGCGGTCGATTTCACAGAGTTGTTCTAGAAAATCTGATTTTGAGAATAAAATAGAATTCCTTATTTAAAACATATACACAATTATGGAGGGAAATAAGGAAATTGAAAGTCTTCGATGTAGCCGGTCGTCTATTTTTTTTTTAAGGAAACAGAGGTTGTTCAAACTTAGTTATCTCGTGTGTCTTCTATAAAGGTCACTGTAATATCTTTCAGAGTTTTGTCCCGATATACATGCTGAAAGGTACAACTTCCTTAAGTTTTGTCCATGAGTGTATATACACTTGGTTATCTCGTGTGTCTTCTATAAAGGTCACTGTGATATCTTTCAGAGTTTTGTCCCGATATACATGCTGAAAGGTACAACTTCCTTAAGTTTTGTCCATGAGTGTATATACACTTGGTTATCTCGTGTGTCTTCTATAAAGGTCACTGTAATATCTTTCAGAGTTTTGTCCCGATATACATGCTGAAAGGTACAACTTCCTTAAGTTTTGTCCATGAGTGTATATACACTTGGTTATCTCGTGTGTCTTCTATAAAGGTCACTGTAATATCTTTCAGAGTTATTGTCCCGATATACATGCTGAAAGGTACAAATTCCTTAAGTTTTGTCCATGAGTGTATATACACTTGGTTATCTCGTGTGTCTTCTATAAAGGTCACTGTAATATCTTTCAGAGTTTTGTCCCGATATACATGCTAAAAGGTACAAATTCCTTAAGTTTTGTCCATGAGTGTATATACACTTGGTTATCTCGTGTGTCTTCTATAAAGGTCACTGTAATATCTTTCAGAGTTTTGTCCCGATATACATGCTAAAAGGTACAAATTCCTTAAGTTTTGTCCATGAGTGTATATACACTTGGTTATCTCGTGTGTCTTCTATAAAGGTCACTGTAATATCTTTCAGAGTTTTGTCCCGATATACATGCTAAAAGGTACAAATTCCTTAAGTTTTGTCCATGAGTGTATATACACTTGGTTATCTCGTGTGTCTTCTATAAAGGTCACTGTAATATCTTTCAGAGTTTTGTCCCGATATACATGCTAAAAGGTACAAATTCCTTAAGTTTTGTCCCTGAGTGTATATACACTTGGTTATCTCGTGTGTCTTCTATAAAGGTCACTGTAATATCTTTCAGAGTTTTGTCCCGATATACATGCTAAAAGGTACAAATTCCTTAAGTTTTGTCCATGAGTGTATATACACTTGGTTATCTCGTGTGTCTTCTATAAAGGTCACTGTAATATCTTTCAGAGTTTTGTCCCGATATACATGCTAAAAGGTACAAATTCCTTAAGTTTTGTCCATGAGTGTATATACACTTGGTTATCTCGTGTGTCTTCTATAAAGGTCACTGTAATATCTTTCAGAGTTTTGTCCCGATATACATGCTAAAAGGTACAAATTCCTTAAGTTTTGTCCATGAGTGTATATACACTTGGTTATCTCGTGTGTCTTCTATAAAGGTCACTGTAATATCTTTCAGAGTTTTGTCCCGATATACATGCTAAAAGGTACAAATTCCTTAAGTTTTGTCCATGAGTGTATATACACTTGGTTATCTCGTGTGTCTTCAATAAAGGTCACTGTAATATCTTTCAGAGTTTTGTCCCGATATACATGCTAAAAGGTACAAATTCCTTAAGTTTTGTCCATGAGTGTATATACACTTGGTTATCTCGTGTGTCTTCTATAAAGGTCACTGTAATATCTTTCAGAGTTTTGTCCCGATATACATGCTAAAAGGTACAAATTCCTTAAGTTTTGTCCATGAGTGTATATACACTTGGTTATCTCGTGTGTCTTCTATAAAGGTCACTGTAATATCTTTCAGAGTTTTGTCCCGATATACATGCTAAAAGGTACAAATTCCTTAAGTTTTGTCCATGAGTGTATATACACTTGGTTATCTCGTGTGTCTTCTATAAAGGTCACTGTAATATCTTTCAGAGTTTTGTCCCGATATACATGCTAAAAGGTACAAATTCCTTAAGTTTTGTCCACGAGTGTATATACACTTGGTTATCTCGTGTGTCTTCTATAAAGGTCACTGTAATATCTTTCAGAGTTTTGTCCCGATATAAATCCATAAGGTACAAATTCCTTAAGTTTTGTCCATGAGTGTATATACACTTGGTTATCTCGTGTGTCTTCTATAAAGGTCACTGTAATATCTTTCAGAGTTTTGTCCCGATATACATGCTAAAAGGTACAAATTCCTTAAGTTTTGTCCATGAGTGTATATACACTTGGTTATCTCGTGTGTCTTCTATAAAGGTCAATGTAATATCTTTCAGAGTTTTGTCCCGATATACATGCTAAAAGGTACAAATTCCTTAAGTTTTGTCCATGAGTGTATATACACTTGGTTATCTCGTGTGTCTTCTATAAAGGTCACTGTAATATCTTTCAGAGTTTTGTCCCGATATACATGCTAAAAGGTACAAATTCCTTAAATTTTGTCCATGAGTGTATATACACTTGGTTATCTCGTGTGTCTTCTATAAAGGTCACTGTAATATCTTTCAGAGTTTTGTCCCGATATACATGCTAAAAGGTACAAATTCCTTAAGTTTTGTCCATGAGTGTATATGTCATAATTTGTATATAATTGTATGCACCCCCGACCCACTATGCATGTACAATGTATGATTTTCAAAGATTTAATAAAGAATAAGGTAACTGGAGGAAAGAAAGTAGCAACAAGACATAGGAAGCAGGCTAAAAGCGGGCACAAGTATAAATAACTTGTACAGTCAATACTTCCTGGCAAGCCCGGACGTATCTGGTATCCGCAGAAGTTATATTAGTAGAGAGACGCCCAATATTTCCGGACAGGACCGGTCGTATTTGATAACCGCGGAAGTAAATAGAGTCGAACACACCCGATACTTCCTGACCAGGCCGGGCATATCTTCCACCAAAGAAAGCCGCCGGTCCAATTAGGAAGCAATAACTAAGTAGGTCAACCAATAGAAAAACGGGCTCGCTCCATCCTTCGACCAATGGGAAGGAAGAAGACTCGTGGTGTTAAATCGAGAAGTAAGAATTGTCAGTAGTGCTTTGGCTCCCAAGGAGGTGACATCGGCTCTGGACCTCTCTCCCTCTGCTCATCCCGTAGCTAAGTACAATCACCACCATGTGATCAGATAATTAACAATCAAAATCGCTCCGTTCTTCTCAAGCTTTCTTTCCTCCAACCCAGTTGCCTTTTATTTTCAAACCCCATCACGTGTCCTGATTATTCCTAACTGTATGCTTCACTTGCCACTCAACGACTGCGTTTCAACCAATCCTCACCATTCAAATCGAACAACAAGAAATTCCGCAACGATATTGTCACAGAACGGTTAAGTCGACAGGATAAAGATATTATGGAGCTTAATCAGGATCCCATAGGCGTAAAGTCGGACGGCCCGACGGAAACAACGGAAAGAAGGCAAGAAGTAAGAGAGACGGGCGAGACAACTTCGCCCCTAGCGGACGCCGTCACCCAGCTATCGGCGCTCCTGACCCGAGTAAAGATTTCTGAAGGAGCTGAGGCGACAATCCCGCCTTTCGATGGCACATACAACGGGATCCAGTTTTTCCAGACGTTCGACCGAAAAATGGAAGGCGCCTCCATGGGAGAACAAGAGAAATTACTCCGCCTGCCAAACTATCTGGTGCGACAACCCCTGGAGCTCTTCAGGAAACTTCGGATGGCCGACCGGAGCTATTTCCAGGTGAGGCAAACCCTCCTAGATCTCTATCCTGAGTCAAGCGAAGCGTCCTTTGCGAAATATTTCGCCATGAAGCTTACTGGGCAAGCCAACCTAGAGACCTACTACCGGGAGAAAACCGCCATGGGATTGCAACTAGGACTTCCACAGGAGGTGATTCTCGAGACGCTGACAGAAGGACTGCCATTCAACGACCAGCGCCTAGTCCGCGTAGTGCCTCCCGAGAACCTAGGAGAGTGGTTCCGACTGGTACAGCGGATCCACGGGCCCAGTGTACCGACAACGCGACTCAGAGAAGATCAACCACCCACAATGTCGGGTCCGTATCACAGCACACCCCGACGCCCAGGTGCATGGAATGCACCTCTTCCGCCGTCCAACTGCAAGTTCTGCGGCGCGAGGCACTGGCACAGCGAATGCCAACATCGAGCAGTCCCGAGCCCCAAGCCAACCAACTCAAGCCAAGACGTCCCAGCCGAGCAGCCCTTTCGAGACTAAGGTAGGCACCCCCCCTATGGCGTCAAGAATTGACTTTGAACTCTTATCTAACCCTACCTACCCCTTTAACCATGTATCTAAACATGTACCAAATGAATGCAAGCACGGGCTAGACCAAAACCTGTCCCAAAGGGCTCGTACAGCACACAAAGCTTTCACACATGGAAACCCTTGCCTGCATTCATTGCCCAAACCTCAAATATTTACATGCCGCCATTCTAATCTCACACCACGCAACTTTTCATGCCCACAACATATAAAGCCACCACGACTTCAACCTACAATTCCAATAATGCCCAAAAAAGTGTCCGTACACCGACACAGCTCACCCACTTACCACACAAAATCCATACATGACCATACGTCGCCACGCCATAAGCACGCAAATGTACCTCACAACATACACGCACCCATACGTCACCACGCAACAAACACGCACAACCCGCACAACAAACGCAACACGCGCGCCAAAAGACAACAACAACAAACAAGCGCATGCACAACCGTTAAGAATAATACAATCATCCCGTCTACACAAAACATAGAAAAAATTCACGCCACCAAACAACCACACAATCGAAAAACATTGCGATCTTTCCTAAAAGCTGTGAACGCCTATAAAGAGTTCATTCCGGACCACGCCCGCTTGCGGACGCCACTTGTCAACCTTCTAAAAAAGGATGTCATGTGGGTCTGAAATGACGAATGCCAGAAAGCGTTCACTAACCTGAAAGAAAGCCTTACCACACACCCCACATTATACCTTTACCAAGAAGGTCTGCCATGCCAGGTGTACTGTAACACCTCAACATTCGGCATTGCAGGCATTCTTAAACAAGTCTACCCTGATGGGAAGACATACCCAGTTCAACATTTCAGCCGCTCTCTGCGTGGTCACGAGCGAAATTATTCAGACTTGGAACTACAATGCCTAGCCATTGTGGAAAGTGTGGATAACTTCCGCGCCTGTCTAATGGGCAGAAAGTTTACAATACTTTCTGACCATCCTGCATTGCAGTGGTTGAAAGAGATCAAAGCCCCGTCAGGCAGATTGTTTCGATGGAGGTTAAGACTGTCAAGATACGAATATGAGGTCCGTAGCATAAATGGAGTACAACAATATGAAACGGGCGTTGTAACTCGTATCCCATTTTGTGGCTTTCTAGATGCGCCACTCATAAAGAGCCAACAGTCTTCTCCACCGGGAAAATCTCGCGTGACTATGGATCACAATGAACTGCGCACCGTCTCCCGAAAAGGAGTACTTAAAACTATAGTCCCAAGTTCACTTACAGCCAGACTTCTTAAGTCCGTACACACACAACACCACCATCCAAACATCTCCAAGATGACGAGACTCATCTCGTCACAATATTATTGGCAGAACATGACACAAGACATCGCAAAACAGGTAAAAACCTGCCCCACCTGCCGATTCGCTAGAATAATCGATGAATCCGACCAACCTTCACGTAAAAATACCGACACAGGCCCCAAAACAAAACAAAATTCGTACATAAAGCACAGCGTACACACAACACAAACAATGCCAAAATTACACCACCCACGTCAGAGAAACGATCACACATCTCAACTTAAATCAATTACCGCCGACATATCGCTAATAAAACCATTAACGATCAAACAAGAGAACTGCGAACCTACCAATCATTTAAATTCTACAATTAATAAGGTTCAAACAAATATTTCAGAGTCCCCATTTACAAAAATATGGAAGAACATGGGGCAATACCCTATCTTTCATCTGATTTTCATCCTTTGTTTGTTAGTTCTACCATACAAATGTATCCCAATTTTATTTCTTAGTTATTTGTCCATTTATATCATGGCCCCTCACAAAATTTTCGAACTACAAGAGGCAGTTTTTAATTTTGGACAAGCATTTATAAAACTTCTCATAATTTTAGGAAACATTTTTGCAGAAAATCTAAATAGATTCCGAGGAGATAGAAGTGACTGAAAGATGACCAACCAATGTCGGAGAAATCACACTCCAGTAACAAGATCCGAGTCGCACCCAAAAAACAAATAAGCGGAAGGAAGTGAGAATTTTGAGACCCCGCTCCCCGCACGCCTCATTTCCGGATCCAATTACTTCGGACCCCTCTTCTGGCCAACACGTAAAATTAGGTCGCCGCTTTTCCCCTCCATAGACTCCTCCCTATCGCCAGTCTTGGATCCCAATTCGAACTACATATCGATTTTTTACAATCCAATTCCACACCCACAAGACGTCACACACACAAACATTCTAAATTAGTTCCCATCCCTATTATAACAAATCAATTACTTTATAGACTTCTAACATTTTTCACAACACACACAAAGACAAAAATTTATAGGGCATAATTGAGCAATTAAAAAATTTATAGGGCATGTAGATACAAAAGGGTTCAAAACAATACACCTTATTGTTCATATTAATCATTTTCATTATTTTCTCTCAATTAAAATTTAAATATATAATCAATTTATCAATTTATTCAACTTATTATCACTTTTAATCATTAATTATCATTTTTTTTTACCAATTAGTTTATATTATCATAGTTTCAAATCAACGAGAACTCATTGGTTTTCTTTTAAAATTGGATATTATATTTTATTTTGATTTACAAAAACATTCTTTTTTTTTATTTCTTTTTTTCCACCATGCAACAAAACATTTATTTTTTTTTCCACCATGCAACAAAACATTTTTTTTTCTCCACCATGCAACCAAGCATTCACTTTGATTTCTTCCGACTTTTCATTTTTATTTTTGATTTCTCAAAAGCCCTAATAGAACTCCCTCGTTGTTATCTCCAATTTCGAGTAGAAATTAGTTAGGCGCATTTTCTTTTCTTTTTAATCCACTATGTACCATAGCATTCATTTTGATTTCTTACAATTAAAAATTTTTTGATTTCTATTAATTATACTCAACCTATATCATCAACACCATTCTATTTTACTTCTTATATCACCACCAATGCTTGTATATAGACTCTCAATACCCACAACTAATTTTCCCACAAAATTATTTTTCACTTTACAGAATTCTCTCAGGCTAACCCCTTCTTGAATTCTTCACATGTAGGGGGCGCATCTGTCATAATTTGTATATAATTGTATGCACCCCCGACCCACTATGCATGTACAATGTATGATTTTCAAAGATTTAATAAAGAATAAGGTAACTGGAGGAAAGAAAGTAGCAACAAGACATAGGAAGCAGGCTAAAAGCGGGCACAAGTATAAATAACTTGTACAGTCAATACTTCCTGGCAAGCCCGGACGTATCTGGTATCCGCAGAAGTTATATTAGTAGAGAGACGCCCAATATTTCCGGACAGGACCGGTCGTATTTGATAACCGCGGAAGTAAATAGAGTCGAACACACCCGATACTTCCTGACCAGGCCGGGCATATCTTCCACCAAAGAAAGCCGCCGGTCCAATTAGGAAGCAACAACTAAGTAGGTCAACCAATAGAAAAACGGGCACGCTCCATCCTTCGACCAATGGGAAGGAAGAAGACTCGTGGTGTTAAATCGAGAAGTAAGAATTGTCAGTAGTGATTTCGCTTCCAACAAGGTGACATCGGCTCTGGACCTCTCTCCCTCTGCTCATCCCGTAGCTAAGTACAATCACCACCATGTGATCAGATAATTAACAATCAAAATCGCTCCGCTCTTCTCAAGCTTTCTTTCCTCCAACCCAGTTGCCTTTTATTTTCAAACCCCATCACGTGTCCTGATTATTCCTAACTGTATGCTTCAACTTCCACTCAAACGACTGCGTTTCAACCAAATCTCACCATTCTCATCGAACAACTAGAAATTCCGCAACGATATTGTCACATATATACACTTGGTTATCTCGTGTGTCTCCAATAAAGGTCACTGTAATATATTTAAGAGTTATTGTAGGAATCCCTATATACATGATAAAAGATACAACTTCCTTAAGTTTTGTCCATGAGTAGTTATAACCTTGAAGAAGGTCTTTCTAACTTGAAAGCTCGGAATTTCTCGGAACAAAAAAAGAGATCGTTAACTAGCCGGGATTCTATCAGACAGTTTATTGGCGGTTCCTCCAGTAGTGTGTGGCTTTATTGCCGGCAGTTGGGAGAGGAAATAAAGTATTTTTATATATTTTCTATTAAAATGTCTTTCTTCTTTGAAATCTACGAAATTTCCCTCGTCAATATTGTATTACTCCTTTACAGATTATCATTGCTATTATTATCACGAACCAGCCAGTCCTGAACATCTATTGTATCAAATCCTCCAAAATCTGGGAAAACCCCAGGACTATAATAGGAAAGCTGAGGCAATGGAACCTAATGGAGATTGTTCAAACAACTTGAGGAATAAGAAACAACAATTATATTATCATGATACATTGGCGCGCCATCTGTTATTAAAAATTGAAACTATTTTTGAAGCGTATGATTATTTTTTTAATAAAACAATTTTTTACTGTCCTTACTGAAGGATTAAGAGGTCAGCTTCAGTATCAGTATAAAATAAAAAAAACTCAATAGAATATTACAACAGTATGTTAGATTAAACTGGCGAAACCGCTGGGAGGGTTTGCTAGTGATGAGCCAGGCCCTCCCATTAATGTATTATTATAGTAAGGGAAGTACACCTATCCCATGATTTACACGGTAGATACGTTCTTGAGAAAAACGTGTAAATCGAAAATTATTATTTTTGACGTGACAACGTCTTAAATTAGGTTGCGGCTGGGAGTCACTTATGAAAAAGTGTAACGCCCGGTAACGTTACGATGAGTCACCGAACGAGAGTGCTGCGCGCGCAGCGCTAGAGAATTAGGCGCATTGAATCGGCGCATGCTTGTCTCTGTCTTTGTCTTTCTCGAACGTTCTTGGCGTTGGAAAAACAAGAAAGCGTCATAATACAAGTTCACACGTGTGGTTAAAGTATCGTCAGCTGTGTCTGTAGTGAAAATGTGGAGTGCTTAGATTCGTCATTTACAACAACTACAACAATAAAGGTAAATAATTGTACACTGATATTTCATTATCGTAAACTATGATTGATTGATTAATTGTTAGATTGACACAAAAGTTGAGAAACTGAGTTTATAGGTTATGTCATACTATTGATAAATGTTGATAGTGTTAAGTAAATTAAGTAAGTAATTAAGTGTTAAGTAAGTAATTAATTAATTATTATTTTACAAATTTTAAATAGTTTCAAATTTATTTAGCAAAAATTTGAACCTTCGATCTGAATAAATGTTTTGATTTTCGAATTGATTATTTAAAATTACAAATATTAAGAAAAAGTGGCAGATATAAGAAAACTTTATTTAAACTGTGTTGAGCAAGAATTTTAACATCTAATATAAGTAAATGTTTTAATTTTCAACTTCATCATTTACAATTATTATTTATACAAATATTTTTATACAATTTTATACAAATATAATTATACAAATTTTATTTAATTTCAAATTTATTTAGCAAAAATTTGAACCTTCGATCTGAATAAGTGTTTTGATTTTCAAATTGATTCTTTAAAATTAAAAATTCATCCATTCAATTTCAAATGTTCAACAGGAATCATCACTCTCAAAACAATGGAAACGGTGCCTTCAACTTCCAGTACTTCAATGGAGACGGAGGATATCGTGCCGTCACGACTGCTATACATTGCTATACATCGAACGTCAGCCAGCCAATGCAGATGACCGTTCTGCTCCAGGAGGACCATCGACCAGCACAAGTTTGCCGCCAGCTGAAGATGAAATCGCCACTCTATGGTTCCAGTTTGAAGACAAAAATACGGGTACCAAAGCAAAAATCAAATGTCGACCACATGTGCACAGCAAACCAAACACCTTATCCGTCGATTGGGTGCCAGTGCACAAGAAAGTGGTAAACATTTCGTTGACAAAAACAGTGAAGTGCAAGCGAAAACAATTTCCTTGCGTGCCTGCTTGTGCAATTACGATCCACAAGGCCCAGGGTGGGACGTTTACTACAATTGTTTACAAGTACTCCTCAAAACAACCACAGCAATTGGTATATGTAGCCATGAGCCGCGTCACAAGTATCGACGGATTGTACATCATAACAGAAAAGGACTCTCCATTGGTTTTCAAACATGGCCGAGATGGAAACGACTCACAGACTACTCGAGATATTCGCAATGAATACTTACGACTTCGTGGACACACTCTAGACACAATTACCAAACAAGCCGTAAAATTCTGTGACGACGCAACCGACGCTGGACAACTTATTGTAACGAACATCAACTGTCAAAGTTTAAGTGCCCATGCCGCGGACATTGAAACAGATACAGTGATACCACGATCAGACTATTTAGTATTGACTGAAACGTGGATGCGCGACACTTGTGAACCAACTCCAATCAAGGGTTATGAGTGCGTATCCAGGGAAAATAATCGACCTAACTCAGATACCAACGCGGCTGGTGGAGTGACGATCTATCGTAAATTATCATCGACATCTACGGCGGAAGTGTTCCAAGTTGCGATTACAGACGTAACTCGTGTCATTAAAACCAAGGGTGACATGTGCATGACTGAAGTTACTTGCTTCGCCGCTAATACTAGCTTCAAGTTTATACTCGGTGCTGTATATATTCATCCAGGAGCTAGTATGCAGGATATTGGAATGTTACTATGGCAAGGACTCGGTCCGTACATTCACAACAGCCAGTACGTGCCACCGTTCGTGCAAATTGATTCTAGTATACCGATTCTTCTGTGTGGTGATTTTAACAAAAACGTAAAGCCTGACAACTCGTTTCTTAATTTCATGAAAAATACGTATAATCTTGATTGCGTATCAAACGTTTCTAAGTCAACTACGTTAAAAGGAACAACTATCGACTTGACTTTCGCAAGACACATTACAGCAGAAACACTTCCTTTCATTTCATATTTCTCCTATCATCGTCCTATCCTCAACAAAATCACTCAAATAGGAAATAGTTAAGTTTAAGTTTACATGTACAATGTTTTAGTAAACAAAATATATTTCTATAGTTAAAATTTGTGCAATTCTTATTTTCATTCAATTCCTTGTTCCTATTGTGCAATTTAATTATATTCATATCAATAAATATTCTACCGTTGTCACGTAAAATCTTCGCCCGTAAAACCGACTTTACAGGCAACCATTGTTTTTTATTTTTAATTAGAAATACAGACACAGTGTGCGTGTGCAGCAAGTCAGCACATAAGCTCGGAATTCCTCGTGAGATGTGTACACAGCGCATGTGTTCAATCACAGTAGCATTTAGTATAGTGCGATAAAAACAAAAAAAAAGTTATTTGGAAAACCGTGTAAAAGCGAAAACGTGTAAAACAAGTACCGTGTAAATCGGGGGATAGGTGTATAGGGAGAATCATACGCATCAAAAATAATTTCAAAATTTTTTTGCCATTATTATTTGATGTAAAAAGACTTTTCCCAACACAAAATGACGTCTATATTATAAAAGATATACAAGCATTATGTTTATTTTTATAATAAATATTTATTTTCGTTATTAAACAAACTTATTTCCAGAGGTTTTTTTGATATCTCTTTCAAAGTATATCACAATTTCTTCTATTCAAACACCCCACTTGAGATATTCTGTACATTGGAGTGTTTATACAATTTTTTTGAATTGAAAATATTTCGTTTTTCTCTTTTCAATCTGACGCTATACTCTCCTGAAAAAAAAAGTCCATACATTAATTTCTCTAGCGGGAAGTAAACGCTAAAAAAAATTGAATGTAAATATTTAAACTTTTCAACAAAACTTTTTAACATTTACATTTCCTCGTTACATTTTTTTACGCCATTTTTTAAAGAAAATGTTTTTTCAATCAAAAAATTAATTTAAAATGTATCTCCAGTCACTTCTATGTATCCAGTGTTCCTGTGAATATTTATTAGTTTGCCTAAAAATTTCAAAAGTTGAGAAATTTTAACAATGTAACCGTTTAATACAATCTCTATTGGATAGTTTACGAAATTATCTATGTCAGATTAACAGCAGGGTCCAATTTAGAATAACTTTATTATGTTACAATAAATTAAAAAGCAGATATGCGGTATAGGTATGTATTTATTTTACAAAATATACAAATAAAAATATTGTAAATATGTATATATAGACAAAACTTGAGGAAGTAGAAAGTCTTTGATATCGCTGGTCGTCTGTTTTTTTTTTTTTAAGAAGACAAAGGTTGTTCACACTTGGTTATCTCGTATGTCTTCAATAAAGGTCACTGTAATATCTTTCAGAGTTATTGTCCCGATATACATTTTAAAAGGTACAACTTCCTTAAGTTTTGTCCATGAGTGGATATTAGTTTTCAGAAAAGGTGATTAATTAGAGCGGGTTACCCATAGAAGCAAAGGGCGCCTCTCCCGTCAAAATGAACGTCAAAACCTGACGCCATCTATTTTTGACGGGAGAGGCGCCCTTTGCTTCTATGGATCAATTTCCTTCCGGCAAGTATTCCATCTATAGAGAAGGTTAGTTCTGGAGAGTATAAAATGAATGTAAAGAGAACGTTCGAAAGAATTGGAGTGTGGATGGGAAGCTGTGAAAAAATAAAGATAATAGATCAAGATAGAGAAGTCAATGGAGATCAGAGAAGCTGAATATGATAAAGAAACAAACCGCAATTGCATCTGAGAAACTCGAAGCTATAGCTAAATCGAAATTGTTTAAATTCTCCATTTAAATTAAATCTTGGGTGTATTGAATGGCGAAGTGAATGTTTACAAGTTTTTTAACTGCTAACAAAGAAACAGGTCTCAGTAAAAGGACGTTACCCTTAAATAAAGTAATTTGCATTGTCAAATATTGGTGTTTTGTGAGGATTAAGAAAAGTTTTCGAAATAACGGCGATTGTAGGGAATAACGTCTGGGACTTTAGTGACTGGGGCCAAAATATTTGGTCAAATCTAGCGTCAGCTTGGAATTATCAACTGTATTATTAGATATTCAACTGTAGGACAAAATTCCACGATGTCTGGTAGACTGAACTGTCTACACTGCTGGAAGGGTTCGTCACTGATGAGCCAGGCCTTCCCAATAGCTTCTCATATCTTCCCTTCAGGAATTACAGATATTGTCGAATTTAACACACAATAATTAGAGTTCAAAATATCGTTTTGAACACACAGATGTCGCCACATGTTTCTATCACTAAAGAATGTTAAAAACTCCAATAAAATAATATTGCATCGCGCTCTGAAATATGCCACAAAGAATCTTTATGGTTTTACAGTTATTTCCATAAACAAAATTACTGCATAGGATTAAACTCCAAAATATAATTCCAAAGATCGTGTCCAGGATTCCTACAATATTTTACTGTGAATCAAGGCCGCCCAAGATTCCAACTACACAAAGCCAACGTTATAAAAAAAAAGAAAGCCACAATGAGGCGCGATCCCCTAGACGTTTGCCATTGTCCACGCCAGAGATCGCTGATTTATTAAAGTGGTCCTTTTCTGGAAATTTATTTTTATTCCAACTGGTTGTCTTTATGGTGGTTTTCTTTATCTGAATGGGTGAAACCATTTCACTCTCTTTTTAACAGCTGGAGTGGCGAACTTAATTACATATTTTGTCCAAGATGTATTTTGGAAATATGCAAATAGAAAGTGTTTTTTTAAACACGTGGCATTAGCTCTTCATCTGTATGAAAGAATGTAAACAATTTTTAGTGCGTTGTTTTAAATAAAACAACTTCTTACTGTCCTTACTACGATGGTAAATAGGTATGAGGACCTGGCTCATCAGTGGGAAACCCTCCCAGCAGTTTCGCCAGTTTAATCAATCAGACCGCTCTACTATTGTATGGGTCTGTTCTGATTGTATACAACAAAAGCAGCCGTGTAGAAATGGTCAAGTTTACAATACCAACAGCAACAAAGACCTTTCATTAAACTATCTCGCCCCGGAGTCCAAGAAAGGGAAAAAGCAAACAATATTAGAAAGTAAAGAATGATTAATAAAGAAAGCGTATTCGGCCATATCTGGAATAATTAAAAACAAATTATTAGTTGATATTTATTCCAATAGATGGCGCAAGCCATCATCAACTTTTAATTACACGATTTGGAGATTAAATTATCCACCTGATCCCAGTACAATTCCACATTTGTAACATTTTTCTAATGATAGAAATTACCAATATGTAAATAGGTAACCACAGCGGGACTGTGGGACTTATCTGTCCTGTATCTGGAACTTTTTATAAGAAAAATTGGTCAAGGTTTTGATGGGAAACGAAAAATATAAGTTTTTGGAAGCAGTAAAAATAAATAATGGGGGGAGGGCGTTTAATAATGTTATTGTTACTTATCCCCCTCAGATAATCTCCAACAGGAGAGTCTCAGATGTTGTTAATTCCTGAAGAAACATTCAAGGAGCGAGGGAAAGAAATGTATGAGGACCTGTAATTCAGATAATCTCCAACAGGTTCCTCAGTTGTTGTCAATTCCTGAAGAAACCTTCAAGGAGCGAGGGAAAGAAAGGTCTGAGGACCTGTAATTCAGATAATCTCCAACAGAAGTCTCAGAGTTGTTGCCAATTCCTGAAGAAACCTTCAAGGAGCGAGGGAAAGAAAGGTCTGAGGACCTGTAATTCAGATAATCTCCAACAGAAGTCTCAGTTGTTGTCAATTCCTTAAGAAACATTCAAGGAGAGAGGGAAAGGAAGGTCTGAGGACCTGTAATTCAGATAATCTCCAACAGGTTCCTCAGAGTTGTTGTCAATTCCTGAAGAAACCTTCAAGGAGAGAGGGAAAGGAAGGTCTGAGGACCTTTAATTCAGATAATCTCCAAAAGAAGTCTCAGTTGTTGTCAATTCCTTAAGAAACCTTCAAGGAGAGAGGGAAAGGAAGGTCTGAGGACCTGTAATTCAGATAATCTCCAACAGGTTCCTCAGTTGTTGTCAATTCCTTAAGAAACCTTCAAGGAGAGAGGGAAAGGAAGGTCTGAGGACCTGTAATTCAGATAATCTCCAACAGAAGTCTCAGTTGTTGTCAATTCCTTAAGAAACCTTCAAGGAGAGAGGGAAAGGAAGGTCTGAGGACCTGTAATTGAGATAATCTCCAACAGGTTCCTCAGTTGTTGTCAATTCCTTAAGAAACCTTCAAGGAGAGAGGGAAAGGAAGGTCTGAGGACCTTTAATTCAGATAATCTCCAAAAGAAGTCTCAGTTGTTGTCAATTCCTTAAGAAACCTTCAAGGAGAGAGGGAAAGGAAGGTCTGAGGACCTGTAATTCAGATAATCTCCAACAGGTTCCTCAGAGTTGTTGTCAATTCCTTAAGAAACCTTCAAGGAGAGAGGGAAAGGAAGGTCTGAGGACCTGTAATTCAGATAATCTCCAACAGAAGTCTCAGTTGTTGTCAATTCCTTAAGAAACCTTCAAGGAGAGAGGGAAAGGAAGGTCTGAGGACCTGTAATTGAGATAATCTCCAACAGAAGTCTCAGTTGTTGTCAATTCCTTAAGAAACATTCAAGGAGAGAGGGAAAGGAAGGTCTGAGGACCTGTAATTCAGATAATCTCCAACAGGTTCCTCAGTTGTTGTCAATTCCTTAAGAAACCTTCAAGGAGAGAGGGAAAGGAAGGTCTGAGGACCTGTAATTCAGATAATCTCCAACAGGTTCCTCAGAGTTGTTGTCAATTCCTTAAGAAACCTTTAAGGAGAGAGGGAAAGGAAGGTCTGAGGACCTGTAATTCAGATAATCTCCAACAGGTTCCTCAGTTGTTGTCAATTCCTTAAGAAACCTTCAAGGAGAGAGGGAAAGGAAGGTCTGAGGACCTGTAATTCAGATAATCTCCAACAGGTTCCTCAGTTGTTGTCAATTCCTTAAGAAACCTTCAAGGAGAGAGGGAAAGGAGGGTCTGAGGACCTGTAATTCAGATAATCTCCAACAGGTTCCTCAGTTGTTGTCAATTCCTTAAGAAACCTTCAAGGAGAGAGGGAAAGGAAGGTCTGAGGACCTGTAATTCAGATAATCTCCAACAGAAGTCTCAGAGTTGTTGTCAATTCCTTAAGAAACCTTCAAGGAGAGAGGGAAAGGAAGGTCTGAGGACCTGTAATTGAGATAATCTTCAACAGAAGTCTCAGAGTTGTTGTCAATTCCTTAAGAAACCTTCAAGGAGAGAGGGAAAGGAAGGTCTGAGGACCTGTAATTGAGATAATCTCCAACAGAAGTCTCAGTTGTTGTCAATTCCTTAAGAAACCTTCAAGGAGAGAGGGAAAGGAAGGTCTGAGGACCTGTAATTCAGATAATCTCCAACAGAAGTCTCAGAGAGAGAGAGAGTTGTTGTTAATTCCTGAAGAAACCTTCAAGGAGAGAGGGAAAGGAAGGTGTAGGTCTGAGGACCTGTAATTCAGATAATCTTCAACAGGAGAGTCTCAGAGAGTTGTTGTTAATTCCTGAAGAAACCTTCAAGGAGAGAGGGAAAGAAAGGTCTGAGGACCTGTAATTCAGATAATCTCCAACAGAAGTCTCAGTTGTTGTTAATTCCTGAAGAAACCGTCAAAGAGAGAGGGAAAGGAAGGTGTAGGTCTGAGGACCTGTAATTCAGATAATCTCCAACAGAAGTCACAGAGTTATTGTTAATTCCTGAAGAAACCTTCAAGGAGAGAGGGAAAGGAAGGTCTGAGGACCTGTAATTCAGATAATCTCCAACAGGAGAGTCTCAGAGAGAGAGATGTTGTTAATTCCTGAAGAAACCTTCAAGGAGAGAGGGAAAGAAAGGTGTGAGGACCTGTAATTCAGATAATCTCCAACAGAAGTCACAGAGTTGTTGTTAATTCCTGAAGAAACCTTCAAGGAGAGAGGGAAAGGAAGGTCTGAGGACCTGTAATTCAGATAATCTCCAACAGAAGTCACAGAGTTGTTGTTAATTCCTGAAGAAACCTTCAAGGAGAGAGGGAAAGGAAGGTCTGAGGACCTGTAATTCAGATAATCTTCAACAGGAGAGTCTCAGAGAGAGTTGTTGTCAATTCCTGAAGAAGCCTTCAAGGAGAGAGGGAAAGGAAGGTCTGAGGACCTGTAATTCAGATAATCTCCAACAGAAGTCTCAGTTGTTGTCAATTCCTGAAGAAGCCTTCAAGGAGAGAGGGAAAGGAAGGTCTGAGGACCTGTAATTCAGATAATCTCCAACAGAAGTCACAGTTGTTGTCAATTCCTGAAGAAACCTTCAAGGAGAGAGGGAAAGAAAGGTCTGAGGACCTGTAATTCAGATAATCTCCAACAGAAGTCTCAGTTGTTGTCAATTCCTGAAGAAGCCTTCAAGGAGAGAGGGAAAGGAAGGTCTGAGGACCTGTAATTCAGATAATCTCCAACAGAAGTCTCAGTTGTTGTCAATTCCTGAAGAAGCCTTCAAGGAGAGAGGGAAAGGAAGGTCTGGGGACCTGTAATTCAGATAATCTCCAACAGAAGTCACAGTTGTTGTCAATTCCTGAAGAAACCTTCAAGGAGAGAGGGAAAGGAAGGTCTGAGGACCTGTAATTCAGATAATCTCCAACAGAAGTCTCAGTTGTTGTCAATTCCTGAAGAAGCCTTCAAGGAGAGAGGGAAAGGAAGGTCTGAGGACCTGTAATTCAGATAATCTCCAACAGAAGTCTCAGTTGTTGTCAATTCCTGAAGAAGCCTTCAAGGAGAGAGGGAAAGGAAGGTCTGAGGACCTGTAATTCAGATAATCTCCAACAGAAGTCTCAGTTGTTGTCAATTCCTGAAGAAGCCTTCAAGGAGAGAGGGAAAGGAAGGTCTGGGGACCTGTAATTCAGATAATCTCCAACAGAAGTCTCAGTTGTTGTCAATTCCTGAAGAAACCTTCAAGGAGAGAGGGAAAGGAAGGTCTGAGGACCTGTAATTCAGATAATCTCCAACAGAAGTCTCAGTTGTTGTCAATTCCTGAAGAAACCTTCAAGGAGAGAGGGAAAGGAAGGTGTTGTGGGTACCGAGAAGTACCACTCAGTGTGACTTTGTCCTAACATGGAGTACAGTTGTAGCTGCGGAGAACATACAATTTGTACCTTTTTGCATATCCAAGGACGTCCCTAGGTACTCTGCTACCTGTTTCATTCTCCTGTCATGATAAGGCTGTGATTTCAACAGTAAAAACACCACAAAGAAGATGTTTCATATCAACCAATGATCACTTATTCAATACCACAAGCTTTAGGCTATACAAGGAGATTTGCATAGCTTCTACACAGCGGCACACTTTACTGAGAGAAATGTCTGTCGAAAGCTTTAAAATAATATATAGAGCCATCACTGAAATATAGGAAAGTATGTAATTGTGTAATATGTGATTTGTTATTTACCAGGGGAGATTTCAAATGAAAACAATACTTCGTTGTTTAATTTCTCATTAGTTTTTGTAACAATTGATTAAGTGAAAAAATAGTAAACACAAGGTAATAAGACCAGATCCAAATAAATAAATACTGTGTGACGTTTCGGTAACAGCGTTGTTACCGTTGTTACGTTGATTTGGTCTTATTACCTTGTGTTTATAATCTATAATCCAAATTGTGCCTTATCAATGAAAAATAGTACAAAATATAATTATACTGGGATCAGGAGAATAAATCATTCTTTTCTTTGATTTATTAATAATAGTTATTTGGCCAATTCTCTCTCTCTCTCTCTCTGGAATAATTAAAAATCAACAATTATTTGATATTTATTCCGACAGATGGCGTAAGCCATCAGCAACTTTTAGTTTCACGATCAGGAAATGCCTTTTTCATAATATATATATATGGCACTTTAAAATATTTTTTGAATTGTCTAACAATGTTGTTTTTGTATTCAAATATTTAGTTTTGCAGTTAAAAACTCAACTCCTAATTTACTTGTTCACAAAATATATGCAACTTTTACAAAATTTATGCAAATTTAAGTTAGGAAAAATGGGGTTTCACTCAAGTAATATTTTCAACAATGTTTTAACTAACTTATTATTAATTTAGGAGAATCTTCATTTAATAATTAATATGTGTTCTGTCTGTTGGCTCGCATATGTAAATAATGGATAAGTTTACATAGCTTGTGTTACTTGCTGTAGGTGGTATGTTCCATTGACTTTTTGTTCTAACCACACACAGCTTCTTTATTGGATCATCGTTTTAGTGGCTCATTATGTGGTTTATTATGGAACGCTTCACGATTTTGCGTGTCATCCTTGTAAAGGGGCCATGCTAATCTTCTCTGTATTTAATGGCTCATTATTTGGATTGTTTACAAGAAAAATTATAATTACCTATGCGACAAACATGCATTAATCCATAACCTTATATCATGGAGTGTAAACACAATAGAAGTTCCTTCAAATATATCTTTATCTTTATTAAAAATGAATTTACAATTTCTTAGTTTTTTTTTTTAAGTGAAAGGCAAACGTTATTAAAACCTCGCATCAATCAATCTATTTTCATATTTGAATTGACTTCATTAAAAAATCGTTATTTAAAAAAATAAAATAAAATTCAAAACTAATCAGTAAACTTTATCTTTTAAATCTCTATAAATCCCAATTTTTTTAAAAATAAATCAAATCTTATAATTTATTGAAGCCATATGTAAAATTGTTTTAAAAGAAAAGAAGTTTTTAAACGGCCTTTTTTTTTTTTTTTGAAAGTCTATGAAAAGATTTTTATTGATTTTCTTATTTCATCGTAGAGATTGAGAAAAAAACGAGTTTTTTTTTTTTACTTTCTTTATAAGAAAAAGGGTCAAATTTAGAGCGATGGGTTTCAGTGATGAGTTTTTTTAAATAGAAAATATAAAACTCTAAAATAGTAAAAAACGAGCTCAACACAATTTTAAAATAAATTGTTTTATACATAAAAACAATAATCACAACAATATTCTCTAAATGGAAATTGCATCGCTGGTGAAGGTTTTTGTGAGAGAGTAGAATGTAATTTATAATTCCATTAAAATATATTCCATCGAATATTAAAATTGATAAATTTATTGGCTGGAGTGACATATCCTTATTATGAAAGAGTTTTATTATCCCATTATTGATATCTCGGAAGCTGTGAAATGCTTATAATTGTTAAAACAGAAGTGTTACTGATTGAATTAGTTTAGAGAACCATTGTTGAAATAATGAATTGTTGAAGAGTTGAAAACTGTATTGTATAAAATCTTACATTTAATTAATTAAGACACACAGATGTATATCTAAAACATGTCTAGACATATCTTTAATTAAAAATATCAATAAGAATTTATTCACCAGTATTCCAGTTTTCACGGTATAACAACGTATTTATGTAGGCATATTGTTGGAATATATCCATAAATTGAACATTTGACATAAGTTAACATTGTTGGTTTGAAATCATATTGATACTCAAAGAATAGCTTTCCTCCAATCCGAATGGTTTAAATATATAATGGTATATTTACATATTTACTACCCTCTTAAACCTATCATGTAGATAGAGGTTGTCTGGCCGCCATTCATTGTTATTTATGTAACAGACACTTCGGACAGTGGAATTTTTATTTTTTTGACGTTTCTATAATATTATTTTGTCTTTCTCTCCTCGTGAGGAAAATAAATTATAAATCAACTTTATAGAAAGACGTTAAAAAAGAGCCTTTCCATAAAGTTTATTTTTTTCTGATGAGAACAAAAGAATTTTGTTGAAACGTCGAAAAAATAAAGACTCTACTGCTCGAAATCCTTAAATCTATTCGTCAAAATCCTTAAATCTATTCGTCAAAATCATTAAATCTATTCGTCAAAATCCTTAAATCTATTCGTCAAAATCCTTAAATCTATTCGTCAAAATCCTTAAATCTATTCGTCAAAATCCTTAAATCTATTCGTCAAAATCCTTAAATCTATTCGTCAAAATCCTTAAATCTATTCGTCAAAATCCTTAAATCTATTCGTCAAAATCCTTAAATCTATTCGTCAAAATCCTTAAATCTATTCGTCAAAATCCTTAAATCTATTCGTCAAAATCCTTAAATCTATTCGTCAAAATCCTTAAATCTATTCGTCAAAATCCTTAAATCTATTCGTCAAAATCCTTAAATCTATTCGTCAAAATCCTTAAATCTATTCGTCAAAATACTTAAATCTATTCGTCAAAATCCTTAAATGTATTCGTCAAAATACTTAAATCCCTCCAAATACCGTCTATAAGATCAGAACGGCCAAATACGATAGTTTATAAAGCGATCTGGTTGGTTAAACTGGCGAAACTGCTGGAAGGTTTCAATACTGATGAGCCAGACCCTCCCAATACTTTTCTCATTGCAGCCAAGACAGTGTTTTATTTGAAAACAAATTAATCAGGAAATTGTTTACACATTTCAAATTAAAAACAAAAATAGAACATATCTTGACCGTTTACATGAGTATTTTAGATGGCAGACGCTATATGTAACACATTCGTTGTGACCTTTTTACATATTGGCCATTGACAGTGTCAGACATTAGAGGCTGTCACTAGGGAATTCCTTCGGTCCAATCAGTCTATTTCTGGACCTCCTGATCCTCCGCTCTGTGACAACCTCCGGGTCGCCGGTAGAGAAGCCCGGTGTAAAGCGATGACGTAATGTGATGAGACAGTGGGCGACATTCCAATGATATCATTGCTTGGCAAGGTAACCGTTCCCATATGGCGGCCCAGACCTTGTACATCCGCTTTTAACGACATTGGGCGTACTGGGTGCTTTCTCACATTTTCTCTCTCTTTCTCATTAATTTCATTTTAACTAGGATGTAGTGGCTATTTGTCAAGTCACTTAGAGTTCTCCTGTATATAATTGTAGGTTGGATTTTGATTCATTCAACTTTTCATCAACCTTTTTATAAACCTTTATTTGACGTGTCGGCGACCCACACTATCGCCCTTTTCAAAAAAGGTGGAAAATTTATTTGTGAAGTATTGTTAATGAACAATATAAGTTTATAAAAAGGTTCATGAACTTGACTTAAAGTTTCTCAATATACACTCATGGACAAAACTTAGGAAGTTGTACTTTTTACCATGTATATCGGGACAATAACTCTGAAATATATTACAGTGACCTTTATTGAAGACACACGAGATAACCAAGTGTATATACACTCATGGACAAAACTTAGGAAGTTGTACTTTTTACCATGTATATCGGGACAATAACTCTGAAATATATTACAGTGACCTTTATTGAAGACACACGAGATAACCAAGTGTATATACACTCATGGACAAAACTTAAGGAAGTTGTACCTTTTATCATGTATATCGGGACAATAACTCTGAAAGATATTACAGTGACCTTTATTGAAGACACACGAGATAACCAAGTGTATATACACTCATGGACAAAACTTAAGGAAGTTGTACCTTTTAGCATGTATATCGGGACAATAACTCGGAAAGATATTACAGTGACCTTTATTGAAGACACACGAGATAACCAAGTGTATATACACTCATGGACAAAACTTAAGGAAGTTGTACCTTTTAGCATGTATATCGGGACAATAACTATGAAAGATATTACAGTGACCTTTATTGAAGACACATGAGATAACCAAGTGTATATACACTCATGGACAAAACTTAAGGAAGTTGTACTTTTAAGCATGTATATCGGGACAATAACTCGGAAAGATATTACAGTGACCTTTATTGAAGACACACGAGATAACCAAGTGTATATACACTCATGGACAAAACTTAAGGAAGTTGTACCTTTTAGCATGTATATCGGGACAATAACTCGGAAAGATATTACAGTGACCTTTATTGAAGACATACGAGATAACCAAGTGTATATACACTCATGGACAAAACTTAAGGAAGTTGTACCTTTCAGCATGTATATCGGGACAATAACTCTGAAATATATTACAGTGACCTTTATTGAAGACACACGAGATAACCAAGTGTATATACACTCATGGACAAAACTTAAGGAAGTTGTACCTTTCAGCATGTATATCGGGACAATAACTCTGAAAGATATTACAGTGAACTTTATTGAAGACACACGAGATAACCAAGTGTATATACGCTCATGGACAAAACTTAAGGAAGTTGTACCTTTCATCATGTATAACGGGACAATAACTCTGAAAGATATTACAGTGACCTTTATTGAAGACACACGTGATAACCAAGTGTGAACAACTTCTGTCTCCTTCAAAATACAGACGACCGGCGACATCAAAGACATTCCACTTCCTTTATTATTATTTTTTTCTATAATGTTATTTTTATCACAAGACATTATTTGTTGGATTTCGAGTAAATCAAGTTTTCAGGCGAAAAGATAACAAGATATAAAGTTATATAAAAAGTTTATTCCATTTAATAACTATTTATAACGCTAAGAAAACAGAAATGTATTTTGAAGGAATTATTGCTTTAATTTAAAGGGAAGTAATCACATCGAAACCTTTACCACTAATTCCTACGTTCCTTTTTAAATACATCATCGCTCTAATATGTAACTTGTTATATGTAAATATGGTGTTATTTCTCTCCCGCTGATTGGTTCTCCCCTGTCTGTTATACTTTCAATGTGAAGTACATATGTAAATAAAGGTATACACGTGGTATAAACCGTTGGTTTTAAACAGCCACAGCACGGGTTCGTGCCCCGTATTGGACATATGTAAACAATCTTCCCCAATCTGAATGTTGGTTATGGTAGAATGCTATCTATCGGAATATATGTCAACTGAATGTTGATCTTAAAAAGTAATACTTAAAGCCTCCCCGCATAAGTTTCTTTTTTTGTGAAAATCAATATTAATTTCAAAGAGAAATATGTACTATTTCTAACTTTTTGGATGACGTATGAAAAGGTTGAATATATGAAGAGTAATGGTCTTTTTAATAAACAAACTTATTGCGAAAGGTGTTTGATATTTTATAATAGTAAATCGCAATTTATATCCAAAATCTGACTATAACGACAGCGATGGAAAATATATTGGGAGGGGCCTGACTCATCAATGGCGTACTCTCCCAGCGGTTTCGCCAGTTTAACCGACCATACAGCTTTTTAGAGTTCTACTATTATATTGGACGATTCTCTGCCTATATATACGACATTGTAGTGTGAGATCTTGGACCATTAGACCATTACTCTTCATATATTCAACCTTTTCATACGTCATCCAAAAAGTTAGAAATAGTACATATTTCTCTTTGAAATTAATATTGATTTTCACAAAAACAAAGAAACTTATGCGGGGAGGCTTTAAGTATTACTTTATAATCATACACCGCAGTCCTTTATATTATGTTGATCTTTTTTCATTTCCAGAATTGGGCTAATTACTCTTTTTTAATCTAACAATAAATAGTATTCATTCTATTATGTTACCATGTACTTCGATATTTTCTCTACTTTAAGTTCTTTGTAAGCCTTATTAAACCAGTTTGTGGGGTTTAGATTAAGTGTGTGTCTGTTGCCTGTACGAGCTATTGGCGAGTCCAAAGTTGAGAAATATATTAAACACACAATGGGTTTATATTGCTTATAATAAGATAAAAATGTATCGAGAAAGACTTTGATTTTACATATTTACATGGCAAACTTTGAATATAGAAGTCTGTGTTGAAGGTCTAACTTATAAACGATCGAATTGAAAAGTGATGATCGAAACGTCAAAGTAAATAAAAGTGAATTAAACGCACCATCTATACATAAGAAATAGAATGACTAAGCACTATTTCCTTCAATAAAACAAATTTCTTAATGTGAAAAAATAGTACAAATGTGACATTGTACTGGGATATGGTGCATAAATTAAGAAAAAGGCATCTCCTTATCGTGCAACTGAAAGTTGCTGTTCTCACACAATTCTGGCCCTAACTACCCGTTTCATGATTTTTCAGGATGCCTGAATGACCAAATTTTTGGTTCGTTGAGGTACAGCTTGCACCACGCTGATGAGGGCCAACAGCCCGAAACGCGTCCGGGGTTAGCTTTTCTTGAATATTCAAAAATGGGTATATCTGTCCAATTCTGGAATAATTAAAAATCAACGAGAATAGTTGATATTTATTCCGATAGATGGCGCAAGCCATCAGCAACTTTCTGTTGCACGATAAGGAGATGCCTTTTTCTTAATTTTCTTAATGTTCTTACTCAATTTAAAAATATGTAACCAAGATTTCACACTACAATGTCGTCAGGCAGAGAATCGTCAAATATAATAGTAGAACTATAAAAAGCGGTCTGTTAAACTGGCGAAACCGCTGGGGGGAGTTCGCCATTGATGAGCCAGGCCCTCCCAATATATATTCCATCGCAGAATTTATAGTCAGATATAGGATGAATTGCGATTTACTATTATAAAACATCAAAAACCTTTCGGAATAAATTTCTTTATTAAAAACAGCGCGAACTTTCTTAATTATAAATTATAGTAGGACTATTTCTGTATATGAAAAATTCATGTTTAAAATGCTCAATTCAATCTAATGCAATAACATCTCTGCAGTGTGTTTGACAAAATATTATAATTATTACATCTTCTATAATTACAATTACAAAATTTTCTGATTACATTTTCTATAATTACAATTACAATTGATAAGATACTATTTGTATTATAGATTAGAAACACAAACTAATAGACCAAATCTAAATTAATAAATTCCAAATTAATTTGGATTTGTTCTCATTACATTATGTTGTTGTTGTGTCCAATGAAGAGATGTCCCCATGTATCTCTATCACAGCAATGTCCACTATCGCATTATGTTTTTCTAATCTATGATACAAATAGTACCTTATCAATTGTAGTTGTAATTATAGAAAATGTAAACATGAAATTTTGTGAATATAAATACACCTATCCCCCGATTTACACGGTAGATACGTTCCTGAGAAAAACGTGTAAATCGGGGGATAGGTATACACAGAAATAAAAATAAAATGCATTGACAGGTTAAAATATGTAGTCAGCACATAAGCTCGGGATTCCTCGTGAGATGTGTACACAGCGCATGTGTTCAATCACAGTAGCATTTAGTATAGTGCGATAAAAACAAAAAAAAAACTTATTCGGAAAACCGTGTAAAAGCGAAAACGTGTAAAACAAGTACTGTGTAAATCGGGGGATAGGTGTAATATAAATATTAATGATGATATTAAAATTTGCTCCCAACACTGCACGTATCTTGTAGGGATTGTAGGAGACAGGTCTGAGAAGCCAGCCAAGAACGCCCGGTAACAAAACGAATTGATGGAGTTACTCTATAGATTGTTCTATTGTCGCTATCTGATTGTTTCCTCTTCTTATGTATCGGACGTTTGTGTGATGGACTTTTAAACGTTTAGGTACGGTTGTGTTGACGCTGTGTTTTCTGTACCATTCATTATTTTATAACATATTATGGCGCGCTGTAGTTCTGTTTTACAATTTCAGTAAGAGTTTAGTGTTCTAATACGATATCTCGGACTGACATGGGGATTGAGGGAGTTACAATAGTGTCGTCTAATTGCGATAGTTTCCATAGGATAGAAGCCATATTATTCAAATAAAATAATTTTTATTACAATATATGCAAATACTTATTTTTAAAATGGTTATGTATCGTTCCTATTTTCTCAAAACGGTTTTGTAATAAGTTTATAAGTTTGTAGAACAAGATCGTTTCTATAATGTTTCTCTCCTACCCTAACCTTATAACGCGCATAATATGCAAATATGGAAGATCAGCATATGCAAATATTCTCTGTGAAATATGCAAATGTGGAGTGACGGTGATAAAATGTTGTAGATATATGAAGGCGCAGGTTGGATTATAGGGAAGTTATAAAACAACAATTCTCTAATAATACAGTCGATTCCCGATGTCAGACCAGGCCAGGGGACTTGAACTTCTTGGTCTTACATGCGGTACTGTGTCTTAAATATCCGATATTATTATTATTATTATTAAATAACAAATGAAAACATTAAGACGTGAATGTTTATTTTCACAAATAAATCAAATTTCTACTGTCCTCACTGCTATGAAAAAATATTGGGAGGGCTTGGCTCATCAGTGGTAAACCCTCTCAGCATTATTATTGTCAAATAACTGAAGAGCCTTTAAGATATACGTTTATTGTCTTGTTTCAAATACTATAATTTAATATGGTCTTTGTGCCAAAATCTCAAGTTATTTATTATAATGTAAACCTACACCTCTAAAGACCTTACTGCAGATCTTGGAGAATTAATACAAAATTTGAAACATGAATACAAAATGAATAAAATTTATATGAGAAAGATATCATTCTAATAATTAAATTTGCTGTTTATTAAAAGTTGCTGTTTATTTATAACATTTGTGACATCAAATCAATTTAAAAAATAAATAAATAGTACATTTTATTCTCACACTGACAGAACCCACGCAGGTACCAACATATCTAGTGGAAATGGAGAAAAGGCATGCTTTCTGTGGGAGGGGAAAATGGCGCAAAAAGGTTTCAAATGTAATTCCAGTATATATAAGGTAGTATAGATCCTAATCCATCATCCCTATTTAGTGAGGTGGATATGTTTATTTAGAGAATTGGCTTCCAAGGTAAAATACAGAAATGGCTTCTTAGTCTCTCAGAATAAATAATATTTGTCGTCACAGAAACACTTTCTATTTATGGAAAAATTTCTATATCCATTTAAATATTTTTCTTTAAATTTGACTACTCTCGAATTTTTATTCGTTTTTTTTTTTTTTTCCTTTTCTCCCTTATTTGGGAAGTTGAAGTGGGGTTGTCGTTAACTTGGTTTGCTTGGCTGGGTTAAAGGGAAATGTTAGGGTTGCCTCTCTTCTCCTCCCAGATACAACTTGGAGATCCTATGTCGGCTACATGTAACTTGGCTTCTCCCCGAGTGAACGCTTGTCTTAACAATGATGTTTTAACAACAAGGTGTTTTGTGCTTGTTATTAAAGTTTAAAAACATTTAAACTTTATATATTTTATTCAATGAAGATCAAAATTATATAAACATCCCAATTAATTATATATCTTTACTATATAACATTAAGCCATCTATTTACAGTTTTGTTTTGTCACCTGTCCAATATTTTAATTTTCACAGAATAAATTATGAGATTAATTTATAAATGAAATATTATGCTAAACAAATAAACAACTATATACATCAAAAGGTTTGAAATTATTATTGTAAAACGATGGATTCCCATCCCTGGACACTTTTATTTTCCGTTTATCATTACTCTTCACAATTCATCCCTCATCCCTAAGGTTTGAAATAATCGTTATTTCTCCTTGGAATAAATTTTGATTTTTCGTTGAAAAGAAACACATGCGGGATAATTTTCAAATGTCGTTTTACAATCACAAGCCGCATTATATTGTATTAAAAATTATTATTATTTATGTTGTGTCTTTGCATATTTGTTCATTGTGTAGTACAATTTACATAGTTTTTATTTAACGTATTTGTGCTATAAGTAGGACGTAAGAATAAAGTTAGTGAGTCCAGCCTTAGTTATAGTCTTGTTGCTTTAAACATCTTTTGCTACTGTAGTTTTTAGCTTGGCAAATAAAGAATATTTGTTAAAAGTATAAGAGTGGTTTCGTGGCCCAGAGCGACTCGACAAATAATTATATACCTAGAACAACGTAGTACAGACCATGATAATCATGGTGGATAGAAGTTGGTGATTATAAGTGTTATCAGGGAGCCAGTAATCAGAATTCATTCACCATTGTTGGTTAAAAGAAAGCTCTTTTTTATTTAATACTACATGTAAATTATAATACACCTATCCCCCGATTTACACGGTAGATACGTTCCTGAGAAAAACGTGTAAATCGAAAATTAACAATTTTCGCGAAATTTTTATGCGAAGAAATACAGACACTGTGCGTGTGCAGCAAGTCAGCATATAAGCTCGGGATTCTTCGTGAGATGTGTATACAGCGCATGTGTTCAATCACAGTAGCATTTAGTATAGTGCGATAAAAACAAAAAAAAAACGTATTTGGAAAACCGTGTAAAAGCGAAAACGTGTAAAACAAGTACCGTGTAAATCGGAGGATAGGTGTATTTTTTTTACAGCCAGGCAAATATCTATATAGCCAGCTATAACATATTAAGTATTCATTCCTATTCAAAACATGTTTATTATTGTTTTATTCACAATTTATAGAGTAATTAAGTTTTATATTCAATTTTAAAATAATCAATGTGATGTTTATAACTAAAGGTAGTTGATATGGAAACATTCACTATTGAAGTCATTGATAAATCAGAGTACTGCTGAAGAAGCTATGCATAAATGACTGAGGAATGCCTTCTAGAAATAGAAGTAAAATTTATGTTTTAGTGAGAAAATTGCAACATCTTTGTACTTTCTTATTATCAGAAAATCTTTATTGTATTTATAATGTCTGATACAGCTTTTTGTTATTTGTTTGCGAACCGCCAAAGTGACAAAAACAAATCAAAAAGGGATGATGATAACCTGCGTCTTGCAGATTAACATTTTCATAGAAACATATATATACATATTTATTGCCAGCTATATATCAGAAATTTTCATCCAGAAAGGCCACTAGAATATCACCATGAGTAGATGTCTCTAAAGTATGCCATAATTAGGTTATAATAATTATAACATTTATTCCATCTGCTTACATGGCTAATTTTACTCTAAGTGCTTATATGTCCTGCTAATGTAAAAACGCAGCTCGAATTTTGCATTTATAAGTGTTTCAGAGCTTTGATTATTTGCCCCACACTAGCCTGTTCAGTGATACTCTAACCATGACGTATGCACGAAGGAATTTGTGGCCATTGGACATGTGTCGGACCTGGAGGCTGTTGTTGGGTGCTGCGCTGCCTGGAGTATAGGAGCTCTATCTATTATTTCTTTCTTCCTGTAGTGAATCTGTATAAGACCGGTGGTCTTAATAAATCTTTGTGTGTCTGTGTGTGTGTTTGATTATTTGCACTCGCTGGTGAGGTTGAGCTTTTGCAATAATCGGGGGGCCATTGGTATTTTTTAAATTATAAAAAAAGTGCTCGCGTGGGATTCGATCGCGGGTCTTATTAAGAGAGAGAGAGAGAACTAATATAATTTATTCATTTTTATCTTAATTCCTTTATTCCTCCCAGGAGAAATCTTATGAGCGAAACTGCCTTAATAGAAAATATCTCTCTTTATATATGGATACATTCCTCCTATTACAATATAGAGCGTCATTTATCTATAGCCTGTAGTGTAGATCTGTGTCCGAAAGCTTTCAATTTTTCCTTTCAAGCTTTCCAAAATTTCAATATTGTCGATTGTGTTTAGTTTGAGAAAATATGACAATGAAATATGACCAAAGATCAGTTCTACCATTGTAGGCGTGTGTTTGTATGTAAAACATGTTCTATACAAATATATAACATATTTGACAAATCTATATGTTTTAGTAAACACTTTTAATATTTTAGAAAAAGGAACGAAATACCATTTGTAACTTTACTTTTGATCTCCAGGGTATATCCCGTGGTTAGACATATATATCTACAGACAGAATGGGGGTCGGTGGAAGGCTGGTTAAACCGTTTGGTTTTCGACCACTACGACCCGGGTTCGATTCCCGCATTGGACACTTTTTTATGTTTAACAAAAAAATGGTCCAATGGCCCCCGATTCTTGCAAAAGTCCAACCCCACCAGCGAGTGCAAGTAACCAAACGGGGCTTCGGCACATTGTAAGTACAAAGTCGAATTGTTTTTCACATGTGTAGACATGTGGTGCGCTTACAGTAAAAGCAGTCGCTAACTACCCACCATGATTATCATGGCCTGTACCACGTGTACTAGGGATAAGCAAAAAAAAAAAAAACTGACAGAATATATAAATAAATTTTAAAAAAAATCCTTTATAAAAGGATTACCTTTTCTTTTAATGAATTATTGAGTCTGTAAAAAATTCCTCTCTCTAATCCTAAAATGTTATATAAAAGGATTATTTATTTTTCCCATCATGGTAAAACTTAATACCTATTTTGATAATTGTCTTTTTTACTTAAAAAATGAAATTTCATTACAATAAGTTACTTTCGAGTCAACACAAATTCTTAGGATTTGAAAAAAAAAAATTTCATTAGGCTTAAAAAGTTCGTCTGCCCATTTTTAAAAAAAAAAGCGCGGGAAAGTAAGGAAAAGGGGGTAGAATCGAATTTCCGGAGGAAATATTTTTAGTCATCCAATTCTCCTTCTCTTCGAGAAGTTTTCTTTCTAAATAAAATTATTCTCTCTTCTTTTACTTCTCCTTTAAACAGTAAAAATAGGCTTAAATAAAAACAAAGCCCAATTCGCTGTTATCTTTTCATTATCTCTCGCGTACTCTATTAGAAAACAAAACGAAAAACATTAAAAGCTTTCGTTATATCTCTTAGCACGCTGTGGGTACACTCTTTATTTGAGAGAATTTATTTCCGCGAACAAAATCGAAAACGCTGGTGAGAAGGCGGGAGAAAAAAAAAAGGAACCAAAAGACAAAACGAAAGAGATCAAAAGAAAAAGTGATAAATCTTCTGACTCGCTTTAAAAGAAGCAGTTGACAATGGAACATGACAAGTTTTAGAACATTTTAAAGTCGTCGTCTGACAAAATTATTACGATCGTCTGCGAGACTAGAGGATAATTTTATGCCATTTTCTCTCTCACTCGACTTTCTTAAGTTATTATTCCTTTGTTAATTTACGAGGTTACTCACTTTTTTTTATTACAAATACATTTTAAAAGATTTCAATCTTTCCCTCTATTTAAAAAAAAATATGCGAGTAATAAAAGTTTTACTATTGTTAAATTATGGAAATTTTAATTTCTTTCTTTTGAACATATCGTACATGAGTTTTAATGGATTCTACTTTGGCTCCATCTATTGATTAAAAATGGAAATGTTTAGTGCTAATTTTGTTGGTGTTTATTTATTTATCTTTTCGACTTTTTTTACAGCTTCCATAACAGCCCTCTTATGGCTTTGGTTATCTTTCTTCTACCCTTACCGCCAATTTCTTCCTTCCTTCTGCACCAAATCTTCGCATCATTTATAAAGTTTTCTCCTAGAACAGTCTCTCTCCATATTGGGAGATTTGACCAATTCATCTCTCCTTCTAGAAAATACGTCCAGAAATCCCATTTCGTTTACTTCTTTTAATTAATAATTACAAAATCTCTCTATTGAAAAAATTTTTTTCCACAAAAGTTTATTTAATGCCGAAATAGGTGACAAACTTTCGGGCGTGGCCCTTAAACAGGTCGTTATTTACATACCTCATCATTCAAGATTCATCCGGGAACTCCGCATAGATTACACTTCCCTAATTTGATTTTGAGGAGAGTTGAGTACTGATCCTGAGATGATGAATCAGATTATCTATAAAGGCAAAGGTCGCCTCTCCCGTCAAAATAGACGTCAAAACTAGACGCCTTCTATTGACCTTTGCCGCAAACTAGCGGCCTCGGGTCGGTGACAAAGCCACATTTGTTGAATCAGATGATGATACGACAAAACCACGTGCAACTTTCAGCTTGGAATTTGAGACGTTCTTAGTCTGATGCAAAGGCCAATGCTTGAAAGCCTATATTGCATATTGGTTTTATTAAAGTCTGTGTTCCAAACACCAAATTTATGAATCATGACACAAAGTCAGATGATTGCTATCTTGATCAACAACAACTGACGGTTGTGTGACAGAATGTGAAACAGCCGGTGTTTAGTTAGAACACATGTGTGAGTTTAACAGATTCCCCCTACAGTGTCAGATAAGCACAGAATCGTCTAATACAATAGTAGAGCTCTAAGAAGCGGTATGGAATATTAAACTAGCCTATACTCTAGGTGGGTTCAACACTGATGAGCCGGTCCCTCCCAATATTTTTTTTCATCGCAATAAAAGGATAGTGGGAAGTTTGTTTTAAAATTAAATTATAATTATTGGCCAAATATCACGGAGCAAGCTAAATAAACGTTTAGTTTATTTTTGCTTCACTAGATGGCGCTCTGCCATCTAAAAATCACATGTGCTCGTGGTCAAATGCCTTCTTTATATTTAATTATTAAAGTGAAAACATCAGGTCTCTAGGGGTAATAGTAAAAAATGAAATAAAAAGAAACTTTTCCCTGGAGATTTTTTCACTTTAATATTGATTCAGGGAATTATTTTATGGAAAAATTTTATATAATGCTTTATAGTTCAGTTCGCTCTATATAGATGGAGCGCACCATTGTTTAATAATCCAATAGTAAGATCCATTGTTGAGTTTTAAAGAGACTTGATATCAATTAGCTTTACGGTGGTTGATCTCGTATTTAAAAGTAGAGATTCCTGGGAATAATATTTGCATACGCTACTTTAGCAAACTGCTCTATTTACATATAGGTTGGAAGAAGATATCTATCGAGATATTTACATATGCGCCTCTATTTTAAGGAGATATTCTGCTAATGGCATTTGGTTATTTGAATATGGTTTGTACTATGTATTGATATACATTACTTGGAAATTTCCCAGAAAATCGATCAAAGCGCTGGAAGACTGACTGTCCTTTAACTTGTGATCTATGTAATATCAGAATACAAAACATCCATACAATATTTGGTTGCTGTTACTTGGAGAAACAAAGAGGGGAACTCTTGGCTGATTTAACCTTGTCTCAATCCGATAGTCAACAAATTTATAACTGGATGAATGCAATGACGTTTGATCAAGGTCTTCTTTTTAGTTTATATAAATTCTACAAGGCCGGAGTTACCGTTTTTGAGGAGATTAATAGAATCGCCGAATGTCGTGGTCTATTTGGATGAGGAAAGCGAAGACTAGAACACGGCTGATTCCACACTAGTCTGTTCAGTGATCCGCTAACCTTGACGTATGTACGGTGTGGCCACTGGACATGTGTAAGACCTGGAGTCTGTTGTTGGGTGCTGCGCTGCCTGGAGTATAGGAGCTCCATCTATGATTCATTTCTTCCTGTGGTGAATCTGTATAAGACCAGTGGTCTTAATAAAGCTGTGTGTGATATACTTGGAAATTTGGTCATTTGGATGTATTTTACGTAGAAGTATGTTTTTATGCTATCATTGGCAAGAGAAAATTAAGATATATAAACATTAATTAAAGTCATCCGAATGTAAACATTTGGAGGGCCTGGCTCATCAGAGGATGATGCTGCAGTATAATATATTTTACTTTTAAATTTCTGCCTTAAGACATCCTTGCTTCCAATTATAACCGAATAACAACGCTAGAATACTTTAAATAAATTTGCATATATCTTCTACCGTAGTACCTCTTCACCAAGAAAGCGTCCAATTATACTAACACAATAGTAGATCTCTGTGTTGGATTAAAATGGCGAAACCGTTGGGGTAGTGTTCACCACTGATGAGTCAGGCCCTCCAAATTAAGACACCAATAATGTAATGAGTTTGCTTTTGTTTTGTTTCAACACATCTAATGCATAACAAATGAAAAAATTACGACGCGAATGCTTCTTTTCACAAATAAATCAAACTTCTACTGTTCTTGCTGCGATGAAAAAATATTGGGAGGGCTTGGCTCATCAGTGGTGAACCTTCCCAGCGGTTTCGCCAATTTAATCTACCAGACCGCTTCTTTTTTTTTGGATCTCTAATACTGTATTGGGTCATTCTGCTTATATATGCTACAATGAAGGGTGGAATATTAGAAATGGTATTTAAGCAAACTATGGACATATGTTTTTAGGACAGTAGAATTACATTTAAATATTTACATCAAGCAATGCTCTTCCGCAAACAATAAGGACAAGGCCAGTTAGTCATAAATTAATATAAAGCAATAACGCACCATCTATATATAACAAATGAAAACATTAAGACGCGAATGTTTCTTTTCACATCCAATGCATCTTATTAATATTGTCGCGGAGATAAATAAAGCAAGGGCAAGTTTGGGGATAATTAATTTATTATAAGGGGCATTTATAGGGAGATGGATAAAGTACAACTTACCCCAAGTTAAAGTTAATCCTAATGAGGGACGTCAGCTCCCCCCGCTGGCCAGATTCCCCAGAACCCCTCACACCCGGTGTCCAGGGATGATTGACAGACGTCCCATGGGGCCTCTCGTGATTGGAGCCGCTGAGCTTCTTGACAATATTGTTCTAAAAAAACTTTACTTTCTGTTTGCGGTAGAGGAATGTCTACTGTATAACGTATACTGTCCTCTCAAAGCTTATGTCCATAGTTTATTTAAAATACATTTTCCAAGACGCCAGTATTGGTATAAAATCAAAACAGCCGAATGTGTGCAATATTACCGCCGTATGGTAGATTAAACTGGCGAAACCGCTGGGAGGGTTCAGCACTGATGAGTCAGGCCTTTCCATTAATTTCTCATTGCAGTAAGGGCAGTAGAAAATTGTTTTATTTCAAAAAGAATCAAACGTTTCAAAAAAATAGTTTGAAATTATCATCTCTATGAGAGTATATATTTTTAATTTACAGTTTCATGGCTTATTGGTAACGTTGTACGGTAAAAGTTCCATTTGTTTGATTACTATTGACGCTATGCAAATATAGCTTGTAGTTCCGGGTTGTGCCGCTAGGGGAGAGAGTGTTATAGAGATTCTCCTGAATCAAGCTGCCTAGTGATCCGAGAACGATGAGTTACTGCGGCAGTTATTTGTGGGTGTTACACACTCGTGAAATGATAGTAATGGTTCATTCTCGGCAGAGAAGTTTTATCGTTTGCCCGACAAGAGGAATCAGTTATGTTATGATACTGTCACGAAATTGGTTTATGTAAATCAAATATAAATCAAATGTCTCTATTAGTAAATATGTAAATACTTTTATGTTTAATGTTATATAAGAAAGGTATGTAAATTTTGTAACTGATATTTCATTTTCTTGTTTCTAGTTTTGTTGTGAGGAAAACATCACTCACAAAGTTTATCATTTGATCAATAAAACTATAAATTGATATCACGACAATACAAACAGCTTACAATGAGCATGCTCATTCAATTTTATTCGACTTAAACAACAAAGCGCGATGTCCCACTAAGGACACTGTCGCCCAATGAAAAGGAGAAAGAGAGAAAAAAATAACCTAAAGTGTACCAATATGATCGGTTTAATTGGGCAAATCAGCCTTCAGCTGCTCGTACCATATTGGCTGGAATCACAGAATACAACACACCAACTCGAATACCTATCCGGATTGTCGTGGAGCATTGTCCAGCTCAATTTGATTGATTTGGCAAAACGAAGTGTGCCAGCAAAGTTTGTACCCAGACATCACAACCAGAATCGAAGGGGTTATCACATTCAGGCCTGTCTCTCTCTCTCTCTTCCTGAGGCTTCCTATTCGCCAGATTTATCTCCAACGAACTGTTTCCTGCTCGCTAGGTGTAAACCTGAAAGGAAATGTTCTTATCCGATATGTTAACGACGTAAAACGGCATATCACGACGGTGCTATCAGGTATCAAATAAGACCAATTTAGGAGCGATACCTTCAACACTAGAATAAAGTGTATTAGCTTCGATGAAGATTACTTCAAAGGAGATAAAATTGTATTTGAAAAAGAAAATAGCGAACTTGTTTTCATAAATAAATTCCGGTCATTTTAGGTTCCCCTTCGTATATATTGATAGTAGTAAAACTCTTAAGTTTCTTCATATGTAAGTTGTGCCGAGCTTATTTTAGATAAAGATCTTAGTCACGAAAGCTTGTTTACCAAAATGTTGTAACCGGAGGAAAGGGACAAAAGACATTCGACCCAAATGGGAGGAATGAAGAGCTTCTTTACGATTACAATAAATTCAAAACCTCCATTATATTTTATTTTATTTATAATCTCGTAGAAAAAAATAAAAATAAATATTTGACCGTGGCTTGACATTTATTGTTTGCCACCGCCGTATTAAAAAATTTACTCGGCTGCCCCTAAATTGGAATTTATCACTGCGCTGCTGCCGTACGCTATAAAACATGGCGGCGTCGAGGTCTACAAATCTTTTGCACAAACAAAAATAGCGCTATTGTTAATTTCCACCCATTTAGGCTTAGCATCCAGTCTTGTGCCACTCGGCGTCTGCTTACGACAGCTCGGCGGGCCATTAGTTGATCTGCTGATACTTTTTTTAGGAGGGCAGACGAAGTTATTAGCAACTTTCCCGCCATTTAGGCTTAATTGACATTTAAACCTATGTCGTTAATTTTTTTTTTTTTCTTCAATTCCTATCTTTTATGGGAAAATCTTTAAAATTTGAATTTTAAAATGTCACAAGTAGAGTGTTAGGAGCAAGTTTTAACGCGCGTGTATAAGAGCTAATAAAAAAGAGAAATGTTTTGAGAATTCACCTTAACGTTAAAATGCTACAATAACATTTCAGAATAACACAACCGTTTTCTATATGATGACATTTTTACCCTACCAGCCGTAAATGGCTCCACTATACGACATATATCGGGGTATATTGTGCCCTTTCTGCCTTCCGTAGCAAAGAAACATTCACAAAAAGCCCACGGGATGATGATTTCCCTTGTATCACATTTTGACCCATATCGAGTTACCATTGAGGAATTATTGCGATTTCTTTAGAAGCGTCCATTCCTCGCCCACCGCCGAAAAAATAAAAGCCAATATTAGTTCATAATTCGTATTATGCTATTAGAAATATTTATTGTCATTTGACAAAACACGTAACACAACAATACGATTCTTTTGTTTAATACTAGCCGAATGACCCGGGCAACGCCCGGGTTTTACCCGATTAAATGTTTTTATTCAAATACTATTATTTACAATTATAAATTGGCGCCGTGATGTCACTCTTGTGAACTTCCCGCTCCAAACTTTACATGTACATTAGGTCAGCTGATATTGCCTCCCATCTTCACCGCTAGAGGCGCTGATTGCGAGCGAAATGGCAAATTGGTAACGCAAATTTGTAAATAACTCGAAGAATACTCGGGATATAGAGCTGAAAGGTTGACTATAGGTTTTTCCAGATTCTACTCTATATACTGTTAAAATTTCAGTCAGATTAGTTACGTATTGTGGACGTGTATAGCCGACAAACATACATACACTGGCGTTTATATATATATATAGGGATTTTCTGTTGATATAATGAGTGTCAGGCCACAAGTCAAAGTTTCAGAAATTGGATAGAAACAAACCATCACTTCGTTGTTGAGGTAACTTACTGCTGTTCGATTTTGTTAACATGGCGTAAATATTAACATTAAAGAAATTGAAATACATATTATATATATATATCCGTTCTCTCTCTCTCTCTCTCGTCTGCTGTTTGCAATATACGAAAAAATAGTGATAAAGCTTCATTCTTACGTAGCTGTAAGTTGCTGGTTTGGGATGAGTGCACCATGGCCCATAAAATTGCCTTGGAAGCCCTTGATCGGACATTACAGGATATCCGTGATGATCCACAACCCGTGGGTGGTTTAGTAGTGCTTTTGGCCGGTGATTTCCGACAGACTCTTCCAGTAGTCACTAGAGGTACACCTGCTGATGAGCTGAATGCCTGTCTAAATTCTTCTTATCTTTGGAGCCATATTGTGAAAATGCATCTCACAGTCAACATGAGAGTTCAACTCCATAATGATACCACTGCTGCACAATTTGTAGACGAACTCTTAAAGATAGGAGAAGGGCAACTAGAAACTGATTCCGAGGGTAACATCCAGTTTTCAAATACTTTTTGCCAAGTCTGTCTCTCTCTCATAATAAATGTTTATTTTTTATTTATTATAAGGTTTCTTATTAAAAAACTATATCGGGGATCTGGAATGTTAGCCCTAGTTCTTTTTGATATTTTACCTATTTATGTGAGTAACAGTTACCTAGAAATTATTGTAAAAAGAAAGAATAAACAATATTGAGGTAAAGGGTTTCTTTTAATTTTGATTTTCTCAAGTTTTCGAGCAAATTTCTGTTCTTCAACGGGCATATACTTCTATATACAATATCAAGATGATTTTTTCGAATATTTTACCTTAATACAACAACAACAACAAAAGCCTTTATTGAGGACCTCTCGTTCTATAAAGGATTCGCCAGTTTACAGAGTAATTGAAGAGAAGAGAATTAAGAATACAGAGATATATGTAGTAGGTATAGTATAGTATTTTCTACACTGTGACTATATACAACAGCAGCAACAAGCCTTTTACTGAAATCAAAGTCCCATTTTACCTTAATAATGATTCAATCATCATAATTTGCTGACGGGGAATTACAAGGTATGTCCCATAAGTTCCCGGACTGGGTCCATAAAAAAAAAGGTAAGATTTTTTTAAAATTTTTTTATTAAAACTTTTCAAAGTAATCCCCCCTTGCTTCAACGCACCAGCGCCATCGTTTCTCCCAATTGTCGAAACAGTTTTTATAAGCCTCTTTTGGAATGCTCTTCAATGCTAACGGCGATTTTTCTATTATGTCATCCCTGGTGTCAAAATGTCTTGCTTTTAGAACTGCTTTAAGTTTGGGGAACAGGAAAAAGTCATTTGGTGCGATGTCTGGGAAATAGGGTGGTTGAAGTAGGATTTGTGTCCCGTTTTTCGCCAAAAAGCTAGTCATCTAGTGCGCTGTGTGAGGGCGAGCATTGTCATGGTGTAGGATCCAGCCACCATTAGTCCATTTTTCTGGCCTTTTTTTTCGAATCGCTTCCCTTAGACGGCGAAGAATGCCCAAATACATTTCCTTAATAACTGTTTGGCCTGCAGGAAGATACTCGTGATGAACAATGCCCTTGTTATCCGAAAAAGCGACCAGCAACACCTTGTTTCTGGATTTTTTGGGTCTAGGCTCACCCTAACCTCTCCACTCGGCAGTTTGAGGTTTGGTTTCAGGGTCATAGCCATAGACCCATGTCTCGTCGCCTGTGATTATCTTGTCTTTCCATTCTGGATCCGTTCTTGTCATTTCCATTATGTCCTCACAGGTTGCAAGCCGACACAGTTTTTGCTCATTGGTGAGGAATCTTGGAATGAATTTTGCAGGAGTCTTTTTGAGCTTCAAATCTTCGGTTACGATCCTTCCAATCGTTGTTTTAGAGATGCCTGTGTCTTGCTCTAGCTCCAGCAAAGTGGTTCGAGGATTTTCTTTTATCAAATCGGTGATTTTTTGCACATTTTCATCAGTCCTTTGAAATTTTGGGCGTCCTTGACGAGGATCATCTTCAATGGAAATTCTGCCAGCTTTAAATCTAGAATGCCATTCAAAAACAGTTGTTCTCTTTGGGGCGTCATTGGGGAATGCTTTATTAAGCATTTCAAAAGTTTCGGTTGCTGATATTTGAAGTTTCACACAAAATTCTATGCAAATCCTCTGCTTCAATTTTTGTTCCATCGTAAAATCGCCGCAGCGCTAGGTGTGACCTTTAAATAAATTAGAATAACCTTGGCGCGCGCGCAAGTACCGCCTCGATATTGGTACCACCGTGTAGCCAGATTTTTTTTCTATAATAAACAGTCAAATTCATTTACATTTTTCATTTATTTATTTTTTTATGGACCCAGTCCGGAAACTTATGGGACATACCTTGTATATAAGAGAGACAGAGAGATTATAACAGTAAATTATAGAATTAAATTCTTCATCCCATTCCTTATATATTGTTGATAAACAACAACACCCAATGTGGATAATGGGTAAATCGAGACCTATTTTAATTAAATCCCATATTACAATAATGGAATTTAAATTTTAAAATCATTTTCCCTCTAAATTTAATTAGCTGCGCCGCCATTACATATTAAAAAATAAAAGCCATTGTGTTAAAAACTTCATTTTAACAATTAATTCTCTAAATTATATTCTATATGCCTTCAAGCTACTTCTTTCTTCCCAATACTTACAATATTGCATACTTTCTCATTAGAGCAGCTAGTCCCAGCTCTCAATTTATTAACGAATTTTTAATGAAATTTTATATAAAAGAGAGTGTTCTTTAGCAGTATAAAAAAATATATGCAAATCTATAAAATATATAACTAGGGTAGATTACTATATATAGTAGTTCTGTATTATAAAAATATAATGTGTAAATAATCATTATATTACATGTTATATGTCATTTCTTGCCTCAGATAATCTGCAGTTTCAATATACAACAGCAAAATCCTTTTAACATATCGTCTCACATAGACTTATACGTGAGAAGTCCAAGAAAAACAATGCCAACAAAAATATAAAGTACCAATATGTAAATAGGTAACCACAGTTATATACAGTCTTGGTGGAGAGATATAACAACAAAGATATAAAGTACCAATATGTAAATAGGTAACCACAGTTATATACAGTCTTGGTGGAGAGATATAACAACAAAGATATAAAGTACCAATATGTAAATAGGTAACCACAGTTATATACCGTCTTGGTGGAGAGATATAACAACAAAGATATAAAGTACCAATATGTAAATAGGTAATGTCAGTTATATACAGTCTTGGTGGAGAGATATAACAACAAAGATATAAAGTACCAATATGTAAATAGGTAATGTCAGTTATATACAGTCTTGGTGGAGAGATATAACAACAAAGATATAAAGTACCAATATGTAAATAGGTAATGTCAGTTATATACAGACTTGGTGGAGAGATATAACAACAAAGATATAAAGTACCAATATGTAAATAGGTAACCACAGTTATATACAGTCTTGGTGGCGAGATATAACAACAAAGATATAAAGTACCAATATGTAAATAGGTAATGTCAGTTATATACAGACTTGGTGGAGAGATATAACAACAAAGATATAAAGTACCAATATGTAAATAGGTAACCACAGTTATATACAGTCTGGGTGGAGAGATATAACAACAAAGATATAAAGTACCAATATGTAAATAGGTAACCACAGTTATATACAGTCTTGGTGGACAGATACCACGGTGTGTCTTCTAGTTATCTTCTGTTTACATTCTCTAACGATATTCTCAACTATTCTGCCCAACTGTAGAACTGGTGATACATGGAGACAAAGCTCTCATTGGTCAACGAATTATAGAGAAGTTTGTAAATCTTTGACTTGTGACGTTGATAGACTGGGGAAACTGTCCATTTTTGTCTTTCTCCCTCAAGCCGGGAACAATTACTTTTTTTAATGATTTAACTGTATTATGTTAATAAGTATTTGCAAATATCTATTTCCTGTTTCTTTGAATGGATGTTTCATTTTAAAAGTTTTAGTAGTGTAGCTGTTACACCAGAAATCTTGTATTGCAGTGTTATATATCAAAAGAAACTCTTCCCTTGGGGAATTTTGTTACAGAGAAGAATACTCACTATGGGACATATCCTCAATCTTACATCTCCACATATAGCTGACATATTATAAATTCAGAAAAAAATTTAGTTTAACCTTTCTTTTATATATATTTTGTTATTCTTATTTATTTTTATACGAAAAATATTTTTACACTTAGTACAAATAATTTTAAAAAATATAAAATAGGCGTTATTGTTAATTTTCAAAATATTCACACCCATATTTTACAAAAATTATTTTGTTCATAATATAAATATATTTTTCAAATTTTTCTCCCCATTGAATAAAACAAAATATTTTAAAAACTTAATGCTGTTGACGTTATGTGGCGCTGAGTTTGTTGTTGACACACTTTAAAATGTTATAACACCTTGATAAAGGTTGGCGTTCAGCCAACTGAAATATTGGTAAAATAAATGATATTTTGATCCAATATATGCCTTTTTAATTAAAAATTAAATATTATAAGTCTCTTTCTTCTCTTTTAAACAAATATAGAACAAGTATCCAGAGATATTTTCTAAGTTATTCTATCATTTGATGTCATAGTGGATGTAAAATTTTAAAAATTACACTTTTTTGCATTTTTTCCAACATATTATGGAATTTTGGGTTATATAATTGCCTGGAGATTGTGGAATACGGAGAATATGTCTACTCGAGGGATTGTTTGGTTGATGAACGACGCGTTGATATGGACGTCAACTGTCTGGATTGTTTGTAGTCTATGGACTGAAATATATTTGATAAATGTCAGAGCTAGTTGGCGCTGAGGAAAGGTATTCTCTTTCAATAAATCTGAAGAACTGCTAAACACACAGAAATGTTTACAGAGTGCCTGGTCACCTATTGTGGGAGGAAAGTGGTTCTACACTAATGCAGAGATGGAAGTTTGTAATGAGAGAGAATCTTTCTGAAGCCATGAAATACTACTGAGTTGACTCTTAGCAGAATGATAAGTTGACAACTTTTCCTAAAAGACTTAGTATACTACATCATTAGCCCGTCCCTAGAGACTTAGGATGTCCTTAAACCTCAATTCTAAACAATTTAGATACCTCACACTAACTTATTCAATATACAAATAATTGTTAAAAGGTGGTTACAAATCAACTGAAAGCTTAATTCGGAATACACAGCTGAAAACTGATTTTCTTTCGTATATTCGCTCTTAGCTTAATGTCTCGGCTGTTGAAGAGCTAGACTTCGCGGTTTCATTTACTAAATAAACTTCCTGAGAAATGATCTTTTACATAATAATAGTGGACAATTGTCTTATAGCAACATTTGGAATTGCCACCACAGTGATCTGGACGGTGGTTATCCATACACTCATGGACAACACTTATGGAAGTTGTAGCATCGTGATTCAGACAATAACTCAGATATTACAGTCATTTTTATTGAAGAGACACGAGATAACCTAGTTTGTGAACAACCTCTGTCTTCTTCTTCTTCAAAAAAAAAGATGACAGGCGACATCAAATACTTTACACTTTCTTAAGTTTTGTCCGGTTTCCCGACAGGCCCTACATATGCGACCGCCCCTGACGCTGTCGTGTGATTGTGTACCCTGGAACACTGCAACAGAGCATTGCGGTCTGTCTGCTCTCCACGGTCACCCTTGGGCTCAATACTATTGGACCCGTCTCTGCCTCCCCCTGATCTCCGCGGATCACCACCCTGCCCTCTCCTCTACATCCTGGCTCTCCTGGCCTCACCTGGCCACCCATCCCCAGACCCCTCCAACAGTGCTTTGTATATATTCCGCTCTATGCGTCCATCGAGGCTCAAAAATCATCCATTCTGGTTAGCAGCCCCTTAAATAAAGATATTTCCTTCCTTAAGTTTTATCCACGAGTCTCTAGTGTAGTGATGTTAAGTGTATGAATGTTGTAGCTTCAGTACATACATTTCTTCTATCTTGTCTCCCTTCTCCAACACACATACAGACTGTACTACTACTCAACGCTACATCATTTACGTTTTTTTTTTCAAAGGTCCAATTACCCCGTGTTGACAATTTCATTTCCCACTGCAACCTTCCTTATTCACAGAACTCACCGCCAAGTTGCAACAACCCCCCTCACTCCCTCTTTTTTTTTACTTTCTACCTAAACAAGTTCTCCCTTCATCTTTATAAACACCAGCACATTTCTCTCTTTTTTTTTTAAATATATTTCGAGACCTGAATGTGTCACTATGTGGTAAAGTTCTATAGAATGGGAGGGCAGTAAGGACAGTAGAATTTGTTTATTTTTAAAACTAATCATACGCGTCTATAATAGTTTCCAATTTTTATAACAGTGGTTTCATATGTGTGGGTGATTAAAACATCAATATTTGTGTGTCAAAACAGGTTTCTTAGTTGACCCGAAGAACTTTCGCATTTTTAAATATTACCCAAGAACGATTTTTTAAGCTTCAAAAATGTGTGTGTTTATTATTCCACCATACTACTAAAATATATATTTGATATACATTTAATATAAAGTCTAAAATTGCAGTACAACACTCGCAGTTGTTGTTTTCTGTAATAACTACAATAACCTATTTCTCTATTAACGTCCTCAAAGAGAAACATTTTAATATGCTTTTTTATATTATCTAAAGATGTATATTGGGAGTTAGGATAGTAGCCACAATTCTATTGATAGACCTATATTGGAATCTGGTATGTTAACCTGACATCTTTCAGTTCCCCAACTGTCTAACGGCCGGCCGGGACAGACAGAATGACAACAGACAGGGTATCGTTTTGAAAATAGAGCAATCCATAAATAAATCTTTAAATAAAAAGACATATATTGGATCAAAATATCATTTATTTCACCAATATTTCAGTTGGCTGAACGCCAACCTTTATCAAGGTGTTATAACATCTTACCACGTGGAAAATTAGGGAAGACAAAAACTTCAGGAGGAGTCAACAATTTATTTCAGGCAAGGACAAACTATGAGTGATAAAACAAAAGATAAGAAAGGGGGAACAGAGTAGCAAAGTATAAACATCAAAAATGATACTCTGTTAATAAAATAATACATACTTTGCGACAATATTTAATGTGGTTGTTGACACACATTAATATGTTATAATACCTTGTTAAAGGTTGGCGTTCAGCGAACTGAAATATTGGAAAAATAAATTATATTTTGATCCAATATATGCCTTTTTAATTAAATGAGAAACATGACTTTCATAATAATGAAGTAAGCTTCATAAAGATAAGTCATTTTTATAATGGCTGCAATGGCGATAGCTTGCTAAAAACTGTAACAAACTTAAATATAAAATATTCCATTATGTTGGAAATGGTATCAAATATTATAAAATACTAAATCAACAAACAATCCAGATTTCTATATTATATTTCTTCAGAGAGGTTAACATGTCCTTTAACAGAAGAACTTCCAGCTAGAGAAATAAAAATAGCCAAAGTTTCGCAATCCTGGATTGATTGTAGATTTTGTTTACTTGTAAAGCCAGGGGTGACATGTATTATACTTATTTACATACCCCGTAAAATATTTATTTACTAATTTATTATTTTTCTCAAGCTTTCGAGTTTAAACTCTTCCACAGGCGTTTCTCCCTCAAAAATGTTTGATTACTCTTATATATCATGATGCATTAGCGCGCCATCTGTTATGAAAATTCGAAACTATTATAGACACGTATGATTCTTTTTTAAAAAGAAACAATTTCTACTGTCCTTACTGCCCTCCCATTAATTTTTCCATTACAGTAAGGTCAGTAGAAATTATTTAATTTTTAAAAAGAATCATACGTGTCTATAATAGTTTCTAATTTTTATATATATATTCAAATCGACCGTTATATTTATGTGTGCGTTGTAAATGAACCAATATTACTTTTTCTTCCCAAAGTGAAAAACACGCATAAACAATAGTTGCAAAAATATATTACTTTAGTATTCCCACAATCTATAATCTGAATATATCATATACGTATTTACGAGAGAGAAGGCCCATGAGAGACAACTATATATAAAGCTAAATAATAATAAATATAGAAGTCTAAAGAAAAAAAAGCTAACACACAGAAATGGGAATTCCATTAATCTAAAATTCAAAATGGCGTTTTAGATTTACGACGCAGAAGACGAATCGTTTAAAACCTTTTATTAACGATAATTCTTTTAATTTTTCGTCTGAAATATAAATTAACTGTTCAATGCTTCTTTTTAAAATATTCCCCAGATATTAGCTGGAAATGTAATAAATGGTCCTTTTGTAATGTTCCGTATGTATATTGAAATTGTTTTTAATTTACAAAAAAAAAAATTGAGTACGACAAGTTAAAAAAAAATTAAATTCCCTACTTTTTAACGGATGAAAAATTAACAAGTTACTTTTCGCTTCTTGCATTTTAAATAAATCGGGCGTACGCCCCGTTATTTATTATTATAGAATACTAGACGAATGACCCGGGCAACGCCCGGGTTTACCCGATTAAATGTTTTATTCAAACACTATTCGTTACAATTATAAATTGGCGCCGTGGATGTCACTCTTGTGAAACGTCCCGCTCCAAACTTTACAGTCAGATTAGTTACGATATAAATCTTCAAATCGAGCGAGCGTCTATAAATATTTCGATTTAGATCAAGTATTCTAATTATTAAGCGAACACTATTATTAATACAATTTTGAGAAGATTTCGATTTTAAACGTATTTATAACCTTGATAGAGGGCGCTGTTCGTGAGCTAAGTAGAATAATTTGAATATATAGTTTTAATATTTAATTTATATATAATTTAAAATAGCCTATCGTTTTCCTCGTATTTTTTTACCTATGTATGGAAATTTTGGTTTGAATTAGTGAACTACTGCGAATTTGTATACCGGACATACAAACCAACAAACAAACAAACAAACATACAAACATTCATTTTTATATATATAGAAGATATAATATAGATATAATAAAAATCGAACCCGGGCCGCCCGCGTGGCAGGCGAGCATTCTACCACTGAGCCACCGATGCGTATACAAAATGGCCATATTTGGGTATTCATTCCATTCCGGATTACTCCGCGTAAAAAAAAAGTTCTTCAAATGAAAAAAAGAAATAGCTAAAAATACTAAGCAAATTCTATCCAAAAATTTTCCTCAGGTTTATAAAAAGCGACATGCAAAATTTGGTACCAATTGGTTCAGTAGTTTTTGAGTTTATCGCGAAACAGACAGACAGACAGACAGAAATTGACTTTTATATATATAGATATTAGTGTTTAGGTATTTGATTTAATTCATATAGTTGATATAATAGTATATATTTATATTATATTTTTTATAAATTAGTTTTAAAAATTGTAAAAAAAAAAAATGCATCGGCCGGGAATCGAACCCGGGCCGCCCGCGTGGCAGGCGAGCATTCTACCACTAAGCCACCGATGCTTTAAAAAAAATGGCCATATTTAGGTATACATTCCATTCCGAATTAGTCCGCGTAAAAAAATAGTTCTTCAAATTAAAAAAAGAAATAGCCAAAAATAATAAGCAAAATGTAGCCAAAAATTTTCCTCAGGTTTATAAAAAGCGACATGCAAAATTTGGAACCAATTGGTTCAGTAGTTTTTGAGTTTATCGCGAAACAGACAGACAGACAGGAATTGACTTTTATATATAGAGAGACTAGCGAACCCGGCCACGCGTTGCTGTGGCTAAGTTGTAATATGTTAAATTAATATTATACTAAACTATTCAGTACAGTAAAGTTAATATTCACTTATAAAGATAAAAATGTTTTAGCCGATCTAAAGCCCTACGGGATTGAGAATGGAACGTTACGTTAAAATTTGAAAGTGATTTTTATATATATAGATATCTTTCAGAGTTATTGTCCCGATATATATGCTAAAAGGTATAACTTCCTTAAGTTTTGTCCATGAGTGTATATACACTTGGTTATCTCGTGTGTCTTCAATAAAGGTCACTGTAATATATTTCAGAGTTATTGTCCCGATATACATGCTAAAAGGTATAACTTCCTTAAGTTTTGTCCATGAGTGTATATACACTTGGTTATCTCGTGTGTCTTCAATAAAAGTCACTGTAATATCTTTCAGAGTTATTGTCCCGATATACATGCTAAAAGGTATAACTTCCTTAAGTTTTGTCCATGAGTGTATATACACTTGGTTATCTCGTGTGTCTTCAATAAAGGTCACTGTAATATCTTTCAGAGTTATTGTCCCGATATACATGCTAAAAGGTATAACTTCCTTAAGTTTTGTCCATGAGTGTATATTTGCATATTTCCAATATACAAGTCACAAAAGCCCAGACATTCCCTGAAATAAGAAAAATAATTCGGAGAAATTTTTTGTTTTTTTAAATTAATTTTCCTCGAAGAGAAAGTAATCGAGGATATTTTTTCAAAATGGCGCGTCATTATGAAAGTTATTTAATTGGGAATTAATGGAAAATGTTAATTGCCCTCCTTGATGGCACATTTAGAGATCGCTTTATATTCCGCGCATTACTGCCAATTTGCATAACTGCCACGCCTCTTCGTTTAAAAAGGTGCAATAATTTCGTCTTTTTTCTTTTACCATAAGGTAATAAAATATATTTTACAATATTTTAGCGATAGAAGGCTTTCTAGAAAATAATTTAATTTACAATATGTATTTAAATATAGGCAAACACTTATTTGAAAGTGCATTAAAAGGAAGAAAATATTTTATTACCATTAAGCCACAGTTTCACTTGGCAACCGTTTCACTCAGCATATTCTCTTTTTCAATAAATGAATCCCTTGTATCAATATGAAAGTGAAAACATCAGACCTCCAGGGATAATTTATTTTTGAAATGTTTAATTCAAATTTCTAGCTTTCGGCATGCAAGTCCTTCTACAGGAGAATACCCACGTTACAATAAATCTCCAATAGGACACGGGTCAAATTGTCTACAGCATTTATTTGACATTATGTAAAATAGTAATGTTGGGAGCTAAGACTTTCCTATTCTATCATCGAGCAGAGTAATCACCAACACCTCTAAGAAATTAATACTTTTAATTTCCCTTCATAACTAACTAACTTACATTTATTTATTTATTTCGTCTTAATTTACAGGTGTTACATTCGAGTCACCTTGTCCTGGCTATTTACACATGGCGTGGAGTAGAGGTGGTCCCCCCGGCCCTTGCAGCTGTTGGGCGATGAGCTCTTAACTAAGTGTCAAGGGCCGGGTCGTCGGAATAGGGGATTGATATCTCCTTTATTTTGTAGAATATATTGTATGATTGGATTATTTGAATTTTGTATTTGAAGGTATAATTTCTTAACGGAAGTTTGGTACATATCTTCTAGATAGGGTTGGTTCAAGTCCTCCTTCAGTATCTTGTTTGATAGGTTGAATTTACATATTTTAAATAATTTACATCATTTCTAAAACCAAATATATACATGCAAAGTAACCCGGTCATCTGGTCAAAAATATAAATATATTAATCTATGAAAAACAACTTATAAAAATTCTAACAGATCTCAGACAGTCCTTCCACAGGAGAAACCACACGTTACAATAAATCTCCAATAGGACACGGGTCAAATTGTCTACACCATTTATTTGACATTATGTAAAATAGATTATAACTGGTGGTTTATTCTATCGTGTTTTAGAAGGGCTTTCGTGTTTGAAAGTTGGAATTTTGAATTAATTGAAAAAATATATATAGAAACTTATCCCTTGATGTTTTCACCTTAACATTTTATATAGCTGAACATAGGGCTGCGGTCGGAGCTTATATTGAGTGAATAAGTAAAATATTTAGCGAACCCTATAAAATCTTATAACGGTTGTTTCACGTTGTTTGAATCCGTGATGAGATCGTACAGGCAGCTTTTATGCTATTGCCTGTTGAAGAGCAAAAATTGCTCGAAAACTTGCAACACGTCAAAATAAAGAAACTCTTTGCCCCCAAAGATGTAGTTTTCCTTATTTGAATATTTCTGGGGATAACTATTCATATCTTTATCTAAGTGTCATTACATAAGGTCATGTATATATTGTTGTGTTGGCCACTATACAAGGTGTGTCCAATAAATAATGACACCGGTCAAAAACAAAGAAAAAATGAAATGATTATTTTTTTTAAGTCTATTTAAAAAATAGAAAGCTTCAGCTACACTGCGGTATATCACATCACGTGATTGCGCGCGCAGTCGATAAATTGTAAGCTTGTAAAAAGAACGCCTTGCATAACAACTTCTAATTTGTAATGGATAGAAAATTCGAACAACGAATTTGTATTAAATTTTGCTACAAAATTGGGAAATCGGCTTCAGAAACTTTAGATTTGTTGAAATTGGCATTTGGAAATGAAAATGTAAATAAGCCCACCACATTTAGATGGTTTTCACGATTTAAAAATGGAATGGAATCGGTGAAAGATGAGAGGCGTGTTGGACGTCCAATTCTGCACAGGAACCCTGAAAAGATGAGCCAAATTTCAAATTTGATAAAAGACATTGAGGAAGAAACAGGGATATCAAAATCATTAGTTGTATCGATAATTAAAGAAGACTTGCAGTTAAAGAAGACACCTTCAAAATTTGTCCCTAAAATGCTCACAATCCAACAAAAGGAGAATCGCGTTGAAGTTGCCAAAAAAAAAATGCTTGAAATGGTGGAAGAAAACCCTAATTGGAAGGAAAAAGTAATAACTGGAGACGAGACATGGGTTTACGGGTATTGACCCGGAAACAAAACGCCAATCCATGGAGTGGAAAGGAAAAGATGAACCAAGAACGAAGAAATCCCGACTTTGCAAGTCAAAAAACAAAGTCTTATTGGTCACGTTCTTTGACATAAAGGGAATTGTGCATTAGGAATATCTAGAGGAAGGTCAAACAATCAATAAAGAGTCGTATTTAAACATTATGAGGCGTGTACGTGAATCAATTCGTCTGAAAAGAAGTGAAATGTGGAGTTCCAAAAATTGGATTATCCATCATGATAATGCACCACCACACACCGCTACATCTGTACTGACTTATTTGGCTAAACACGGCATCCAAATACTTCAACACACAACCTCCCTATTCCCCAGACCTAGCTCCAAATGATTTTTTTTTCTCTTTCCAAAACTCAAAATGGCTCTAAAAGGAAGGAGATTTGACACTAGAGAGTCCATCATAGCGGATTCGAAAAAGGTCTTGAAGAACATCCCGAAAGATGCCTTTTCTAAATGTTTTAAATCATGGGAGAAAAGATGGAAATTATGTATAGATGCGGGAGAGGACTATTTTGAAAAATACTAATAAAAAAAATTTAATCATTCTATTTTTTTCTTTATTTTTGATCAGTCTCATTATTTATTTGGACACACCTTATACACAAGAGATGGTCCCCCCATTACATATTGTACAAGCTGGGAAGACTGATTTCATCCTTTAAGCTATTTCCCCGTGGGACCTCTACGGTGGGATTTGAGGCACCAAGCCATCGTAGAGATGATAATCAGATTTGACTCTCTGATGGTGTAGTGATTCCATATGCTAATTTGTTCTCTTTTTTTTTTAAGAAGAAAAAGTTCGTAAATATGTATATTTTGCATTAGATAAAAAAAGTTTTGTAAATATGAAAATAATATATATACGGTGTGGTTGTATTGTCTAAATAAAGGTTTATATTTTGTGGTGTCTGAGATTTGAGGCAACCAATAGCTAGAAAACACTACAGCTGGTAAATGGCATTGCGAAATATATGTCTAGCAAAGTGAGCGGAGTATGGGAACCTATGCTCTAATTCAACTAAGACGTATATGCAAATAGCGTGAAATAAATGTAAAATATGGAGGTAGAGAGAGAAAGACAATAAACGTGCTGAATAAATTCCTTTTTTTCCAACATTGTGTTATTGAACTCATAAAATATAAATAGAATATTTGACAAACACAACACAAAAAATTAAATCTTTTAAAATAATTTCTGAATTAATAATGTGATATAGTATTAAAAAAGTGTGTTATATATAAAAAATTAAGACAACACATTAAAATATTTATTATTATGCAATACGTTTTAATAGATAATGCCAGAATTATTTAGATAAAAGCGTGACATTAAACATTTATAAATCAATGTGAAAAAATTCTGGAATAATTAAAAATCAACGAGAATAGTTTATATTTATTCCGATAGATGGCGCAAGCCATCAGCAACTCTCAGTTGCACGATAAGGAGATGCTTTTTTTATAATTTATAAATCAGTTCTATCCTTGACATCCTCAGCAAATAGCGTTCACACGTTTTAACGATAGAGGGGCCGCTATGTCATCTCGAAATAATGTTTCTAGCTAGGTATATGGTGTCCGTTTTATTCTCGCTCTGATTAGTTTATTAGGGTCTCGTGACAGTGAACTGATTGGCTATTCGCTGTGATGTGATCTTATACAGCCAATCAGCGTTCAGTATTTGTTTATCTCAGAGATATAGACAATCGAAATTATATATTAAGTATATCCAGGAATCCGGATGACATCAAATAAGAGAGAGGAAAAATATTTATTGAAGGCATATTGTAAAACAAAAAGAACATTCACAAACTGCTTTCACTAGAGCATGTTTGCCAATGTTAGGGGAAAATGTACAAATTGTCAAACAGTATTGATTATTCTAATTTAAAACACGGGGGGGGGGGGGAGGTAAACCAAAAGACAATTTATATAAATATGGAGTTTTTTAAAACAGAATATTAACCTTAAGCTATATTATTCTACTAGCGTGATACACGGCTTTGCGATGACCCGGCTTTAGACTCCGAAGAAAGGGCTAAGGCGCCTGGAGACTGCGTTTTCACTCCTCCGCCCTTCCTCTGTCCTTGTCCTGGGTCCTGGGGAAGTCGTCCTCCTTGTATCCAGGTGAGACTTTGGCTCCGGTAGGATGGTGTTCATCCTAATCCTGGTGAGTCCGGACATCTACAGGCTTTTGAAAGGGGAGCTCCCGGGATCATTTATACGAACTCCTAGCAAACTTCTAGCTGGTGCCTCCCTCTTGTTCTCTGGAAGATCTTGTGGGATAGGCTGGGAGAAACTGGCGAAACCTCTAGGAAGGTTTCCCACTGATGAACCATGTCCTCTCATTATGATTTTTATCATTAGAGTTTGGCAGAAATAGTTTTTAATGTATAAAAATGGAGCGTTTATAGTTGTCACAAAAAGACATTATTTACATAACAACCTGAGTGACGTTGTCAAATCAAGTATGCTCACTAAAGATAACGTATATATGCAAAAAAGTAAATAAAAAAGATCAGTAGGCTGAAATGATGACATGGTTATTACGTAAGTGAAGGTTGCCATTTATATATCCGAATATTTCAAATATTTTGGGCCAATATTAACTTGTGAAATTATTTCTTTAAATTCGACGTTTAGTTGATATTTATTCCGATAGATGGCAGGAGAGCCATTTACATATTTACAATAAAATTGCCCAATGTACACAAATATGCTCTATATATGGAAAGCAGCGTGACCTTGGGTAAAAAACGTTTGAATAAAGGCGATTCCTTATAGATTGCGAAGGTTAACGATAAGTTCATGATAATTTATACCTGGCCACAAATAGAATCACATTCGTATATGGCAATATTGAGCCAGCTAGTTTATTGGTAGTTTTACACCGAAATTTATAAAATTTCCGCTAGAAATGGGATAATTGGCTTTTTTACTAACTCCATATGGAATAGTCCATATTTAGTGATGCGGCGTGTCCATATATAATTACATATTCTTCCTCTTAAGTCATCTCCAACCGCAGGCTATGTTAATAAGGAAATCAACCCAATGTAATAGTTGAAGTTGGAATGATTCAACACTGCCCTCCTAATACTGTATAGTCAGCGCCCAAAACTTTCAGGAATTTACAATAGCTGTCTTAAAAGTTTATGTCCATAGTTTGCTTGAATACTATTTCTGAGATTCCACCCTTCACACACACACTGTAGCACATAAAGCGCACAATCGCCCAATACAGTATTATAGCTCTAAGAAGCGGTCTGGTAGGTTAAATTGGTGAAACCGTTGGGAGGGTTTCCCACTGATGAGCCAGGCCCTCCCAATATTTTTTTATGGCAGTAAGGAGAGTAGAAGTTTATTTTATGCGTAAAAGAAATATTTGTGTTTTCATTTCCTAAGTTTATCCAATTGGAATTATAGGAATAAGTGGAATATGGAAATAAGTGCAAATTAAATTAAGATATACAATATACCCCACAAGCGAGTGAGAATTCTAAATAAATACATAGCGCTAGCTACCTCTAAATTCGGAGACACCTCAAATGAACCTTTATTTATATATTTCGTGGAATGTTTACACAACAGCGATATAGGATATTTAACTGACAAAATACAACCAGCACATATCCGATAAAAGGTAAAATATCATAGATAAAGGGAGTTGAATTCTTTTACAAAATAAATGGATACCTAAGTATTAAAAAAACTATATAATATATATACAAGTAAAAAATCCAACAAATAATATTCATATCTTTTAGAGAAATAACCAAAAATTATATGACGAATTTTTTTACGAATAAGATTAACAATAAATAAAGCTCAATAAGTTAAAAATATTGAATTTAAAAAATTCTCAATTTTTTTTAGATTTTTAAAAACATTAGTTACTCTCTAAGAAAGTCGTTAATAATATACGAAAAATACTAGTTCGAACCAAGTTTATTATTCGATGAGAAAAAAAAAATATCTGGCCACACTGTTACATATTTATTATTATTTTCATTACGAGAAGCTTGATTTGTATTTGATAGGATTTATTGAGATTGGAAGGGGAAATAGAGTTATTTCTCTGCAGACGACAATTTAGCTGATCGTTTGGCCCAATTTCTTTACCGTTATATCGATTTTTGGCGGGAAAAAAAATGGTATTCAACTATTTAAATCATCGGCGCGGTGATTATTGTGAGATATAAAATCGGCTACCCCCCCCCCCCCCTTCCTCCCCCCCCCCATAAAAGTTCTATTATTACACAAGAGTTATACTTAAAAAAAAAAAAAGATTCCAAAAATTGAGATATAAATAAATTATTGAAACACAACGGATTAAAATATAATTCCACTCAACTATATATAATCAAAATTTCCAATCTGACCAAACTGAAGTTGTAATTTGAACACGATCCTGTGTGGGGGAAAAAAAAAAACAACAAAAGTATCTATGATTAAACCACTGTTACCAGATCCATAATTCAAAATTTAGTTTCTAATACAATAAATATTCTCTCTCCATTAACCTTAAAAAAAAAAACTTGTATATAAATAAGTGGGATCAATAGGCAACATTTCCATAAATATTAATGGCTTAGATCGATTTAATTGGTATTGATTATTCTAATTTAAAACACGGGGGGAGGTAAACCAAAAGACAATTTATATAAATATGGAGTTTTTTTGAACAGAATATTAACCTTAAGCTGTATTATTCTACTAGCGTGATACACAGCTTTGCGATGACTAATCTAAAATGCCTTTGTTGACAGAAATAGGTCAGAAATTTTGTATCTGTAATTTGTCAAAATTCGAAACTATTATAGATGTGTATGATTCTTTTTAAAAATGAACAATTTCTACTGTCCTTACTGTATTTTTTTTTAAAAGAATCATACGCGTCTATAATAGTTTCGAATTTTGATAACAGATGGCGCGCTAATGCAACACAATCTGTAATTTGTATTTGTAATGTATTTACGGGAGATAGATGTTTACGGCTATTTAAAAAAAAATGCCAAAAAGACAATAAACTTCTATAAAAAAGGTTGATGAAGTCTTGAATTAATCAAAATCTCTAACCTACAATTATGGTATATTCTCTATTTGAAGGGAGAGTTTATTTTTATACAGCACAATATCCTCCCGCGCCAGTATTTGCATATATAACGGAATATGAACAACCAACCATACCTCATTCATCCAATCTTCCAACGAACATTCGAAAAAATATTGAATTGAAGGTGGCGTTCAATCGTCCAATGTGGAAGCATTCTAATATAAGATGGTGCAAACTGGCATTAACTTTTAAAAACCAAATTAACAAAAAAAAAGATAAAATATTTTTAATAAGTGCTAAATTATTTTCATTACTAACTGAATGAACCCGGATTTGCCTAAATGAGTGTTGACCAGCAATTATTGTTTTAAAGAATTATCATTATTAATAGCATATCATTACTCCCTATTGATTAAATATGAATTGGACCAACTAAGCGAGGAAGACCAACGAACGTTTGATGTGTTCCCGGTTTGGATAGTTGAAAAGGGAGGATACACGATGTGACTTATTAAAGTCTCCTTACTTAAGTATATATATATATATATAGCAATTTAGGCCAACAACCCCATGTATATAACCCGCAGCAAGACCTTAATGTTGTATAATAGCAGCACAGTTGTCAGTGATGCACTATCGGCATATGTCTTTACATCATCACATGTAATACAATTTGTGCAAACAGGATAAATAAAATAAATAAAAAAGAAAAGGGGGGAAAAAAACTCTGTAATTGATTAAGAGTTGAGCTAAAGCAAGGATTGAGCATATAATATTGTCAGTACAATGGTCTAAAGATGGAAACAGCCGCGACACTATTATACAATTTCATCAGACAACCCACGAGATCGTTATTAAATTGGGCAATCTATAAAACACTGAAACACAGACACTCGCGGCAATGTATGTGGCCGGTAATTTATGGGAGACTTGATTATTAGTAACATTCCCTTCAAATAGGTAATAAACATACAACATTTCATTTAAACAATTGGAATAGCACCATAAGGCAAATTATGTATGAAATAGGTAACAGAGGAAACAAGAAAATTTCTCTAGATATTTATTTAAATATCTTAAAATTTGGGAACATGTCTATACTGACGAGATATGCTATTTACATAGTAAAATTTAGATAGAGGTGACCTGAAGTTACTTTATAGCCCTTTAGGGCCCATGCGAAATCTAGGTTGGCTACTACACAAAAGGGGGGGGGAAGGCGCTAAGTCATAATGACAAATGGCTTACCTTTTTTCGAAAGTGCCGGCAAGGTCTGGTCTCCTCTACGTCTCAGGCCCGTCTAAAAATCGTCCTTCTCACTGAGCGACTCCCATCGAATCCTGCCTTTTGGCAAAAAACCTTCTTTTATATCATCTCTCTCTCCATTTTCATTCGCCGAAAGAAACACCAATCAAAATGGCCAACGGCTCCAGTATCAATTTCATAGACGCCCCAGGCCTCATCAAAATAGATATAGTATTACCAAAACAAAAAATCTAAAGAGAGAAACAACCCCGGCGGTAGTGTAAGATTTCAGACTCCAGCCCCCCGTCTTTCCACATGGGTTGAAATACAATCCTCCCTTTTTCTCGGGATGGTATATATATCGCCCCCCCGTCTTGGCTAAAATTGACCCAGGCCCTTTTTACCTGGACTGTAATGTGATGCTTTCCTTTCTCTGGAAGGATATTTTATAAGTTTCAGTCTTTAGAGATCTTCCTTCTCCAATTTTCTTCTTTTTTTTTTTCTGGTCACCTTTACCTAAATTTTTGGTGAGGGGAATATATGTACATATGAAACAACAGTTTCCAGCTCGGATGTCTCTGGATGTCTTCTTCTTTACCAGGCATCAGCTTTCGGCATGGAAGTCTGGTGTCACCAAGTGTCTAAGTTTCTGGGCAAAAAAATGGTCTGTAAGTCTATGTGGGAGGGAAGCCATGTATCCATTTGATTTGATTATACATACGCCTTCTGTTGGGGTATGGTTACAAAAACGTGCCCCAACAATCCTCCCCCTGCCAAGTAATGGACAAATGCGTTTGTGCTATTCATTATTCATCTGCCTTTCATCAGTTACTATGAAAGCAGGCCCATTTCTAGCAAAATGCATTTTCCATTACTAGGTGAAGTCAGGTGTACCGAAACCTATAGGGAAGATAAGGCTAATCAAAATGATGGTATGCTATTCTAGATGTTTATTATTCCGAACATTAGTGGGCATTGTGCATCCTGGCAAAGGGTTTTTTTTTATGTGCTATTATTCTGTCAGAACACTGTTATCAAAATAGGTTATTGGGGACAGTCATATCATATGTATGGAAGTAAGCAAGGTCATCTGTCTTACCATTCATGGGTATATATACCACCCTTCCACTTTCTTCTTTGGTCTTGAGGAGTAGGCCTTCCTAGTGGTAAGTCCTCTCAACCCCATCCTTGCCTCTTGGGGTACTGGATTCATTGCTACCTTCTTTCTGCTAACAATACAGTTAGGACATTTCCCTATTACATATTATATATAAAAAATTGGGCGCCAAGAAGTCGTTTAGAAATAACTGACTAGTCCAACTCCTAAAACATGCCAGCATCTTTATTTTCGTACCAATCAAGACATTCGTGTGGTATAGTTATATATATATACAATCAAAGGAAAGGATAATTATAGTTAGCTGAAAGAAATATCTTGGTATATAATGATTAGCCTATGACATGATGACTTTTGCTAAATAAAAATTACAGAAAACAAATTATGTAAGTAGTCATTAAATAAGGCACGAAATATGTAATGATAAAATGAATCCTTCCATGTTATATGATGAGTATAACATATATATTGAAGTAAAAACATATCATGTAGATAGTGATTAAATATGTTAAGATATAAGTGATAAAAATCATCCCATGATAGATGACAAAAGAAAAACTACTTACAAAATTATATATGATGACAAAATATATATACTTATACTAGTAAGGCGGATAAAAGACAATAAGGATAAAATAGATCATGCCTTGAGGGAAGAATAAGCCATGACAACATGTTAAAAAAAATCGCAACATGGCCGGTAAATATTACTAATATCATGAATATCAAAGGAAATAAAATTGTTGAAATGAATAGCATATGATTATAATATAATATATATGATATAAAATAATAACATATTCAATTAGAAAATGAAAACACATTATATATATTTGTGCGCTGAAGGTTCAAGGTTTAGTATCTCAGTTAAGTTTTTCAATCTTATTCAGTCTGGAATCACGAGTTGGTCACTGGGTAATATTCGTCTATCCCGATCCTACTGGAGGGTGTGTTTTCTCTTATGTGTTAGATTCCTCTGTTACAATACTCTCAACTCAGATGGGAACGTCATTTAGAATCTTGGTCAAATGGAGCATAGCCCAGACCTCTATTAAACTACACAGTCCATTTAAATCTAGGGTGACAACCGTATGAAGAGAATTTTTCTGTTTTGGCAGAGCGACTAATCAATTTCTACTATTTTGTTTGTGACTCCGTTTACCTTGTCTCTGGGGTGTGTACAGTTCAGCTACCTCCCCCTTCCAAGAAATTCATATTACTTTCATCTACTAATATACCCTCTATTCATTGACCTGAATCCTACAAATCTACATCTTATAAATTTGAATTTTATCAATCTGAAATTTTGGTTCTTTTACAAATTCCTTCAGAATTCTACTCCCTGTATAACTGCTCTTAATTCTACTGTCCTCAATACAACACTTCTAAAACTTTGACTCATTGGCTCGTTCTGGCGTCTCGTTCGCGGTCCTTATAGTTAACTAATACTTTAAAATCTTATCCTATCATGAAACGAGTTTAAACTCGTTGAAGGTCCTAATAATTACTTATTCTGCCTCTCGAATCGGTCTTATGCTCGAATTCATTCCAACAAAACGTATGGCAGGGCGAATCCTTTATTAGAAGAAACTTCCGCTAGCTATGGGGGATCAAACTGGTACCAAAAAAAAAAATTCAATAGACGGAAACTACTTCGTCTAGAATAACTGGGCAATCTCTGCCTACATGCCAATCTTACAGGACCTCCCGTCTGGAATACCCTCGCTCCAGCCACGCTAAAAGCGTCGAAACTACGGTGTCAGATCGGTTACCCAAGGTCGTGCCGTTATACCCCAGGCTATACGGCATGGCTAAAACAAATCCCCCATCCTGCATAAAATTCAATCTATACCTCTTCGTTTCCTCTAATGAGGAGAAGTTTTGTGGGTTTTCTGGTCTGATCATAACCTCCCACAACCTTCCAGTCTGAGAATCGAGATATGATCATTATCTACGACTCTTAAAATTCAAGTTGATATAAATAACAAAGAGTACTTTATTACCCTAGTAATAGAAATTAAAAAAAAATTTATACTCCTCCAAAAGGAGACCTAACAAAAATGGAGCGAATATTTTCCTAACAATAGAGTTTTTTACAGTCCTGTGAGGCTATCGTTCTTAACAAATAAAGAAATCAAAATTGAAAATTGAACCTATTAAATTCCCTAACACTACTCTAAAATAATTTTGGTCTAACAGTATACTAGTTTTTAACCTTCTTACACATTCATTAAGCCAATCCATTCATACACCCTCCCCCCCTTCATTCACGGCTTGCATACAAACTAAAGTTAAAAAATTGCTATAAATGCCAAAACACTTAATAATCTCTATCAAATAAACCCTAACAATTTCTAAATTCCAGGACTAATGTGAAATCAAATAAAGTTTTCTAATTAAAACAAATTGGGAACTAAAGCCCTAGGTTACTCAAAGAAAATGCCTCTGTACAAGCTCTATATATACTAACACTTTATACTCGATAAATGATTGTTAACAATAATTGTTAACAATTCTAAATAATCTGGAAGCTAACCTACCAAAAAAAAAAAAAGAATCAGTGTAACTTCAAAACTGCCCTTGCCTTGACACTAAGCGACTTTTCACGACAATTCTATAAAGACACACACAAATTATAATGGTGAATAAAGGACCATTAAACGTGACACCTCATAAAAGCGGAATTGAGTCATTCCCCTAGCCACCGTGGGTGAAGTCACTTTCTTCTTACTTCCTCGTGCGTCTGCCCCCTTTGCAGTAGTCCGACCTCAACACTCTATTGAAAGATGGATTTATAGGGTTTACGATTCACTACCCAACACTAACATTCTCAAGTGCTTTCCGAGGATCGACTACGGTCTGGGCCTACTTAACTTCTACCCCTGGCTTAGGGTCCCTATACTTCACAACTTTACTCTGAAAGATTGACCTTTCATGTTCTCATTAGAAACCTATTTCAAAGCTACTACCTGAAGGCCAGGGATTATAGGGTTTCTGAATTACCCAACACAAGCCATAGGATGCCTATTAGGTTTGTTGTTTTAGACATAGCCCCCCTCTAAGTTGTGATTTCCTACACCTTCCTTCACCTATTACTCCTGATAATAACTAAAATTTCAGATTTACACTAAATAGTTAATTCACAATGGTATACATTATTCTCATTGGTCTTTGAAACTCGGGTTTTAACAAGAAATAGTTTGTATTAAAAAAAAAAGGAATCCTAATGAAGTTCTACTTTTAAAAAAAAGGTTTAAAAAAAAAAAGGTTGAAATCTCTAAACTTCTCATTCTATCGAGCTGATTCTCCGTACACACTCCAAAATCCTAGTTAGAGGCGACAGTCTAAGCAGAATTTACACTGTGTTGGCCTTTTCACCCTTGTAGACCTGCGTAAAGTTAAACTGTTCACACTAACTCTGTCAACTTCCCCTCGTCTCATTACTTCTGAGTTCGCTCTGGTTGTATTGTTGGATAAAATTGTAACATAACAATAAAAAGAAACTAAAATTTTCCTAAATCATATCCTGACAGGTTGTACAAGCTCTTCAAAACGGTGTGTCATATTAAAACAAGGTTGTGAGACGGTATTCTGCACAAAGACAAGGTTGAGACAAATAACACACAAACCCTGAAACATGGTGTTAAAGCTCCTTTCAACACTTAGCACTATAACACATGAAAAAAAAAAAACTGCAAACTGTTTAAAGTTCACCATGACACTAAGACAAAATTGTTAACAAAAAAAATAAAGTAGGAAAAACTGGAAGTTTAGAACACACGTTATAGTTTAAAATAAAAGAAAAACTGCAAGTTCTTCAAAGTTCACCATAACACTAAGACATATTTGCTATTTAATATATAACCTAATATTGTAATTAATAAAGACCTATCTATATTAAATAGTGTATATTGTTGCCGAAACTTATGTAAATCAGCTTACACAAACCCCCAGTGCATAATATGTCTTATTTTAAAAGAAATAGTTCTATCGAGGCGATATTGCGGTCGACAGCTACGCTTTATACATTAAATGTACTTTCTTCCATCAATCTTTATCTACTATTTACAAAACCCTTTATCCAACTTTTTTCAATTCTTTCTCTTTCAACATCTTTCTGCATCTTTCTATCTCTTCCTCATCAACATTCAACGCTTTCTCACTCTTTCATCATCCTTCATCATCCTCAACGCCTTTCAACTTACTTCCATCGCATCTCTCTTCAACGCCTTCAACACATTTCATCTCTTATTCATCACCTTATAACACAGTTCAACGCCTTTTTCATCATATTTCATCGCCTTCCATCACTTTCAACACCTCTTTCATCCCTCTGAAGTCTCTTCGAAACCCGTCATCGGGATCTGGATCCCGATCTATTATCACTCTTAATTTTGAACTATTAATTATTACTAGTGTAATATTATTCCAACAGCCTATGACCTTTAAGCTTTATAACTCCATATACACTCGGCGGGGTAGTTACCTTGTTAAGAAAACCTATAATGTCATAGATCATTTAGAGAGAGAACATAACAAATTTGTGCGAATAGTTTGCTTCAACTATTGATTGTAAGCCTATTAAACTCGTTCTCTCTAGGTTGGCTCGCTCATTAATCTTCAATCTACGTTCAATAGTCATATTGAGTTCTCATGGATGCTAGATGTAAACTGTATCAAAATAGTGTAGTTTTCTAGTTTCCGAATTATATGACAGTTGGAAAAAAAAAAAAAACATTCTGGAAATATCTCGCACTGGCTACTATAAAAAAATTGAATGGGACGCCTCTTAAGAGAGCCCAATTTAACTCTTCTAAAAGCCATTGAAATGTGCAAAACAGATGAAATAAGCAAGCAACAGATCAAGATCATGCAGAATGCAACTGAACTAAGTATTTATTTATTTACATCTATTTTTTATAACATCGTTATATATCTAAGAATGTTTATAACTCGAGTCTGCAGTGTTGCCGGATCAACATGTCAGTTCAGTCATAACAGGTATATAGGCACAACATTTTTATTTTAACAACTATTTGCGCTTTAATAACAGCATTTTGATTTTTAATCGCTTTATTATTTTAGTTGTAAAATTTTAACAATTAAAATATAAATAATTTTTATATTTAATGGAAATACTTTATTTTTTAATTGTGAAATTGGTCAATTTTAAACATCTATATATCCGTTTTAATTAATCAATAGAAATTGGCGTTTGAGATTTCTCTCAAAAAGAGTTAATCATTGTTTGATATAGCGTTGATTTTTTTCTATAAGAAAAAATTCAACGCCATATTACATCTAAGGTCATTAACCTTTTTTTTTTTCTTGGTTTTATATATATATATAATATAATAAAAAAATATATATATATATATTTTTATACTTGCTTGTACTATCTCCTCCTCGCTTGTTCTTACTTCCTCGATCTGTCTTGCAAATAAATCTTGGCCATCTTGATTAAATTAGTACTTCCTCCAATTTTCTTTGTTTTCATCTTATCGTTTCCTAATTAGTCTATATGAAGATCTTTCGCTTGACCATTTATCTTTTTTTTTTATACACTCTGCTTCCTTTTCCCACTAATTATTCTTCCTTGTGTATATATTTATCTAAATTATATTTAAATGTCTTACACCATTCCATATCATATTAAAGCTTCAAAATGTTCCTTGGCTTTTGTAGTATCGATTTTGCTGTTTAAATTTGGTTATATTCTACCTTGAATGATAATTCCGAGTGCAATAAGGTCAGTTTGGTTTTAATGAGACAACCTGGAGATACTCTATTGTATAAATTCATTATTCATGATATAAAATTGTGAAAAACGTTTTAAAATTACAAAATATTTTCTCACAATGAGTTTCTTTTTTATTTTCTTGTAGGATATAGTCGATATTGTTTTATTAAGCCCGTTGAAAAGCGATTATCGCTTGAAAGATAGCGTTTTGAAATTAAAAAGAAACTCATTGTGAAAAATATTGTGTAATAAATTCATTGTATTATCTTCTAAAGAGTCTATTTATAATTTTTTCTGTCCCCTTTCAACATGTACATCACCTTGAGAATGATGAGCTTGAATTATAACTATCAGCTCCCAATTTCTTTTGAAACAAATTTTGTAACTCTGATAGGCTGTACTGTGATTGTACCACATGTCTATAAAAGTAGTATCAGGCCATGAGAATCATGTTGGGTAGAAAAGGGTTGTAATCATTATATTATTGTTAGTAATATAAGAAATGATCATGTGACTGGTCAGGATATGCCTTTTTTTGTTTTTAATGTATATTTTTATTCCACTTACTAAGTGCTAGAGCTCTTTTGGTTGCTTCCATTCACAGATAGGCTTTAACTGTTGCAAAAGATCACATTGTAGTTTATAAAATTAAATAATCTACTGGACAAGTTGAAGAGGACCCAAAAATATTTTTAATATATCGATTCTCAATTTAGCCCACATAGCTGTCTTATAAAATAATCACACAATTAAAATACTTGTCTCAAACTTCCAAATTATTATTTCTCAATGATAAAAGTACATTTTTAATGGGAGGTCAGAATCCTAGCAGGAGAGCCCCAGGTGGCGGACTGATGAATGGTCATCAGATATATTTTTTAGATCAATCTCAGACCAAGAGATGGCGCTAGACCTATAAAAAATCTCAAAGACGATAGTGGGTTAATGTCAAAAAAATTATGTACCGTAATTAAAATTAAGCATTACCAACCAAAATTTGCGTCTGATTTAATGTTAGTCTGCAACAAAAGTATTTGTTCTCCATATTAAGAGGGCCTCATAATTCCAAATCTGACTACCCCGATGTGTACCTTAAATTCTTCAAAGCAGGCTTATATTTATTTATCATGAACGATCATCAACTATCATGATGTTCACAATTTGAAAAATATCATGAATTTGCCCAACTTTCAAGCTCTGGGATTAAAAGGAAAAAGAGACATTTAAAAGGTGACACATTGACCAGCTATTCACCAGAAAGGCAAGAAAAAATATGCTGAGTCACTATATATATTGAATCTAATAATCTGAGGTTAAAATTATATACATATTTCATTAAAATATAAAAACTGGAATATCAACCCTTTTAACAATTGGGTCTAGAACGCCCACCAGTTTTAAACCATTATAAAAATAGAAGAAAACGCATTTTCTTTTTCCAAAATCACTTTATTAGGTGTCGCTCAAAAGAGAAACCTGAATAATATATGAAGGTTATTCACATATTAAACAAAATGATAACGCGGGATTCAATCCCGGTTCATGACTGTCGGGAATCGAGGATGTTACCCACTCGTCCACCGACTCTTTTTAAAATGCATATTGTAAAATCCTCTATAGGTTTTTAACTTTTAATTATAAAATTTTTATGGAAAAGTCCATGTGTCTAAATAAAAATGAAAAGTGTCTAAATTAAAATGAAAAATGTCTAAATTGAAATGAAAAATGTCTAAATTGAAATGAAAAATGTCTAAATTAAAATTGAAAATGTCTAAATAAAAATGAAAGTGTCTAAATTAAAATAAAAATTGTCTAAATATAAATTAAAATTGTCTAATTAAAAGTTAAAAACCTATATATCACAAAAAAATCCCAGAATCGAACCTGTGATATTTTATTCAATATTGAATTTCGTTGGTTAATGCCTCTAAACCAATGAAACACTGCAGTTTGAATGTCTGATTAAGGTCACGTGACAGTAGGGGACCAAACAGATGTCAAATATCGGTTAGCTAACAGGGCATTTATATATTTGGTTAAACCCAGGTTCATTACATTATTATTTAGTTAGTTGATCCTGGTTCCAGAAGTATTACATGATTTTGTTTGATTAACCCAGATACCTGGAGTATCATATTATTTCTGGTATCACATTTTATTTGGTTACTTGATGATAGACAACCAATCAGATGGCGAATAACGGCCACGCTTCAAACAGAGAGAGATATATTTATAACTCAAGTTCATGGAGCGCAGAACGCCAGGGGAGTCCAGCTCACTAATATGGAATGGTGCAAACTGAGCTTCAATTGTATCCTGATTTGATTGCTGAGCTGAACCAATTAGCCAGTAAGTTCTATGTTGAAGTTGAGTCTGGGAGGATGGCTGTTTGCATCCTGTCTCAGGAAAACTGGACAGCTGAAGAGGAGTTGATCAACTATCTGTGGCTCGTTTGAACAGTTAGGGCAGGTAGGTTCTGTTTCTGCACACGTGCAAGCTCTGCCAGGACATGGGCCATAGCCATGTATAAATTTAATTTTATAGAATAATCACTCTGTTAAATATATATTAATCACAGGGATTTCTAACCCTAGAATATCAGTCAAGAGAGAGAAAAGAATCATTAGCTTTTTTTTTTTTTTTAGAATTTGGAAGTATTTTTTGGTTAGTTGGTGTTCCTATATATATTGTAATGGTAATTTTTTCAGAGGAATATTTTGTTTCTGAATTTTAAAAACGTAATCTATTAAGGCATTTTTACTATACTTCAGTTAATAATCTGTTAAAATGCTATTAGCTTAATAAACATTCTTTCAGACCAAACCTGGGTGAATCCGGATCAATGTATATTTTATTTTTTTTTTAATTTAAGAATTAATCTATTTTCAAATTTTAATTTATTTTAAAAATATAAATGTGCCCTCGACTCTGTTTAAAAGCAAATCATCATTAAACCATATTTATTTTGAATTATAAGTAAATAAACAAAGTTTCACGCGTTATTAAATCTATCTCAAAAATAACTATTAACTCTTATAAATTAGTTATTTAACCATAACACATTTTACTTTTTGGTTATAAAAATAAATCGTATCTACTTAAAAAAAATGAAATCAAAACAAAACAGACTTTCACGCGACAAATTAAAGAAAAAACAGATCGATGTTACATCAAAAGATCAAGAAAATACAGATGAAGAATTAATATCAGACGAGGATATGGAGTCAGGCGGATATAATAGTGCACTTTCACATAGTGAGGTAAATTTTAAAATTCCACATTTACCTAATGTCTTTTATATGTTGAAAAATGCGAAAGTATAATAATAACTTTCATTATATTTTTTAATGTTATCCAGAAAGAGAAACACCATTTTATACCCATTTAAAATATAAATAGACAACAGAATGTTGATATTTAGACATAATTACCCCCAAGTTAAAACATCAGTTTAAAAAATCATAATTTTTCAGGCCTCTAGAAGTTTTGAGGGGGGTAACTCTTAATTCAGACAAAAATGAAACTGAATTAATTTCAAATTGACATTTTAATGAAAAATGCAGGTCACTCCAGGAAGTCTTGGGACAAGCTATGTGATTCACTAACCTAACCAAGAATAAAAAAATAGAGGCTAATCACATTAATGGTAAAAATGAAAGTTATATACAGGAAAACACACACACTTAATTAAGACAAGTTTATAAACAGATTGGCCTGGGTAAATCTGAGGAAAAGATGAAAAAATAAATAAGTGAATTAAAACACCTGTATTTGCATATGATAATGTATAAACATAAGTCTATTCATTATAAAATTGTGAAAATAGGTGAGGTTGAAATTCAAATTAGTTCTCCATCGGGCTAACTGTCGATAAAGTAGATATTTTAGTAAGCCCGTTGAAGAGCGATTAACGCTTGAAAGCTAGCGTTTTTTTAATAAAAAATATACTCATTGTGAGAATATAATTGTAATTTTGTAAACACATGAGTCTTTATTAAGATGATAAAGCACAAATTGGATTATTATAATACAAGAAAATAAGACCTAATCCAAATAATTTATTAGTGTGTGACGTTTTGGCAACATTGTTACCATCATCAGACAAAAGAATCTATTGTGTAATCTATAGTGTACACTTGATACCAGGAACTATTTAAAAGCATGCTGTGGTAAAATTCTCTCATTCAGTACTTTTGTCTGAAGATGGTAACAACGCTGTTCCCGAAACGTCACACACTATTTATTTATTTGGATTTGGTCTTATTACCTTGTGTTTACAGATAATTATTCTTAAAATTAAAAGTGGAAAAAAAAATTTTTTTTTAAGATATAATTAAAAGCATATCTATAAATATCATTGATATTTCCTCTTTCTTCCATTCTGTTAATTGTAGCACATTTTAAATGGAAAATGCTTCTTTAAATTGTCTCTTAAAGTAATTTTTCTCATAATCTAGTATCTTTGTTTCTTTTAGGTTAAAAGTATGTGTTGGTTCTTTTGGTTTGTTGACTTCCTGGATGAAGTTTCAAATGGCCGTTTAGCACCTGGAAGCAAGGAATTGCTTATCTGCGATTGATTTTTCTCACATTTGGTTTTTCTTCTTGATTCTTCCTGAAAGAAAGGTTTCAATTTGTGGTCTCATACATTCTCTCCCCGATAGATAATATTATTTAAAAAGGATTATCTTGGTCTAACAGACCTTCCACCCTGTGATAAGGGAGTAAAATAAATAGAGAAGTATGTAAATACAGAGTCCTACCTTATTGTACATTCTACTTGGCTGTCACATCTTTCTACCCTCTATGATTATCATGGCCTGGTACTATATATGTGGTGTACTTACAGTACAAGCTGTCATAACTCTATCCACCATGATTATCATGGCCTGATACTATACATGTGGTGTACTTACAGTACGTTTTAAAACTTTATTCAGACATTAACTACATATTTACATAGTAGTATTTACATATATCCATAGCTATATATACATAGTAAAGTCATTTTTACATGAGTCAAAGTTTCAGTTCAGCAAGTAAAGATGAAGACATTGAGATATTTACTCCATGTATACATCAGACATGAGCCTCTAAAAGTGAGTCCATGTTGTAGCCATAGTTAAAATCAATACTTATCCAGAATTTGTACATTACATATTTGGCGATGGTAAAAATGTGCCTTTTATCCATTGCTACATGATCAAAAACGAATTTCCCTCGATCAAAGACAAAACGTGAATCTTACGTGTTACAGTACAAGCTGTCATACACAACTCATATTCCCTAGCAAAAGGACAACTCTGTCAGATGAAACATTCCACTGAATATCAAGTTTATGAGAATGGAAAATTTTAAGAATTCTAGAAGCTGTTATATAAATACAGTAAAACCTGAGTTTCCAAGCAAAAATGCAACAACTCGCAAGAGATAGAGGTTGAATAAAATAGTTTACATCAAAACTCTTCTTTCCTATGCAAATTCAATGATGCTCTTAATATTCAACACATTCTATATTATGATGCATTAGTGCGCCATCTGTTATCAAAATTCGAAACTATTATAGACACGTATGATTCTTTTTAAAAATAAACAATTTCTACTGTCCTTACTGTAATGTAAAAATTAATGGGAGGGCCTGGCTCATCAGTGGTGAACCCTCCCAACGTTTTCGCCAGTTTAATCTACCAATATATAACAGAGGTATGGTAGATTAAACTAGCGAAACCGCTGGGAGGGTTCACCACTGATGAGCCAGACCCTCCCATTAATTTTTCCATTGCAGTAAGGACAGTAGAAATTGTTTATTTTTAAAAAGAATCTTACGCATCTATAATAGTTTCCAATTTTGACACATTCTATATCTGAATATTTTGTTTGAAAATGGTAACAAGGCTTTTTGCTGAAATGTCATGTACTGTTTTATCTCTATTTGGTGTTACCTCTCCCATTTCAGAATTCTCAAGTTTTAAATCCCAACATTGTTTTATCCATGGTTCTTCTAACATACCTGATCTTTGTGTACAGGGTGAAGAGGACCAAGAGCCCCAAGATGAGAAACAAAATGATGAAGATGATGATGAACAGGATGAAGAAGAAGAAGAAGATGATGAACAGGATGAGGAAGCAGAGGATGATAATGGTGATAGCAGCTCTGATGAGGAGGAATTCAAAAGTGAGTACAATATGCAAATAAGTTTGTTCGGTATGCAACTCGAGAAAATGGAAATATGTAATTGCATAGGGCATTTTAAAAGAAAAAAAAAATTGCATTTGTGTTCCAAACTGGGGCCATGTCTGTGTTGTTATATATTTACATATCGGTGCGGCAGAGGCCCACGAGTTCTCCCTTCACGAGCTCGCCCGGATGAGGACCAAGATTCCTGACAAGAAGTAAGTGACCACTTATCTATGTAGGGTGGTTAAAGAATTAAATTATTTAAACAGTATACTTTTTTATATAAGAAATTGAAACTTTTAGACACATATAACTGCCCTTACTGTGATCATAGAGACTCAAATAAACCAAGAAGTATGTAAATACAGAGTCCTACAAGATTGTACATTCTATTTAGCTGTCACATCTTTCTACCCTCTATGATTAGCATGTCTGGCACTACATATGTAGATATGGGGTGTAATGGGAGGGTCTGGCTCATCAGTAGTGAACCCTCCAAGCGGTTTCGTCAATTTAATCTACCAGACCACGGTAATATTGTATTAGGCCATTTTCTTTTCATACTGATACTGAAGCTAGTCTCTTGGAAAATGTATTTTAAATTAATTATAGACATAAGTTTTAAGGACAGTATATATATATAGAAATATAGTAGAACCTCCCTGTAAAGGACAACACCTAATTACAGAGCCAAACTGTCCTTTAGGGAAGAGGTGTCCTCTTACCGGAGAGTTGCTAATAGTAAAAAATGGCAATTTTTCAAATGAAAACTGTCCTTTGTAGAGAGTTGTCCTCTAGCGCAAGTGTCCTCTCATGGAGGTTCTACTGTAATATAATTATAAATATATAACTAGAATAGATGGCATTGACGTTTATTTTGACGGGAGAGGCGTCCTATGCTTCTATGGATCAATTTCCTCCTGGCAAAATTTTCATCTATATTCTAGCCATAGATTTGGCCCAGCCACCTTGCCAGCAAAACACCTCTTTGGTAGATTGTGAAGATTCCATTAGATCCCGTGTGAATCTCATGGAATAAAGTCTGCCCTAGACTGACGAGGGCCATTAGCCCAAAACCATCTAGGTGGACTACTAGGTCCACTAGGTGGACGCTTCTCAGTTTGCCAAACCTGGTGTTGTGGCTTTGTCACCGACCTGAGGCCGCTAGTTGCGGCGACGGTCAATAGATGGCGTCTGGCTTTGATGGGAGAGGCGCCCTATGCTTCTATGGATTAATTTCCTCCCGGCAAATTTTCCATAAATATATAATTGTATTTTTCCCCCATTAAAAACACCTACTGGGAGAATATAAAAGGCTGCAATGACAGCTCAGTGATAAACAGTCGGACTGTTATGTCTGGATGCTAAAACACACGTAGCACTTCAGAGCCATTCTTGGTGATGGTTGATTCAACTGCTGGAAAGGTTTGCCTCACTTTATGATGAGCCAGGCCCTCCCACTTTAATAATTTCTCACTGCAGTAGAAATTGGTTCAAAGTACCATTTAAATATAATTTCAATTCTTAATTACAGATGGGACATGCAGTAGAACTACCTCTCTGTAAAGGAGGACAACACCTAGTTACAGAGTCAAAGTGTCCTTTAGGGAGAGTTAGTAATTTGTAAAAATAATGACTTTAGAGATGAAAACTGGCCTTTGTAGAGAGGTGTCCTCTCATGGAGGTTTTAATGTACCCCTTCTTATTCTTTCTTATCTCCACTCAATCATATTAGGGTATCTGTAAAGCTTGAGACCTGACAACCATCATGACTGGGTGAAGTAGAATGCAAATGCCTTTGTCATTAAGACTGGGAGCACTACTCAGTGGCAGGCCGACTTAGCTCCAAAATAAATGGCTGCCTCTCACAGACAAAACTTAAGTCTGATGTCACTGGTCATCTGTATTTTTAAAGGAGACAGAGGTTGTTCACACTTGGTTATCTCATGTGTCTTCAATAAAGGTCACTGTAATATCTTTCAGAGTTATTGTCCCGATATACATGCTAAAAGGTACAACTTCCTTAAGTTTTGTCCATGAGTGTATATACACTTGGTTATCTCGTGTGTCTTCAATAAAAGTCACTGTAATATCTTTCAGAGTAATTGTCCCGATATACATGCTAAAAGGTACAACTTCCTTAAGTTTTGTCCATGAGTGTATATACACTTGGTTATCTCGTGTGTCTTCAATAAAAGTCACTGTAATATCTTTCAGAGTAATTGTCCCGATATACATGCTAAAAGGTACAACTTCCTTAAGTTTTGTCCATGAGTGTATATACACTTGGTTATCTCGTGTGTCTTCAATAAAAGTCACTGTAATATCTTTCAGAGTTATTGTCCCGATATACATGCTAAAAGGTACAACTTCCTTAAGTTTTGTCCATGAGTGTATATACACTTGGTTATCTCGTGTGTCTTCAATAAAAGTCACTGTAATATCTTTCAGAGTTATTGTCCCGATATACATGCTAAAAGGTACAACTTCCTTAAGTTTTGTCCATGAGTGTATTCTGTGGTAAGAGTACAGCTAAAGGACAGTTTGGCTCTGCATCTAGGTGTTGTCCTTTACAGAGAGGTACTGTGATACTGTATATATTTATTCTCAAAGCTAATGTAAATAATTTCAGTTTAAAGTTAATGTCATTCCTAAGTAAAGTACATAACGTGTGTGTACTGGAGATATGTAACTGTGAGGTATAGGTTACACTAACGTGACTGAAGGTGTGAGATATGAAACCTGAAGAACACTACAATGTGGCCACTGTGGCAGGTTGAAAGCCTGGGTGTACGGACAGAAAGCCCCCGCGGAGAAGAAACAAAGAATCAAGAGAGCCAATAAGAACAGGTAAATATCTTCTCAACTATCTACTTACTCTTTATGTAAATGTGTGGTTTGCCAGCGTGCAAATATCTCTCGCTTGGGATATTATGTAAATAAGGTACAATATTATTGCTATCATCATCAGATACGTATTCAAATAAACAGTGGAATATGAAACTGGAGGAAGATTAAATGTTTGGTTTGGTCAGTTTTCTCCTGTAGGGATGTAAAGCTGGGACAATGACCAAAGAACTGAAAAAAAAAACTGGAAATCTTTTGACATGTGGTGTCCTAGAAGAATTCTCAAAATCAAATGGACAGACAGGGTGACAAACAAACAAAGAAGTTTGTAGATTCTAAATACAAAGTAATAAGACCAAATTCAACTAAATAAATAGTGTGTGATGTTTCAGTAACAACTCTGTTACCCAAATGTCACACACTATTTATTTATTTGGATTTGGTCTTATTACTTTGTATTTAGAATCTATAATCCAAATTGTTCCTTATCAAGTTTGTAGAAGATTTCATTGGAGAGTAGAGCTGCCTTCTGAATCAAGTATTCCAAAAGAAATGGAAGTTTGCAGAAGATGTGCTCTGAGGTCTCGTACTGGAGGGCTACATCCACCACCTTGAGGTATAGACAAATAAAACATGATTTTATCTACATCTTGTTCATACATGTAAAAATGTACAGTTCTCACACTGTTTATTTACAATGATAATAATGATTAGTTTAAAATAATTAGATATATACAACTATTTTTGAGAGCAATCTATAAATAGATTTTTAATTTGAAAAAATCATATATTAGATTAAAAAATTATTTATTTACCAATATTTCAGTTGTATGTGAATGAACGCTAACCTTTTTCAAGGTACAACAATGTATTTATGTCAACAACGAGTTTATTGTTGACACATAAATAGGTTTTTATACCTTGAAAAAATTTGTCGTTCATCCAACTAAAATATTGGTAAATAACTTATTTTTTGATCCAATATATCATTTTTTTTAAATTAAAAATACAATCTACATGACGTCACCACTGCAGAGTTAATTGGAGAGATATAGCAGGATTTTTCAATAATATAATGGTTGGGACACTTTGAAGACGGGAAGACAATTGCTTGGAACAGAGTGTCAAGATGGCCGTACTACATGATGATGATAAGCCCAATCAAGCATTGTTCTATCTTTGATTTCTATCTCAGTGATTCAAGTTTTTTTTAAAATACATCTGATAGTTCTAAAAACAAGACCAAATCCAAATAAATAAATAGTGTATTTCAGTTTTTCTTCTTTCTTATCTCCACTCAATCATACTAGGGTGTAAAGCTTGAGATCATGTCTGGGTGAAGTAGAATGCGTCTGCCTTTGTCATTAAGACTGGGAACACTACTCAGTGGCAGGCCGACTTAGCTCCAAAAGAAATGGCCGCCTCTGACATGAGGAACAGACACCATGTACAGCCACTCCTAACATGGAGTACAAACGCTGCTCATCCTGTATCCCTGGAGTCCTTACAGGGTACTATCAGCCGGGCCAGCTGAACCCAGGTTTTTTTAGTGAGCTTGTTACTGATCCCCCTCCTCCTTTTTCATCCGGGTTTGGGACCGGCAAAGGCGGAGTTCCATCTTTGATTTCTCTCTCTCTGTGATTCAAGTTGTTTTTGAAATACATTTGATGGTTCTAAAACATAAGGTAACAAGACCAAATAAATAAATAGTGTATTTCAGTTTTTTCAGAACTTCAATTTCTCAGAAATTCAGTACTTTTGTGTGATGATGGTAACAATGTTGTTACTGAAACATCACACACTATTTATCTTTTTTTGGTATTTTTACTTTGTAGTTAGAATCTGAGTGTAGTTTTACAAGTGTGGTGGTTCAGGCCGCGGGAAGTGTCCATGAGCATGCTCAAAGCCCAGATGAAGAAGAGGCCATCGTCTGCTAACCAACAAGACAAAGTGACTGAGGTAAGTTATCCAACTTATCTCTAATTGGTACTCTGGGATAGTCCCAATTATCATCCCATGTGTCAAGTCAAGTAATTTATGGGTTTTATCACATACCCAAGTATCATTCTAGCTCCAATTAACCCTATATTAGTTTTTATTATTATTTTTATTTTAAGGCTAAAAAAAGTATTTTTGATAAGACACCATTTGGATTATAGATTATAAACACAAGGTAATAAGACCAAATCCAATGATAAGGTACAATTTGGATTATAGATTATAAACACAAGGTAATAAGACCAAATCCAATGATAAGGTACAATTTGGATTATAGATTATAAACACAAGGTAATAAGACCAAATCCAATGATAAGGTACAATTTGGATTATAGATTATAAACACAAGGTAATAAGACCAAATCCAATGATAAGGTACAATTTGGATTATAGATTATAAACACAAGGTAATAAGACCAAATCCAATGATAAGGCACAATTTGGATTATAGATTACAAACACAAGGTAATAAGACCAAATCCAATGATAAGGCACAATTTGGATTATAGATTATAAACACAAGGTAATAAGACCAAATCCAATGATAAGGTACAATTTGGATTATAGATTATAAACACAAGGTAATAAGACCAAATCCAATGATAAGGTACAATTTGGATTATAGATTAGAAACACAAGGTAATAAGACCAAATCCAAATAAATAAATAGTGTGTGACATTTCAGTAACAGCATTGTTACCATTATCATTCATTACTTTTGTCTGATGATGGTAATAACACTGTTACTGAAATGTCACATACTATTTATTTGAATTTGGTCTTATAACCTTGTGTTTCTAAAAAGTATTCATTTAAAATACAGTAGAGTAAGTCTTCCTTGAGTGACCACAGCCTTCAAACATGGCTGGTTGCTTATCAGAGAGTGTCATTTCACAAAGAGTCTCTGATGGGAGACCACCACCTGGGGAACTCTACTGTATTGGGTTGGTAATTGGACCTCATTTTTTAATATGTACTCATGGACAAAACATTTAAGGAAAAGTGGAAAGTCTTTGATGTTATCGGTTGTTTATTTATTTATTTTTTTTTAAGAAGAAGAAGAAGAAAACAGTTGTTCACACTTGGTTATCTCATGTGTCTTCAATAAAAGTCACTGTAATATCTTTCAGAGTTATTGTCCCGATATACATGGTAAAAGGTACAACTTCCTTAAGTTCTGTCCATAAGTGTATATACACTTGGTTATCTCATATGTCTTCAATAAAGGTCACTGTAATAACTTTCAGAGTTATTGTCCCGATATAGATGTTAAAAGGTACAACTTCCTTAAGTTTTGTCCATGAGTGTATATACACTTGGTTATCTCGTGTGTCTTCAATAAAGGTCACTGTAATATCTTTCAGAGTTATTGTCCCGATATACATGCTGAAAGGTACAGCTTCCTTAAGTTTTGTCTCCATGAGTGTATATACACTTAGTTATCTCGTGTGTCTTCAATAAAGGTCACTGTAATATCTTTCAGAGTTATTGTCCCGATATACATGTTAAAAGGTACAACTTCCTTAAGTTTTATCCATGAGTGTATATACACTTAGTTATCTTGTGTGTCTTCAATAAAGGTCATTATAATATATTTCAGAGTTATTGTCCCGTGAACAAAATTGTCTCCGCTTCCTTCAAAAAAAAGATATATATATACATAGATGACTGGCAGCATCAAAATACGAAACTTCCTTAAGTTGAGTGGATATAGTGTCTTACAGGGATCAACCATTATGGAATGCCATTTCAATCTTGGCACAAGGAAGACACGATGTGAGGCTGATACTGTAGAGAATGGTCCAAATATAGATTATGAACCAAAGTGTCTCTCTCAGTTGATTGCCAGTCCCAACATCTACTCTTGGTTTGAAGTCTCAAGTTTCCTCGGTGAACTGTCACTTCTGACCAAGAAGCTCCAACAGAATTAACCATCCAAAACCTTGTAATAACATCATATTTGGGTTTGTGTGACATTCATCACATTAAGGCTGTTTATTCTGATAGATGGTGCAAGCTGGTGGTGTTTTGTCCATGGATCGGTCCGTGCACCCTGATCACAATACCAGCCAACTGAGGTGGTGATGTTTTGTCCATGGAACAGATCGGTCCATGTACCCTGATCACAATACCGGCCAACTGAGGTGGTGGTGGTGTCTTGTCCATGGAGCAGATCGGTCCATGCACCCTGATCACAATACCGGCCAACTGAGGTGTCTTGTTCGTATGGATGTCCTCTTCTTGATTGATGGTGGTGGTGACTTGTCCATGGAGCAGATTGGTCCATGCACCCTGATCACAATACCGGCCAACTGAGGTGCCTTGTTCGTATGGATGTCCTCTTCTTGATTGATGGTGGTGGTGACTTGTCCATGGAGCAGATCGGTCCATGCACCCTGATCACAATACCGGCCAACTGAGGTGCCTTGTTCGTATGGATGTCCTCTTCTTGATTGATGGTGGTGGTGACTTGTCCATGGAGCAGATCGGTCCATGCACCCTGATCACAATACCGGCCAACTGAGGTGTCTTGTTCGTATGGATGTCCTCTTCTTGATTGATGGTGGTGGTGACTTGTCCATGGAGCAGATTGGTCCATGCACCCTGATCACAATACCAGCCAACTGAGGTGCCTTGTTCGTATGGATGTCCTCTTCTTGATTGATGGTGGTGGTGACTTGTCCATGGAGCAGATCGTTCCATGCACCCTGATCACAATACCGGCCAACTGAGGTGTCTTGTTCGTATGGATGTCCTCTTCTTGATTGATGGTGGTGGTGACTTGTCCATGGAGCAGATTGGTCCATGCACCCTGATCACAATACCGGCCAACTGAGGTGTCTTGTTCGTATGGATGTCCTCTTCTTGATTGATGGTGGTGGTGACTTGTCCATGGAGCAGATTGGTCCATGCACCCTGATCACAATACCGGCCAACTGAGGTGCCTTGTTCGTATGGATGTCCTCTTCTTGATTGATGGTGGTGGTGACTTGTCCATGGAGCAGATTGGTCCATGCACCCTGATCACAATACCGGCCAACTGAGGTGTCTTGTTCGTATGGATGTCCTCTTCTTGATTGATGGTGGTGGTGACTTGTCCATGGAGCAGATTGGTCCATGCACCCTGATCACAATACCGGCCAACTGAGGTGTCTTGTTCGTATGGATGTCCTCTTCTTGATTGATGGTGGTGGTGACTTGTCCATGGAGCAGATTGGTCCATGCACCCTGATCACAATACCGGCCAACTGAGGTGCCTTGTTCGTATGGATGTCCTCTTCTTGATTGATGGTGGTGGTGACTTGTCCATGGAGCAGATCGTTCCATGCACCCTGATCACAATACCGGCCAACTGAGGTGTCTTGTTCGTATGGATGTCCTCTTCTTGATTGATGGTGGTGGTGACTTGTCCATGGAGCAGATTGGTCCATGCACCCTGATCACAATACCGGCCAACTGAGGTGCCTTGTTCGTATGGATGTCCTCTTCTTGATTGATGGTGGTGGTGACTTGTCCATGGAGCAGATTGGTCCATGCACCCTGATCACAATACCGGCCAACTGAGGTGCCTTGTTCGTATGGATGTCCTCTTCTTGATTGATGGTGGTGGTGACTTGTCCATGGAGCAGATTGGTCCATGCACCCTGATCACAATACCGGCCAACTGAGGTGTCTTGTTCGTATGGATGTCCTCTTCTTGATTGATGGTGGTGGTGACTTGTCCATGGAGCAGATTGGTCCATGCACCCTGATCACAATACCGGCCAACTGAGGTGTCTTGTTCGTATGGATGTCCTCTTCTTGATTGATGGTGGTGGTGACTTGTCCATGGAGCAGATTGGTCCATGCACCCTGATCACAATACCGGCCAACTGAGGTGCCTTGTTCGTATGGATGTCCTCTTCTTGATTGATGGTGGTGGTGACTTGTCCATGGAGCAGATTGGTCCATGCACCCTGATCACAATACCGGCCAACTGAGGTGTCTTGTTCGTATGGATGTCCTCTTCTTGATTGATGGTGGTGGTGACTTGTCCATGGAGCAGATTGGTCCATGCACCCTGATCACAATACCGGCCAACTGAGGTGTCTTGTTCGTATGGATGTCCTCTTCTTGATTGATGGTGGTGGTGACTTGTCCATGGAGCAGATTGGTCCATGCACCCTGATCACAATACCAGCCAACTGAGGTGTCTTGTTCGTATGGATGTCCTCTTCTTGATTGATGGTGGTGGTGACTTGTCCATGGAGCAGATCGTTCCATGCACCCTGATCACAATACCGGCCAACTGAGGTGTCTTGTTCGTATGGATGTCCTCTTCTTGATTGATGGTGGTGGTGACTTGTCCATGGAGCAGATTGGTCCATGCACCCTGATCACAATACCGGCCAACTGAGGTGCCTTGTTCGTATGGATGTCCTCTTCTTGATTGATGGTGGTGGTGACTTGTCCATGGAGCAGATTGGTCCATGCACCCTGATCACAATACCAGCCAACTGAGGTGCCTTGTTCGTATGGATGTCCTCTTCTTGATTGATGGTGGTGGTGACTTGTCCATGGAGCAGATTGGTCCATGCACCCTGATCACAATACCAGCCAACTGAGGTGCCTTGTTCGTATGGATGTCCTCTTCTTGATTGATGGTGGTGGTGACTTGTCCATGGAGCAGATCGTTCCATGCACCCTGATCACAATACCGGCCAACTGAGGTGCCTTGTTCGTATGGATGTCCTCTTCTTGATTGATGGTGGTGGTGACTTGTCCATGGAGCAGATTGGTCCATGCACCCTGATCACAATACCAGCCAACTGAGGTGTCTTGTTCGTATGGATGTCCTCTTCTTGATTGATGGTGGTGGTGACTTGTCCATGGAGCAGATCGTTCCATGCACCCTGATCACAATACCGGCCAACTGAGGTGCCTTGTTCGTATGGATGTCCTCTTCTTGATTGATGGTGGTGGTGACTTGTCCATGGAGCAGATCGGTCCATGCACCCTGATCACAATACCGGCCAACTGAGGTGTCTTGTTCGTATGGATGTCCTCTTCTTGATTGATGGTGGTGGTGACTTGTCCATGGAGCAGATTGGTCCATGCACCCTGATCACAATACCGGCCAACTGAGGTGTCTTGTTCGTATGGATGTCCTCTTCTTGATTGATGGTGGTGGTGACTTGTCCATGGAGCAGATTGGTCCATGCACCCTGATCACAATACCAGCCAACTGAGGTGCCTTGTTCGTATGGATGTCCTCTTCTTGATTGATGGTGGTGGTGACTTGTCCATGGAGCAGATCGGTCCATGCACCCTGATCACAATACCGGCCAACTGAGGTGCCTTGTTCGTATGGATGTCCTCTTCTTGATTGATGGTGGTGGTGACTTGTCCATGGAGCAGATCGGTCCATGCACCCTGATCACAATACCGGCCAACTGAGGTGCCTTGTTCGTATGGATGTCCTCTTCTTGATTGATGGTGGTGGTGACTTGTCCATGGAGCAGATTGGTCCATGCACCCTGATCACAATACCAGCCAACTGAGGTGTCTTGTTCGTATGGATGTCCTCTTCTTGATTGATGGTGGTGGTGACTTGTCCATGGAGCAGATTGGTCCATGCACCCTGATCACAATACCGGCCAACTGAGGTGCCTTGTTCGTATGGATGTCCTCTTCTTGATTGATGGTGGTGGTGACTTGTCCATGGAGCAGATTGGTCCATGCACCCTGATCACAATACCGGCCAACTGAGGTGTCTTGTTCGTATGGATGTCCTCTTCTTGATTGATGGTGGTGGTGTCTTGTCCATGGAGCAGATTGGTCCATGCACCCTGATCACAATACCGGCCAACTGAGGTGTCTTGTTCGTATGGATGTCCTCTTCTTGATTGATGGTGGTGGTGACTTGTCCATGGAGCAGATCGTTCCATGCACCCTGATCACAATACCGGCCAACTGAGGTGTCTTGTTCGTATGGATGTCCTCTTCTTGATTGATGGTGGTGGTGACTTGTCCATGGAGCAGATTGGTCCATGCACCCTGATCACAATACCGGCCAACTGAGGTGCCTTGTTCGTATGGATGTCCTCTTCTTGATTGATGGTGGTGGTGACTTGTCCATGGAGCAGATTGGTCCATGCACCCTGATCACAATACCGGCCAACTGAGGTGTCTTGTTCGTATGGATGTCCTCTTCTTGATTGATGGTGGTGGTGACTTGTCCATGGAGCAGATTGGTCCATGCACCCTGATCACAATACCGGCCAACTGAGGTGCCTTGTTCGTATGGATGTCCTCTTCTTGATTGATGGTGGTGGTGACTTGTCCATGGAGCAGATTGGTCCATGCACCCTGATCACAATACCGGCCAACTGAGGTGCCTTGTTCGTATGGATGTCCTCTTCTTGATTGATGGTGGTGGTGACTTGTCCATGGAGCAGATTGGTCCATGCACCCTGATCACAATACCGGCCAACTGAGGTGCCTTGTTCGTATGGATGTCCTCTTCTTGATTGATGGTGGTGGTGACTTGTCCATGGAGCAGATTGGTCCATGCACCCTGATCACAATACCGGCCAACTGAGGTGTCTTGTTCGTATGGATGTCCTCTTCTTGATTGATGGTGGTGGTGACTTGTCCATGGAGCAGATTGGTCCATGCACCCTGATCACAATACCGGCCAACTGAGGTGCCTTGTTCGTATGGATGTCCTCTTCTTGATTGATGGTGGTGGTGACTTGTCCATGGAGCAGATTGGTCCATGCACCCTGATCACAATACCGGCCAACTGAGGTGCCTTGTTCGTATGGATGTCCTCTTCTTGATTGATGGTGGTGGTGACTTGTCCATGGAGCAGATTGGTCCATGCACCCTGATCACAATACCGGCCAACTGAGGTGCCTTGTTCGTATGGATGTCCTCTTCTTGATTGATGGTGGTGGTGACTTGTCCATGGAGCAGATTGGTCCATGCACCCTGATCACAATACCAGCCAACTGAGGTGCCTTGTTCGTATGGATGTCCTCTTCTTGATTGATGGTGGTGGTGACTTGTCCATGGAGCAGATTGGTCCATGCACCCTGATCACAATACCGGCCAACTGAGGTGTCTTGTTCGTATGGATGTCCTCTTCTTGATTGATGGTGGTGGTGACTTGTCCATGGAGCAGATTGGTCCATGCACCCTGATCACAATACCAGCCAACTGAGGTGTCTTGTTCGTATGGATGTCCTCTTCTTGATTGATGGTGGTGGTGACTTGTCCATGGAGCAGATCGTTCCATGCACCCTGATCACAATACCGGCCAACTGAGGTGTCTTGTTCGTATGGATGTCCTCTTCTTGATTGATGGTGGTGGTGACTTGTCCATGGAGCAGATCGTTCCATGCACCCTGATCACAATACCGGCCAACTGAGGTGCCTTGTTCGTATGGATGTCCTCTTCTTGATTGATGGTGGTGGTGACTTGTCCATGGAGCAGATTGGTCCATGCACCCTGATCACAATACCGGCCAACTGAGGTGCCTTGTTCGTATGGATGTCCTCTTCTTGATTGATGGTGGTGGTGACTTGTCCATGGAGCAGATCGTTCCATGCACCCTGATCACAATACCGGCCAACTGAGGTGCCTTGTTCGTATGGATGTCCTCTTCTTGATTGATGGTGGTGGTGACTTGTCCATGGAGCAGATTGGTCCATGCACCCTGATCACAATACCAGCCAACTGAGGTGCCTTGTTCGTATGGATGTCCTCTTCTGGATTGATGTCTGCCATATAGAGGATGGTACAAGCTATAAGCAATGTTTAGTCTTACCAGACTTGGTGTACCTACAGCATTCATTCCCTGACTGGTGTGTGACTGCGCAGGTGGGAGATCCACGGTTCAGGCCCGAGGTACGCGGCCATGTCACCAACGCCATGAGAACCCTGGTGGAGGAGAAGAAGCAGAAGGAGCTCAAGGTGAGAGAAGTTCCATGGTTCCATCAGGCAAGAGTGTTCCATGTTCCACACTGGGACAGCCCACTGATGACTCTATTTTATAAGTGGAGGATCCCACAGCTGGTACAGTAGAGTGGAGAGCTCTGAACCTCAGAGAGCATCAAACAACACTAACAAGAACAGGCCATCTCAAGCCATTGAAGATAGAAAATAACAACAAAATCTACCCCACTTGCCCAAAATGTAGCTTGGCACCTGCAGCTCCAGAACACATTGTATTAGATGTACTAAACAGGACTTTTGGGAGAAGCTGCTGCTTATCATAAAACAGCTGGAGGAGCATGAACTCATGGAATTTGTGTAATCTTTACACAAGGGGATAAGAAACAACATCTTAGTTAGCGTTCTTCTCCGCTGCTTCCCATTTTCTTACTTCTCTGCAGCAATTTCCACTCTCCTGGAACCACTTTCCTTTGTCTAGCCATGTTGTTGTTGGTTCTTATCCCCTTGGGCAAAGATTATACAAATTATATGCTCCTCAAGCTGTTTGATGATAAGCAGCGGCCTCTCCCAAAGGTCCTGTTTAGTACATCTAATACAATGAGTTCTGGAGCTGCAGGTGCCAAGCCACATTTTGGGGCAAGTGTGGTAGATTTTTTTATTATCTTCAATGGCTTTAGATGGCCTGTTCTAAATCTTGTTTGGTTTTCTAGCCATGTACCCAGATCTCTATTTAATGGAAATGGCAGAGTCCTCCAGTTTTGTTTATCACAGCATCCACAACTTTCTTTCAATGCCATGTCCAAACATTACCATTTCCCCCATCCTTGTCTGCACTGTTTCTGTCAGGACTTGAGGTCACACCAGGTACTATGCCACTCCACATGTTCTCACATTGTTGTGTTCAGCGGCTGCGCAACATGCTGAGGAAGGAAGAAGATCCGGAGGAAAGCCAGAAACTCAGGACCCTCGTCAACAGACTGGTGAGTTTGTTGGTTGTCGCACCCTATTTGCATATTTCCTCAAAGTTGCATATACAGCAAGTAGGACCTCCTCACATGGATGATCCAGGAGGTGGTCTTGTCTCACCTGATAAACAATGGAAGGTCACCTATGGAAGGCTTTACACCTTCCAATATGCAAATTTCTGGTACCTATTTACATACCAGGAACCTGTGTTAATCAAATGCTAAATAATAGCGGGGCCTTAACCACAACTAGATTTTTTAATAGATTGTTTGTCTCACTTTGCAAAAAAAAATAAAATGCGGTAGAACCTCGCTAAAACGAACCTTCCTTTATAACAAACCTGAAATAATCCCCATTTTATAATACAGCGAACCATGGCTATATAACAAACTATGTCTATAGTGAACCACAGGTTCAGTCCCATTTGGGTTATCTATAGAGGGGTTCTACTGTATATAACAAGGTCTTCAATTTAACACCCCAAGGGACCAGAATTTTAGGTTGAATTATAGTTGGGTAAAGTTGTTGTTGTTGTTTCTTATCCCCTTGTGTAAAGATTACACGAATTCCATGAGTTCATGCTCCTCGAGCTGTTTTATGATGAGCAGTGGCCTCTCCCAAAGGTCCTGTTTAGTGCATCTAATGCAAGCCAAAATGTGTTCTGGAGCTTGCAGGTACCAAATACATTTTGGGCAAGTGGGATAAATTTTGTTATTATTTTCTATCTTCAATGGCTTGAGATGGTCTGTTCTAAATCTTGTTAGTGTTGTTTGGTGCTGTTGGGTAAAGTAAATACGTTAATTGAGATTCAAAAAACAGTTGGATTATAGTAAGCGTTGAATTATAGTCGGTTTTTAAATTATAAAAGATGATAATTTGTGGAAGGGAATCATAAAAGAAAATAAGACCTAATCCAAATAATTTATTAATGTGCGGCGTTTCGGCAATAACATTGTCACCATCATCATGGAATTCATTTTCTTCAGCTCATAGGAAGAATAACTTCTTAGGTCCATTGAAGTCTATCAAAAATTTTGATATATATATTTTTTGCTTATCCCTAGTACACGTGGTGGTACAGGCCATGATAATCATGGTGGGTAGTTAGCGACTTTTCTGTAAGCGCACCACATGTCTACACATGTGAAAAGCAGTTCAACCTTGCAATTACAAATGTGCCAGAGCCCCGTTTGGTTACTTGCACTCGCTGGTGGGGTTGGACTTTTGCAAGAATCGGGGGCCATTGGAGCAGTTTTTTTTTAAACAGAAAAAGTGTCCAATGCGGGAATCGAACCCGGGTTGTAGCAGTCGGAAACCAAACGGTTTAACCAGCCTTCCACTGATCCCCCTTGATATTTTTTGATAGACTTCAATGGATCTTGGAAGTTTTTATTCCTATGAGCTGAAGAAAATGAATTCCATAAAATATTTGGATTAGGTCTTATTTTCTTTTATTGTAATCTATAATCCAAATTGTGCTTTGTGAAAGGGAAATAGTTTGAATTAAAGTAAGGGCATTAGAGAGGTTTTTCTTTATATTCCCGTTAATTCACAGATAACAACAGCAGTCTAGGGAGTATGCAGTTCTGTGTACACAAGGTAATAAGACAAATTCCAAACAAATAAATAGTGTGTGACATTTCGGTAACAGCATTGTTTCTGAAATGTCACGCACCATTTATTTGGATTTGGTCTTATTACCTTGTGTTTCTAATCTATAATCCAAATTGTGCCTTATCAGCTCTGTGTACAGTTTTTTTTTTGGCTTATACCTAGTACACGTGGTACAGGCCATGATAATCATGGTGGGTAGAAGTTGGCGACTGCTTTTACTGTAAGTGTACCACATGTCTACACATGTGAAAAGCAGTTCGACTTTGCACTTACAAATGTGCCAGAGCTCCGTTTGATTACTTGCACTCGCTGGTGGGGTTGGACTTTTGCAAGAATCGGAGGTCATTGGAGCATTTTTTTTTTTTTTTAATCAGAAAAAGTGTCCAATGCGGGAATCGAACCCGGGTTGTAGCGGTCAAAAACCAAACAGTTTAGACCATCCTTCCACCAACTGTGTACAGTAACTGAGGGATGTGTGTGTGAACAGAGCAACCAGCTGATCTCCCAGCAGCAACAAAGACAGAGAGAGGAAGAGAAGAAACAAGCCATTCAGAAGAGCATTGAGGCCCTTAGGGCTGGAAGAAAGCCTTACTTCCAGAAGAAATGTAAGTACCACCCTACTGTGCAGCATAGCGCAGTCTCACCACCATCTTTGTGCGCAGCGGAAACCAGGAAGGAGGAAGGGGAACTATCCAGGAAGCAGATCATCCGCAAGGGAGCCAAGTTAATGAAGAAGGAACAGTACGGAGTGGCCTTCCTCAAGAAGAAGAGGACTTGAGTGCTGATGGTTTTACGTGTTGTATATTATCTCATTGTTGTGTATTTGATGGAGGAATAAAACTTCCAACTGTTGGAATTTGTTGTCTATTACTGTGTGTGTCATCAACTCGGATGTACTTTACAGAAATAACTATTGCAGTAGAACATACTCCAGCGTACACCTCTATAGTAAGAACAGTTTTCAATGACAAAATCACCATTTTTACCAATCAGCAACTCAAGAGGAAACTTTTACGCTAAGAACAGTTTTTAATGACAAAATCACCATTTTTACCAATCAGCAACTCAAGAGGACACTTTTACGCTAAGAACAGTTTTCAATGACAAAATGACCATTTTTACCAATCAGCAACTCAAGAGGACACTTCTACACTAAGAACAGTTTTCAATGACAAAATCACCATTTTTACCAATCAGCAACTCAAGAGGACACTTCTACACTAAGAACAGTTTTCAATGACAAAATCACCATTTTTACCAATCAGCAACTCAAGAGGACACTTCTACGCTAAGAACAGTTTTCAATGACAAAATGACCATTTTTACCAATCAGCAACTCAAGAGGACACCTCTACGCTAAGAACAGTTTTCAATGACAAAATCACCATTTTTACCAATCAGCAACTCAAGAGGACACTTCTACACTAAGAACAGTTTTCAATGACAAAATCACCATTTTTACCAATCAGCAACTCAAGAGGACACTTCTACACTAAGAACAGTTTTCAATGACAAAATGACCATTTTTACCAATCAGCAACTCAAGAGGACACTTCTACACTAAGAACAGTTTTCAATGACAAAATGACCATTTTTACCAATCAGCAACTCAAGAGGACACTTCTACGCTAAGAACAGTTTTCAATGACAAAATGACCATTTTTACCAATCAGCAACTCAAGAGGACACTTCTACACTAAGAACAGTTTTCAATGACAAAATGACCATTTTTACCAATCAGCAACTCAAGAGGACACTTCTACACTAAGAACAGTTTTCAATGACAAAATGACCATTTTTACCAATCAGCAACTCAAGAGGACACTTCTACACTAAGAACAGTTTTCAATGACAAAATGACCATTTTTACCAATCAGCAACTCAAGAGGACACTTCTACGCTAAGAACAGTTTTCAATGACAAAATGACCATTTTTACCAATCAGCAACTCAAGAGGACACTTCTACGCTAAGAACAGTTTTCAATGACAAAATGACCATTTTTACCAATCAGCAACTCAAGAGGACACTTCTACGCTAAGAATAGTTTTTGATGCCATATTTACATATTTTCAACTCTCTAATGAAGATAGAAAATAATAACAAAATCTACCCCACTTGCCCAAAATGTAGTTTGGTACCTGCAGCTCCAGAACACATTTTGGCTTGCATTAGATGCACTAAACAGGACCTTTGGGAGAGGCCGCTGCTTATCATAAAACAGCTCGAGGAGCATGTACTCATGGAATTCAACTCTCTAATGACACCTCTCTAAAGGACTCTTTGACCCTGCAACTAGGTGAGAGAGACATTCTACTGTGTTGTTGTTTCTTATCCCCTTGTGCAAAGATTGCACAAATTCCATGAGTTGTCTGATGATAAGCAGTGGCTTTTCTCAAAAGTCTGTTTGTTGTTGTTTCTTATCCCCTTGTGTAAAGATTACACGAATTCCATGAGTTCATGCTCCTCGAGCTGTTTTATGATGTGCAGCGGCCTCTCCCAAAGGTCCTGTTTAGTGCATCTAATGCAAGCCAAAATATGTTCTGGAGCTGCAGGTACCAAACTACATTTTGGGCAAGTGGGGTAGATTTTGTTGTTATTTTCTATCTTCAATGGCTTGAGATGGCCTGTTCTAAATCTTGTTAGTTTTGTTTGATGCTGTCTATTTCTGATGTTCAGAGCTCCTCCTTGGTTCACTCCACTGTACCAACTGTGCTTAGGTGGGATCCTCCAGTTCTTATTTATTTTTGTTTTGACTACTGTTTCTATTTCTTTAAAAGTAAGTTTTTCTGTGGCAAGGGTTCTTTTGTGCCTTTTTTCGCTAGCACATCAGCAGCTTCATTGCCTTCAATGCCAACATGTTTAGTGTCTTGTTTAGTGCATCTAATGTACCACTAATATATGTTTGATTGATCCTATGTATTTGATGAAGCACTTTTTAGCGCAAATCTTCTAAAAATTAAATCAATTACTACATCCCCTGTAGAGTTTCTTGTCTGATGTGTTGAACCTCACAAAGGTTTTATGTTGTTTTGACCTTGTTGTTGTTATAGAGAACCACGGTTAAAACAATTGGTATTTAAAACTTGGAAATTTAGAAACCTGATGTTAGAACCAAGTTGCTAAACACAAGGTAATAAGACCAAATCCAAATGAATAAATTTATATTTGTGTTTATAATCTATCATCAATATTATTAACCAAGTTGAAGTTCCCCCTACCTCTCTCTAATTATGATAGAAGGAGCAATCCCCACCATGTCTACTTAGGCTAAGTAATAGCATAGTATTGGTCATAACATGAATCCCAAACAAGGCTCCTAAAGCGAAATTTGCATAGCTGGGGGGGGGGGGGGGGGGGGGGGAAACAGAGCAGGGACAAATAAAAAAAGACAATGTGTAAATATGTATTGGACTACATAGGTCAGAGGTTGAGCTTTGGGACCAACACCACTTGGATGTTATGGAAGTGAAATTTGCATAGCTTGGTGGACACACAGCAGGGACAAATGAAGAAAGACAATATGTAAATATGTATTGGACTACATAGGTCTGAGGTTGAGCTTGGTGACCAACACCACTCAGATGTTATGGAAGTGAAATTTGCATAGCTTGGTGGACACACAGCAGGGACAAATGAAGAAAGACAATGTGTAAATATGTATTGAACTACATAGGTCAGAGATTGCGGTTGAGCTTGGTGACCAACACCACTCGGATGTTCTGGTCGAAGGAGGTGGCGACAGCTAGGCCTTGTTTGTCCGGACTCCAGTCCAGAGCAGAGATGGGCTGAGTACTGAACATGACGTTCTGGAGCAGAGACACGGACCCCACCACTCCCACGGCATTGCCCTCGCCGTCTTCCTTGGTCCGGCTCTCAGGGTAATTGCTGTTGACACCCAGCCGGAGATTTCTGTGAGAGATTCAAAGTTAAATGGCGGGCTGAATATTTGAAATTACTCTGAGAAAGGATCCCAAAAGAATGTGGCAGCTTTCTACTGGCTGAAAGAGTTAAGTGTCAGGGATGATTATCCACCTAACTTTCTTTATAAAGATTGTTTTTTTTTTGCTTATCCCTAGTACATATGGTACAGGGAGTCGGTGGAAGAATGGTCTAAACCGTTGGTTTTTGACCGCTATGACCCGGGTTCGATTCCCGCATTGGGCACTTTTTTCTGGTTAAAAAAAAATACTCCAATGCTCCCCGATTCTTGCAAAAGTCCAACCCCACCAGCGAGTGCAATTAATAAAACGGGGCTCTGGCACATTTGTAAGTGCAAAGTCGAACTGCTTTTCACATGTGTAGTCATGTGGTGCACTTATAGTAAAAGCCGTCGACAACTTCTACCCACCATGATTATCATGGCCTGTACCACGTGTACTAAGGATAAGCAAAAAAAAAAAACATGTGGTACAGGCCATGATAATCATGGTGGGTAGAAGTAGGCGACTGGTTTTACTGTAAGTGTACCACCACAAGTCTACACATGTGAAAAGCAGTTCGACTTTCCACTTACAAATGTGCCAGAGCCCCGTATACAGATTGTTCCTGCTGTCATAAAAAGGAAAGTTTCATGACTTGAAGACAGAATTTCTGTTGTAAATATTGCAGGAAACCTTTAGAATGATACAATTAATGTAGAATGCCACTTTGATAAAAACATTGTACGTCAAACATTGCTATAACAACATTACTTCAGACCAAATTTTTATGTTGTAAAAAACCTGTTATTGTTATAACCACAGTTAAAACACATTAAAATTAGGATGCTTATTAAAGAGTTTTGCAAGTGAGTTTTATTTGCAAAATGATCTTATGATTAATATTTTACACAAATAAATTTACTGGCAATGCGTTTCTTTTAAATATCATCAAATATTATCTCTACAGACCTTACTGCAATGATATGAGTTATTGAATGAGAGGGCTTGGCTCATCAGTAGTGAACCCTCTCAGCGGTTTCGCCAAATTAATCTCTAGACCGCTCTACTATTGTATTGGATTGGTTTGGAGTAGTAGAGCGGTCTAGAGATTAATTTGGCGAAACCGCTGAGAGGGTTCACTACTGATGAGCCAAGCCCTCTCATTCAATAACTTATATCATTGCAGTAAGGTCTGTAGAGATAATATTTGATGATATTTAAAAGAAACGCATTGCCAGTAAATTTATTTGTGTGAAATATTAACGATAGATGGCAATTGAATTTATAAAATTAGATCTTATGAGTGTTGTACACACACAGAACCAATAATAATAAACCCAAGGTTATGTGAAGATGGTAACATAAATAAAAACTTTATGCAAATATTATTTATTGTTGGCAAGAAAACATTTTGGGGCTCTTTAAAAATTTTGTAAATTGTAATTTTTGTCTATTCAGCCTGTTCTAGAGAGTTCAGTCAGTAAAATCACTATTACAGTAGAACAAACTCCCTGTAAAATCACTATTACAGTAGAACAAACTCCCTGTAAAATCACTATTACAGTAGAACAAACTCCCTGTAAAATCACTATTACAGTAGAACAAACTCTCTGTAAAAGACAACACCTAATTTCAGAGCCAGACTGTCCTTTAGGGTTAGGTGTCCTCTTACCAGAGAGTTGCTAAATAGTAAAAATGGTAATTTTGCAAATGAAAACTGTCCTTTATAGAGAGGTGTCCGCTAAAGGTAGGTTCTACTGTGTTGACTTTACGACTGGAATCTCACAGAGTTATCACCAAAGGAACTTACTACTTCCACAGACAGAGGGAGCCGTTGCCTCCTGTTGTCATGAAGACCTCCCTGTTCTGGGGCAGGTGGCGCACCGTCCAGATGGTTGACTTGTGAGCCTGCACATCTCACACTGTCATTCTCAGCATTTCCCACTGAGCAAGAAACCAGCGGCTTACTCCACCTAGTTACCTAGTACTGTAAAATATACCCATGGGGACAACACTTAAGGAAGTGGAAAGTCTCTTTGAGGTCACCTGTCATTTTTTTTTTTTTTTTAAGAAGACAGAGGTTGTTTACACTTGGTTATCTCGTGTGTCTTCAATAAAGGTCACTGTAATATCTTTCAGAGTTATTGTCCCGATATACATGGTAAAAGGTACAACTTCCTTAAGTTTTGTCCATGAGTGTATATACACTTGGTTATCTCGTGTGTCTTCAATAAAGGTCACTGTAATATCTTTCAGAGTTATTGTCCCGATATACATGCTGAAAGGTACAACTTCCTTAAGTTTTGTCCATGAGTGTATATACACTTGGTTATCTCGTGTGTCTTCAATAAAGGTCACTGTAATATCTTTCAGAGTTATTGTCCTGATATACATGCTAAAAGGTACAACCTCCTTAAGTTTTGTCCATGAGTGTATATACACTTGGTTATCTCGTGTGTCTTCAATAAAGGTCACTGTAATATCTTTCAGAGTTATTGTCCCGATATACATGCTGAAAGGTACAACTTCCTTAAGTTTTGTCCATGAGTGTATATACACTTGGTTATCTCGTGTGTCTTCAATAAAGGTCACTGTAATATCTTTCAGAGTTATTGTCCCGATATACATGCTAAAAGGTACAACTTCCTTAAGTTTTGTCCATGAGTGTATATACACTTGGTTATCTCGTGTGTCTTCAATAAAGGTCACTGTAATATCTTTCAGAGTTATTGTCCCGATATACATGCTGAAAGGTACAACTTCCTTAAGTTTTGTCCATGAGTGTATATACACTTGGTTATCTCGTGTGTCTTCAATAAAGGTCACTGTAATATCTTTCAGAGTTATTGTCCTGATATACATGCTGAAAGGTACAACTTCCTTAAGTTTTGTCCATGAGTGTATATACACTTGGTTATCTCGTGTGTCTTCAATAAAGGTCACTGTAATATCTTTCAGAGTTATTGTCCTGATATACATGCTAAAAGGTACAACCTCCTTAAGTTTTGTCCATGAGTGTATATACACTTGGTTATCTCGTGTGTCTTCAATAAAGGTCACTGTAATATCTTTCAAAGTTATTGTCTGAATCCTGATATACTTTCTGAAAGGTAAAAACTTTCTTAAGTTTTGTCCATGAGAGTAAAAACATTAATATTATAGTAGAACAACCTCCATGAGAGGACACTCACATTAGAGAACACCTCTCTACAAAGGACAGTTTTCATTGGGAAAATGATCACTTTTACTATTTATCAGTTCTCTAGTAAGAGGACACCTCTTCCTAAAAGACACTTTGGATCTGCAATTAGGTGTTGTCCTTTACAGGGAGATAGTTCTACACCGTAGTTCAATAAACAGTTATAGAGACCAACCACGAGTTTTGAAGCTACTTAAATTCTTCATTTATCTTCTTTCAGCAAGGGACCATATTAACAAACTGAAACTACAACTAATAAGGAACCATAGAGATAGTTTCCATCATTCTTGGTACCAGGTAGAAAACCCCAAAAAACAGACCCTCCAACTAAACAGAAGGGAATCGACACAGTTGGCCAGATAGAAATCTGGTCACCTGCGCCCTCTAGTCTATAAAGAGGGAGCCAAAAGCTTCCCCATGTGCACTAGGTACAAAACCGAAGAGGCCACTCCCCAACATTTACTAAATTGCATTGTAAAGGACAAAAGATCCCTGTACAGAGAGCCAAGAAGAGTTCTTGAGCTTCTTTACGAGCACGACCTCCAAGATCTTGTCTAATTTAGACTAAAAGGATAAGTAAAAAAAAAATTATCTTCTTAAAGAGGACCATGAATACTCATTAACCTGGGTGTTCTATGGCAAAACCTAACAGCCTTGTTTAACACTTTGTGGTTAAAACCTAGTGAGACACGAATACTTGGTAACCTGAGTCAACATGTGGGTAGTATATTGCCCTCAGCGGCCATTTCCAGCCCTTGGTAGGCAGACGACTGGTCCCTACAAAGGGTCCCCCCCCAACTCCCATTGTAAATAGAGAGATGCTAAAAATAAACAGTCATCAGCTGACCACTGGAGGTAATGGTTGTCTCTCCAACTAGTCTGATCCTTTCAAGAGGATCTTTTACAGTACAATGTGATAGCCAGCCATCTTTGTTCGCTGAGTGGTCCAAACCATATAGTGCAAGTAAAACCTCTCTGTAAAGGACAACACCTAGTTGCATAGCAAAGTGTCCTTTATAGAGAGATGTTCTCTTACTGGAGAGTTGTTAAATAGTAAAATTGGTAATTTTGACAATGAAAACTGTCTTTTGTAGAGAGGTGTTCTTTAGCCAGAGTGTCCTCTCATGGAGGTTACTGTATTATCTTTCTATTATTTCAATTGTGTTAAGATACACTGCGGCATCTAGCATCGTCACATCGTCAAATTGTGCGCATATCATTGCTAGAACTCTAAAGCTCACTCACTTCATTGAATCAAATATATTGAAAATAAATATAGACTACAACCGATTTGTCCCAGCAAAAATAATCATAATTTCTAACTTTATAAACCAGAAACAGCAGGAATATTACGAAGCGACCAATGAAAATTTCAAAAGTTTCTTCAGTGGCCCAAAAATTCCTAATTTTATTAAACCTAACTTCTATAATGTGCAATTCCTCACTGGACATGGCGACTTCAACTCATACCTGTTTAAAATTGGCAAAGCTGAATCACCTGGATGCTCGTGTGGAGGCGAAGAACAGAGCCCCAGACACTTATTAACTGACTGCCCGCTGACCGCTGATCTTAGGGAACTAAATCAACTTCCCATAAATTTGCAACATCTGGTCTCCACTAAGGACATTTACCAAAGATTCAACAAATTTTTCAGAATGTATTTAGCTAGATAAGTGACTACTAATGTAATCAATTTGCATACTGATATGTAAATATCTCTTTAACTACTTTTATTTTGTGTCTTTCATTTAAATGTATATATTTCACGCGCAAATATCCGAATTGTGGATATAGCGTGTACTCTGCAATTGATAAATAAAAAATAAATCTAGCCATTTTTGTCTTTATTTTCTGGATGGCCACTTAAGGGTTGATTTTGGCTGTGAATGTGACGATGACTTAGCATTTATGTTAGGTTTTAGCCATATTTTTTGGTTCTATAGGAAATATGCAAATATAGAGGCACACAGTATTTATAGAGTAGAGGATCCGCACCTTCTCAGTGAGGGAAGTGAAGCCTTTCTTAGAATGTTGGGTGCGCAGGTCGTACAGCAGGAACTTGCCCTCCAGGCTGGTGGCCACCATCTTGTTCATGCAGATGTCCTTGCGGTCAAACTCCAAGCCGCAAACCTGGGGATCAGAGTGTGACATTGAAGAGACGTGAAGATGCCTCAACTCACCCCATTCTTGATGTTGGTCTCCCAGCGCAGCGACATGTTGCGCAGGTCAAACATCTTAATGTCCCCATTGTCATAGCCGGCACAGACGCAGCGTTCCTCGTTGTTATAGGCATTGCCTGCGTCACATGCCATGTAACCAACATGCCAAAGTTTTTTTGTTTTCCGTTTTAATTATCCATTTTTCAAGGTTATGTATATATATATTATACTAGCGAACCCGGCCACGCGTTGCTGTGGCTAAATTGTAATATGTTGAATTAACATTATACTAAACTATTCAGTACAGTAAAGTTAATATTCACGTATAAAGATAAAAATGTTTTAGCCGATATAAAGCCCTACGGGTTTGAGAATGGAACGTTACGTTAAAAATTGAAAGTGATTTATATATATATAGATAATAGAGCCCTTTATTGTAATCATTGATTATAATCACTGCATTAATAAATGTCAGTCTTCCCAGTATTCTTTTACCTGTGTATGGAAATTTTGGTTTGAATTAGTGAACTACTGCGAAGTTGTAGACGAATGACCCGGGCAACGCCCGGGTTTACACGATTAAATGTATATTACATATGGAAGAGATGGACGTAGTTCCCGGAGGGTACCCGCGAGGTCACTCTGCCCCCGCGCAACTGTCCAACCGGGAGCGCCCCGCGCCGTCAAAATCGTAACGCGTTCTAGAGGGCGCTGCTCGGCCGTCAGCCGGGAGATCTCATTTACCCGGCGGGGGGGGCAGGGAAGTCACGTGCTGCGCCGGCAGCCAATCGTCGCGCGCCGCCATCGCCCGTCTGCCGCGAGAGGGGCGTTGATTGCGAGTGAATTTACGTTTTATTGTAAATAAAAATGCAACGAAAGGTTATTTCTAAAGAGTAATTAGCCATAAACCATCCCTGTAGTATACTAAACATCTTCCCAAAGTTTCATCACGATTGGTTGAGCGATGTAGAAGATTATCACTCACGGACGGACCAACCGACCAACGGACCAACAAACATCCATTTTTATATATATAGATAATATAAATATTAAAATATTCTAATTTGAAAAATATATATTTTATTTTCAATGATTGATAATTCTACTTGTTTTTTGACCATAGTTTTAGAATACGCCGACTTTCAATACTTGTTAACACAAGGTAATAAGACCAAATCCAAATAAATAAATAGTGTGTGACGTTTTGGTAACAACGCTCCTATTTGCATATATGTGAAAATAGAGAAAACACAAGGTGACCAAATTCCCAAATAAATAGTGTGTCACACTAAAACGTCACACACTATTAATTTATTTTGATTAGGTATTATTTTCTTGTAGTTCTAATCTAAAATCCAAATTGTGTTTTATCATAAAAGAAAATCTGTATTGACTCATCCATTGATGAGCTCTACTCTTCCCCGGCAGACACCATCAAAAGTCTCAAGTTTTACAAGCTTGATACCTTAGTGTGATTGAGTGGAGATAACAAAGAAGAAGATAAAAGAAAATAAAAAAGCATTAAAAATATATTTATGATATAAGGTACAATTTGTATTATAGATTAGAAACATAAAGTAATAAGACCAAATCCAAATAAATAAATAGTGTGTGATGTTTTGGTAACAGCGTTGTTACCATCTTCAGACACTATTTATTTATTTAGATTTGGTCTTGGTACTTTCTATTCTAAAAAAAAATTGTTGATAATTTACATAACAAATATGGGATATGGATACCATCGCATATGTCAACTTCTCTCTTCAGCTCTGGATGATGAATTACTGATTGTTAGATACTTTAAGTTTTGCACAGAAGCTGGGCGCATGAGAAAGAATGCAGGGCAAAGGATACTGGAGGATGAACACTATCTGTAAATAGGTAACTGAATGTGAGACAAACCTGATTTTGTTGTAAATGTTTCCTCTTCCCTCTCCTCTTGTTGACGTGTAAATACGGCGAATCCTGTATGGGGCGGAATGCCCTAAATAAAGGCTTTTGTTGTTGTTGTTGTTGTTGTATATGGGATATGTAAAGTGGGCGGTAGCAGGTTGAGAACCTCAGTTGTTATAGGGAGAACGTGGCATAAAAAAAAAAAAACTATTCCAAGATTGGAAGCCCTAGATGGAGTAATGTAATGTCTTCTTCTTTCTTATCTCCACTCAATCACACTAAGGTATCAAGCTTGTAAAGCTTGTTGATGGTGTCTGCCGGGGAAGAGTAGAGCTCATCAATGGATGAGTCAATACAGTCAATAATGTGTTTTAGGGTTGCAGGTTGACACTTAGTACATAGTGGGAAAACCTTGCGACCTTTCTGTCATTGTCCGTAGATGACCAGACTTAAGTCTGGAAATCAAAGACTGTTGTTATCTTGGAAGGACAGAACTTGTGCTTGTCCCTCCTGCTCTGTACCAGTCACGTGCAGCATTAGATTTCCATTCCTGGTAATGTGATGTGACCAAACAGACAGACAGACAGACAACTCCACCCACCGAAGCAGACAGTCCAACAGTCCCGTCTGGTCTCCCCGTCCCGAGGTTCCATGATGGCGACCGGATCATCCTTCTGTCTGGGGTCCCATACCTTCACGGACCCTGCACGGACAGCATCACTCACAGTGTGGGGATTCTATTATTGAAGTAAATGGCTGTTCAACATGTGGCCATGATAATCATGGTGGAAACTTGTAAGTACACCACGTGTCTGTATGGTGTTAGTACTTACTTTGGTTACTGGCTGGTGGGGTTGGACTATTGCAAGTCAGTACTGTAGTGCAGTGTACTGTGGTGTAGTGTACTGTGGTGTAATACAATTCGGTATACTCTTCAGTATTGCAGAGAATTTTACTGTAGTGTAATAAAGTGCAGCGTACTGTATTGTAATGCAGTGTAGTGTATTGTTGTAAAGCTTACTGTAGTGTAGTGTACTATATTGTAATACAGTGCAGTCTACTGTAGTGCAATACAGTTTACTATATTGTAACATAATGTGCTGTAGATCAATAAAAAACCCTGTTAGATTTATAAATAATTTAAACAAAGCATCTAGGGCTGCATATCTTTTATTTGTATAAAAAATATAAAAGATACGCAGCCCTAGATGCTTTGTTTAAATTATTTATAATGTACTGTACTATAATGCAGGGCAGTCGACTGTAGTGCAGTGTACTACATTGTAGTGTAGTGTAGTGTAGTGTAATCTCTTTCTCTCTTGAGGTAACCTGGATTCCTGGAGCATAATAAAGTCGCCAACTATCCGGATGTAGTATAATAGTGTATTGCAGTACAGTGAAGTGGGTACTGTAGTATAACACAGTAGGACTCACCGTCACGACTCCCAGTGACAATCTCCGGAGCCCCACTGCCCACTTCCAGTCCCCCCACACCATCGATGGCATTGATGATCTGGTCGTGGGCCTTGGCGCTGTACACGGGCAGCTCTGTGTCCGTGACGTCCCTTCACACACCACAGTGACAAACTCTTCTGTGTGTTCAGACATCTGTCAACTCCCCATATTTACTAGGATGGAGAACTCCGCCTTTGCCGGTCCCAAGCCCGGATGGAGGAGGGGGAGCAGTAACAAGCTCACTAAAAACCCGGGCTCAGCTGGCCCGGCTGATAGTACCCTGTAAGGGCTCCAGGGATACAGGATGAGCAGCATCTGTACCCCATGTTAGGAGCAGCTGCACATGGCGTTTATTCCTCATGTCAGAGGCGGCCATTTCACTTGGAGCTAAGTAGGCCTGCCACTGAGTAGTGCTCCCAGTCTTAATGACAGATGCATTCTACTTCACCCAGTCATGATGGTTGTCAAACAGACACCATCAAGGGTTACAACTTGATACCCTAATATGATTGAGTGGAGATAAGAAAGAATAAGAAGAGTAGGATGGAGGAATATTGAATTCCACAGCTAGAGTTCACGTATTTCCTCTTCTTCTTTCTTATCTCCACTCAATCATATCAGAGTATCAAGCCTGTAGAGCTTGTTGATGGTGTCTGTGCTTGGGATGAGTAGAGTTCATCAATGAATGAGTCAATACAGTCAATGATGTGTTTTGGAGTTGCAGGTTGACACTTAGTACATAGTGGGAAAACCTTGCAACCATTCTGTCATTGTCCATAGATGATCAGACTTAAAGAGTCACATATTTCTCAAAAATAAAGATATAACAAAAAATAAGAAAAGATCAAATATGCGAAATAAACTCTGAGAGAAAACTGACAAAAGCTATAACAAGACTTAGAACAAAACACTATAAAGGAATGACAATACATCCAGATGGCACAAGAACTTATAGGACATGTAACAACTGTCCTGGTGTGGAACTAACACCTACCCACATATTCTCATGCCCAGCAATGGCCGCAGCCTTGCAGAAAATTGACATGGACCCAGAGCAGCAGCTTTACACACCCATCAGAACATGGTCGAATTATCGCCGAGTGTCGAATTGGCATGTGTCGAATTAACAAGGTTATACTGTATTTGTATAGCATCAACCACCTCGGGATTAGAAATGTAAACAAAGATTGAAATGTAAATATATACTCATTATAATTATGTAATTAGGGTTTCTTAATTGTACAAAATACTACATTGAATTCCCAATCTTACAGAATTTTGGCTCAAGAAACTTAAAAAATATATATCTATATCATAAGCAAAAATTCGAGAATCACGGGACGAGTGTCTTTTGTACGAAGATTTATTGTAAAACGCTCAAGCTTTCGGGCTGACCGGCCCTTCTACAGGAGACAAGTGAAAAACATATGGCACATCGGGCACTATATAGGGATGAGACTATTTACATATTTAGAAACCACTGGGATTTTGCATATCTAAGCAATGTTGGGAGGAATAATTAGCATAATAGTAAATTATGGAAAGAAGAAATTAACATGTATGATAATAGATATTGAATGTAGTAGAGCCAGGAATATCTTATGATGTCTATGAGGGAGGAGGGGGGAAATCCGCATATCTATATCAGTTGAGGTATTGGGTTAAAACAAGTGCAAGTGTAAATAGAGGTTTGAGGAATGCTCAGTTATGCAAATCAGAGTAGTTACCAGATGTGGAGTCTCCCGTCAAAGTCTCCTGTAGCAATGGACCTCTGCTGGAGACTGGAAGCTCCAAAAGTCCCACATTTGAACGGCTTTGACTTCTCAGTCTGTCCACACACCATGTATTGTGTGATTTCTATTTATTGCTTGTGTTGTTTTTATTTGTACAAAGAGATATAGAAAATCCAAGAATCAACAAGATCAATAATTTAATAAAACAATCATTGTAACTCCGCTTTTGCCGGTCCCAAGCCTGAATGGAGGAGGGGGATCAGTAACAAGCTCACTAAAAAACCTGGGTTCAGCTGGCCCGGCTGATAGCACCCTGTAAGGACTCCAGGGATACAGGATGAGCAGCATTTGTACTCCATGTTAGGAGTGGCTGTACATGGCGTCTGTTCCTCATGTCAGAGGCAGCCATTTCTTTTGGAGCTAAGTCGGCCTGCCACTGAGTAGTGTTCCCAGCCTTAATGACAAAGACATTCTACTTCACCCAGTCATGATGGTTGTCAAACAGACACCATCAAGGGTCACAACTTGATATCCTAATATGATTGAGTGGAGATAAAAAAGAAGAAGAATCATTGTATCAATATTGAGTAAATATATCAGGACTCCAGGGAAAAGTATCTTTTTAAAAACATTTTTATTCTCTAGCTTTTAGCAAGGAACGCCCTGCTATAGGAGAAAACTTGGTATAATGGAATCCGATTATATTTGACTCGTGTTCTATCGACAAATCATTATACCAAGTTTTTTTCCTGTGGAAGGGTCTCCATGTCTGAAAGCTAAAGAATAATAAAAATGTTTTGAAAAGATACTTTTTCCTGGAGGCCTGATATTTTTACTCAAGATCAATAATTAATAGATGATCTGAAGTCTTCTTCTTCTTCTTTCTTATCTCCACCTAATCACACTAAGGTATCAAGCTTGTTGATGGTGTCTGCCGGGGAAGAGTAGAGCTCATTAATGGATGAGTCAATACAGTCAATAATGTCTTCTTCTTTCTTATCTCCACTCAATCATATTAAGGTATCAAGCTTGTAAAGCTTGTTGATGGTGTCTGCCGGGGAAGAGTTGAGCTCATCAATGGATGAGTCAATAGTCAATAATGTGTTTTGGGGTTGCAGGTTGACACTTAGTACATAGTGGGAAACAACCATTCTGTCATTGTCCGTAGATGACCAGACTTAAGTCAGGAAATCAAAGACTTGTTCTCTTCTGTTCTTCTCATGATATGGAGTGATTTGACAAATACAAAAATAAACCTAACCTTGTCATCAACACAAGGTAATAAGACCAAATACAAATAAATAAATAGTGTGCGACATTTCATAAAGATAGAGGCTGCCTGGCCGGCGGCATTCATATTTATATGTAAAATAGATACTTCGGCCAGTTGGAGTTTTTTATTTTCTCAATGTTTCGACAAAATCTTTTGTCTTCGTCAGGAGAAGTAAATTGTTACCCAAACATCACACACTATTTATTTATTTAGATTTGGTCTTATTATCTTGTTTTAAAATAAAAATACAACCTTTCGCAATGAATAAAAGAAAAAAGAATAAAAGAAACTCATTGCAAAAGGTTGTATTTTTATTTTAAAATTTGTAGTGCAATTTTTTCGTTTACTTATTATCTTGTGTTTATAAACTATAATCCAAATTTTGTCTTATCTAACCTTGTCATATGTTTTCACATTAGGTTAGTTTGGTTTAGTTAATTCATAATTAACTCACTAATTAATGTACAATAGAATTCATGGGGGAACAAACAAAATATATATATATTTTTTTATCCCTAGTACACATGGTACAGGTCATGATAATCATGGTGGGTAGAAGTAGGCGACTGTTTTTACTGTAAATGCACCACATGTCTGCACATGTGAAAAGCATATTTCTTTTAATTGTGTAATGGAAAGTTGGTGTGAAAATTATACACAATGACATTCTTTGTTTACATTTGGCCAAAATATTCCTTGTAGTCCTTCTTTCTAATCTCCTCTCAACATAAGATGAGCAACTGATGCACATTGTATCTGTTCCTCGTGTGGAGGCTTATAAAATAAACATAGAAAAACATCTTATTTCTCCACATTTTTATATTTATCTACCATATACTATACCTTACTAATATAAAATCATAATTATAAACTTGTTCATTTTTATTTTAATGCCATTTTTTAAAGCATTAATTATGACGACTAAAAACAAGTGTTTTTGCATTGATTTTGTGAAACTAAATTTAGAACGATTTAAAAATAGTTTTTGTTTATAGAAATTTTAGTATTGTTCAGGTTAAAGAACCTTCCAAAATACCTCGGATATTAAATTTATTTGTCCTTTTGAAAGTTCGTATATTTGGATTGCACCAGTTCCTCTTGGGTAGCTCCCGAGAACGACAAACTTCGCGCTGCATGGTATCCACTTTACATCGAATAGGGTAAAAGTAACATTTTTTTCTGAATGTACAATAATCTGAGGTTTATCCATAAATTCTATTTCGCGTTTGCAAATATTTTCAATCAACACAACATTTAAATGTTTACACAACAAACTACCAAGGTATTCAAACGTATTTATTAATTAGTATATAGAACGTTCATAGAACATTCAATAAAATATTGAGAAATATTTAGGCGGAATGTTATATCAAATAATTCTAAAATATTCAAAGAATATATATTTTTAATAATTTTGTATTATTTTATAGTATATTTCTCTCGCATTTACTTATTTATCCATATCAACTTTTTAATTATTCTCCTACACAGAAAAGCTAGATAATTCTAGACACATAATAGATTCTAAAAATGGAAAAAATGAAGTTTTTGAAATCTTGCATGCATATAAGTTGTGCTGAAGGAGTAACATTAAAAATATAAAAATGCAAATCACCTTGACATGACAGCAGTAAAATATGCGGTATCGTTAAAATACCTCAATTCACCAAAGATGTATTTCCTTGATTTCATTACATAGGAGTACCTTCTCCTCTTTATAGTTCCATTTAGACAAATATCTTCTGTTACCTTCAGTGTAGTTTAATATGTAGCTCCTCTTTACGCACTAAGTGCAACCATTTGAAATTGTTTTACTATCCATGAAAGCACCAGGTAAAAAATAAAATGTTACAACATTCACATGATTAGGAAGTACCTTTATTAAATAATTCATGTTCTGTGCAATTCAAAAGATATATTTTCAGAAAATATTGAAATGAAAGTTTTCATTTTCGCTTCTATTTTGAAAGGGGTTACTCATATTTAACCCTAAAAAAATACAATATAATTTGTCATATAGTGACATAAAAAGAAGTTTTAAAAGTTAGCGAAATTAATTAAATTAATGAAAATATTAGTTTAACGGAGAACACATCAATTTAGTACTAAATAATAGGTAATTTTTTCCCTTAAAATCAAATCCTTTGCTACTCTGTCCAATCCATTGATATTAACGATCTTTCTACTCTGTCGTTTGTTTGTATTTAAAAGTTATTAAATGTTAGATGTTGACATTTGGAGTAACGGAGGAAAGGTTTCAAGCATTTTGCCATGGCCCAGCTTTGTTAATAAGTTTCATTTGTAATTACTAAGAATTTAAACTTTTTACTCAAGTATTTTAAAACAAAGAAATGGGAAAACTACTTCAATTCCGTACACTTTTATGGAAGTTTGGAATATTTCATTTACGTTCCATCAAAACGACAATATTGAAAATATGTTTGCCATTAGTTTTAGTAATAGCAATTATATACCTTGATACAGGAATGACAAAATCAAAACCTGTTGTAACTATGAAACCTGCGGAAATTTATCAGCCTTTCAATGCTTTTAATGGAACCTTTTTGCGTTTTTATAAGAACACAAATCAATTCGCCTACATTCCAGACACACAAGGAGCGAAGAAGATAATGGATGATGCATTTAATATTATTTCTCAAAAATCAGGAATTCCCAGATCTGAAGCCCCAGGTAAGAAATAAAATTTGTTTTATTAACATTTTTATAAATGCAGAAGTATAACAATGGATATAGGAAATATATTTAAATTATATATGAAAGTGTAAAAATATAATTTAAATATAAAAATTTACTGTACTGTATTATTTTAAACCTTTACACAATAGCTACAAGAAAATAAGACCTAATCCAAATAAATTAATAGTGTGTGATGTTTCAGTAACAGCATTGTTACCATCAGACAAAAGAATAAAATAAAAATCATTTTTATTCTTTTCTCTGATGATGGTAACAACGCTGTTACTGAAATGTCACACACTATTAATTTATTTGTATTAGGTCTTATTTTCTTGTAGCTATAATCTATAATCCAAATTGTGCTTTATCACTTCACACAATAGACTAAATACATTTTGAAAATCACAGTTGGTCAAAATTCTTTAATATGAAATATTCAGTGATCATATTTTTTATAAAATTCAGTAAATCATATAACACTGGCTATAATCTGTTTATAGAATTGGCATAAAATTATATTATAAAAATAAATTAATTCTCTGGCACAAATTTTACATATTTGTCTCATTTTCTTACTTTTTTGTATATATATATATATAGCTGATTGCCATAGTGATTTGTCTCGTTTTTACACCTGTTGATGGGCGGTTATGCCCGAAAGCTTGTGATTTGATTATATTAAAGATACTCTTCCCTCATCAAGTTGTTCTTTTAGTAAATAAAAATAAATATTTGGGATTGCAGAATATAATGTTTAAATGCAAGTTATGCAAAAAATATTGTAAAAAAATAATTATCCTAAGTGTCATTATACAATGTCATGGGCAAAAAAACAAAGAACAATGAAGAAATATTTATTTTAT
>CP092874.1:11076966-11161201 GCA_030710605.1 Cordylochernes scorpioides
TATTAAAGAAGTAATTACAGCTATATCCAAATGGAGGGAGCTCCACCTGTAGAAATGCCACAAGGTTTGAAAGCTTGGGTCTCATTGTAATGAAAGTAACAACCTCCATGAGAGGGCACCTCTCTACATAGGACAGCTTTCATTGCCAATACAGTAGAACAACCTCCATGAGAGGGCACCTCTCTACATAGGACAGCTTTCATTGCCAATACAGTAGAACAACCTCCTTGAGAGGGCACCTCTCTACATAGGACAGCTTTCATTGCCAATACAGTAGAACAACCTCCATGAGAGGGCACCTCTCTACATAGGACAGCTTTCATTGCCAATACAGTAGAACAACCTCCATGAGAGGGCACCTCTCTACATAGGACAGCTTTCATTGCCAATACAGTAGAACAACCTCCATGAGAGGACACCTCTCTACATAGGACAGCTTTCATTGCCAATACAGTAGAACAACCTCCATGAGAGGGCACCTCTCTACATAGGACAGCTTTCATTGCCAATACAGTAGAACAACCTCCATGAGAGGGCACCTCTCTACATAGGACAGCTTTCATTGCCAATACAGTAGAACAACCTCCATGAGAGGGCACCTCTCTACATAGGACAGCTTTCATTGCCAATACAGTAGAACAACCTCCATGAGAGGGCACCTCTCTACATAGGACAGCTTTCATTGCCAATACAGTAGACAACCTCCATGAGAGGACACCTCTCTACATAGGACAGCTTTCATTGCCAATACAGTAGAACAACCTCCATGAGAGGGCACCTCTCTACATAGGACAGCTTTCATTGCCAATACAGTAGAACAACCTCCATGAGAGGGCACCTCTCTACATAGGACAGCTTTCATTGCCAATACAGTAGAACAACCTCCATGAGAGGGCACCTCTCTACATAGGACAGCTTTCATTGCCAATACAGTAGAACAACCTCCATGAGAGGACACCTCTCTACATAGGACAGCTTTCATTGCCAATACAGTAGAACAACCTCCATGAGAGGACACCTCTCTACATAGGACAGCTTTCATTGCCAATACAGTAGAACAACCTCCATGAGAGGACACCTCTCTACATAGGACAGCTTTCATTGCCAATACAGTAGAACAACCTCCATGAGAGGGCACCTCTCTACATAGGACAGCTTTCATTACCAATACAGTAGAACAACCTCCATGAGAGGGCACCTCTCTACATAGGACAGCTTTCATTGCCAATACAGTAGAACAACCTCCATGAGAGGGCACCTCTCTACATAGGACAGCTTTCATTGCCAATACAGTAGAACAACCTCCATGAGAGGGCACCTCTCTACATAGGACAGCTTTCATTGCCAATACAGTAGAACAACCTCCATGAGAGGACACCTCTCTACATAGGACAGCTTTCATTGCCAATACAGTAGAACAAGCTCCATGAGAGGGCACCTCTCTACATAGGACAGCTCTCATTGCCAATACAGTAGAACAACCTCCATGAGAGGACACCTCTCTACATAGGACAGCTTTCATTGCCAATACAGTAGAACAACCTCCATGAGAGGGCACCTCTCTACATAGGACAGCTTTCATTGCCAATACAGTAGAACAACCTCCATGAGAGGGCACCTCTCTACATAGGACAGCTTTCATTGCCAATAGAGTAGAACAACCTCCATGAGAGGACACCTCTCTACATAGGACAGCTTTCATTGCCAATACAGTAGAACAACCTCCATGAGAGGGCACCTCTCTACATAGGACAGCTTTCATTGCCAATACAGTAGAACAACCTCCATGAGAGGGCACCTCTCTACATAGGACAGCTTTCATTGCCAATACAGTAGAACAACCTCCATGAGAGGGCACCTCTCTACATAGGACAGCTTTCATTGCCAATACAGTAGAACAACCTCCATGTGAGGGCACCTCTCTACATAGGACAGCTTTCATTGCCAATACAGTAGAACAACCTCCATGAGAGGGCACCTCTCTACATAGGACAGCTTTCATTGCCAATACAGTAGAACAACCTCCATGAGAGGACACCTCTCTACATAGGACAGCTTTCATTGCCAATACAGTAGAACAACCTCCATGAGAGGGCACCTCTCTACATAGGACAGCTTTCATTGCCAATACAGTAGAACAACCTCCATGAGAGGGCACCTCTCTACATAGGACAGCTTTCATTGCCAATACAGTAGAACAACCTCCATGAGAGGACACCTCTCTACATAGGACAGCTTTCATTGCCAATACAGTAGAACAACCTCCATGAGAGGGCACCTCTCTACATAGGACAGCTTTCATTGCCAATACAGTAGAACAACCTCCATGAGAGGGCACCTCTCTACATAGGACAGCTTTCATTGCCAATACAGTAGAACAACCTCCATGAGAGGACACCTCTCTACATAGGACAGCTTTCATTGCCAATACAGTAGAACAACCTCCATGAGAGGACACCTCTCTACATAGGACAGCTTTCATTGCCAATACAGTAGAACAACCTCCATGAGAGGGCACCTCTCTACAAAGGACAGCTTTCATTGCCAATACAGTAGAACAACCTCCATGAGAGGACACCTCTCTACATAGGACAGCTTTCATTGCCAATACAGTAGAACAACCTCCATGAGAGGACACCTCTCTACATAGGAGAGCTTTCATTGCCAATACAGTAGAACAACCTCCATGAGAGGGCACCTCTCTACATAGGACAGCTTTCATTGCCAATACAGTAGAACAACCTCCATGAGAGGACACCTCTCTACATAGGACAGCTTTCATTGCCAATACAGTAGAACAACCTCCATGAGAGGACACCTCTCTACATAGGACAGCTTTCATTGCCAATACAGTAGAACAACCTCCATGAGAGGACACCTCTCTACATAGGACAGCTTTCATTGCCAATACAGTAGAACAACCTCCATGAGAGGACACCTCTCTACATAGGACAGCTTTCATTGCCAATACAGTAGACAACCTCCATGAGAGGACACCTCTCTACATAGGACAGCTTTCATTGCCAATACAGTAGAACAACCTCCATGAGAGGACACCTCTCTACATAGGACAGCTTTCATTGCTGAAATTACCATTTGTACTTATTAGCAACTCTCTGGTGAAAGGACACCTCTCCCTAAAGGACACATCGGCACTGTAACTAGGTGTTGTCCTTTACAGGGAGGTAGTTCTATTGTATATAGATATTTAATGCTGTTGTACCTTGCTGTTGGAAGTTAAAGAAAAATATGTTGATACAATAGAACTACCTCTCTGTAAAGGACAACACCGAATTGCAGAGTGTTCTTTAGGGAGAGGTGGCTCTTTACCGGAGAGTTGCTAAACAGTAAAAATGATAATTTTACAAATGAAAACTGTCCTTTATAGAGAGGTGTCCTCTAGTGGGTGTTTTCTCTCATGGAGTATGTTCAACTGTATTTGAAACAGAGAGATATTAAAAAATATTAATAATTACCAAATATAAAAAGCAGAGATATTTAAACAAAAAGGGGGGGTCGGTGGAAGGATGTAGACCATTATGACCCGGGTTCGATTCCCGCATTGGGCACTTTTTTCTGATTAAACAAAAAAATGCTCTAATGGCCACAGATTCTTGCAAAAGTCCAACCCTGCGAGCAAGTGCAAGTAACCAACCGGGGCTCTGGCACATTTGTAAATGCAAAGTCAAACTGCTTTTCATATGTGTAGAGATGTGGGTGCACTTACAGTAAAAGCAGTTGCCTACTTCTACCCACCATGATTATCATGGCCTGTACCACATGTACTCAGGATAAGCAAAAAAAAAAAAAGAAGAGATATTTAAAGATTTTTTTTTAAATTTATACAAAAACTTCATTATAACACAAGGTAATAAGAACAAATCCAAATAAATAGTGTGTGACGTTTCGGTAACAGCGTTGTTACCATCTTCAGACAAAAGTACTGAATGAGAAATTTTACCACAGCATGTTTTTAAATAGTTACTGTTATCTTAGAATTCTAAGAATAATATTCTGTGTTTCTCAGAAAACTATCTTCTTCTTATCTGTTATCTTGTTTACACACTTGATTACAGTAACTATTTAAAACATGCTGTGGTAAAATTTCTCATTCAGTACTTTTGTCTGAAGATGGTAACAATGCTGTTACTGAAACATCACACACTATTTATTTATTTGGATTTGGTCTTGTTACCTTGTGTTTATAATCTATAATCCAAATTGTGCCTTATCATCTTCATTATAACACTTCCCCTTATAGTGCCCTTCCACTTATTATTCCCAAATAACATCTTGTGATACATCCTGCTTATAATGCATCCTTATGCAATCCCATTTTTGACACTTTTCCAATTTTGGGCAGAATTACATAAGCAGTAAATTGGGAAACCCAACGAGGGAATAAAACATCGTGCTTCCTGGTGTTGGCCAGCTGTCACAGAGGGAGGACTACAAATCACTTTTGGTTTCTTATGTTTTCTTACCCCTTGGGTTCATTGTATTAAAGGACAAGGTTGTTTCAGCACAAACTTTCATTATTGAATTTTGCCCTCAATGTGGCCTTGTTTAGACTACAATTTCCATCAAGGCGTGTAAATATATATTACACTCATAGACAAAACTTAAAGAAGTTTTCCACTTCTTTAAGTTTTGTCCAGTCTTTGATGTTGCCAGGCATCTATTTTTTTTTTTTTTGGAAACAGAGGCAATTTTATTCACACTTGATTATCTCGTGTGTCTTCAATAAAGGTCACTGTAATATCTTTCAGAGTTATTGTCCCGATATACATGCTGAAAGGTACAACTTCCTTAATTTTTGACCATGAGTATAAATTTTCTGATTGGAATTTGAAAAACGGTTGAAGGAAAGTAAAGGTTCTTCAAATTTAATTGAATTAAACAGGTTGTCTTCTTCTTTCTTATATCCACTCAACAATCATATCAGGGTATCAAGCCTGTGAAGCTTGTTGATGGTGTCTGCTGGGGATGCTGAGTAGAGCTCATCAATGGATGAGTCAATACAGTCAATGATGTGGTGGCTCTATTGTACAGTAGAACAAACTCTCTGTAAAGTTCACTCAATTGCAGAACCAACATGTCTTTGCAGACACCGGCGAGCTGTGTTCTACATCTCATCAGTTGATATGTAACATGTGTTCATAGTCTACCATGATGCCCCTATTGGTGGTTGACCATTGCTGACTCTGGATAGTTCTTGTGAGGGTCAGGAGTTTCCTTCTTCTTTCTTATCTCCACTCAATCACACTATGGTATCAAGCTTGTAAAGCTTGTTGATGGTGTCTACCAGGGAAGAGTAGAGCTCATCAATGGATGAGTCAATACAGTCAATAATGTAGTTTGGGGTTGTAGGTTGACACTTAGTACATAGTGGAAAACAACCATTCTGTCATTGTCCGTAGAAGACCAGACTTAAGTCTGGAAATCAAAGACTGCTGTTCTCTTGGAAGGACAGAATTGTCCCTCCTGCTCTGTACCAGTCATATGCAGCATTAGATTTCCATTCCTGCAGGCATTGGGTTTTGATGGTACAGAGGATTTTCCAGGAGGGTAGAGATGTGGTCAGGGAAGCTATGGTGGATCAGCAGAGGAATAGGTTGTTGGTTGTTAGAGGTTCTACTGAATACTTCAGTAGAGCTCCTTGGTTCCACTGGGACCAAATATAGATGAGACTGATTCCCTATGGTTCACTACATGTTGGGATTCATGTTTCACTACGGATAAAGCAGGCACTCTCCAATTACTAGGCTTGTTGAATCCAACCTGATTGAAAGGGATCGAAATAGTTACATTAAAATGATTTGGTACAATTTGGATTATAGATTATAAACACAAGGTAATAAGACCAAATCCAAATAAATAAATAGTGTGTGAAGTTTGTGTAAAAGTGTTGTACCATCTTCAGACACTGACAAGACAGTTATGATGATGGTAACAATTCTGTTACCGAAACATCACACACTATTTATATATTTGGATTTGGTCTTATTACCTTGATTATACCTCATGTTTATAATCTATAATCCAAATAGTACTTTATCAAACACAAGGTAATAAGACCAAATCTCCAAATAAATAAATAGGGTGTGACATTTTGGTAACAACCTTGTAACCATCATCAGACAAAGGTATTGAATGATAGTAACAATGCTGTTACCAAAACTTTGCACACTATTTATTCATTTGGATTTGGTCTTATTACCTTGTGTTTCTAATCTTTAATCTAAATTGTGCCTTATCCTTACTACCCACCATGATCATCATGGCCTGTACCACATGTACTATATAGGGATTGTTACGACTACTAGAGTAGTCAACTTTATGTAAATATATTTGTAACTCGAAAACTAAGAGAAAAAATGTATGTAAATTTCTTTGAATGTATAAATTAGTATGTAAATTTCTTTTAATGTATAAATTGAGCGTGTTTTTCAATAAAAAAGAGTTCTGGATAAGTTTAGGACAATTGATAGTTGTCCTTAGAGCCTCTTCCTTGGAACCACGGAGCTGGTCAAGTAGCTGGACACTAGGTCGTCTCTCAAGGTAAAGAGAGACAGCATCTATATTGAGAACCCTCAACAGGGATAATTAAAAAAGTAAACCCTTAGTGATGAGGTACAATAGAGTAGATTAGAAACATAAGGTAAAATGACCCTAATCCAAATTAATAAATTGCTGTGTTTCGGCATAGCTGCATTGTTACCATCATCAGATAAAAGTTTGTCTGAATCACAATTTATTAAATTGGACTTGGTTTTCTTACTTTTCTTATATATGAGGTTTCTACATGCTAGCACAATGTCGTTTCTTATCTCCCCTTTTACAATGATTACACAAATTCCATAAGTCCATGCTCCTCAAGTTGTTTGATGATAAGGAGTGATTCTGCCTTTGCCGGTCCCAAGCCCGGATGAAAAAGGAGGAGGGGGAGCAGTAACAAGTTCGCTAAAAAACCTGGGCTCAGCTGGCCCGGCTGATAGTACTCTGTAAGGACTCCTAATTCAGGGATACAGGATGAGCAGCGTTTGTACTCCATGTTAGGAGCGGCTGTACATGGTGTCTGTTTCTCATGTCAGAGGCGGCTATTTCTTTTGGAGCTAAGTCGGCCTGTCACTGAGTACTGCTCCCAGTCTTAATGACAAAGGCATTCTACTTCACCCACACCATCAAATCTCAAGCTTTACAAGCTTGATACCCTAATATGATTGAGTGAAGATAAGAAAGAAGAAGATTATTAAATAAGAGTTGTTTGATGATAAGGAGTGACCTCTTCCAAAGGTCCTGTATCTTATGAAATGGGATGTAGCTTTTGTTGATAATAGAACCATGATTCACTTTGGTGAAAGTCTGACTGTAATTTGAGGCTGTTCCTAACATGGAAGCCTTTTTCTGCAAACATGAGTACAGACTCCTCTGTATCCCTGGAGAGGAACCCTTACTGAGGTCTATCAATCTTAGCAATGTGTTCTCTCCAAGAAATAAAACAAACTTTATATCGACGTTACACATATTGTATAATTAGTTATTACATAAAATGATAAGAAACCATGCCAGAGAGAATGTGTACAGAGTGGTATTGTCAGGTAGAAAATGAGGAAAGACAAACTCGAGGATGACACAGCAATTTATTCAAGGCAACAAACACAAACTAAAATTTATTGAATACAAGACAAGCATTGATAAGGCACAATTTGGATTATAGATTATAAACACAAGGTAATAAGACCGAATAAATAAATAGTGTGTGACGTTTCGGCAACAGCGTTGTTACCATCTTCAGACAAAAGTACTGAATGAGAAATTGTAAACCTTGTGTTTACAAGACAAGCAATAAGAGAAGTTATTTATTTTGTCTCAATTTACAGGTGTTGAGTCACCTTGTCCTGGCTATTTACACATGGGGTGGAGTAGAGGTGGTCCCCCCCTAGACCTTGCAGGAGGGCTTAAGAGAAGTATACAGAGTAAAAAGATATAAATATCAAAAATTAATAATCTGTGTATATAAAATATAATAAATATTTTCCTGCAATATATGCACATTATATTTGAGTTACTAAAATTAAGTCGAGCTCTTTTTCTCTGCATCATATTGGTTAATAAAATCAACATTGTGTTCCTTAAATATATCAAGCCCACAGTACATAACTGAGTAAAAAAAAAAAAAATGCTCCAATGGCCCCCCGATTCTTGCAAAAGTCCAACCCCACCAGCGAGTGCAAGTAACCAAAAGGGGCTCTGGCACATTTGTAAGTGCAAAGTCGAACTGCTTTCACATGTGTAGACATGTGGTGCGCTTACAGTAAAAGTAGTCGCTAACTACCCACCATGATTATCATGGCCTGTACCACGTGTACTAGGGATAAGCAAAAAAAAAAAACATTTTGTTCCTTAAATATATCAAACCCACAGTACATAACTGAGTCACACTGAGTGGTACTTCCAGGTCTTCAGACCAACACCACCCCTCTTTCCTTCTCCATGATGTCTACAGACAGTCCTGAACATCTATTGAATTGTATCAAATCCTCCAAAAAAAGACCTCTGTGAAAACCCCAGGACCATAATAGAAAATCTGAGACAATGGAACCTAATGGAGATTGTTTAAACGACTTGAGGAATAGGCAATAACAACAACATAAAAGTGTATTAGTGTTTAGTGGTTAGCTTTTCTTGATTAATCAAGAATGGATATTTGGCCAATTCTGGAATAATTAAAAATCAACGAGAATAGTTTATATTTATTCCGATAGATGGCGCAAGCCATCAGCAACTTTCAGTTGCACAATAAGGAGATGCCTTTTTCTTATAAAAGGGTATGTTAGATCAACATTTCGCAGAACTTAGTCAATCAGGATGTTACCACAAAAAGAGAGTTGCACCACGATAAAGGTTGGTGAGCTTTTTATAGAAAGATTTAATTAGGGATTGCTCAAGAGTTTCAGAATAAATTATGTTGTGATCTGGTGTGCTCTTGTTCTGAGCTTTGGAAAATTCCTGGCAATATCCCATATTTCATTTTTTGTCTTGAGTGATAAGAGATTTTCAAATTTATTTTTTACTCTCTATGACCTTTCTTGTGAACTTTTCTAAAATCACCTTATACACTCATGGACAAAACTTAAGGAAGTTGTACCTTTTAGCATGTATATCGGGACAATAACTCTGAAAGATATTACAGTGACCTTTATTGAAGACACACGAGATAACCAAGTGTATATACACTCATGGACAAAACTTAAGGAAGTTGTACCTTTTAGCATGTATATCGGGACAATAACTATGAAAGATATTACAGTGACCTTTATTGAAGACACACGAGATAACCAAGTGTATATACACTCATGGACAAAACTTAAGGAAGTTGTACCTTTTAGCATGTATATCGGGACAATAACTCTGAAAGATATTACAGTGACCTTTATTGAAGACACACGAGATAACCAAGTGTATATACACTCATGTACAAAACTTAAGGAAGTTGTACCTTTTAGCATGTATATCGGGACAATAACTCTGAAAGATACCAACCAACTAGACAAAAGAGACCTCCTCCGTACCATCAAAACCCAATGCCTGCAGGAATGGAAATCTAATGCTACACATGACTGGTACAGAGCAGGAGGGACAAGCACCGGTTCTGTCCTCCCAAGAGAACAACAGTCCTTGATTTTGAGACTTAAGTCTGGTCATCTACAGACAATGACAGAATGGTTGTTTCCCACTATGTACTAAGTGTCAACCTGCAACCCCAAAACACATTATTGACTGTATTGACTCATTCATTGATGGGCTCTATTCTTCCCCGACAGACACCATCAAAAGTCTCAAGTTCTACAAGCTTGATACCTTAATAAAATTGTTGAGTGAAGATAAGTAAGAAGAAGAAGACTCAGAAAGATATTACAATGAACTTTATTGGACACATGACATAACCAAGTGTAAACAAAATTGCTACTGTCTATCTCCTTCAAAAAATAGATGACCAGCGATATCAAAGACTTTCCACTTCCTTTTAAGTTTTCCCCATGAGTGTAGTACATAAATGAAATTGTTAAAATACCAAAACTCTCCAGATGTATCTTTATCCAAAGACAAACATACTTATGGCCTCAAATACCCAATCCTTGTTTTTTTAGGAATACTCTGGAACCAACTATTTTTGGTCATTGAGATAGTCTGTACCGCAGTGATGAGGGCCAACAGCCTGAATGAAGACATGAATGTGGTGGTTAGCTTTTTTCTAATGAATCAAGAAGAGAAAGGAGATTTGTTCCCACACTATTCTGTCTAGAATAATTTTTAAAAATTAACAATTAGTTGATATGTATTCTGATAGATGGCGCAACCTATCAACAATTATCATTTGCACGATCAGGAATTTTTTTTTTTTTTTTTATCAATTCAACTAAATAAAATATGTAAATTATATTCAACGTGCCTTTTTCTTTTTTAAAATTAAACTAATTTTTACTGCCCTTTCTGCAATGATGAAATAATGGGAAGGTCTGTCTTATCAGCATGTTATATATTGTAACAAAGTATTAATTAATTTTATTATTTTTAATAACAGAGTTTTTATGCTTATATTTTGCTACTCTGTAAATTTCCCTCGTGGTTTATCTTTTGTTTACCATTCTTAGTTTTGTCCTTCCCTGAAATAAATTGCTGTTCTCATCCTGAAGTTTTTGCCTTCCCTAATTTTCCAGGTGGCAATATTTATAATATTGTATGTATTTCTCTACTGTCCCCTCAAAGCTTAGGTCCAAAGTTTATTTAAAATATCCTTTTTCCAAGAGGTCAGTATCAATATAAAAACAAAACAGCCAAATGCAATATTACAATGGCATGGTAGATTCTCTTCTTCTTCTTCTTTCTTATCTCCACTCAATCATATTAGGATATCAAGTTGTAACCCTTGATGGTATTTGACAACCATCATGACTGGGTGAAGTAGAATGTCTTTGTCATTAAGACTGGGAACACTACTTAGTGGCAGGCCGACTTAGCTCCAAAAGAAATGGCCGCCTCTGACATGAGGAACAGCCAATGGTATGGCAGATTAAACTGTGGAAACCGCTAGAAGGGTTCAACACTGATGAACTAGACCCTCTCATTATTTTATTATTACAATAAAGGCAGTAGAAAATTGTTTCAATTTGAAAAGTAATATTAAAAATGGCATATCCTGACCAGGAGCAACATGTGCTTTTCAGAAGGCAGAGCGCCATCTGGTGTAACAGAAATCAACTAAACATTGATTTAGCCTGTTACCTGTTATTTGGCCAACCCAATTTCTTGATAAATCAAGAAAAGCCATCCACAAACGTGTTTTGCATTGTTGGCGCTCGTCAGCGTGGAGTAGGCTGTACCACTGCGTCCAAAAAGATTTTTTGGTTCCAGTGGCTTCTTGAGAAACCAAGAAATGGGTATTTAAGACCAAACTTGCGTAAATACACTTAACACATGAAAAATATTTTAATTAAAAAGACATATATTGGATCAAAATATCATTTATTTTACCAATATTTCAGTTGGCTGAACGCCAACCTTTATCAAGATGTTATAACATATTTAATGTAATTTAAGGTGTTATAATACCTTGATAAAGGTTGGTGTTCAGCCAACTGAAATATTGGTAAAATAAATGATTTTTTTTTTTGCTTATCCCTAGTACACGTGGTACAGGCCATGATAATCATGGTGGGTAGTTAGCGACTGCTTTTTACTGTAAGCGCACCACATGTCTATACATGTGAAAGCAGTTCGACTTTGCACTTACAAATGTGCCAGAGCCCCGTTTGGTTACTTGCACTCTCTGGTGGGGTTGGACTTTTGCAAGAATCGGGGGGCCATTGGAGCATTTTTTTTTTTTTAAACAGAAAAAAGTGTCCAATGTGGGTTCGAACCCGGGTCGTAGTGGTCGTAAACCAAACGGTTTAGCCAGCCTTCCACCGACCCCCCAAATACAATATATTTGATTCAATATATACCTTTTTAATTAAAGATTTAATTATGGATTGCTCTATTTTCAAAACAGGAAAAAAATGATAGAAAAAAAATAAAAAAAAGTTTTAAAATATTATAACAGATGGGATGCTAATACATAAACTTTAAAAAGTTGAAATAATATCTAGAGGACCCCTCCATGACCTTCAGGAAATATGGCCTAAATGACGGAGAGATAAATTGATTGCGTCGTCCGTTCTTCCAAAAAAGTCATTAATTGGAAATTCTCCAAGAGCTTTTTGAAGTTGTTGTTTATATTTGGGTGGCGCCTCGGTCTCCCACAAAAAAACCGGATCAATATCCCATTCAATCTGGTTGCTAGGCAACAGCTATCTAGTCCTGTTGTTTGTTGTTTTGCCTCCGTAGCATATGCAACAAGGCAAATATGAGGATATCTAAACTGACATTTCTCATTTAGAGCTTTTTGAAGGTTGAAATAACTACAGCTGGAAGAGTTAAATTATGGCCCCGATTGTCAGTAATTATGTGTACTCCCAATTATGAGTAGTCCCAGTTATCAGCATTCCCAATTTTCAGTAGTCCTGATTATTAATTGCCTCAATTATCAGACTTCCCAATTAAGAGCTCTCCCAATTATTATTGTCCCAATTATGAGATTTCCCAATTATGAGCACTCCCAATTATCAGCCTTCCCAATTTTTGTCCCAATTATCAGTCTTTCCAATTATGAGCACTCCAAATTATCTATTATCCTAATTATTAGCATTCCCAATTATCTGTTGTCCCAATTATCAGAATTACCAATTATGACTTCCCCAATTCCCATCCCTACAAGTCCCAATTAAATAAATTTGACTCTGTGTGTTTTTATAAAAATCCATCAAGAGAATGGCAGTTTAAAGTAGGAAAACAACTGTGCAGTGAGAACCCCTATGCAAATACAATTAACACTGTTTCCAACACAAGGTAATAAGATACCAAATCTAAATAAATAAATAAATAGTGTGCAACATTTCGATAACTTACCACGTCACACATTATTTAGATTTGATCCTATTACCTTGTGTTTCTAATCTATAATAAGATTTATAAAAAACTTTTAATCTGTTTTGATATATTTAATGGGTTGGTTTTTAGTGCTGTAGATATAGTTGAGGAATGTTGATATATATATTCAGAAAATATGCATATATTGGGTTTCTAAATATTTTTATTATTCCAATATTTCGAGGGGCAACTCGCCTCTCTTTATCGAGGATTTTTGTGTTTCTCACTAAAACACGTGAGAATGCGTGTATTACTCTTGTTCTACAAGACCAATGAAATATTACAGTTAAATATTACATTTTTAGTAGATATACAGTATATATATATGTGTCGTACCACCAGCACTAGCAGTCATGGGGCCAAGTGGTTTCAGGAGTCTATGCGTAACATAAAGGACGAGACAGGTTGGATGGCAGCTAAGAGAGAGGCCAGTGGCTCAAGTTGCTGCAAGGTTCAGGAGGGTGTGTCTGCACATGTGGGAGATATGATCTATTGTTGTCCGGCAGTGATGTCATAAAACTCACTAATGACTTATGGAAGTTCTGGGGGGAAATGACATAATCTTGATGAAACTGGGCCTCGCCCTGCTTAGGGTGTGGCTGCCTCTCAATAAAACTTTGTCTTGATAAAGCACAATTTGGAATATAGATTATAGCTACAAAGGTAATAAGACCTAATCCAAATAAATTAATAGTGTATGATGTTTCGGTAACAGCGTGGTTACCGAAATGTCACACACTATTAATTTATTAGGATTAGGTCTTTTTTTCCTTGTAACTTTATTGTCTTGTTTGTGATTACATGGTGGCCAAGCTGGCATGTTGAACTGTATTTACTTTTTGGGGCTGTTACACTATTTATAATTATGGTACATATGGCAATGTTGTGTATATTGACATTTAGGTTACTACATGTATGATAAGGTACAATTTGGATTATAAATTATAAACACAAGGTAATAAGACCAAATCCAAATAAATAAATAGTGTGTTTATTTGGATTTGGTGTTATTACCTTGTGTTATTACATGTATATATATTACAAAAAAAAAGATTTTCTGCTGTTTTTGGAATATTATTGAGATAAGATTTTATTTGCTTGTAGTGGAATTATTGGTCATTTGCTTTATCTTGGAATCCATGAGTATGTGATATTGTTTTGCAGTCATGGGAAATATATTAATAAAATAAAGGTTGAATCACAATTTGCTTTAATTGTGCTAATGAAGTATACAATACATAATTTGAGAAAAGTACTGCCTGATTTAAGGTGAGTATAATAAGAAAAATAAAAGACCTATTTACATAATTACAAAAGGTTTGAGCCGGCCAACAGGAAACAACAATAGGCTTATATAGGGAAAGCTGCGACTTCTGGCATTCGACTAAACAGAGTAATTTGTTCTAGAATTTATAATTTTAAAATAAAATATAATTTTAATATAACATATGTGTGGGATGGTTGCGTGCGTGTTGGTATGGCTTGTGGAAAGGCTGCTGATAAAAAATTCTAATTATTTTTATAAAATAATTTTATTTATTTAAAGCCAGGAATATTTAAAGAGAAAAGAAGTAACGGCTGTTAGAAGCAAGCCATGTTGTTGATGACGCGAGTTGCCAGAAAGTCCTGGATGTCACCAGCGCATGCGTAGTGACATGTTCTCCCAGCTTGCGCTTGCCAAGGCGTAGTGAGGCCACCACACTACTGCCCATATGTGTATTGAAGCTTTGTCCCAGTTCGCGCTCGCTGAAGCAAAGTGTGGTCGCCACATATGTATATATGCACAGAGTGATGGGAAGGGGTGATGTGTGAGCAGAGCTCCGGGCATTCTCCACGGTGGAGGACTTTGACATGTACTATGTCAAGAAGTCGGACAACAAGAGTGAGAGACATCCCAGCCTGGTGGGAATGGCCTTACTCTACCTGGAGCCGGAGAACCACAAGTTCCGCGCCACTCTGCGCGTCCGCACTCCGGAGCTGGGGGACAACTTCTTCACCCACACAGCCTATCCGGTCTACAGCCAGAGCCAAAGCAGGATTGATGACTCCGGTAAGTCTACATCCTGGCTGTGGATGTGTCTACTAGCTGAGCTGGTGCCGCAGCCTACCTCCGCACCGGGTTCCTCACCCTCCAGACTGCCATCAACCTCGCCATCCTGAGGTCCCAGGACTCGGCAGCTAATGTCAACGTAAGTTCTCAGCCTCAACATCCTTTCTATACAATAATCCCTTGAATCAATATTGAGTAAAATTAATCATTCCTCCAGGGGAAAAGTATCTTTTTTTTTCCCCCTGGAGGAATGATTAATTTTACTCAATATCCTTTCTCTTTGGTAAACTCATGTCACACAGAAAGTAACTAAAAAGACAAAGGCCACCTCTGCCATCAAAATAGACGGCAAAGCCAGACACCATCAATTGACCATCGCAGCAAACTAGCGGCCTCGGGATGGTGTCTTTGTCACCGACCCAACACTGCTAGTTTGTGGTGATGGTCAATTGATGGTGTCTGGCTTTGACGTCTATTTTGATGGGAGAAGTGATCTTCGTCTTTTAGATGAATATCCTCCCAGCAAAATTTCCATCTACAGAAAGTAACATTGCAGAAGGGAATAATTACTTTACAACTTTAATTCATCACTCCTTGGAGGCCCTCTCCAGGGATATGGGAGCTGTGTCTGTACTCATGTTAGAGTCTGCAGCAAAGGCTTCCATGTTAGGAACAGCCTCAAACTACAGGCAAAGTCAGAATTTCACCAAAGTGTGCCATGGTGCCATGATCAACAAAAGCTGCACCCCTACACCCCATTCCATGAGATCATGAAATCATGGAATTCGTGTAATCTTTACACAAGGGGATAAGAAACAACAACAATCCTTCCATGGGAACAGAATGTTCAAATGAATTATTTAATCATTGTTAAATTAAAGTAAATATAGGCTGACTGAGAGATGAGTATGAACTTGATTGAAGGAAATGTTGAATTATAGTCGGTTGAATCAAATTTGTGTTGAAAAATAATTGTTGAATTGAAGATTTTCCACTGTATGGCATATGATAGATTAAACTTGGGGGTTGGTAGAAGGATGATCTAAACCGTTGGTTTTCGGCCGCTACAACCAGGGATCGAATCCCGCATTGGGCACTTTTTTCTAAATAAAAAAAATAAAACTTCAATGGCCTCCGATTCTTGAATAAGTCCAACCCCACCAGTGAGTGCAAGTAACCAAACGGGGCTCTGGCACATTTGTAATTGCAAAGTCGAACTGCTTTTCACATGTGATGCACTTACAGTAAAAGCAGTCGCTAACTTCTACCCACCATGATTATCATGGCCTGTACCACGTGTACTAGGGATAAGCAAAAAAAAAAAGAAAATAACATTTCACACAAAGGAATAATTACATTCCAACTTCTTTGATTCATCACTCCCCAAGGGAACAGAATGTTCAATTGAATTGTATAATTGGTTAAATTGAAGCTACAAGAAAATAAGACCTAATCTAAATAAATTAATAGTGTGTGATGTTTGGGTAACAATGCTGTTACCGAAATATCGCACACTATTTATATTTTAGGATTAGGTCTTATTTTCTTGTACCGACATCTTATTTTTTTGTAGCTATGATCTATAATTGTGCTTTATCATTGTTAAATTAAAGTAAATTAGGCTGACTGAGAGAGGAGTATGAACTTGATTGAAGGAAATGTTGAATTATAGTCGGTTGAATCAACGTTGGTGTTGAATTATAATTGTTGAATTGAAGATTTTTCTAATGTATGACATATGATAGATTAAACTGGTGAAATCACTGATGAGCCAGGCCCTCTCATTGCAGTAAAGACAGTAGAAAAATAATTTTATTAAAAAAAGAAGCTAATGCGTCAAAAAAAAAAAAAAACTTTCTGACAACTTGTGACCAGGATATAGACTGGGATGGTACAGTAACTAACATGTTACTTCTCAGTTTATTCTCAACTTGAGGCCTGGTCTGAACTTTACCAAGCTGTTCTGTTAGAAAATATACAATTCACAAATGATAATTGTGGTCAGAGATACAAGGTCCTAATTGGATTTAAGACCAGAATAATCTGGTTCCATGGTGTTGTCTTAACCCTTAGTTACTGGCGCCTATTTTCCTTACACAATTACTGGCGTTCGGCCTCTCAGGCCATCTTTTAAAATCAATAATAAACCATGTTATTTATAAAATAAAAAAGAAATTAAACGTATACACATAATTTCCAAAGAATAAATATTTTGTTTTTTTCGAATAAACAGAGCTCTAAACAAAATTAAATGAAAATGTACAAGAAACTCTTTCTATCAAAAATACTCTAAATATATTCTAAAAAGTTCTATCTGAAATATTTTATTCAATATTAGGTGCACAATTCAAGCATATTTCAATAGAATGATCTTTGCAGATTGGTTATTTGCATTTTTTGAATTGCATTTCAGTTCGACGATCTTTTTTACATAGGTAGCATCTTTTGCGTTTTTTGGACCAAGGACTGCCGCTTGTGGATTCCTAGATAACATATATTATTGATATTTCGTTTGAATATCAAATAAATATTTGCCTACTTCAAGTGATGAAGTTCCAGCATGCTTCTGAATTAATACTTGCAGATCTCTTGACAAATATTTGGCTTGATTTCTCATATTCAAGGCATCTCTCATTAGTTGTAGAGCAAGCTGCTTTATAAAATCTTTTCGAGCCATTCCGCCGTCTTGCTTGACAGCCTTATAAATTACTGCTGAATTTATTGCAACCACATCCAAAAAGTTGAAAAATAAACACAGGGGCCATCTTTTGGTTCTTCTTCCAACTGAATACATGTCTGATCAACTACATCTACACCACCTTTGGTCATATTATAAAATGTGATTATCTCAGGCTTTTATTGTTCAGCAGTTTCTTGATCAATTGTTGTGGTCGAATGCATTGTGGAGAGTAATATAACAGATTTTCCAATTTTGGGGACATAGGATACCAAATTTTTGTTTTTTGAAAAACCAAAAGTGGAACCGAACTTCTATTATATTATACAAAATTACAATCACAAAACACAATTTAGAATGCATATAATTGAAGCAAGAGTAATAAAAAACGAATGCTCAACTTATTTGTTGCGTTTGAACGTCTATAAAACCAAAAGTGAAACAGCCAATAATAGGGGCGCTAAAATTCCCAGTGACGTAATTACTGGCGCTCGGCTTTAACCCTTAGTTACTGGCGCCTATTTTCCTTACACAATTACTGGCGTTCGGCCTCTCAGGCCGTCTTTTAAAATCAATAATAAACCATGTTATTTATAAAATAAAAAGAAATTAAACGTATACACATAATTTCCAAAGAATAAATATTTTGTTTTTTTCGAATAAACAGAGCTCTAAACAAAATTAAATGAAAATGTACAAGAAACTCTTTCTATCTAAAATATTCTATATATATTCTAAAAAATTCTATCTAAAATATTTTATTCAAGATTAGGTGCACAATTCAAGCATATTTCAATAGAATGATCTTTGCAGATTGGTTCTTTGCATTTTTTAAATTGCATTTGAGTTCGACGATCTTTTTTACATAGGTAGCATCTTTTGCGTTTTTTGGACCAAGGACTGCCGCTTGTGGATTCCTAGATAACACATATTATTGATATTTCGTTTGAATATCAAATAAATATTTGCCTACCTCAAGTGATGAAGTTCCAGCATGCTTCTGAATTAATACTTGCAGATCTCTTGACAAATTTTTGGCTTGATTTCTCATATTCAAGGCATCTCTCATTAGTTGTAGAGCAAGCTGCTTTATAAAATCTTTTCGAGCCATTCCACCGTCTTGCTTGACAGCCTTATAAATTACTGCTAAATTTATTGCAACCACATCCAAAAAGTTGAAAAATAAACACAGGGGCCATCTTTTGGTTCTTCTTCCAACTGAATACATGTCTGATCAACTACATCTACACCACCTTTGGTCATATTATAAAATGTGATTATCGCGGGCTTTTATTGTTCAGCAGTTTCTTGATCAATTGTGGTCGAATGCATTGTGGAGAGTAATATAACAGATTTTCCAATTTTAGGGACATAGGATACCAAATTTTTGTTTTTTGAAAAACCAAAAGTGGAACCGAACTTCTATTATATTATACAAAATTACAATCACAAAACACAATTTAGAATGCATATAATTGAAGCAAGAGTAATAAAAAAATGAATGCTCAACTTATTTGTTGTGTTTGAACGTCTATAAAACCAAAAGTGAAACGGCCAATAATAGGGGCGCTAAAATTCCCAGTGACGTAATTACTGGCGCTCGGCTTTAAAGGCCGTTTGATTTAATAACTCGGGATATACAAAATAGATTTCTCTTAAAATGAAAAGTTCTTCAAATAAATGCATTTTATTAAGATACCTAAAATTTTGATGAAAAATATTGCATTTTGAAAATTTCGCAAACATTTTTAAATTTCACACGGCCTTTCAAGCCGAACGCCAGTAATTACGGGTTAAAGGCCGTTTGATTTAATAACTCGGGATATACAAAATAGATTTCTCTTAAAATGAAAAGTTCTTCAAATAAATGCATTTTATTAAGCTACCTAAAATTTTGATGAAAAATATTGCATTTTGAAAATTTCGCAAACATTTTAAATTTTCACACGGCCTTTCAAGCCGAACGCCAGTAATTACGGGTTAAATAGAGAAGCTCCTCAAAGCTCAGTGTGAGTTGTTACATTGGAGAGAATATAGTTCAGTTGGAATTGTCACCTTTCAATTCCCTCCAATGTTGTTGTATGGGAGAAGTATTGAAATGATTCCCTCCCCAACAAGATCCATTTCCTGCCTCAACAATAGCTTGCCTCATTTCCTGCAGCAGACAGCAGTGATTGTTCTGCTGCTGCTGGTACAACTGCCGCTGAAACTTTACACCAGCCATCTGTTTGTTACCTGATTGGTTCATCTGATGAAACTTCTTTGTTGACCATAGTCTTTTTTTTTGTTCTCTTTTCTTTCTTTTTTGAAGCTTATGTCTTCTTTTTTAGGTTTTGGTTTCTTTTCTTTCGTTTTTTTAAGCCTATGTCTTTTTTTTTTAATTCTTTATGAAGCTCATTTCTTCTTTTTGGTTTCTTTCTTTTTGAAGCTTGTCTTCTTTTTGGTTTCTTTCTTTTAGAAGTTTTTGTCCACTTTTTGGTTTTGGTTTCTTTTTGAAGCTTATGTCTTATTTTTGGTTTTGGTTCTTTTCTTTTTTGTTTTGTCTCTTTTATTTCTTTTTGAAGCTTATGTCTTCTTTTCTTTCTTTTCGAAGTTTTTGGCCTCTTTTTGGTTTTAGTTTCTTTTTGAAGCTTATTTCTTCTTTTTGGTTTTGGTTTCTTTTCTTTTTGAAGTTTGTCTTCTTTTTGGTTTTGGTTTCTTTTATTTCTTTTTGAAGTTTATGTCTTCTTTTTGGTTTTGGTTTACAGTAAAACCCCTCTATAGTGAACCCCAATGGGACAGAGCTTTTGGTTCACTATAGCCACGGTTCACTATAGCCACGGTTTGGCTATTTTTTTTTTTACTTTTCAAAATTTTAGGCCATATAATTAAAAAACAGCCATACACACAAGAAGAGGCTGCCTCTTAATAGTGGTCACTTTATTTTAATTCCCTTAATTGACAAATTCCTTATATTAATACTAAATAATAATAGAAATCATTAGATGATAGATTCTTCTTATCATTAACATACATGTACCTCTATGTCTAATTTAAAAATCAAGACAAATCCTAGGCAAAGTTTTATTAAATATATATTCAAAGATATGAAATGATTTTAAAACATCATTATCACATTATATAATACAATTTTTACTTGAAAAAATGGCTCTAATACTTTGTTGTTTCAAAGCATTCTTCCAAGCATTGCACCATTCAAATAAAGTTAGTGTTTTTCTTCCATTTTATGTTTCCCCATATTCTTCTAGATCTAGATTTCGTTTTTTTTTAAACCTGTCATGCAAAACATTGCTGACTTTAAAATCACCATAGTTAATGCCATAAAAATAATTTTTGTTTAATCACGGGACCGTTTATTTGGACTTTTTTTTTTTTTTTTGCCTTAAAACGTACGATCGCGATCGCGGCAAAAGTTGAGGTTGATTCCTCTTTGTAACAATTTTTAATAACTTTATATTTTATCTTTTATAATAGAAAAGTTATATTCTCTTATTTTAATATGTTCTTAACATTTTGCCTATGTTGTTTCACTTTGAAAAGTTCTGAAAATGGCCTTTTTTTTTATTTAAGAAATAACGCTTTTGTTTTAAAAATGCCTTTGTTTTCTTCATTTTGGAAGCCATTTGCATTTTTTATATTTCAAATTTAATGGATGCAAAGATATTCTATTTAATAAAAAGTATAATGTGTAAAAATTTATACAACATACAGCAAAAATAAAGTGCAAAAATCAAACAAACAATGCCGCTAAATTTATTGTTTTGAAATCGCGATCCGCGAGTTGAAACATGCTTAAAATTTTGTTTTTTAATTTTTTTTTTTAATTACAATTCTAAGTTCGTTATAAGCATAGTATTTTTAATAGATTTTATCATTTTGGGACCCGAAATAGGTTCGTTATAGGGGTAGTTCGTTATTCTAAAAATCGCAAAGTTCGTTATAACGATGGTATTTTCAATGGAATGGAATTGGGAATCGGCGTGGGTTCGTTATAAGGGAAGGTTCGTTATATCCAGGGTTCGTATTAGCGGGGTTTTACTGTATTTTCTAGCTGGATATGTGTGTGGGTGTATATAGATGTCACACACATTTGACTTTTGTTCACCTCCAATTATACAGAGTGTCACACCTTAATCTCTGTTTTCTATGGTGTCAATATTTTCTTTCCAATCTACTTCCCACACAGCTTGAGTCAGTTTCATTAATACAGTAGAACCTACCCTTAGCGGACACCCCGCTAGCAGACCTCTCTCCACAAAGGACAGTTTTCATTTGCAAAATTACCATTTTTACTATTTAACAACTCTCCGGTAATAAGACACCTCTCCCTAAAGGACACTTTGGCTCTGCAATTAGGTGTTGCCCTTTACAGGGAGTTTGTTCTACTGTATATTTTTATTTTGATACAGGATAAAGCCTAATTTGGATTATAGATTACAACTACAAGGTAATAAGACCAAATAAATAAATAGTGTGTGACGTTTCGGTAACAACGCTGTTACTGAAACGTCGCCACACTATTTATTTATTTGGATTTGATGTTATTACCTTGCGTTTATAATCTATAATCCAAATTGTGCCTTATCATTGGATTTGGTCTTATTACCTTGTGTTTCTAATCCATAATCCAAATTGTGCCTTATCATTGGATTTGGTCTTATTACCTTGTGTTTATAATCTATAATCCAAATTGTGCCTTATCAAAATTCCAATTAGTTGTATTTCTCATGAAAACAAAGCCAGCTCTGGGGTGACTAGAGCCACAGTTTGACAGATGCCCCAGTTTGTCCACATACTTGCACTCACTAATGGGGTTGGACTTGTGCAATAGTCAGGGAGCATTGAACCAATTGTTTTATAAGTGTCTCTGGTATACTTGTAAGTGCAGAACCGCTATCAACATGTGTAGACATGTGGTTTACTTACAGTAAAAGCAGTTGCCGATTACTACCCACCATGATTATCATGGCCTGTACCACGTGTACTGTTTTATTTTATTATTATTAAAGCACAAAGTCTATTAGACCATTGTGCTATATTAGAATTATTTATATCTTTAATTATTTACACGAAGTAGTGATTTATAAATCTGTGTACAAATTGCTCTAAACTTGCCAAAGTGTTCATAAGATTGAGTATATACAGAAAGATGGCATTATGTCAAAGTAAGCAATTTGGTTAGTCAGAGAGCAAGCCAACAAAAGATGGTGTTTCAACATCTAGACAGCATGTTGGATCATTTGTAACTCTCAAGTCAAAGAGAAAACTTAAAAAGGGTCCTTTGCCTGTGAAGAACAAAGTAGTGTATTTATCAGGAGTAATGAAGCTTGGTACATCTCTCGGAAAAAATGTCTTGAACGTTGGATCAGTTTGAGAAAGATAAAATCTAAATTTTGTATTGATATATAATTTATTCATTTGAAAGGGGCTTATTTAGTGTTTGGTCTGTCAGAGAATTCTTCATATTGTATCTAATTAGTGATAATTCAAGGTAGTCGGTCAGCATAGGAGTTTTGGCCAGAATATGAGTAATGTAAGAAGATGAACCTTTGTAACTACCTACCATGATTATCATGGCCTGTACCACACACTTGTGTACTATGGATAATTTGAAAAAATAATAATAGCTATAAGGTAATAAGACCTAATCCAAATAAATTAATAGGGTGTAACGTTTCGGTAACAGTGTTGTTACCATTTTATACCAGATTTATTCTTTTGTCTGATGATGGTAACGTTATTTGGATTTGGTCTTATTTTATCTTGAAGCTGTATTTTGAGATATTTAGGATTATTTTGCATGATTCAAGATGGAATTTTAAAAAATGACAGGATCCAACACATGGAATTATTATGATTTTTTTTATCACTCAAAAAGAAATAGATGAAGCATTAAAATCGATAACTCCAAATAGCTCTCCAGGTCCTGATCTAATTCATGGTCACTTCTAGATCAACCTTAGCCCTGATCGTTTAAATGACTTGAGGAATAGGCAACAACAACAGCCTAATGATTTTTTAGAATTATTATTATCATCCCCTACTGTACACATGGAGTACAGGTTATGGTGGTTTTTTTAAATTATTATAAAGGAAAATGCTTCATCAAAATTATTATTATCCCATTGTATAATTATACAAGGTCATGGAGACTGAATTCATTGATTAAATTCACAATCTTGGTCCCCACCAGCGAGTGCAAGTAACCAAACAGAGCTCTGGCACATTTGTAAATATAAAGTCCAACTGCTTTTCACATGTGTAGACATGTGGTGTATTTACAGTAAAAGCAGTCGCCTTCTTCCCACCATGATTATCATGGCCTGTACCACGTGTACTAGGGATAAGCAAAAAAAAAAAAAAAAAATCTTGGTAGGGTTGGGGTCCTGTCTTGAGGCTCCCATATGTTCCAAGAGGTGGTCTGGTGTTTGGTCCTGCAGATGGTACATTATGATAAGTAGTAATGATGGTGGGTAGAAGTTGGCTTGTACGTGCTAAGTGCACCACATGTCTACGTGTGTGGAAGTCAGTAGGAATTATAATGACAATGTTGTAATCCTATTTCCCAATATAGTTTACAATGTATTTTTAAAATTTGTGTAATATTTATTTTTGGCATCTTTTCATATATCAAATATTATCTCTACACACCTTACTGCAATCATAAAAGTTATTGATAAAGCACAATTTGGATTATAATATATACAGTTATCAGCGTTATGCGTTCTTAATTCTGTCACCGTTTGCTTTTGGTTCAGTGGTAGAATGCTCGCCTGCCACGCGGGCGCCCCAGGTTCGATTCCCGGCCGATGCATATATATATATTTTTTTTACAATTTTTAAAACTCATTTATATATTATACAAGAATGACATCCACGGCGCCAATTTATAATTGTAACGAATAGTATTTGAATAAAAGCATTTAATCGGGTAAACCCCGGGCGTTGCCCGGGTCATTCGGCTAGTAGATTATAAACACAAGGTAATAAGATCAAATCCAAATAAATAAATAGTGTGATTCAGTACTTTTGTTTGAAGATGGTGACAATGCTGTTACCGAAATGTCACACACTATTTATTTGGATTTGGTCTTATTACCTTGTGTTAATAAAAGTTATTGTGAATGAGAGGGCTTGGCTCATCAGTAGTGAACCCTCTCAGTGGTTTCACCAAATCAATCTCCAGACCACTCTACTATTGTATTGGATTGGTTTTCTTATATACCCTGTATTTACTATGGAAGGTAGCTTAGGGGTGTTTAGTGAACTATGGACATATGTTTATAGGTCTGTAGAGGTACATACAACAACAACAAAAGCCTTTATTCAGGGTCACTGACCCTATACAGTATTCACCAGAGGTATGCATAAGAACAAAGCAGTGAGACAAAGGAAATAGCGATATATACAGAAGAAAAGGAAAAAAAAAAAAACAAGAAAGAGAAAGAGGGAAGCAAGAAAAACAACACAAAAAGAGTAGCAGTAAGAAAGTGAGGAGTGAGTGTCACTTGGCCTTCTTCTGAGATATGGACTTGTGGAAACCATAAAACGCCGTAGCAATATACTTATTCTGGGTCATATTGTCAATTATTGATGGAAGTGAAGCACAGAGTTGCCCAGTTTTGAGCATAAGGGTTCTTCTTTCGTAGAGGTACATACATATAATTACAAGAATTTGCATCAAGCAATGCTCTTCCACAAAAATTGTTTCACAACTCTGTTACCGAAACATCACACACTATTTATTTATTTGGATTTGGTCTTATTACCTTGTGTTTATAATATATAATCCAAATTGTACTTTATCATTATCAAAGCTATTCGAGCTCATCGAGCTGTTTTATGATAAGCAGCAGCCTCTCCCAAAAGTCCTGTTTAGTACATCTAATACAATGTGTTCTGGAGCTCCAGCTGCCAAGCTACATTTTGGGCAAATGGGGTAGATTTTGTTATTTTCTATCTTCAACAGTTTGAGATGGCCTGTTCTAAATTTTTTTAGCAAATTTAACTGAAAGCTATCTCAGCCACTTGACACGTAGATGAGATGTAAGGTTTGACATTGAGCCGTAGAGGTCAGAACACAAGCTGATGTAAATATCTCCTACAGTCTGTGTTTTTCCATCTGGCATCACTGTGGGGTCGTTAGGGAGGACGTGCTGAGGAAGTAACAAGTCATTATTTCTCCTTAATGACCTGTACTCTCCTGTTTGTCTACCTAGGGTCATCCTTACATCTACTCCCAGTGTATACTGTGTACTACAGGGGGGTTACACTATAAGGGACTGGTGATGTATTGGTGTATACTTGAATAAGGCAATAGGTTTCTGGAGAGGAGTAGTTTCTTTTAATTTCTTTTTCTTCAGAAACTCACATCCCCACAAGCCTGTTGCCTTAGTTAATACAGGAGATTCACATCTATTAAACACAAGGTAATAAAACCAAATCCAAATATATAAATAGTGTGTGACGTTTCAGTAACAGCGTTGTTACCATCTTCAGACAAAAGTACTGAATGAGAAATTTTACCACAGCATGTTTTAAATAGTTACTATTATCAAGTGTGTAACTACTTTTGTCAGAAGATGGTAACAACGCTGTTACCAAAACGTCACATACTATTGATTTATTTGGAATTGGACTTATTACCTTGTGTTTATAATCTATAATCCAAATTGTACCTTATCATTCCCATCTATTGTATTGGTATTTAGAATAAAAACCCGCTACATAACAAACCTGAAATAATCCCCATTTTTATTTTATACCACAATGAACCATGGCTATAGTAAACTAAAGGTTCAGTCCGATTAGGGATCACTATAGCGGGGTTTCACTGTCTATATATATATATATATATTTACATACTGTATATGGAAATTTTGCCAGGAGGATATTGATCTATAAAAGTAAAGGTCACCTCTCCCTTCAAAATAGATGTCAAAACCAGACACCATCTATTGACCATCGCAGCAAGCTAGCTGACTCAGGTCCTGAACAAAGCCACAACACCAGCTTTGGTAAATTGTGAAATGTCCACCTAGAGACAATGGTTTCAGGCTAATGGCCCTCATCAGTCTAGGCCGAGCTTTATTCCATGAGATCTACAAGGGATCAAATAAAGTCAAAGTATCAAGTTACCATTTGTTTCAACCATGGTTATAACAACATAAAATAAAATTGTAAAACGACATTTGAAAATTATCCAGCATGAGTTTCTTTTCAACGAAAAATCAAAATTTATTCTAAGGAGAAATAACGATTATTTTTAACCTTAGGGATGAGGTATGAATGGATGAATTGTGAAGAGTAATGATAAATGGAAAAATGGCATGACATGGCATCTGCCCGGTAAGCGGAACACTGTGGGTTCGATTCCCATCCCTGGACACTTTTATTTTTCTGTTTATCATTCCTCTTCACAATTCATCCATTCATACCTCATCCCTAAGGTTAGAAATAATCGTTATTTCTCCTTGGAATAAATTTTGATTTTTCGTTCAAAAGAAACACATGCAGGATAATTTTCAAATGTCGTTTTACAATAACAAGCCGCATTATATTCTTATATTGTAATATAAAATAAAATGTTCCCAAGAGATGTTCTTATAGCGAGGTTCTACCATATTTCCATAAAGATCAGTGAGGTAAAGTTTATATGTCAAAGGACACTGAGTAAATTAATCATTTATAGCACAAGACCAAATCAATAAATTGTACCCGATGTTTCCGTTCTGATTTGGCCTTGTTATGTCTTGTTACCTTATGTTTCCAATTTATAATCCAAATTGTATAAAACTTATTATTGGATTTGGTTTTGTTACCTTATGTTTCCAATCTAATAATCCAAACTTATTATTGATTATTACATATTTACATATCTCCATTTGCATAGAAGAATGATTTGCATAGATAGCCCCCCTGGAAGGCAATATGTCACAGGAGTGATAGCGTCCTTTATTGTGACGTCCATTACTAAGGAAGAAGCGACTTTTATTTTGCTAGGAGTTATTCTGAGACGTGATGCAATAGTTTTTGTGTTTAGAATTGCGGGAGGCCAAACAACTAGGAGGTTGCCATAGCAACAGATGTTATGCAACTTTAGTAGGAAAGCTGTTGACTGAATGTCAGAGTTGAGGATGATTTTAGATTTTTCACTAGTTGGATTCTACGTAGTGCTATGCAACTTGACAGTAAAACTGATAAGGTGCAATTTGGTGAATTCATAGATTAGCAACACAAGGTGATAGTGTGTGACATTTCAGTAACAGCGTTGTTACCATCATCAGATAAAATCATTGAATGTACAATGGGTAATGTAATGTCTGATGATGGTAACAATGCTGTTATCCAAATGTCATACACCATTTATTTATTTGGTTTTATAACAGATGCTGTTTTATTGAGGTCCACACTGTATATATGTAAAAATACTTTTCTCATTTAATTTATTTATTTGAACTGTGCCAAGTATCCTCATAAAGATTGGAAGTATGTAAATAGAGTCTAAAGATGATAAAGCACAATTTGGATTATAGCTACAAGAAAATAAGACCTAATCCAAATAATTTAATAGTGTGTGAAGTTTCGGTAACAGCATTGTCACCATCATCAGACAAAAGAATTTAAAAAATGTGAAAATCTAATAAATTTTTTTTTTTTTTTTAAATTCTTTTGTCTGATGATGGTAACAATACTGTTACCGAAACGTCACACACTATTAAATTATTTGGATTAGGTCCTTTTTTCTTGTAGCTAGAGTCTGAAGATTGTAACAACAAACTACATACAGTGAAACTTGGTTAAAATGAACCAGGGATACAGCAAACCTTTCCTTATAACAAATTTAGAAATAATCCACAATATTAGTGCCACCATAGAGTGAACCACCATTATTATTATCCCTAGTACAATACGTGGTACAGGCCATTATAATCATAGTAGGTAGAAGTATGTGACTGCTTTTACTGTAAGTGCACCACATGTCTACATATGTAGAAAGCAGTTTGACTTTTTCCACTTACAATTGTGTCAGAGCCCGGGTTGGTAACATGTACTTACTGGTGGGGTTGGATTTTTGCAAGAATTGGAAGGGGTGCCCTTTGGAAATTTTTTTTTCTTTTTATTTAGGAAAAAAAAAGTGTCCATGTGGAATTCGTACCTGGGTCATGGCTGTTGAAAAATGATGGTTTACAGTACTTGTCTACATGCCCCCATATAGTGAACCAAAGTCCCACTGGAGTTTCCTATAGCAAGGTTTTAGTTTTTCATTTGGATTTGTTTTTACCTTGTGCTAATTTGATCCAATTCTAAATTTTACCTATATCACTGTATGATAAAGCACAATTTGGATTATAGATTTAATACAAGAATACACACTAATAAATTATTTGGATTATAGATTATAATAATAAAAGAAAATAATAAATTTATTCTTTTGTCTGATGATGGTGACAATGCTGTTGCAGAAACGTCACACACTAATAAATTATTTGGATTAGGTCTTATTTTCTTTTTTTATAATATATAATCCAAATTGTGCTTTATCATCTGTCTTATTTTCTTGTACTACATCACTGTAACACAATAGCCAACCTCTCTGTAAAGGAGATCATCCAGTTACAAAGCAAAAATGTCCTTTAAGGAAAGGTGTCCTCTTACCAAAAAGCAGCTTCTTCTTCTTTCTTATCTCCACTCAATCATATTAGGGTGTCAAGCTTGTTCGTGTCTTTTGGGGATGAGTAGAGCTCATCAATGGATGGGTCAATACAGTCAATAATGTTCACCCGGAAAGCAGCTAATGGTAAAAATGATAATTTTGGTGATGAAAAGTGTCCTTTGTGGAGAAGTGTCCTCTCATGGAGTATGTTCTACAGTGAAACCTCTCTTTGAAGGACACCCAGTTGCAAAGTAAAGTGTCTTTATGAAGAGATTTCCTCTTACTAGAGATAAACACAAGGTAATAAGACCAAATCCAAATAAATAAATAGTGTGTGACGTTTCGGTAACAGCGAATCATTCAATACTTTTGTCTGAAGATGGTAACAACGCTGTTACCGAAATGTCACACACTATTTATTTATTTGTATTAGGTCTTATTACCTTGTGTTTATAATCTAATTGTGCCATGCCATGTCAATCACCAAATTATGCTTTATCACTCTTACTGGAAAGTTGTTAAATAGTAAAAATGGTAATTTTGACAATCAAAGCTGGCCTTTGTAGAGAGGTGTCCTCTAGCCGGAGTGTCCTCTCATGGAGGTTTTACTGTATTTTAAAACATTTCAGTGTGGATCTAAATACCTGACCATGTGGCTGCAGGTGCAACTGAAGGAAATGCCGTTCCCACCCCACATGGAGACCTCCGCTCCATTCTCCAGCATCGGCTTATTCTCCCTCATGGTGGTGATGGGCCTGCTGGTGTTTACCCCGTCCATGGTGAAGATGGTGGTCATGGAGCGATCCATACAGGCCAAGGTACACTCGTGGTTCCTGTGCTGGTGGATGGTTGGTTCATGTACTGGCTTCAACTTAGGCTTTTGACACTTGTTGTGGCTGCTGCTTCTTAGACTTATGAATTTGTATCTACAGACTTTGCTTCTTCAATTTGGACCTTCTAAAGCTAATGTTTTCAGGACTTGTTAACTCCAGACTTTTACTTCATGAACTCATGATTCCCAAACTTGTGCCTAAAAACTAGCGTTTTCAGGACTTGTACCTCAAAGACGAATGTTTTTTGGATTTGTGAGTCCTAGACTTGTGCCTTAAAGACTTGTATTTTCAGGGCTTGTACCTCAAGACTAGTGTTTTATGGATTTGTGAGTCCTAGACTTGCCTAAAAGACTTGTATTTTTAGGACTTGTACCTCAAAGACTAATATTTTTTGGATTCGTGAGTTCCCAACTTGTGCCTAAAAACTTGTGTTTTCAGGACTTGTACCTCAGACTAGTGTTTTCTGTACATGGGATTGTAGAATTCAGCATGGTGGGGGAGGGACTTGTTAGTTCAGCAGCGAGGCTGTGCAGGAGATGATGAAGATGATGGGCATGTCGGACTGGGGCTACTGGCTGTCTACCTTCGCCGGCCACTTCATCCTGCTGAGCATCATCTGTGTGGCCATCTCCATCTTCTGCTACGTCCCCCTCAACCAGCAGCCCTACCTCACCCACTGCAGCTACGAGATCTTCTTTGTCTTCATGCTGGCCTTCGCTGCTGCTTCCACCGTCTTCTGTCTTGTCTTCACTACCGTGTGCTCCAGACGTAAGTTACCTATATCTCTTTAACTGGGTCATTCCTTGTCTGGGTGGGTCATTCCTTGTCTTGCTGGGTCATTCCTTGTCTGACTGGGTCATTCCTTGTCTGAGTGGGTCATTCCTTGTCTGACTGGGTCATTCCTTGTCTGGCAGGGTCATTCCTTGTCTGGCTGGGTCATTCCTTGTCTGACTGGGTCATTCCTTGTCTGACTGGGTCATTCCTTGTCTGGCTGGGTCATTCCTTGTCTGACTGGGTCATTCCTTGTCTGGCTGGGTCATTCCTTGTCTGGCTGGGTCATTCCTTGTCTGGCTGGGTCATTCCTTGTCTGGCTGGGTCGTTCCTTGTATGGCTGGGTCATTCCTTGTCTGACTGGGTCATTCATTGTCTGGCTGGGTCATTCCTTGTCTGACTGGGACATTCCTTGTCTGACTGGGACATTCCTTGTCTGACTGGGTCATTCATTGTCTGGCTGGGTCATTCCTTGTCTGCCTGGGTCATTCCTTGTCTGGCTGGGTCATTCCTTGTCTGCCTGGGTCATTCCTTGTCTGGCTGGGTCATTCCTTGTCTGCCTGGGTCATTCCTTGTCTGGCTGGGTCATTCATTGTCTGGCTGGGTCATTCCTTGTCTGACTGGGTCATTCCTTGTCTGACTGGGTCATTCCTTGTCTGGCTGGGTCATTCCTTGTCTGGCTGGGTCATTCCTTGTCTGGCTGGGTCATTCCTTGTCTGGCTAGGTCATTCCTTGTCTGGGTGGGTCATTCCTTGTCTGGCTAGGTCATTCCTTGTCTGGCTGGGTCATTCCTTGTCTGGCTAGGTCATTCCTTGTCTGGCTGGGTCATTCCTTGTCTGGCTGGGTCATTCCTTGTCTGGCTGGGTCGTTCTATGCCTGGCTCGGTTGTTCCTTGTCTGGCTGGGTCATTCCTTGTCTGGCTGGGTCTTTCCTTGTCTGGCTGGGTCATTCCTTGTCTGGCTGGGTCATTCCTTGTCTGGCTGGGTCATTCCTTGTCTGGCTGGGTCATTCCTTGTCTGGCTGGGTCATTCATTGTCTGGCTGGGTCATTCCTTGTCTGGCTGGGTCGTTCTATGCCTGGCTCGGTTGTTCCTTGTCTGGCTGGGTCATTCCTTGTCTGGCTGGGTCATTCCTTGTCTGGCTGGGTCATTCCTTGTCTGGCTGGGTCATTCCTTGTCTGGCTGGGTCATTCATTGTCTGGCTGGGTCGTTCTATGCCTGGCTCGGTTGTTCCTTGTCTGGCTGGGTCTTTCCTTGTCTGGCTGGGTCGTTCCTTGTCTGGCTGGGTCGTTCCTTGTGTCTTTTATTGTTCACTCTGTTCTGGATAAAATTATATCCAATGTTCTTTTTTTCTGTTTGTTTTCAAATATTTAGGAAAAATCAGTGAAGCTGAAGAAACATAAGGTGACAAGACCAAATCCGAAAGTGACGAATATTTCATCAATGGATGTAGTTTTGTTTTACCTTGTGTTTCTAATCTATAATTGAAAATTGTACCTTATCAGTGGATTTGGTCTTGTTACCTTATGTTTCTAATCTATAATCCAAATTGTACCTTATCAGTGGATTTGTTCTTGTTACCTTATGTTTCTAATCTATAATCCACAAATTGTACCTTTTCATTGGATGTCGTCTTGTTACCTTGTGTTTCTAATCTATAATCCAGCAGTGAAAAAATTACGCTACATCCATTATGCCATCATTATACAAGGATGTTTTAAAATTACAAAGTATTTTCTCACAATGAGTTTCTTTTTATTTCAAAATGCTAGCTTTCGATTATCACTTGAAAGCTAGCGTTTTTTAATAAATAGTCGATGTTTTATTAAGCCCATTGAAGAGTGATTATCACTTGAAAGCTAGCGTTTTTTAATAAATAGTCGATGTTTTATTAAGCCCATTGAAGAGAGATTATCACTTGAAAGCTAGCGTTTTGTAATAAAAAGAAACTCATTGTGAATAAAATATTCTGTAATTTTAAAACTTTTTCACCATTTTATCATGAATAGAGACAAGGGTGTGTTTGCCCATTAAAAAGTGAGTGTTCTGTGCAGCGATCGTGGCAGTGCTGGTGATTATCATAGCCTGGACGGGCAGCTATGTGCCAGCCTTCACCCACTACACTGTGTGGGAGCTGAGCGACTACTCCATGCTGCGCAAGCTGAGCAGCTGTTTCTTCTCTCCCACCCTGGGGCTCCACCTGGGTCTGAAGGTCATCCAGGTCTACACAACTTACGGTACCCATTGTGGCTGGTTGAACCTGCTACATAATTTGTCTCATGTTTACTTCTTCTTCTTTCTTATCTCTACTCAATCATATTAGTCTAAAGAGACAAAGGTCGCCTCTCCCGTCAAAACTAGACGCCATCTATTGACTGTCGCCACAACTAGCAGCCTCGGGTCGGTGACAAAGCCACAACACCAGCTTTGGCAAATTGAAAAGTGTCCACCTCGAATCAATAGATGGCATCTAGTTTTGACGGAAGAGGCGACCTTTGTCTCTTTAGATCAATATCCTCCTGGCAAAATTTCCATCAATCATATTAGTGTATCAAGCTTGTAGAGCTTGAGATATTGATAGTGTCTGCTGGGGATGAGTAGAGCTCATCAAAAGAGATTTGACATCCATAATGACTGGGTGAAGTAGAATTAGACTGCCTTTGTCATTAAGACTGGGAGCACTACTCAGTAGCAGGCCACTGACTTAGCTCCAATATGAAATGTCTGACATGAGGAACAGACGCCATATGCAGCCACTCCTAACATGGGGTACAGACTCATCCTGTATCCCTGGAGCCCTTACAGGGTACTATCAGCCGGGCTAGCTGAGCACAAGTTTTATAGTGAGTTTATAATCCAAATTGTGCTTTATCATTATAGTGAGTTTGTTATTGCTCCCCCTCCTCCTTTTTCATCTAGGCTTGGGACCGGCAAAGCTAAAGTTACCAAGCAAAATAATAAGCCCTTATGTAACATGAGAGGATGCAGGTTCATGCTGCATTTGATATATTGGTGTTTGTGGTTTAGCTTGATTATAACCTCTGTAAACTTGTCCACCCCTCGGTGTATTTGACTGTAAGTTACTGGCACAATATGTCTGTAGAAGCAGTGTTGTGGGGTCAATACCAGATTAGTGTACTTGGGAAGTGGAATACTCTACTACTCCAATGATGGTAGCTCTGTGCCAATCTCACATTATTTACATATTTACCTTGTTGCTTATTTTGAGTTGCATAAAGTAGTCATTATTCAAATTGTGCTCTTTCTACCTACATAGTCCCAACAGTAGGTTGCCTAAACAAAACTTTTCTAGATACTGGTGTAGTTGAGGTAGTTGTTCAAAAAGTGTAGTTGAGCATGGCGTGTGTTGTTTGCTGCGCAGATGTCCACCTCACCCTCCGCCATTTATTTAGCATTCCTTATGACCCGGATGAAGAGCTCACCATGGGGGCTGTTATCCTCACCATGATTGCCTCCTGCTTCTTCTACGGCATTGTCATTTGGTACCTGGACAATGTCTGGCCCTGGCAGCCTGTGGGGGTGCCGCGGCCCTTCTACTTCTGCTTTGAGGTGGGTGGACATTTCTGGGGCTTGTTGTGTTGACATTTCTGGGGTAGGTAGGGCTTGTTGTGTTGACATTTCTGGGGCTTGTTGTGTTGACATTTCTGGGGTAGGTGGGGCTTGTTGTGTTGACATTTCTGGGGCTTGTTGTGTTGACATTTCTGGGGCTTGTTGTGTTGACATTTCTGGGGCTTGTTGTGTTGACATTTCTGGGGCTTGTTGTGTTGACATTTCTGGGGCTTGTTGTGTTGACATTTCTGGGGCTTGTTGTGTTGACATTTCTGGGGCTTGTTGTGTTGACATTTCTGGGGTAGGTGGGGCTTGTTGTGTTGACATTTCTGGGGCTTGTTGTGTTGACATTTCTGGGGTAGGTGGGGCTTGTTGTGTTGACATTTCTGGGGCTTGTTGTGTTGACATTTCTGGGGTAGGTAGGGCTTGTTGTGTTGACATTTCTGGGGCTTGTTGACATTTCTGGGGCTTGTTGTGTTGACATTTCTGGGGCTTGTTGTGTTGACATTTCTGGGGTAGGTAGGGCTTGTTGTGTTGACATTTCTGGGGCTTGTTGACATTTCTGGGGCTTGTTGACATTTCTGGAGCTTGTTGTGTTGACATTTCTGGGGCTTGTTGTGTTGAAATTTCTGGGGCTTGTTGTGTTGACATTTCTGGGGCTTGTTATGTTGACATTTCTGGGGTAGGTGGGGCTTGTTGTGTTGACATTTCTGGGGCTTGTTGACATTTCTGGGGCTTGTTGACATTTCTGGAGCTTGTTGTGTTGTCATTTCTGGGGTAGGTGGGGCTTGTTGTGTTGACATTTCTGGGGTAGGTGGGGCTTGTTGTGTTGACATTTCTGGGGCTTGTTGTGTTGACATTTCTGGGGCTTGTTGTGTTGACATTTCTGGGGCTTGTTGTGTTGACATTTCTGGGGTAGGTAGGGCTTGTTGTGTTAACATTTCTGGGGCTTGTTGACATTTCTGGGGCTTGTTATGTTGACATTTCTGGGGCTTGTTGTGTTGACATTTCTGGGGCTTGTTGTGTTGACATTTCTGGGGTAGGTAGGGCTTGTTGTGTTGACATTTCTGGGGTAGGTGGGGCTTGTTGTGTTGACATTTCTGGGGCTTGTTGTGTTGACATTTCTGGGGTAGGTAGAGCTTGTTGTGTTGACATTTCTGGGGCTTGTTGTGTTGACATTTCTGGGGTAGGTAGAGCTTGTTGTGTTGACATTTCTGGGGCTTGTTGTGTGTGACATTTCAGGTATGTGAGATCCCATATACACCAGATCTATACAAGGCTAGTGACCTGTGCAGAAGCTGCTGAAGCTGCGGCCCAAGTCCCCCTCCACCTCCCAGCTGCAGCTCATCAACACCAGGTTCTTCGAGGCCGAGCCAGAAGACCGGCACCAGGGGATCAGGATTGTGCACCTCACCAAGGTACTCCAGCCTGGCAGTGAACCTAGCAGCAGTGTTTGAACAATTCCTGAAGTTGATGAATGGGGAAACAATTTTATCTTATTTGTAAATACGGCTTCTGTTTTTTTAGCATGTTTTGGAAACAGAATATTGGATGTTTGTGCTTTATATTAATTTTTTAAAAAGCCTATTATTACAATATTTATACATTAGAACCTCCCTTTAGCGGACTCCCAGCTAGCAGACACCCCTCTACAAAGGACAGTTTTCATTTGCAAAATTACCATTTTAACTATTTAGCAACCTCTAGTAAGAGAACACCTCTCTCCCTAAAGGACACTTTGGCTCTGCAATTAGGTGTTGTCTTTTACAGAGAGGTAGTTCTACTGTATATATAATATTTAGTAATCTAGATATGGCCACAACAACCATAGTAAAAACATGTGTGTTTATTTAAACTTATTCCATTTGCCCTTAATAATTACAATAAAACAGACCTGGGATATAGCAAACCTTCCCTTATAACAAACCTGAAATAATCCCCATTTTATAATACAGTGAACTATGGCTATAATGATACAACAGTGTCTTCTTCTTTCTTATCTCCACTCAATCATATTAGGGTATCAAGCTTGAGACTTTTGATGGTGTCTGCTGGGGAAGAGTAGAGCTCATCAATGGATGAGTCAATACAGTCAATAATGTGTTTTGAGGTTGCAGGTTGACACTTAGTATATAGTGGGAAAACCTTGCAACCATTCTGGAAAGTCATTGTCCGTAGATGACCAGACTTAAGTCTGGAAAGACTGTTGTTCTCTTGGGAGGACAGAACCATCTATGACCATATACCATAACAAACCATGGCTATAGTGAACCACAGGTACAGTCCCTTTGGGGTTTTCTATAGAGGGGTTCTACTGTATTTTTTAATGATAAAGCACAATTTGGATTATAGATTATAATACAAGAAAATAAGACCTAATTCAAATAATTTATTAGTGTGTGACGTTTCGGCAACAACATTGTTACCATCATCAGACAAAAGAATAAATGGATGAATCAGGTTTTTTGGAAAATTTTGTAATGAGAAATGCATTAGGAATTACTTTGATATGCATTTTACAGAATATAAGAAAATAGATGTGAGAAAAAGAACTCATCCTTTTAATGCTGTGTTTTCTCAACTTCTTGAAGTATCCATTTATTCTTTTGTCTGATGATGGTGACAATGTTGTTGCCGAAACGTCACACGCTAATAAATTATTTGGATTAGGTCTTATTTTCTTGTATTATATTTTTTAATATTTGAGGGGGTTGGTCGAGGGGTGATATAAACTGTCAATATTCCCTGGGATTGAAATCTGGCACTTTCTTTCTGAAGAAAATATTGCTTTTCAATGGCTTCTCCCTGATTCTTGCAAAAGTTCAACTTCACCAGTGAATGCAAGTAACCAAACCATTTCACATTTCAAATTACCATCATTATTTTAAACCTTTTTTAATGATAAAGCACAATTTGGATTATATAGATTATAAACAACACAAGGCATTAAGACCAAATCCAAATGTGTGATGATTTGGTAAAAGTGTTTTTTTTTTTTTTTGCTTATCCCTAGTACACGTGGTACAGGCCATGATAATCATGGTGGGTAGTTAGCGACTGCTTTTTACTGTAAGTGCACCACATGTCTACACATGTGAAAAGCAGTTCAACTTTGCACTTACAAATGTGCCAGTGCCCCGTTTGGTTACTTGCACTCGCTGGTGGGGTTGGACTTTTGCAAGAATCGGGGACCATTGGAGCATTTTTTTAGACAGAAAAAAGTGCCCAATGCGGGAATCGAACCCGGGTCGTAGTGGTCTAAAACCAAACGGTTTAACCAGCCTTCCACCGACCCCCCGTAAAAGTGTTGTTACCATCATTAGACAAAAGACTGAATACATTTTCAGTCTGCCATACAATACTTTTGTATGATGATAACAATGCTGTTACCAAAACATCACAAACTATATATTTATTTGGATTAGGTCTTTATTACCTTGTAGTTCAATCAAAGATGGTAATATTTGAGAGGGTCAGGATTTGAGAAAAAAAGGTTCAAATTGAGGGAAGTGTTGAATTACAGAGGGGTTATATATGTATCTGGTGGGACACTTCAGTTTGGTATCTGCCCAGGTCACCTATTTACATATCGGTGGTGCAGGAGTTCAAGAAAGGAGTTCCTTCAGTAAACAACGCCTCCCTCAACATCTACTCCGGGGAGATAACAGCGCTCCTTGGCCACAATGGGGCTGGGAAGACCACCACCATGAACATGATCACTGGTCAGTGTAGGGCAGAGTGTGCGACAAAAGTTGCATAGATGACACTTTGTTTTAGTATTGTATTTGCATATGTTTATGCAAATTCTGTAAGATATTGTGTATATTTGAATAGAGATGTCTGAAATTTTCCAAGATAGCTTTTGTATTTGCATATGTTTTATGCAAATTATGCGAAATTGTGTATATATTTGTGTGAATAGAGATTTTCTCTATTTTAGATCTAGTAATAATTTTGAGACTTTTTGTGCATTCTTTGTCAGCTGGTCTCAATAAGAGATAGCTGTTATACTATCAGAAAGAGTATAGGTACTTTTGCGCCAGGAGTTTTAAAACTTTTGGTTTCACCCCAGTCTGGTAAACGGAGTGGTTCATGCTGCGCAGGAATGTTTGCCCCCACCTCAGGCAGGGTGGAGATCAACGGTCATGATATCATGACGGACACCAAGCAGGCCAGGAAGAGCTTGGGACTGTGTCCGCAGCACAACATCCTCTATGAGTTCATGACAGTCGCAGAGCACCTGCGCTTCTACGCCAATGTAAGTCTCACCTATGCAATGTTTACATTGAAGTGACATCAAAGACTTTCCATTTCCTCACATTTTGTACATAAGTGTACATATTCCCTGTGTATGTAACATGAAGTATATATATATATTCCCTGCATATATGTAACTATAAAAAGTGATATTGCACAGTATATATGTAACTATGTGTGCAGCTGAAGGGCCAGGACCCCAAAGAGACGGAGGAAGAGATCCAGTCCATGCTCAGCCTGCTCCACCTCACAGAGAAGAGGAATGTTCTGGCGTCAGAGCTGTCCGGTGGAATGCAGCGCAAGCTCTGCCTGGGCATCGCTGTCATTGGTGGATCCAAGGTATATTGGCCCAGTGATTTGCATACCTTGGTTTCCACACGGAGTTCCTAATAATCTAATTATCCTCCATATTTGCATAAAAGATGGGCTTCTCCAGGCCGGAATATTAAAAGCTAGAACTCTCTCTCTCCTGGACAGATATGTTTCAAGGAGATAAATAACAAACTTTTTTTAATTTGCATAAGTCTCCTATTTTTAACCACCAAAAAGTTAGCTTTTTCAATCATCAGTATAAGAAGTGATTTGTTTTCTTCCAACAAAATGGACTCCTAATGGTGGTGCCTTGTGCAGGTGATCATCCTGGATGAGCCCACTGCGGGCATGGACCCTGAGGCGCGACGTGGCGTGTGGGACATGTTGCTCACGCTGCGCCAGAGCGGGGACAAGACCATCCTGCTGACCACCCACTACATGGAGGAGGCTGATGCTCTGGGCGACCGCATCGCCATCATGGCCGCCGGCCAGATCTACTGCGCTGGCAGCCCCATGTTCCTCAAACGCATGTTTGGTATGTTTGTTTTTCCCTAGCTGCTGCAGAACATGTGGTACAGGCCATGGTAATTCTGTCTCTATGCAACACTACTTTGACTCTTTATACAGTTATACCTCTCTGATAAACTGATGTAAGAGCGCCATCTTTTGGTGAAAATTGAAACTATATACAGTAAAACCCCACTAAAACCAATCTGTGATATAGTGAACCTGAAATATTCCCATTTTTATTTTATAATACAATGAACGATGGCTATAGTCAAGCACAGGTTTAATCCCATTGGGGTTTGGTATAGAGGGGTTTTACTGTATTGCATACAGTTCTAGAAACATTGCATATAAATTACTTCTCCTCTTGTGTCCCAACATGTTTGGTAAGTACTTCTCTCCCCAGCTACTAGAGGAACATATGGTACAGTCTATGCTACACTTTGGCTCTTTATACAGTTACATAGATACACTGATGTAAGTGTTGTTGTTTCTTATCCCCTTGTGTAAAGATTACACAAATTCCATGAGTTCATGCTCCTCAAGCTGTTTTATGATAAGCAGCGGCCTCTCCCAAAGGTTCTGTTTAGTGTATCTAATGCAAGCCAAAATGTGTTCTGGAGCTGCAGGTGCCAAGCTACATTTTGGGCAAGTGGAATAGATTTTGTTGTTATTTTCTATCTTCAATGACTTGAGATAGCCTGTTCTAAATCTTGTTAGTTCTACCCACCATGATTATCATGGCTTGTACAATGTGTACTAGGGATAAGCAAAAAAAAAAAATCTTGTTAGTGTTGTTTGATGCTGTCTAATTCTGATGTTGATGTAAGTGTGGCTTCTATTGTTAAAATTCAAAGCTATATATTGCACTGTTCTTAAAGCATCACATTACTTCTCCTTGTGTCCCACACAGCCAATAATGTGTGACCCCAGGAGCGGGCTACCACCTGCGCGTGGCGTTCAAGAATGGCATCGAGCGCACCAGCAGGAACCTGGAGTCACTGAAGGCTGAGCTGAGCCGCCAGGTGCCCAAGGTGCGGATGGAGGCTCTCCACGCCACGGAGGCCATGTTCCAGCTGGGTGGACAGACTAGCACCTCCCAACTGGTGACTCTCTTCACCCGGCTGGAGGAACTGCGGGAGGAGCTGGGGCTGGCCAGCTTTGGTGTGTCTGTCACCACCTTGGAGGATGTCTTCCTCAAGTGAGTGGTCCTAGTGTGTGGTTGTGTGGTCCCTGCTGTGTGATTGTGTAGTCTTGGTGTGTGGTTGTGTGCTTCTACTGTGTGGTTGTGTGGCCCTGGTATTGAATTGTGTGGTTCTGCTGTGTAGAATTGTGTGTTCCTGCTGTGTAGAATTGTGTGGTTCTACTGTGTGATTGTGTGGTCTTGGTGTGTGGTTGTGTGGCCCTGGTATTGAATTGTGTGGTTCTGCTGTGTGATTGTGTGGTCTTGGTGTGTGGTTGTGTGGCCCTGGTATTGAATTGTGTGGTTCTGCTGTGTAGAATTGTGTGGTTCTACTGTGTGATTGTGTGGTCTTGGTGTGTGGTTGTGTGGCCCTGGTATTGAATTGTGTGGTTCTGCTGTGTAGAATTGTGTGGTTCTACTGTGTGATTGTGTGGTCTTGGTGTGTGGTTGTGTGGCCCTGGTATTGAATTGTGTGTTCCTGCTGTGTAGAATTGTGTGGTTCTACTGTGTGATTGTGTGTTCCTGCTGGGTAGAATTGTGTGGTTCTGCTGTGTAGAATTGTGTGGTTCTGCTGTGTAAAACTGTGTGGTCTTGGTGTGTAGAATTGTGTGGTCTTGGTGTGTAGAATTTTGTGGTTCTGCTGTGTAGAGTTGTGTGTCTTAGTATGTGATTGTGTGGCCCTGGTATTAAATTGTGTGGTTCTGCTGTGTAGAATTGTGTGGTTCTTCTATGTGATTGTGTGGTCTTGGTGTGTGATTGTGGCCCTGGTATTGAATTGTGTGATCTTGCTGTGTAGAATTGTGTGGTCCTGGAGTATGATTGTGAATGAAACATCATTCAGTAAAAGCCCACCACTTAAAAGTTGAAGAGTGTTGTATCCACATTCTCACAGTTCTGTTATACAGAGATAACCAATGGGAGAGATGTGTTAGACTGAGGGGTGGTGCAGGGTGGGGGAATATGTGGACACAGAGAACCGCGGAGAGCTGGTGGAGACTCCCAGCCACCTCACCTACGTCTCCAACACCAACCTCAGTAAGTCACCATCCCAGTGTACTATCTCCAGCTACGATGGAAATATACTACTACCATAGCATGTGTGGCATTTGGTGTCAATATTATTGATCTCATGGAATGGGGTGTAGGGGTACAGCTTTCGTTGATCATGGCACACTTTGGTGAAAGTCTGACTTTGCCTGTAGTTTGAGGCTGTTCCTAACATGGAAGCAGATGCCTTTGCTGCCGACTCTAACATGAGTACAGACATAGCTCCTCCGTATCCCTGGAGTGGGACCCTTGCTGAGGTCTATCAACTGGGTCATGGAATTCGTGTAATCTTTACACAAGGGGATAAGAAACAACAACAACAATATTATTGAGTTTTCTTTTCACCCTATTTCCCAACTTGAGTCATTTTCCTTAGTAAATTGTAATGATAAGACACAATTTGGATTATAGATTCATAAACACAAGGTGATAAGACCAAATCCAAATAAATAGTTTGTGATATTTCAGTAATAAAATTTACCAAAATGTCTCACACTATGTGTAACGTTTAGGTAAATAGTTGTTACTGTTAATAGTTGCATACTATTTATTTGCAATTGGTGTTACTACATTAGGTTTCTGAAACATTTCCATATCTTCTTTAGTGTCCCGTGACCTGAGGTGAGCACCAATTCTGTCTTCCCAAGGGAACAACAGTCCTTGATTTCTAGACTTAAGTTTGGTCATCTACGGACATTTCCAGAATGATTGCAAGGTTTTCTCACTATGTACCAAGTGTAATTCTCAAACTGCAACAACCCCAAACCACATCATTGACTGTTTTTGGCTTGCAATTAGATGCACTAAACAGGACCTTTTGAAGAGGCCGCTGCTTATCATAAAACAGCTCGAGGAGCATGTACTCATGGAATTCGTGTAATCTTTACACAAGGGGATAAGAAACAACAACATCATTGACTGTATTGACTCATCGATTGATGAGATCTACTCAGCATCCCCAGCAGACATCAAGCTCTACAGGCTCATTGATATCCTGATATGATTGTTGAGTGGAGATAAGAAATAAGAAGACTACTGTCTAGACCTTCCTTCTACTGGTGTGCTAGTGGGAAAGAGAAATTTGTCTTCCTCTCCAATTTTGGGATGCTTTCCCTTTGTATGATATAATTTCAAATACAGCCTAACCTCTCTCTAAAACACCAAGTTGCAGAATCAAAGTGTCCTTTAGAGAGAGGTGTCCTCTCTTGGAGTATGTTCTGTTGTTGTTGTTTCTTATCCCCTTGTGCAATGTGTCTTATCCCCTTGAATTCCATGAGGAGTATGTTCTATTGTTTACAATTGATTCCAGACAGAGAAATTTGTGGTTTGTTTGCAAAAGAGCCTTGCGTCAAGCGGGTTATTTAACTATATTTCTACTGTCCCCAAAGCTTGTTCCCACCCAGAATATCATCATCAAGTATACCTTTCTATTGATGGTTATAATTAGGACAGAACAACCAAGTACAATAGTAGGAATGTTGTTTCTTATCCCCTTGTGTAAAGATTACACAAATTCATGATCTCAGACTGTAGGTCTGGTTGATTAAGCTGGCCAAACTGCTGGGAGGGTTCACCACTGATGAGTTATCTCTTCCCTTTATCATTTTGATCCATTCAGTAGGAATGGCTTCAAATTGAAGAAGTTATAAATTGTACCTGATTAGGTACAATTTGGATTATAGATTAGAAACACAATATACTAAAACCACAAATCCAAATAAATTAATAGTGTGTAAAGTTTTCATTTCAATCTATTTTACCAGCGTGAGTAATTTTCGTTAGTAAATTGTAATGATAAGGCACAATTTAGATTATAGATTTATAAACACAAGGTGATAAGACTGAATCCAAATAAATACAGAGTGTGAAGTTTTAGTAAAAACACTGTTACCGAAACATCACACACTATCTATTTCGATTTGGTCTCATTACCTTGTGTTCCTGAAACAATTCTATATACAGTAGAACCTCTCCATGAGAGGGCACTCGCGCTAGAGGACACTTCTCTATAAAGGACAGTTTTCATTTGTAAAATTACCATTTTTACTATTTTGCAACTCTCCAGTAAGAGGACACCTCTCCCTAAAGAGGACACTTTGGCTCTGCAATTAGGTGTTGTCCTTTACAGGGAGGTAGTTCTACTGTGTCTAGAGTCCCGTGACCAGAGTTAGACCAGACTGGTATGTCCCAGGTATCACCAACAAGGCCCAGACCCAACTGGCCAATATGGACCTGATCCTGCAGCAGATCCGAGCTCTATTCCTGAAGCGGCTGCAGTACACCCGCCGCCATCTCATCAGCTTCCTCTTCCAGCTCATCCTGCCCCTCATCACCATCATCCTGCTGGTGCACCTGGCCTACCTGATGAATTCCTTCATTGGCTCCTTCGTCAGTCCTCCCCCCCTCACCTTTGCCTTCCACCCCCTCTACCCCAACTCCCACTCCTTCTACGGCTCTAATCTCACCCAGGACAACCTCAGCCCTCTCTATACCAACATGCTGAAGACTGACTCCGACGCCCATACAATCCAAGGTGATGTCGATCAGTACCTAATCAACAAGGGACGGCGAGCGCTGCGCTACTACAGGGAACACTGGCTTCTGGGAGCTACGACGGAAGCCCTGACGAACAAGTCGGCGAGCGTGACTGCGTGGTTCAACAATCATCCCTACCATGCTCTGGCCATCTCCACTCAGCTCATCTTTGAGGCCTTGCTCAGGCTCTTCACTGGGGATTACTCAGCTGAGCTGCAGTTCACCAACCATCCCTTCCCGCCAGATGAGACCGCAGACACCCAGACCACCATGACTCTGTTCATCAGGGTGCAGGTGGCCATCATGTTTTCTCTCTTCATTACCATCGCCTTCACCTTCCTGGGCTGCAGCTTCATCCTGCTGCCTGTACACGAGAGGGCCTCAAAGTCCAAGCTGCTCCAGCTCATGACTGGACTGCAGGCTCATCTCTTCTGGGGAATCCACTTCTTGTATGACTTTGCCATCATGCTGATCTGTTCCCTGGTCCTCATCGCAGGCTTCACTCTCATGGATTACCGCCAGGTCTTTGTCAAGTACCCCGAGACCATCTGTAAGTGGGGCTTGTTGCTGTTTCTTATCCCCTTGTGCAAAGATTCCACAAACTCCACATGCTCCCTGAGCTAGATGTTGTTCCAGCGAAGGCTGTGTACAGGGTACCTGTTCCTGCTGCTGGCCATGTTTGCCTGGAGTGTCCTCCCAGTCACCTACCTCTGTAGCTTCCTGGCCTCCCGCCCTGCTTCTGGCTTCACCCTCATGGCCATCGTCAACATCACCTCTGGTGAGACACTTTATATACTCTCTTATGGAATTATTATGTTAATCATCGGCTACAATTAGGATTGTACTCAGTACAAGGTAATAAGAACAATAGTGTGTGTGACGTTTCAGGTAAACACATTGTTACCATCATCTTATTCTTTCTTATCTCCACTCAATCATATTAGGATATCAAGTTGTGACCCTTGATGGTGTCTGTTTGACAACCATCATGACTGGGTGAAGTAGAATGCCTTTGTCATTAAGATTGGGAGCACTACTCAGTGGCAGGCCCACCCAATTATTCAAAAGGGATTGTCCGAGGTCAGGCTGGCTCTGGGCTCCTGACAGAATCAAGAAGATTGTAAATATTTCCCATTAACTCTTGATGGAGTGTAATTGTTGACTTGATAGTCAATAAAGTTTATTTTAATTAATTACTCAGTGGCAGGCCGACTTAGCTCTAAAAGAAATGGCCGCCTCTGACATGAGGAACAGACACCATGTGCAGCCTCTCCTAACATGGAGTACAAACGCTGCTCATCCTGTATCCCTGGAGTCCTTACAGGGTACTATCAGCCGGGCCAGCTGAACCCAGGTTTTTTAGCGAGGTTGTTACTGCTCCCCCTCCTCCTTTTTCATCCGGGCTTGGGACCGGCAATGCCGGAGTTTTTACCATCATTCCATTCAGTACTTTTGTCTCTGATGATGGTAACAGCACTGTTATCATTTCATTCTGTACTTGTCTCTGATGATAGACAACATGTTGTTATCATTGTTCCATTCAGTACTTTTGTCTCTGATGATGGACAACATGTTGTTATCATTGTTCCATTCAGTACTTTCGTCTCTGATAATGGTAACAGCATTGTCACCATTACATTTCAATCAGTACTTTTGTCTCTGATGATGATAACAACATTGTTGCCATTGTTGGCATTGAAGGCAATGAAGCTGCTGATGTGCTAGCGAAAAAAGGCACAAAAGAACCCTTGCCACAGAAAAATAAACTTACTTTTAAAGAAATAGAAACAGATACTACACTTTGATCTTAGCCAAAAGGCCGAGCAGCGACATTATTACCTGAAATGTCACACACTATTTATTAGAATTTGGTGTCTTGTCACTCTGTGGAATAAGTAAAGAGACCCCTGTAGCAGAGAGGCCCTGTCCAGACAGTTTCAGTGAGATGGTTGCCACAGAGAACGTGCCGTTGTGCAGGGATCATATTCAGCATCACGGTGCGGATCATGCAGCTAATGGGATCCTTGAAGATGTCGGCCATGTTGTCCTGGATCTTCCGCCTGTTCCCCACCTTCGCTGTCACCAACGGCTTCATCTCCATCGTGCTGCTGGAGATACGCAACAACAACTGTCTGCGCTTCTCTTCGCAGCAGCTCTGGAGTGTGTGCTCTCTCCTGGACAGTGAGGAGAAGGTCTTCTTTGAATGCTGCGATGGTGAGTTCTCTCTCCTTGGCTGGGATAGTGAAGGGTTTGATCTTTTTTTTTTTACTTATCCTTTTAGTCTAAATTAGACAAGATCTTGGAGGTCGGGCTCGTAAAGAAGCTCAAGAACTCTTCTTGGTTCTCTGTACAGGGATCTTTTGTCCTTTCCAATGCAATTTAGTAAATGTTGGGGAGTGGCCTCTTCGGTTTTGCACCTAGTGCACATGGGGAAGCTTTTGGCTCCCTCTTTATAGACTAGAGGGCGCAGGTGACCAGATTTCCATCTGGCCAAATGTGTCGTTTCCCTTCTGTTTAGTTGGAGGGTCTGTTTTTTGGGGTTTTCTGCCTGGTACCAAGAATGATGGAAACTATCTCTATGGTGGGTTTGATCTTAATTTTCTCTAGTCCTTTTGTAGAGAATTCTTGTCCATTTAGTGGCCAAAAGTCGAACTTGACTTGAAGAAAGCTAACAACAACAGTGAATTGCTCAGTTCCCAACTATTCAGTAAATTCACCAGTTAGTTCTCATAGACACAGCTATTCAGTAAATTCACCAGTTAGTTATAGACACAGCTATTCAGTAAATTCACCACTTCCCAGCTATTCAGTAAATTCACCACTTCCCAGCTATTCAGTAAATTCACCACTTCCCAGCTATTCAGTAAATTCACCACTTCCCAGCTATTCAGTAAATTCACCACTTCCCAGCTATTCAGTAAATTTCTCAGCTATTTCATAAACTCACCACTTCCCAGTTATTCAGTAAATTTCTCAGCTATTTCATAAATTCACCACTTCCCAGCTATTCAGTAAATTTCTCAGCTATTTCATAAATCCACCACTTCCCAGCTATTCAGTAAATTTCCCAGCTATTTCATAAATTCACCACTTCCCAGCTATTCAGTAAATTTCCCAGCTATTTCATAAATTCACCACTTCCCAGCTATTCAGTAAATTTCTCAGCTATTTCATAAATTCACCACTTCCCAGCTATTCAGTAAATTTCTCAGCTATTTCATAAATCCACCACTTCCCAGCTATTCAGTAAATTTCTCAGCTATTTCATAAATTCACCACTTCCCAGCTATTCAGTAAATTTCTCAGCTATTTCATAAATTCACCACTTCCCAGCTATTCAGTAAATTTCCCAGCTATTTCATAAATTCACCACTTCCCAGCTATTCAGTAAATTTCCCAGCTATTTCATAAATTCACCACTTCCCAGCTATTCAGTAAATTTCTCAGCTATTTCATAAATTCACCACTTCCCAGCTATTCAGTAAATTTCTCAGCTATTTCATAAATTTACCATTTCCTTGTTATTCAGTAAATTTCTCAGCTATTTCATAAATTTACCATTTCCTTGCTATTCAGTAAATTTCTCAGCTATTTCATAAATTTACCATTTCCTTGCTATTCAGTAAATTTCTCAGCTATTTCATAAATTTACCATTTCCTTGCTATTCAGTAAATTTCTCAGCTATTTCATAAATTCACCACTTTCCATCTATTTAGTAAATTGCTCAGCTATTCTGTAAAAATTCACCAGTTCCCAGCTATTCAGTAAATTCACAAGTTAGTTTATAATACAAAATAATGCGGCTTATGATTGTAGAACGATGTTTGATAATTTTACAGCAAATGTTTCTTTTGAACGAAAAATCGTAATTTATTTTAAGGAGAAATAATAAATATTTCTATCCTTAGGGATGAAGTATGAAAGGATGAATTGTGAAGAGTAATGTTTCCAGCTATTTCATAAATTCACCAGTTCTCAGCTATTCAGTAAGATCACCAGCTATTCAGTAAAGTGCCACTGCTGTCTCAGCCTGCGAGCGTAACTCCACCTGCCAGAATTTCGTCCACCCCCTGTCCTTCTGGAGCGGGGCGGCAGGCCGAGACTTCCTGATGATGTTCCTGGTAGGGACTCTGGCCTTTGTCCTGTTGCTGCTGCTAGAGTCCGCGTGGCTGCTGCATATCTGGGCCGCCTTCCTGCGCGCCCTCTCTCGCCACACCATGGTGCCTGCGCCAAACAGCGAGGTGGACGGCGACGTGGCTGTGGAGCGGGAGCTGGTGGAGTCTCTCATGAACGCACCCTGTGAGTAGTCAGGATGGTCTGTTAGAATAGGATAAAGTCCACAATTATACAAGGTAACATTTATAAATACTGTGTGACATTTTGATAAGACACAATTTGGATAAATTATAAACACAAGGTAATAAGACCAAATCCAAATAAATAAATAGTGTGTGGCGTTTTGATAACAGTGTTGTTACCATCTTCAGACAAAAGTACTGAATGAGAAATTTTACCACAGCAGAAATTTTACAAACCTGATAACAGTAACTATTTAATGTGGTATTATTTCTCATTCAGTACTTTTGTCTGAAGATGGTAGCAACGCTGTAACCGAAACGTCACACACTATTTATTTATTTAGATTTGGTCTTATTACCTTGTAGTTATAATCTATGATCCAAAAATTGTTTCCTTATCATTCTCTATTTTCTTTTTTTACCAAAAAGTTTGCGGTATTTCATCTCATCCTTTGTCCCTGTGGGTGCACTTGTCCAAATCTTCTCTCTCCCAGCTTGGCTTCACCTAGATACTTGACTTGAGCTCCAGTTATCCCAACGTTTCTGTGTTGGATTTTCCAATCTAGAGGTTTGATATATCTTCTGAGAGTATGATAAGACACAATTTTGATTATAGATTAGAAACACTAGGTAAATAAGACCAAATAAAATAAATAGTATGTGATGTTTCAGTAACAGCATTGTTACCATCATCTAGAAAAAGTACTAGGGGTCGGTGGAAGGATGGTTTAAACCGTTTGGTTTTCGACTGCTACAACCCGGGTTCGATTCCCGCATTGGACACTTTTTTCTGTTTAAAAAAAAAAAATGCTCCAATGGCCCCCGATTCTTGCAAAAGTTCAACCCCACCAGCGAGTGCAAGTAACCAAACGGGGCTCTGGCACATTTGTAAGTGCAAAGTCGAACTGCTTTTCACATGTGTAGACATGTGGTGCGCTTACAGTAAAAGCAGTCGCTAACTACCCACCATCATTATCATGGCCTGTACCATATATATATATATTATACATGGTTATGTATAAGCATAATTACATATATATATTATACATAGTTGCATACAAATGTAATTGCATATATATGTCATAATTTGTATATAATTAAATGCAACCCCGACCCACTATGTATGTACCATGTATGATTTTCAAAGACTTAATAAAGAACAAGGTAACTGGAGGGAAGCAAGTAACATTAAGATATAGGAAGTAGACCTAAGATTGGCACGACTATTCTGGGCACCCCTGTGTCAATACTGCAGGGGCAGAGACCGGGCGTCTCTAGTGACCGCAGAAGTTATTTTAGCCAAGATTCACTCAATACTTCCTGACAAACAGGACGTGTCGAGTGACCAGAAGTTATAAAAGTTTGAGAGACATCCAGTACTTCCGGCAAAAACAGGACGTGTCTAATATCCTTCGAAACTATAAGCGTCAAGCCACCAAACACTTCCTGATGAAATCGGATATACCAGGCAGGGCACAGCTTTCATCAAGGGAAGCCGCCGGCCTATCAGAAGATAGCACCTTAAGTAGGTCAACCAATAGAAAAAGATCATGTGAGATCTCTCAACCAATCAGAAGAGAAACTGACTCGTGGTGTTAAATCGAAAGACAAGAATAGTTAGTTAGGCTTTGGCTTCCAACAAGGTAACATCTACTCTAGAGATCTCTCTCTCTCCGCTCATTTCATCTAAGTCCAATCATCGCCATGTGATCAATTAATTAATAGGTCAAATCGCTCAGCCCTTCTCAAGCTTTCTTCCCTCCAACCCAGTTGCCTTTTATTTTCAAAACAATCACGTGTCCTGATTATTCCTAACTGTATGCTGCAACTTCCACTCAAACGACTGCGCTTCAACCAAACCTCACCATTCGCACCCAACAACAAGAAACCCCGCAACGATATTGCCACATATACATAGTTGCATATATGAATGTCCGAGTTGCAGCGACACAGCCCCTGCCTCGTCTGGTAGTGTGGAACATGACCAAGAGGTTCGGCAATGTCCTGGCTGTGGACCACCTGACCTTCTCTGTCGCCGCGCGAGAGTTCTTCGGCCTGCTGGGGGTGAACGGGGCCGGCAAGACCACCACCTTCCGCATGCTGACTGGGGACCTACTGCCCACCTACGGCACAGCCTTCAACGACGGTGTGCCCCTCTACGAGCAGAGCAAGAAGGTAAAATACCCGTGGTGGCACAGATTTGTATATGTAGTATTTTGATTTTCTATTTATCTCTCTCTCTCCACTTTTTATTTTTTACCTTTTTACAACAAAAATCAGCATTTAAAAAAAAAATTCAGTGATGCAACGAGATACTGATAAAATAGCCCCTTTAATTCTACCAACTATAATTCAACAACTACTATTGGTTAACCATTTTTTTTAAATTCCAAGCACATTCCCATGAACAAGCCACGGCGCAATGGTACGTATGGGTCCAAGAATTACTTAAAATGATAAATATATTTAACATGAAGCTGTATAATTTATGGTATTTGTTTTTCAGATGGCCACACTTAGTATGGACCGTATCATCTTAATTCTAAACTTACTCCATCCTCCCAGTCTTAGCTTCCAGTGTGGAACTTCCTGGTTCAGCTTTATATAACGCATAGCTAGAACTTTATACTAAACTGTCATACAGCCTATATAAGATTGAAATAATCATTCCTTAATTAATCAAGAAACCGCATGGACCAAGATTTCCTATTAGTTGAGGTACAACCTGCCCTATGCTGACAAGAGCCAATAGCCTTGAAACATTGCCTGGCTTTATTTATCAATACTTGTTTCAGGCTGTTGGCCTCATTAGCAGGTTATACCTCAACAACTAGGAAATCTTGGTCCATGCAGTTTCTTGATACATTAAGGAATGAGTATTTAAAGCCAATTGTTCGAGGAAATGTGCTTGGATTCTAAAAAACCGTGAACCAATAGCCTTAACAACCAAAAATTTGGTCCTAGAGGCTTCCAGAGAAATCAAGAAAGGGGTAGTTAAAGCCCAATTTGTTTAAATACACTGCTCGTGTGAAAAAAAAGTAAGAAAAAAAATCAGAAAAATTTCAGGTGTTGATACTAAAAATAAAAAGGACACATCCTGATCACTCATATGAACTGCCATCTAAAATTCTGTTGACTTTGCTTAGAATTATTAATGAAACTGATTCCAACAATTATTAATTAAACATTATATTTATTGATTTACAAGAGAGAGAACAAAATATAAAAGGGAAACTAATATTGAACAAAGGAACTTTTTTTTCTGTTTCGGTTAGCTCCTATTTACCTGTGAGCTTACACACACTCTGTGGAACCCTGCGCAAGGATGACACGCAAAATCGTGAAGCGTTCCACTCTGTGGAACAATTAATTAATATATATACAACAAATTCCCATGTAAGCGGGCAGGAGATATGCCCTTTTTATTTTTTATATATATTTAGATAATAAAATGGCATATATTGGATTGAATAAAATATTTATTTCCCAATATTTTTTATTTATTATTATCTAAAGAATCAAATATAGATGTTCTCTATTAGGTGTCGATAAGGCACAATTTGGATTATAGATTATAAAACAAGGTAATAAGACCAAATTTTGTCTGAAGATGGTAACAACGCTGTTACCGAAACGTCACACACTATTTACACCTATCCCCCGATTTACACGGTAGATACGTTCCTGAGAAAAACGTGTAAATCGAAAATTCCAAATTTTCACGAAATTTTTATGCGAAGAAATACAGACACAGTGTGCGTGGGCAGCAAGTCAGCACATAAGCTCGGGATTCCTCATGATATGTGTACACAGCGCATGTGTTCAATCACAGTAGCATTTTGTATAGTACGATAAAAACAAAAAAAAAACTTATTTGGAAAACCGTGTAAAAGCGAAAACGTGTAAAACAAGTACCGTGTAAATCGGGGGATAGGTGTATTTATTTGGTCTTATTACCTTGTTCTATTAGGTTTCCTTTCTTTTTATGGTCCTTTAGAAAGTGTAGTATTGTCTACTTATTGGTTTTACCTCAAATCTCGGATACCGTAATAGATAAAATTTTATTTTGACAAATTCAACTCTCTTCAGCACATAGCTTATATCTATCCTTTTATATTTACATAATTCTTCTTTTTTACTCTGATGTAATATTTACATATTTACAACATTTTTCTTGTAGAACGACATTTGAAAATTATCCTGCATGTGTTTCTTTTGATTTTTCATTCAAAAGAAACACATCCGAGATAATTTTCAAATGTTGTTCTACAATCATAAGCTGCATTATATTGTATTATAAACATTTTTCTTCTTAAAAAAACAATAAATCAGCATATGGAATTACTAGAGAGAGATATGTTTAAAAATACAAAAATATTTCCTCACAATGAGTTTTTATTTTTAAATGCTAGCTTTCAAGTGATAATCTCTCTTCAGTTTCAGTTGTAAATATCCATGCTGCGCCTGTTTGTATTTGTGAATATTTCTTGTAAGATATAGTCCATGTTTTATTAAGTCCGTTGAAGAGCGATTATCACTTGAAAGCTAGCGTTTTATAATAAAAGAAATTCATTGTGAGAAAATATTTTTGTATTTTAAAACGTTTCCACAATTTTATCATGAATAGAGAGATATGTGTTTTATGTTGTGTTGATACATTTTGATTTAGAAATACTTGGGTTCCTCATGTTGAGCGAGCTAGTGCCCTCTATAAAATCTTGCCTACATCAAGTGTTGTCACAACAGCCAGAATTATTTACACGCTGGGCCACAGTTCCAGAGCCAGGTGGGGTACTGCCCCCAGTTTGATGCCCTGCTGGACAGGCTGACAGGCCGGGAACACCTTGCACTGTTTGCGCGGCTGCGCGGTATCCAGGAGAGTGAGATCAAGCAACTGGTGGATTACCTCATGATGGACATTGACATCCTGCAGCATGCCGACAAGATCACTGCACACTACAGGTATGTAACACACTACAGGTATGTAATAGACTACAGGTATGTAACACACAACAGGTATGTAACACACTACAGGTATGTAACACACTACAGGTATGTAACACACTACAGGTATGTAACACACTACAGCTATGTAACACACTATAGGTATGTAACACACTACAGGTATGTAACACACTACAGGTATGTAACACACTACAGCTATGTAACACACTACAGGTATGTAACACACTACAGGTATGTAACACACTACAGGTATGTAATAGACTACAGGTATGTAACACACAACAGGTATGTAACACACTACAGGTATGTAACACACTACAGCTATGTAACACACTACAGGTATGTAACACACTACAGCTATGTAACACACTATAGGTATGTAACACACTACAGGTATGTAACACACTACAGGTATGTAACACACTACAGCTATGTAACACACTACAGGTATGTAACACACTACAGGTATGTAACACACTACAGGTATGTAACACACTACAGGTATGTAACACACTACAGGTATGTAACACACTACAGGTATGTAACTCACTACAGGTATGTAACACACTACAGGTATGTAACACACTACAGGTATGTAACACACTACAGGTATGTAACACACTACAGGTATGTAACACACTACAGGTATGTAACACACTACAGGTATGTAACAGACTACAGGTATGTAACACACTACAGGTATGTAACAGACTACAGGTATGTAACACACTACAGGTATGTAACACACTACAGGTATGTAACACACTACAGGTATGTAACAGACTACAGGTATGTAACACACTACAGGTATGTGACAGACTACAGGTATGTAACACACTACAGGTATGTAACACACTACAGGTACGTAACACACTACAGGTATGTAACACACTACAGGTACGTAACACACTACAGGTATGTAACACACTACAGGTATGTAACAGACTACAGGTATGTAACACACTACAGGTATGTAACACACTACAGGTACGTAACACACTACAGGTATGTAACACACTACAGGTATGTAACACACTACAGGTACGTAACACACTACAGGTATGTAACAGACTACAGGTATGTAACACACTACAGGTATGTAACACACTACAGGTACGTAACACACTACAGGTATGTAACACACTACAGCTATGTAACACACTACAGGTATGTAACACACTACAGCTATGTAACACACTATAGGTATGTAACACACTACAGCTATGTAACACACTACAGGTATGTAACACACTACAGCTATGTAACACACTACAGGTATGTAACACACTACAGGTATGTAACACACCTGCTTCAACGTCTTGTTCTGTGGTGGAGAGAACAAGCGTTCCTGTCGTGGCGGAGAGAACGAGCGTTCCCCTAACTAACGCTCAACGGCAACGTGCATTCCGAAAACGTAGAGCAGCATCTTCTCGGACTGATGTACAACCGACTACTTCTTCAAGCCAAACAGCAATACAACTGGAACAATCCACCTGGTATACCAAATGGTCATCGTCAATACGGAGATTTCAATCTACTTTCCTGGACAACGATTTTGGCCATGCTTGCTCGGTTTGTGACAGATTGTGGTTCAAGAATGACCTTAAAACCATCACTGCACTACAACTGAAGGTAATCTCGGATTGGTACGTTAAGGAAAATCGGCAGCTACGCAAGGAGGATTATACAAGTTGTCACGTAAAATCTTCGCCCGTAAAACCGACTTTACAGGCAACCATTTTTTTTATTTTTGATTCTTCTGTATCCTGAAGCATGCTTGGCTTGTTACTTTAATGAATTCGATTGTTTTTGGTCGGTTTTTATTTTAAAATTATTTTTTTTTTTTATTCATTCATATGTAGAACCATTTGGTTTTTCATATTTGATTGATTCACAGTATTTCCGTTGTCATAACAATGATTAAAAATCTAAATTCTTTCAAATAACTTTTTTAACTTTGTCGTATTTTTGATTGTTTTTGGTTTTTGAGATGATTGTTGCTAGGATTATATTATCCTATCGAAAATCAATATGAAAACTTAAGATTCTGATTTCTTCTCTCCTCTCAAAATCCTCTACAATTCTTAAATTTCAAAAAGCGGAGAATATGAGAAAGAGGCAAAAGAAAAGTAAAAATCACCATGCTACCTCGAGAAAATGTAGACAGCAAGAAAAAAATAGTTTTCTTCCATCAACCGAAGACAGAGATGTCGCTAATAATAAATCCAGAAAATCGACCAATGGCTCATAATCAGAATTCGCCAATAGCTGTTCAGCCAAATCGACAAATTCTTTCAAATAACGCAAATATCCAAGTTCTTAAAGATATATTAAACCTATTCAAGGATATCAGCAAAACTAAATCCAATATGAATACAGAAAGGGGAACTGATCAAATGGTTATTTATAAACTACCAGAGAAAACTAAGAAAACGGATTTCATAAACTATCATAAAAAAGAGGTTGAAGGCCTTAAACAAGCAGTTTACGAAAACATCCAACCTTTTTACAAGCAACTTCAAGCACCAAGCCAACGTCTGGATGAATCCAGAATACTATCCGAATTGGGATATACTAATCCAAAACCTTTCAAGAAAGTGTATCACAAATTATATCCTAAGAATATGGAGTATCAACTTATTCTTTTTTTACAGTACATGTGCAGTAAATACAATCGCCCTCCAGCTATCTGCCAGCAATTAAAATCATCAATACATAGCGAACATACCGATGTTTCCCCAATGATGGCGATAGTTATCCTTTTACTATCCCTTATTCTGATAGTTTGTCTGGTAGGACTGATCTTCCTAATGCAAAATAAGAAAAACGAGGGGAAAAAAGCGAAAGAACTCTTCGGTTCAAGATTAAAAACCTTGAAAGTTCAGATGATGATAGTAGTTCAGAATGTCTCAAGAAAACCTTGATACCAGTTAATACAGGACATAATCTAGAGTATGCTGTTGAATTGGAGGATCAAGGATTTAGTAAAACGGATCTTGATGCGCCTCTAAGCGGCGAAGATGAAGAAATGGAATCTGGAAATCAAGAAAAGTTTTGCAATCACCAATCATCAAAGCATCCAAATATAGATTCAGACCTCTTCACAAGAGATTATAAAGGACGCCGAAGAATTTCGTGACCATTTCCAGATTTTCCAATCCCCGAAGCCATAGGATCATATGTACATAAAATATTTCTCTTTACAGTACCATTCAAATAATTTATTTATTCCCCTATAATAAAAATGATATTATATATATTTGGTTTGGTTATGTAACACACTACAGGTATGTAACCCACTACAGGTATGTAACACACTGCAGGTATGTAACACACTACAGGTATGTAACACACTACAGCTATGTAACACACTACAGCTATGTAACACACTACAGCTATGTAACACACTACAGGTATGTAACACACTACAGCTATGTAACACACTACAGGTATGTAACACACTACAGGTATGTAACACACTATAGGTATGTAACACACTACAGCTATGTAACACACTACAGGTACGTAATACACTACAGGTATGTAACACACTACAGGTATGTAACACACTACAGGTATGTAACACACTACAGGTACGTAATACACTACAGGTATGTAACACACTACAGCTATGTAACACACTACAGGTATGTAACACACTACAGGTATGTAACACACTACAGGTATGTAACACACTACAGGTACGTAATACAATACAGGTACGTAACACACTATAGGTATGTAACACACTACAGGTATGTAACACACTACAGGTATGTAACACACTACAGCTATGTAACACACTATAGGTATGTAACACACTACAGCTATGTAACACACTATAGGTATGTAACACACTACAGGTACGTAACACACTACAGGTATGTAACACACTATAGGTATGTAACACACTACAGGTATGTAACACACTACAGCTATGTAACACACTACAGGTATGTAACACACTACAGCTATGTAACACACTACAGGTATGTAACACACTACAGGTATGTAACACACTACAGGTACGTAATACACTACTGGTATGTAACACACTACAGGTATGTAACACACTACAGCTATGTAACACACTACAGGTACGTAACACACTACAGGTACGTAATACACTACAGGTATGTAACACACTATAGGTATGTAGCACACTATAGGTACGTAATACACTACAGGTATGTAACACACTATAGGTATGTAGCACACTATAGGTATGTAACACACTACAGCTATGTAACACACTACAGGTATGTAACACACTACAGCTATGTAACACACTACAGGTATGTAACACACTACAGGTATGTAACACACTACAGGTATGTAGCACACTATAGGTATGTAACACACTACAGCTATGTAACACACTACAGGTATGTAACACACTACAGCTATGTAACACACTACAGGTATGTAACACACTACAGGTATGTAACACACTACAGGTACGTAATACACTACAGGTATGTAACACACTATAGGTATGTAACACACTATAGGTATGTAGCACACTATAGGTATGTAACACACTACAGGTATGTAACACACTACAGGTATGTAACACACTACAGGTATGTAACACACTACAGGTACGTAATACACTACAGGTATGTAACACACTATAGGTATGTAACACACTACAGGTACGTAATACACTACAGGTATGTAAAACACTATAGGTATGTAGCACACTATAGGTACGTAACACACTACAGCTATGTAACACACTACAGGTATGTAACACACTACAGGTATGTAGCACACTACAGCTATGTAACACACTACAGGTATGTAACACACTACAGGTATGTAACACACTACAGGTACGTAACACACTACAGGTACGTAATACACTACAGGTATGTAACACACTACAGGTATGTAACACACTACAGGTATGTAACACACTACAGCTATGTAACACACTACAGGTATGTAACACACTACAGGTATGTAACACACTACAGGTACGTAATACACTACAGGTATGTAACACACTACAGGTATGTAACACACTACAGGTATGTAACACACTACAGGTACGTAATACACTACAGGTATGTAACACACTATAGGTATGTAGCACACTATAGGTATGTAACACACTACAGCTATGTAACACACTACAGGTATGTAACACACTACAGGTATGTAGCACACTATAGGTATGTAACACACTACAGGTATGTAACACACTACAGCTATGTAACACACTACAGGTATGTAACACACTACAGCTATGTAACACACTACAGGTATGTAATACACTACAGGTATGTAACACACTACAGGTATGTAACACACTACAGGTACGTAATACACTACAGGTATGTAACACACTATAGGTATGTAGCACACTATAGGTATGTAACACACTACAGGTATGTAACACACTACAGGTATGTAACACACTACAGGTATGTAACACACTACAGGTATGAAGACTCCCTGGCTGAATTGTATATATTTTATCTGTTTTTATGTCCTTTTTAATCTTGTAAAAGTTGACTAAGGTCAATAAATGTTTTTCAATTGTCAATTGTCACTACAGGTATGTAACACACTACAGCTATGTAACACACTACAGGTACGTAACACACTACAGGTATGTAGCACACTACAGGTATGTAACACACTACAGGTATGTAACCCACTACAGGTATGTAACCCACTACAGGTATGTAACACACTACAGGTATGTAGCACACTATAGGTATGTAACACACTACAGCTATGTAACACACTACAGGTATGTAACACAACTATTGGTTTGATCCCAATTGGGTTTTCATAACGAGATTTAGCTGTATAGTTGCCTATTTGAAAAATAAAATGAAATTTTGAAATTTTTTATAATTAATAATTCTTATATCAAGATAAGGTTTTCCAGATGAATTTCTATTTTTTCAACGATTCGACGAAATTCTGCTGTCCTAATTAGAAAAAAAGGATATTTGTTGAAATGTTAAAAATAAACTCTTCTAGCAAAGTGTCTCTAGAATTATGAAAAAAAAAAATAATAAATAAATAAATAAATAAATAAAAAATAATAAAAAAAAAATTAAAAAATGACCACGTGTTGACCCTTGTGTGCGGCCACGCTTCGCGCGAGCTCCGCATCTTTCGCCTTTGAAAAGCGGAAAATTATCGCTGGAAGCGATAAATTTGGTATGGGCGGATAGCCCATTCAACGCCGAAGAAATACCTGCAAGGTACGGCTTAATACCTGAAACCAGCGCAGAATTATCTGCGGAAAACCAATTGCAGTTTCAAACATCAATTGCAATGCAAGAAACGGCCAGGTCTGCAAATTTGCATACTGGCGAAATTCATGCAAATTCTGCAACTTCGCACGAATTTGCAACTACGATGCCTTCCTTTGGCTCAATTCTAGGTCAACAAATTCCTGAAATTGATGACGGTTATACCATCGTTCAAAACAAAAGAAAACGCCGCGACACGGGAGCACCGGGCTTCACGGCCGCTCAGTCTAACAGCGCTGGATCGACTACCAGGCGACCAAGATCCTCGCCTGCAGGGACTCCCCGCGTCCAAGAAATAAGGACTACGAGGGCGCACATCGCGGAGGCCAGGGCTCGCCAGGCGTCCTGCACAGAAGAACAGTGCTTCTACCTGGAGTACTGCCCAGACTTCCAGACCTACCAATACCTGAGGGCCATTCTAGGAGTCGTTGGAGGACCAAGGGGTATCGTCCAAATGACAAAGATGAATCGTCATTACCTAATAGGACTCGCCAACAAATCCTTGGCGGAACGCCTGATCCGAGAGGGCCTCGAAGTTGAGGGAACCCTCCTCAAAACCTTCCCCTTCAGAAAAAGATCATTCAGGATCACAATAGGCAACCTGCCTTTCTTTGTGAAGGACGCCGCCGTAATAGATGCCCTCTCCCGGTACGGACGCATCACATCCATCGCCCCCAAACAGCTAAGGGTCGGCGAGTTTGACTTCACCGACGGCCGCCGGGAGGCTTTTATTCTCCTCCACGATGGAGTAACCCTCGACAAGCTCCCTACTCGCTTCGAGGTGAAGATCAACGGCGAGCCCTGGCCAGCATTCCTGAGCTATGGAATAAAGTGCTCGCGATGTAACGGCCAAGGTCATCGAAGGGCCAACTGCCCCCAACTCCATGGGCGCCCTACTACCGCCAGACGGGCTTCACCGCCCCCTTCCACCGGCCTTCCACCATCGACCGCGCCTGGGCTGCCCAGGCAGTCTTCGGCCGTGCCTCCTGCGCCAGCGCCTCCTGGTCCATCTAACAGGGCTTCTGGCGCCCCATCTGACTCCTGCGTTGCGTCTCTGCCATCTGCGGCGCCATGGCCATCCACACCAGCGCCTTCGGCCTCACCCATGCAGGCGGTGACTCCAGCTCCTCCACCAGTGACCCCTTCACTTGTAGATCCCATGGGCCCTCGCTCGGCGGCGTTGCGTCCTGAGCTGACGCCTCCTGCTCGGCCGGATATTGTCGCCCCGCCTTGCCCCCTGCCCACCCGGGAGACCCTCGGGCCTGCATCCTCCTCATCTGATGTTGAGATGACCCCTGCGGATAAGAACACCGCATCCTCTACACCATCTAAAAAGAAAAACACCAGGGACGACCTTGTGGTCTACCTGAGAAAAAACCCCGGCGTGTCCTTCGCTAGGACGGACGCTCTTGGCCTTGGGCGGGAGGAGGTCCTGGACCTCCTCTCCTCGAAGACCAGGGCGCAACAGCAGGGACCCCACCTGTCGCCTCTGCAGAGCAATGCTCTTGACGGCCTAATCGACAACATCTTAGACCTGAGGCCCGGAGGCACGAGCAATATATATAAAATTTTAAGGCAGGTAAAAGCGGAGTTGAGGACTGCAGTGCCTCTAACACCCCCACTGCCTGCGCCTCGGCCTTCTGGGCCAACGCCGCCTACTTCCCACAGCGAAGAACTGATGCCTGCTGTGATGACACCTCCGCCGCCCGCCCCGACGGAGATGGAGGAGGACAATCCGATGACGGAAAAAGAGCGTTGTGCACCCCCACCGCCTGCGCCTCGGCTCGCTGAGCTGACACCACCCACTCCCCATGGGGAAGAGCTAACACCGGCCATGGCGACACCTCCGCCTCCACTGCCATACCTGACCAGGTGGAGCTGGAGACTAAGTGCGTAGACCGGATATTTGACCTGTTCGAAGAGCAGAACTATCAACAGGCCTTGGGGCCCCTACTCAAGAAGGGGCTAGATATTGACAACCTCTCACATTCGATCGTGTGGCTCAAGAGTAGGGAGTACCTCCTCAAGTCTTTCAGATCTAGACCCAGACACAAAGCCACTCTCGCCGAGTTTCTCGGCACTGTCGCCGAACATGCTCACGATGACCACCCCTTAATTCAAAGGGGAATATACGAGCTCAGGCTGGCTCTGCGCTCCTAACAGAATCAAGATTTTTGTAAATTTTTGTACTTTTTCCCATTGACTTTGGGTGTAATCATTGACTAAAAGTCAATAAAATTGTTTTCATTGTCCACTACAGCTATGTAACACACTACAGGTATGTAACACACTACAGCTAGGTAACACACTACAGGTATGTAATACACTACAGGTATGTAACCCACTACAGGTATGTAACACACTACAGCTATGTAACACACTACAGCTATGTAACACACTACAGCTATGTAACACACCACTACAGGTATGTAACACACTACAGGTATGTAACACACTACAGGTATGTAACACACTACAGGTACGTAATACACTACAGGTATGTAACACACTACAGGTATGTAACACACTACAGCTATGTAACACACTATAGGTATGTAACACACTACAGCTATGTAACACACTATAGGTATGTAACACACTACAGCTATGTAACACACTACAGCTATGTAACACACTACAGGTATGTAACACACTACAGGTATGTAACACACTACAGCTATGTAACACACTATAGGTATGTAACACACTACAGCTATGTAACACACTACAGGTATGTAACACACTACAGGTACGTAACACACTACAGGTATGTAGCACACTACAGGTATGTAACACACTACAGGTATGTAACACACTACAGGTATGTAGCACACTACAGCTATGTAACACACTATAGGTATGTAACACACTACAGCTATGTAACACACTACAGGTATGTAACACACTACATCTATGTAACACACTATAGGTATGTAACACACTACAGGTATGTAACACACTACAGGTACGTAACACACTACAGCTATGTAACACACTACAGGTATGTAACACACTACATCTATGTAACACACTATAGGTATGTAACACACTACAGGTATGTAACACACTACAGGTACGTAACACACTACAGGTATGTAACACACTACTACAGGTATGTAACACACTACAGGTACAAAGCGCAAGTAGCCTTTACGCCAGCCGTTCAGTTTCATGGTGACTTTTTGTCCCTCATCATCAGACTAACTTAGCTTCCTACACTCTACTGAAGATGGGCCAAGATATAGAATTGACAGCAGCTGATGCTCAAAAGTTAAGGGACACCCTCGGAAGAGCTGACTGCAACAGGACGTGTCCCCAGGTGGTGGATAGGGGAACAACCTTCAGATATGAAGGCAGCTGTGAAACAAGCAGAATAACTCTGACCAATAAGCACCTACGGACCAACAGCAGCATTGTTAGAAAGAAGAGAAAGACCTCTTTAAAAATCCTGACTTCAACAGACCCGGTTGATAGACCTCAGCAAGGGTCCCACTCCAGGGATACGGAGGAGTCTGTACTCATGTTAGAGTTGGCAGTAAAGACTTCCATGTTAGGAACAGCCTCAAACTACAGGCAAAGTCAGACTTTCACCAAAGTGTGCCTGGATCAACAAAAGCTGCACCCCATTCCATGAGTTAAATATTCATTCAATCATATACTCCTGTATAGGGTTTGTGTGATACCCGAAATCTCGAGAGAATATGTAAATTAAAGGAAGAGAAACTCATCCTCAGAAGCCATTTTGTTTATTTTTTATGTTTATTGAAGAGGATTTTTTTTTTAGTTTAAATTTGTAGATTTGGTCTTATTACATTGTGTTTCTATTCTATAATCCAGATTGTACCTTATTATTTCTTCAGAATTATTGATTTAGTCATGTATTGATATGGCACAATTTGGATTATAGATTATAAAACAAGGTAATAAGACCAAATCCAAATAAATAAATAGTGTGTGACGTTTCGGTAACAGCGTTGTTACCATCTTCAGACAAAAGTACTGAATGTATTACTGAAACGTTACACACTATTTATTTATTTGGATTTGGTCTTATTACCTTGTTTTGGTCATGTATTGTTAAAAAGGAAAGTTTTAGTCGCCCCCCAAAAAGCACTCTTATAATAAACTCTGAAAACTCCACAGTTGGAAACAGGTTCACCCACCTAGCTAGTACTCCTAACAGCTGTTCACCTATTTACACGGTTTGTGCGGTGCAGTGGAGGGACAAAACGGAAACTTTCGCTGGGAATGGCGGTTGTGGGTTCCCCACCGCTGGTGTTCCTGGATGAACCGACAGCCGGAGTGGATCCGGTATCCCGGCGCAAGATCTGGCAAACCCTGGCCAGCTTCAAGCGACACGCTGGACTTTCATTTGTCCTCACCTCCCACAGGTTGGTTTCACGCCATCTCCTCTCATTTTTATAAACCTCTATAGGTAGATACAAGATTTGCTCAGTGCTTCTGTTTAAAGCTCATTTGAGTAATCAAATTAAGCACATCAAAGAGATATAATAATGCTATTCTAGTGTGTATTTGGTACTAGATTGACCTGAGTCTGAACTTATGTTTGCACTGGGAGTTACAGAAGCCACTGAGGCCCAAACATTGTTGTTGTTTCTTATCCCCTTGTGTAAATATTACACAAATTCCATTAGTCCATGCTCCTCAAGCTGTTTGATGATAAGCAGCGACCTCTCCCAAAGGTCCTGTTTAGTACATCTAATACAATGTGTTCTGAAGCTGCAGGTGCCAAGCTACATTTTGGGCTAGTAGGGTAGATTTTGTTGTTATTTTCTATCTTTTCAATGGCTTGAGATGGCCTGTTCTTGTTACTGTTGTTTGATGCTGTCTGAGGTTCAGAGCTCCTCCATTCCACTGTACCAACTGTGCTTAGGTGGGATCCTCCAGTTCTTATTTATTTTTGTTTTGGCTATAGTCTCTATTTCTTTAAAAATAAGTGGTTTTTTTTCTGTGGCAAGGGTTCTTTTGTGCCTTTTTTTTTTTTTTGCTAGCGCATCAGCAGCTTCATTGTCTTCAATGTCAAGGTGTGAGGGTATCCATTGATCATGGTTCCATGTTCAATGAAAACTGCATCCCTACACCCCATTCCATGAGATCAGATGACCTGTTCTCTTCTTCTTCTTTCTTATCCTACTCAATCATATTAGGGTATCAAGTTGTGACCCTTGATGGTGTCTGTTTGACAACCATCATGACTGAGTGAAGTAGAATGCGTTTGCCTTTGTCATTAAGACTGGGAGCACTACTCAGTGGCAGGCCGACTTAGCTCCAAAAGAAAGGGCCGCCTCTGACATGAGGAACAGACGCCATATGCAGCCGCTCCTAACATGGAGTACAAACACTGCTCACTGACCTGTTCTTGTTAGTGTCATTTGGTGCTGCCTGAGGTTCAGATCTCCACTGTACCAGCTGGGCTTAGGTGGAAGTTCTTTGTCTATTTTTGTTTTTGTCTACTCGAGTGTGGGAACTAGATTGACCTGTTTGCAGCATGGAGGAGGTAGAGGCCCTCTGCAGCCGAGTGGCCATCATGGTGAAGGGAAAGTTCCGCTGCCTGGGCTCCCTCCAGAGGATCAAGTCCAAGTTTGGCAAGGGCTTCACCATTGTGGTCAAACTCCAGTACAGCTCTGCCCTGGTGGTGGATGCCCTGCTGAACGACCTACGCATGCGTTTTTCCACCGTGGAGATCCGCGACCAACACCTGGTACCTACTAACACGTTGTTGTTTCTTATCCCCTTGTGTAAATATTACACAAATTCAATGAGTCCATGCTCCTCAAGCTGTTTTATGATAAGCAACTCCCAAAGATCCTGTTTAGTACATCTAATGTAATGTGTTCTGGAGCTGCAGGTGCCAAGCTACATTGTTGTGGCCCTATTTACACGCTTAAAAGGGACAGGAGTGGAATGATAATATGCAATTTGGATTATACATTAGAAACAAAATCTAACAAGGCCAAATAAGTAAATAGTGTGTGACATTTTTATTTTTTATTTATCAACAAGGCGTGAAATTTGGAAGTATTTGCGCCTATTACAGAGGGAAAAAAAAATAAAATAATGATAAACCAGCATTGTGATACTGAAACGTCACACCCTATTTATTATTTTTGGATTTGGTCTTATTACCTTGTAAATTAAGAAGAAAAAACACAAGGTAATAAGACCAAATTCAAATAAATAAATAGTGTGTTACATTTCGGTAACAGTGTTGTTACTTTTGTCTGAAGAAGGTAACAAAACTGTTACCGAAACGTCACACACTATTTATATATTTGGATTTGGTCTTATTACCTTGTGTTTATAATCTATAATCGAAATTTTGCCTTGTCATCAAGAAGAAGAAAAAAAAGCATCTTCAGATTGCTACTGAAAGTTGCTGATGGCTTGTGCCATCTATCAGAAATATGATAAATCAAGAAAAGAGCCGACTGTATCTCAGGCTGTTGGCCCTCATTAGCTTGTGGCAAGCTGTAACTTAACGGCCAAAAAAAAGTCCTTTAGATTTCCTGATCAATTTGAGAAATGGGTATTTAAGGCTAAAAGTTTTTGAGAACTTAAGACACACTCTATGACAACTGAGAAACAAATATGTAATTGTACTGGGATTTGTTCTAAAATGTCTTTATTAGGTACCGCTCAAATAGAGCAACCTAGTTTATGATATTTGTAACAATGAATAATATTAAAAATAAAGAAAGCATATCCAGGAGCACATGTGCTTCACAGAAGGCAGAGCGCCATTCAAGGTTATTTACATATTAAAACAAAGTGTCCAATACGGGATTCGATCCCAGTTCATGGCTGTCGGGAATCGAGGGTGACACCCACTTGTCCACCGACTTTTTTTTTTTTGTACTGGGATCAGGTGTTTCTTATTTGATTGTCCTCCCAGCGGTGAATGTTGCTGAGAGCAAGAACTGGCAGGAGTTGAAGGATTCTCCTCACTATGCAACAACTAAGTTTTTATAGATGGAAAATTTGCCGGGAGGAAATTGATCCATAGAAGCATAGGGCGCCTCTCCCGTCAAAATGTACGTCGAAACCTGAGCCACAACACTGTGTGGCTTTGTCACCGACCTGAGGCCGCTAGTTGCGGCGACGGTCAATAGATGGCTCAGGTTTTGATGTTTATTTTGACGGGAGAGGCGCCCTATGCTTCTATGGAACTAAGTTTTTATTACAAAGATTTTTCACAAGTTAATTTTTTTATTATTACATTAGAACCTCTCTGTAAAGGACAACATCTAATTGCAAAGTCAAAGTGTCCTTTAGGGAGAGGTGTCCTCTTACCGGAGAGTTGCTAAATACAGTAGAACAAACTCTCTGTAAAGGACAACACCTAGTTACAGAGCCAAAGTGTATTTTAGGGAGAAGTGTCCTCTTACCGGAGAGTTGCTAAATACAGTAGAACAAACTCTCTGTAAAGGACAACACCTAGTTACAGAGCCAGTGTCTTTTAGAGAGAGGTATCCTCTTACTGGAGAGTTGCTAAATACAGTAGAACAAACTCTCTGTAAAGGACAACACCTAGTTACAGAGCCAAAGTGTCCTTTAGGGAAAAATGTCCATTTTTTAGAGTTGTTAAATAATAAAAATGTTTTTTGTTTTTTTTAGGCGATGAAAGCTATCCTTTGTAGAGAGGTGTTCTCTAGCAGGAGTGTATATATATATAAACAAAATAATTACAAATTATCTATTAACACAAAGCAATAACGCGCCATCTATACATATGAAACAAAAGAATTTAAAAGCGCGAATGTTTCTTTTATACATAAAACGAACTTCTATATCAGACGAATCCCACTGGGTGTCGTCTCGTTCAATGTCACATTCTGCCCTGAAGTCAGACAGCATCTTGCCTAGGTCAGAGTCCCCGACATGGGCATTTGCCATGTCAAGGAATTTCTTCAGAGCAGAGTTCTGCTCGGGTGAGAGAAACTCGAGAACGTCCTCCATCTTAGTTAGGCATACAACAGCTAACTATATTTCATGCCTGTAAAAAGCAGGAGTGTCCTCTCATGAAGGTACTACTGTATTAGAAATGATAAATTTCAAGTAAATAGCTAAGTTTTACCATGATCCTGTAACTAAGGCCACCCCAAGCATGAAAGTTTCTTTAACAACCCACCATGATTATCATGGCCTGTACCACGTGTACTAGGGATAAGCAAAAAAAAAAAAGGGTATCAAGCTTGTAAAGCTTGAGACTTTTGATGGTGTCTTCCGGGGAAGAGTAAAGCTCATCAATGGATGAGTCAATATAGTGAATAATGTGTTTTGGGGTTGCAGGTCGACACTTAGTATATAGTGGGAAAACATTGCAACCATTCTGGAAAGTCATTGTCCGTAGATGACCAGACTTAAGTCTGGAAATCAAGGACTGTTGTTCTCTTGGGAGGAAAGAACCGGTGTTTGTTCCTCTTGCTCTGTACCAGTCATGTGCATTAAAATCAATTGGGACTTAAAACTCTGGACTTTAGAATTAAGATGTTATAACCTTCCAAGTTGCTGTTATAACCATAGCTAAAACAATAGGGACATAAACCTTGGAACCTCAAAATTAGGATGTCATAACCAATTTTCTGCTATCAAAGAGGCTGCTATAACAAGTGTAGTGTATATAATAAGATTTCCATTGTGTGCCACTTTCACCAAGTTGTTGCCCATGTTTACACAGCCATAATTACATACCCGCCAGTATATGTAAATAAATGTGCAGGGCCACCTGGAGCTGAATGTGGAGGACCCCCGCGCCACGTGGAAGACAATGTTCGAAGTGATGGCCGAGGCTCGCAGCAAACACCCCATCGAGGATTTCTTCATCACAGACGCCTCTCTCGAGCAAATTTTCCTTTCCTTCGCCCGCCGTCAGTATTGAAGCCTACAAGTGCCGCTTGCTACTCGTCAACTTGCCGTCCTCTAGATTATGTTTTTATTATATTGTGAGCTGTGACCATTCCTTTGGTTGCATTGAGCCCAATATTCACAGCGTGTGATATTTCTTTTCACTTCTCTTAATATTTTTCTCCTCTCTGTGGTGCAATATTCCTCTTGGTGAAAAAATTTTTCCAACTTATTTACATATATCTTATTTGCATATAGTGATAATTTCACTCCCCCATCTTAAGAACATATATTTCCTTCTATCATTTTTTTTTTTATTATATTTTATATTTTCAACGAATCTCTTTTTTTTTTCCCTTCTGCAAATTTTCAAAGTATAAATTTGAATTTTTTTTTTTTTTTAAATAGTGCATCTAAATGGCCGTCCTTTATACATGCCTCTTTATATACTTTTTTAAAAACAAAATAAATTGTGAGATATTCAAGAATATATTTATATTATTAAGAGGCTGCTAGTTTTTTTCTAAACCAAAAAAAAAATATATTTTTTTAGATATTTGTTTTTTTTTATATATTTTTTCTATTATTTTTTTTTTCAAAAGCGGTGATGCTAGTCAAGTATCGAGTCGTATATATTTACTGTTGCTGTTGAAATAAAGCAAATGTTTACAGAATTGCGCAGCCAATAAACTTCTCTTGAAGCATTGGTCTCGGCATCTATTCATTGATTTGCATACACACAAGCCTATTATTGATTTGCATACAAACTAGCCTATTAAGTTGCAGACACACACTAGCCTATTGATTTGCATACACACACTAGCCTATTGAATTGCATACAACACAAGCCTATTGATTTGGATACAAACGAGCCTATTGATTTGCATACACACACTAGCCTATTGATTTGCATACAAACGAGCCTATTGATTTGCATACACACAAGCCTTTAGTAAGACATTTTTAACAGGAACATCCAATGAACAGGATAGAAGATATTTGTTGTTGTTTTTTATCCCCTTGTGTAAAGATTACACAAATTCCATGCGTCCATGCTCCTCGAGCTGTTTGATGATAAGCCTCTCCCAAAGGTCCTGTTTAGTGCATCTAATGCAATGTGTTCTGGAGCTGCCAAGCTACATTTTGGGCAAGTGGGGTAGATTTTGTTATTATTTTCTATCTTCAATGGCTTAAGATGGCCTGTTCTTTTAGTGTAGCTATAATATAAAATAGTGTGGGGTCTGATGCATAATTTAAACTCTAAAACTGCCTGTAGATAGGCTTGACTTATTTCAGTATTTGTTCATGTCCTTGAAGAAAGGAGAAATCCAAAAATGCTGATTTCTCTATTTCAAATCTCCTTGGGGTTTTCCTACTATGTACTAAGTGCAATTCTCAGCCTACAATCCCAAACCACATTATTGACTGTATTGGCTCATCCATTGATGTACTCTACTCTTCCCCGGCAGACACCATCAAAAGTCTCAAGCTTTACAAGCTTGATACCCTGATATGATTGAGTGGAGATAAGAAAGAAGAAGAAATCTCCTTGGAATTACAAGGCCAAAACTATCAAAATTATAGATAAAAATATTTCTGTTATGATTTATTAATCAGTTTCCATCATACATAATACAGTAGAACAAATTCTCTGTAATGGACAACACCTAGTTACAGAGCCAAAATGTCCTTTAGGGAGAGGTGTGTCTTGTTACCGGAGAGTTGCTAAATTGTAAAAATGATAATTTGGCAAATGAAAACTGTCCTTTGTGGAAAGGTGTCTTCTAAAGGGAGGTTCTACTGTATATGTATATTAGGAATGTGCATATGTAGATAGAGGGAACTTATTGTTTTTAAAGTATTGTTATTGAAGTATTTTATAAACTTGCAACAAAAAAAAAATTTTTTTTTTTTTTTTAATATATTACAAAAGTAAAAGTGAAACTATTATTATAATTTTTTTTTTTACTTATCCCAAGTACACGTGGTACAGGCCATGATAATCATGGTGGGTAGTTAGCGACTGCTTTTTACTGTAAGTGCACCACATGTCTACACATGTGAAAAGCAGTTCAACCTTGCACTTACAAATGTGCCAGAACCCTGTTTGGTTACTTGCACTCACTGGTGGGGTTGGACTTTTGCAAGAATTGGGGCCCGTTTGAGCATTTTTTCTTTTAAATCAGTAAAAAGTGCCCAATGCGGGAATCAAACCCAGTTCGTAGTGGTCGAAAACCAATGGTTTAGACCATCCTTCCACCGACCCCCTGGTGAAATTGTACTGGGATCAGATGGATAAATTTTGAAAGAGAAACATCTCCTGATTATGCAACTAAAAGTTACTGATGGCTTGCACCATCTATCAGAATAAATATCAATAATTGTTGATTTTTAATTATTCCAGAATTGGCCAAATACCCATTCTTGATTAATCAAGAAAAGTCTGAAATGAATCTGTGGATATTTTTCACCTGTGATTAACCAAGAAAGAGTATTTAGCCAATTCTGGAATAATTAAAAATCAACAATTATTGATATTTATTCTGATAGGTGGTGCAAGCCATCAGTAACTTTTAATGTAACTATCAGGAGATGTCCTGCTCTTAACAATTTGGATTATAAACACAAGGTTTATAAATGTATGTAATTCTGCTGTCCTCAAAGCTTATGTCCATAGTTCATCTAAAATACCCATTCAAAGAGTCTATCAACAGTATCACTATAAAAGGAAGTTCCAAAAATGCAATATAACAGTGGTATGGTAGATTAAACTGGCGAAACCATTGGGAGGGTTCACCACTGATGAGCCAGGCCCTCCCTTTAATTTTTCCATTGCAGTAAGGACAGTAGAAATTGTTTAATTTCAAAAAAAATTTTGCGCGTTAAAAAATAGTTTTGAATTTTGAAAACACAAGGTAATAAGGCCAAATCTAAATAAATAAATAGTGTGTGACATTTCAGTAACAGCGTTGTTGTTGTTTCTTATCCCCTTGTGTAAAGATTACACGAATTCCAAGAGTTCATGCTCCTCGAGATTGATCTCATGGAATGGGATGCAGCTTTGGTTGATCATGGCACCATGATCCAGGCACACTTTGGTGAAAGTCAGACTTTGCCTGTAGTTTGAGGCCGTTCCTAACATGGAAGCCTTTGCTGCCAACTCTAACATGAGTACAGACCTCCGTATCCCTGGAGTGGGACCCTTGCTGAGGTCCATCAACTGGGTCAGTTGAACTCAGGATTTTTAAAGAGGTCTTTCTCCTCTTCTAACAATGCTGCTGTTGGTCTGCAGCTGCTTATTGGTCAGAGTTATTCTAATTGTTTCACAGCTGGCCTTCATATCTGAAGGTCATTACCCTATCCACCACCTGGGGATGCGCCTTGTAGCAGTCAGCTTTGCCGAGGGTAAAAAAAGAAGGTTCCACCGAGATTTGAACTTAGATCACTGGATTCAGAATGCTAACCATTACACCATGGAATGTGATGCTTCAGTAATAGCGTTGTTACCATCTTCAGTAGTATTCAGTACTTTTGTCTGATGGTAACAACATTGTTACCTAAACTTCACAGACTATTTATATGGTTTTATTTTACCTTGTGTTGGAGAATATTTGTCCATATAGTAATCAAAGGTCTACTTGATGGACACTAACAACAACAACAACATGGCTGTCTATTTGTAAGACCTGGTAAGTTAGGCAGAGTACACTAAGAGAAAGTCAAATAATTAAAAAGGAAGATGTAATTTGTAAATTCTGAAAACTGAAAGCATAGAAGAAATGACTCACTACATCTCTGAATGCACTATTGTTAACGAGGAACGGAATAAGATCTTAAAGAACCCAAGTCTACGTGAACCCAGTTCAGCTAATCAGAATAATGTCTGAGAAAAAATATATAGCGATAGAATTGTTTAACTTTCATAAAGCGTTAGAGAACAAGGTAATTTATAAGAACTAAAATTACAGAACAATTTACTTCCATAGTTAATTTGTATAGTTATGTTGAATACTTTGATTTCCTTTTCATTTTCCCTTCTCTCCTTTGTTTATGTTTTTTTTTTACCCCTTTCTTCATGAAAATGATGTATGGCGAGTCCTTACAGGACAGAAATGTCCTAATAAAGCTGTTGTTGTTGTAAGGCCGAGTAAAGGGAGAAAAGGTGAGTGCTATGGAACTATAAATATCTGTGGTTGCAAGTGTTGGAATCAAACAATGGAACAGCTGGGCACATCTCTTCCTTGTTCTTCCTGTGTATCATGGCACAATTTGTGCAATATAGATTAGAACTAGAAGATAATAAGACCAAAATCCATGTGTAATTGTGCAAACTTTGCACAAGAGGATAAGAAACAACAACACATATTAACACAAAGCAATAACGCACCATCTTTTCATCGCAGTAAGGGCAGTAGAAGTTTGTATTATTATAAAAGAAACATTCGTGCTTTTAAATCATTTCATTTTATATGTATAGATGGCGCGTTATTGCTTTGTGTTAATTTATTCCTAACTAGCCTTGTCTTTATAGTTTGCGGAAGAGCATTGCTCGATGCAAATATTTGAATGTAATTCTACTGTCCTATAAGCTTATGTCCATAGTTTACTTGAAAACCATTTCTGAGATTCCATCCTTCAGTGTAGCATATAAAAGCAGAATGATCCAATACAGTATTAGAGCTCTGAGAAGCGGTCTGGTGGATTAAATTGGCGAAACCGCTGGGAGGGTTCACCACTGATGAGCCAAGCCCTCCCAATATATTTTTTCATCGCAGTAAGGGCAGTAGAAGTTTGTATTATGTATAAAAGAAACATTCGTGCTTTTAAATCCTTTTATTTTATAACAACACATATGGTCAAACTACCATTGTTTACCACCATGGTGCTGTTTAAGCTTTTTTTTTTGGTTTCCAATATATTTGCTACTTTTTTTTTTCTGACGATGGCAACATTACTAAAGCATCATGATTAATTTATTTATTTGGGCTTGTGTTACCTTCCAAGCTATAATCCACAAAATGTACCTGATCAATACTTAGAAAACTAAAAAGTAATAAGACCAAATAAATAGTGCGACGTTTTGGTAAAAAAGTTGTTACCATCATTCTATTCAGTGCTTTTGTCTGATGATGGCAACAACGTTGTTACCAATTCTATTTCCAGAATGGTTACAAGGTTTTCCCACTATGTACTAAGTGAAATTCTCAACCTGAAACCCCAAACCACATCATTGACTGTATTGGCTCATCCATTGATAAGCTCTACTCATCCCCAACAGACATAATCAACAAGCTCTACAGACTTGATACCTTGATATTATTGTTGAGTGGAGATAAGAAAGAAGAACACATTACCTAAATGTCATGCATTATTTATTTAGATTTGTTTTTTTACCTTGTCTTCTTTCTTATCCCCACTCAATCATATTAGGGTATCAGGTTGTGACCCTTGATGGTGTCTGTTTGACAACCATCATGACTGGGTGAAGTAGAATGCCTTTGTCATTAAGACTGGGAGCACTACTCAGTGGCAGGCTGACTTAGCTCCAAAAGAAATGGCCGCCTCTGACATGAGGAACAGACACCATGTGCAGCTGCTCCTAACATGGAGTACAAACACTGCTCATCCTGTATCCCTGGAGCTCTTACAGGGTACTATCAGCCAGGCCAGCTGAGCCAAGGTTTTTTAGTGAGCTTGTTACTGCTTCCCCTCCTCCTTTTTCATCCGGGCTTGGGACCGGCAAAGGCGGAGTTTATTACCTTGTAGTTCCAGTTTTCTAAGTAATGATCAGGTAAAAATTATGAATTTATAACTAAGAACACACAATCCCAAATAAATAAATTATTCATGATGCTTTAGTAACAATCTTCTTTTTATCTTCAGAAAAAAATACCAAATTTACTGGATGCCAAAAAGAAAGCTTAAGCAGAACTGTGGTGGCAAGCAGGATCAGTTTGACTACAAGTCAAGTTGTGGTTGTTACTTGTGTAAAGATTTCATACCAGACATACAGAGAACATCATCCAACAACAGGAAGGACAACTTCACTCTCAGCCAGCTAGACTTCTTCCTTATTGGTTGTCGTCTCCAATCAACTATTCTTGGGGTGAATACATCCCCAAAAATCACTGAATGGACCAATCAGAAAGAAGCTCATCTGGAGAGGAGTGAAGTATTTGTATTTTTTTTACTAAAATGATTGTTGTATTGACATATATAAAGGTTATTGGTAATGATAAAGCACAATTTGGATTATAGATTATAAAAAAAGAAAATAAGACCTAATCCAAATAATTTATTAGTGGGTGATGTTTCTGTAACAGCAATGTCACCCCCCATCATCAGACAAAAGAATAATTTATTTATTCATTTATAAAGTGCTCAACTCCACAGACAACGGCTGATTGCTCCCCCTCCCCTCTAAATTGCTTTTCCTCCTCACTCATGTACATATATAACCTTTTAGGGGAATCCCCTTGTAAGGCAATAGTGTCTTAATAAAGGTTGTTGTTGTTGTATTTATTCATCATTCATTTATTCTTTTGTCTGATGATGGTGACAATGTTGTTGCCGAAATGTCACACACTAATAAATTATTTGGATTAGGTCTTATTGTCTTAGGGTATTGGTAAATAAGTTACACATTGTGTTTTATCCTCTCACCCCCCGGGCCACCAATGTGCAAATTTGGAAACATTTGTCTAGTTGGAATGTCATTTTCTCTTACATTTCCCAAAATATATTTAATTGACAATTGGTTGATTGGATCTTCTAATTTTGTCTTTGAGAGTAAAGTCAATTAAAAAGAATAAAAAATTATTTAATGAAGTATATAAAATTTTGAATATAGATTAGAAACAGGGTAATAAGATCAAATAAATAAATAGTATGTGATGTTTTAGTAACAGTGTTGTTACAGAAACGTCACACACTATTATCTGTTATCTTGTTTACATACTTGAGATAACAGTAACTATTTAAAAACATGCTGGGATATTTTTTTTATCATTTATTCTTTTGTCTGATGATGGTAACAATGCTGTTACCGAAATGTCTCACACTATTAAATTATTTGGATTTGGTCTTTCTTCTTCTTTCTTATCTCCACTCAATCATATTAGGATATCAAGTTGTAACCCTTGATGGTGTCTGTTTGACAACCATCATGACTGGGTGAAGTAGAATGCCTTTGTCATTAAGACTGGGAGCACTACTCAGTGGCAGGCCGACTTAGCTCCAAAAGAAATGGCCGCCTCTGACATGAGGAACAGATGCCATGTGCAGCCGCTCCTAACATGGAATACAAACGCTGCTCATCCTGTATCCCTGGAGACCTTACAGGGTACTATCAGCCGGGCCAGCTGAGCCCAGGTTTTTTAGTGAGCTTGTTACTGCTCCTCCTTCTCCTTTTTCATCCGGGCTTGGGACCGGCGGCAAAGGTGGAGTTTAGTCTTTCTTGAATCTTAGGAACTATTTCTGTTTACCATCCTTAGGCCTATCACAGACTATCGTAAAGATGGAGGTTGCCTGGCCGGCATTCATAGTTCTTGAGATACTTCGGCCAGTAAATCTTTTTATTACTTCGACGTTTCGACAAAAATATTTTGTCCTCGTCAGGAGCAAACAAAAATTAAAACATTTGGCAAGGTGTTAAAAATTATTTTATATAATAATAATAATTTTTAACGCTTTGCCAAAAAATTTTTTTGCTCCTGATAAGGACAAAAGATTTTTGTCGAAACGTCGAAGTAATAAAAAGATTTACTAACCGAAGTATCTTTATTTTCAAGAAATATCACAGACTAATACAAATCGCCGATGGTACACTGAAATTTGAATCTTCTTCCTAAGTTGATTATCATGACAACTTCCCTCTATTTGAGAACATGCTGTTGTAGAGGGGCGTTGAATTCTGTGTTGAATTATAACTGGCTAAAGTAAAATAAAAGAAAATAAGACCTAATCCAAATATTTTATTAGTGTGTGACATTTCGGCAACAACTTGTCACCATCATCAGACAAAAATTTTTATTCTTTTGTTTGATGATGGTGACAATGTTGTTGCCCAAATGTCACACACTAATAAATTATTTGGATTAGGTCTTATTTTCTTTTATTATAATCTATAATCCAAATTGTGCTTTATGATGGCTAAAGTAAACAATGCTGATATTTGGATTTAAAACACAACAGCCAAATTTTAAAAAATGGTTCTAATATATTTAATTTATAACACGATACACAATTTTGATTACAGAATCGAAACACAAAGTAATAAGAACTAATCCAAATAAATAGTGTGTGACATTTTGATAATACATTCAGTACTTTTGTCTGATGATGGTAACACCGTTGTTACCGAAACATCACATATAACTATATTTGGTAAAATTACATTGTTCAATAAACATTATTTATACAAGGTAATAAGACCAAATCCAAATAAATAAATAGTGTGACGTTTCGGTAACAGCGTTGTTACCATCTTCAGACAAAAGTACTAAAACATCACTCACAAAGTTTATCCATTGATTAAAAAAACTTAAAATAGAACTGTGTGCCCATAATCTGAAATCGCAACAATATAACACTTTGTGAAAATTCAAAAATATTATAGACATGTATGATTACAGTATAACCTCGTTAATTCGACACACCCCAATTCGACACTCGGCGATAATTCGACCATGTTCCGATGTCCCGACCTCCGGCCTATCAAATAACAAACCGTAATTCGACAGTATCGATAATACGACAGTTCCGATAGTTCGACCATTTTAAAATTCGAATTTCGACAGTTGAATGTTATTTTACATGCAACTTTACCGCTAAACGGTATTATGGCGGGCGCCGATCGGCATCGGCGGACGCCGATCGGATCGCGCCTGCGCACTTTTGGTTTCTGGTTAGTTTAAGTTTCACTTTGCAGTGCCGTTGCGCAATTTCGCGGATGTTATTGTTGTTTTTTTACGCTGGAATTTCGGCATCATGCGCTAACTAATAATAATTTTTATTTTTTTATTCTTAACATTGAAATATTTTAGCTATTTTTAAATTTATAAATAATTTCTTTTTAAATAAATAAATCTTTATAAAATGTAGCCACAATGATTATGATAACATTTTATTTCAATATTCCATTTCTGTGTTATTATAAAAGATTTAAACACAAAATCAATAATACCTGCAGCAGCAGTGGATGACTTTAATACATTAAAATTTATTTATTAAAAAAACATTTTAGAAGAAGAAAGACATGCATGTTTTTTCAAAATGACCGTCTGGAATACATCCTGAATAGGATTTCAGTGCAAAAACAGACATCTATAAAGGAATTTTTTAAAAGATCTTCATGATAATTTTTAAATAATATTTTAAAATTTTCTTTTTATCTATATATATAAAAATGAATGTATGTGTGTCTGTTTGTTTGTTTGTCCTTTATGCCTGACCAAACCACTCGTTGGATCGCCATGAAACTTTGGGAAGTTATTTAGTATAGTACTGGGAAGGTTTCTAGCAAATAAAATTTTTGAAATAACTTTTCGCCTAGAAATAATCAAGATAAATATTCTAATTTATCTGTTATAATTCAACAATCTGCTCTAAATATTATCATGATGATACGATGATTTTGTAATGTAGAAAATTAGGAAAGACAAAATTCAGGATGACACGGCAATTTATTTGAGACAAGAATAATGATACAATTCCAAGGCAAGATACTATTCCTTTAACTTCCAATTACCGAGGGAACCAATTAATATTGATTTTATTCAACTTATCGAGTATTTTTCAAGGGACCGGGAAAAAATGTTCACTTTATCGAGAGATTCGTTAAACAAACCTTTACTCGGGTAAAACCCGGGCGAAGCTGGGTACATCCATACAAGAATATTGATACAATTCCAAGGCAAGATACTATTCCTTTAACTTCCAATTACCGAGGGAACCAATTAATATTGATTTTATTCAACTTATCGAGTATTTTTCAAGGGACCGGGAAAAAAATGTTCACTTTATCGAGATTCGTTAGACAAACTTTTACTCAGGTAAAACCCGGGCGAAGCCGGGTACGTCCACTAGTTTACCATATTTATTTCCTTTCAACTGCTATATTTTTCAATTAGAATAAAATATTATTTAATATATTATATTTAATATTTTAATGTCTGTAGAGTTAATATTTGATTATATTACTGAAAAGAAACACATTACCAGTAAATTTATTTGTTACAATTATTTATGTTTCCATATTAAATATGTATTAATGCCATTTTGTCACTGATACTAAAAGTTAATCATGAAAATAAAATAAAAACACACAATGGTTTCAATTAATATCATTAATTTATATTACAAGGCTATTTTAAAAAAATATTATTTTAGCGAGTTAGATGATTACCTAATCATCTCACCTTAATTCAACACTTCCTTTAATTCAACCGAAAGCTCTGATCCCTTGGGGTGTTGAATTAAAGAGGTTCGACTGTATTTTGAAAAATAAACAATTTCTACCGCCCTTACTGCAATAAAAAAATTTAATGGAAGGGCCTGGCTCATCAGTGGTGAACCCTCCAAGCGGTTTCATCAGTTTAATTTTCAAAAGAATCATACAAGTCTATTATAATATTTTGAATTTCCATAACAGATGACACGCTAATATATCATAATATTACTTTGTGTATTTTATAAAGAATATCATGTACAGTTAAACCTGTCTCTTGGGACTCACCAAAATAGGGTGCTATAGAGAGAGGGTGCTATAGACAGGTCACTTTTAGTGTAAAATGTTTACATTTTAATGTTTAAAATCAGGCGTAATAGAGAGGAAGGTGCTATTTAGAGGGGGCGCTATAGACAGGTCACTTTTAATGTAAAGTGTTTACATTTTAATGTTTAAAATCAGGAGCTATAGAGAGGAAGGTGCTATTTAGAGGGGGTGCTATAGACAGGTCACTTTTAATGTAAAGTGTTTACATTTTAATGTTTAAAATCAGGAGCTATAGAGAGGAAGGTGCTATTTAGAGGGGGTGCTATAGACAGGTTTAACTGTATATATAAAAGGTATCTTTATATACAAAAAATATACATATTAAAAAAAAAGAGAGAAGCGTTACCATTTATTCATATTAATATAAACAAAAGAAAGCTGTGATCACTTGATGACAATTTCACCTATGCCTAAAATGACTTCCACCATGATGAGTATGATAATTATCCATTCCAGACGACAATGGTGTCTATCCCGAAGGTAGTCCTCAATGTAGTTCATGAGAGCAAAGCAATGGCTGAGTTTCTCTTCCATGATCTTCCCTCGTCTGTTTATCTCTAAATACCGGCAGATTTTGATGTAATGTGTTTCCAAGTCTTCATTATCCCAGTAGAAATCTGGTGTATCCAGTAAATGGGAGTGTAAATAAATTCTGATACGTAGTGCGAATAATTCTCCCAATTTTTGTAGAATTTGGTTCATTGAAACATTGATTTTACCTGTGTTGACACTCTCAGACATCCATTTAATACTGTCAACAAACCTATCGAGACTTGATTCCCTAATTGCTAATTTCACTGATAAAGCAATACCGTTTGAAAATGAATATTTTTCTAATGTATTTGGATGATCGTTTGATAATAATATTGTACCATTTTCAAGCCGTGTTTTTGTATCTGTGTAATTATAATCTAATATTTCATTTTCATCATGTATTAATTTTTCATCGTAACATTCTTTTGAATGTTTATTTAGGAAATGAAGTATAGAATTTCTTTCATCTTCTGAAGTATTCCAAAAGACAACTGTACCATTTTTAAAAAGATAAAATTCTTTTGGATCTTTTTCTTGATCATTTTGAGATGTAATATAAAGTGCATGTTCATGTTTGTCTCCAATTGGTTGTATTTTATAATCTCTTTTGTTAACAAATTCGGCAAATATACTTCCAATATAGTATTCTTCTGCAGTACTATAAGCTATTACACTTTTTGTTGAATCTCCATCTTTTTTTTCACGTTTACGTGTTCTTCTTAAATTTGTGTTAATTGCCATTATCTGCTGGCGTACACTTTCTCGAACATCAGAAGCTTGATGCATACACCTCGTTTGTTGGGCTAAATCAAAGCTTCTTCTAATCATATGCAGCTGCTTAAGTGGACTTTTAGAAAATATTATTTTTAAAGCCATCTTAATCTGAAATTGTTATAAAAATTCTACTTAGAGTGTATAAAATAAATTATTTTTAAAAATTAGTTATACCTTTAGCTCTCAAATTTTCTTTGTACAAGATATTAAATTTACAATACACATCACGTGATAAAACAAAAACAAAGAGGGCAAGGTTGTCGTCCGATTGTGTTATTCTAAAAATTCATTGATATTTTATTATTATTTTTTTATATTGTGCTTTTTTTATAGATGAAAAAGCGGGATTGCGCTGAAACAGAATTTCATATGGTTGTCCTTTTGTGAATATGAATTTAGTATTTTAAAATTTTCTAGATAATTTTCAGAACATAAAAGAAAATAAGACCTAATCCAAATAATTTATTAGTGTGTGACGTTTCGGCAACAACATTGTCACCATCATCAGACAAATCTTTTGTCTGATGATGGTGACAATGTTGTTGCCGAAACGTCACACACTAATAAATTATTTGGATTAGGTCTTATTTTCTTTTAATAAATCTATAATCCAAATTGTGCTTTATAATTTTCAGAACAGAATGCAGCTCCAATTCTAAAAAGTACAATAATAAATACTAAAACATTTTCCCACAGTGAAAAAATGTCTAAGTAGGTAAAAGATGAAGATCAGGATAGAGTAATGAAATTGCATTTCCCTAGCACGTGAAATTTGCTGGTAGATTTCTGCAATTCAAAGAAGACATATGTTGATATGATATGTTTTTTTAAATTATTATTTGTAAGATTTGATCAATGCGTTTTGTGGAATTGAAGAGATTTTTCAAATAGAGTCAGGTTAATAATATTCAAATAGTATTGATATCAAATATTCAAATATATATATATATATATATATATATATATATATATTATATATATATTATTATATTATATATATTAATTATTAATTATTAATATATTATATTATTATATTATATATATTAATTATTAATTATTATATATTAATAAAATGCAAATTTCATAAGAGGACATCACTAAAAACTTTCGTTACAATGCATCAATTTCGACCAAATTTTCAACATTTATGTAAAAGGAGATGGAGCAGGTTTTGCTTAACATCAAAATATTTTTCCCTAACATTAACATGCGTAACTTCGCTGTTATCGATTAAATACAAAAAAATCAACAGAGTTAATTTTATTTATATATAAATACAAAATTAAATTTCAACAGAGTTAATATTTTTACATACTAGCTAATAATCTCAATCTAAAAATATAATATAAAAAGCCAACAATTAAGAGTGAATGTAAGATAAAAAGCCAACAATGAAGAGTAAATGTAATATAAAAAGCCAACAATGAAGAATGAATGTAAGATAAAAAGCCAACAATGAAGAGTGAATGTAATATAAAAAGCCAACAATGAAGAATGAATGTAAGATAAAAAGCCAACAATGAAGAGTGAATGTAAGATAAAAAGCCAACAATGAATAGTAAATGTAATATAAAAAGCCAACAATGAAGAATGAATGTAAGATAAAAAGCCAACAAAGAAGAGTAAATCTACTTATATAATTGCCTTATTCTGTCTGTGTGAAGTTCACTGTGTGAAGTTCACAGATAGATTTTGGTCAGAATATAATATAAAAAGCCAACAATGAAGAGTAAATATGATATAAAAAGCCAACAATGAAGAATGAATGTAAGATAAAAAGCCAACAATAAAGAGTAAATGTAATATAAAAAGCCAACAATGAAGAATAAATTTAAGATAAAAAGCCAACAATGAAGAGTAAATATAATATAAAAAGCCAACAATGAAGAATAAAGGCAATGTGACACGGGAAAAAATGTTCACTAGATAAAACTATGATTTTCTAATGTAGAAAATTAGGAAAGACAAAATTCAGGATGACACGGCACACAGGGACCGGAAAAAATGTTCACTTTATCGAGCGATTCAAATTTACGAGTTTCAAATTATCAAAATATATCTTTTTTTTTAAATAAGTTTTTAGAGAATTGTTTTAACAAATGTTCGCTAGACAAACCTTTACTCGGAAAACCCCGGGCGAAGCCGAGTACGTTTTATAAGTTTATAGAGAATTTCGTTAGACAAACATTCACTCGGGCACATCCGCTAGTATATATATATATCAATTTTTATAATATATTTTTATAATTATATACACACATTTTACAATTTAAATGTTGACTTTATATTTATTATGAAGAAGAGGGCTGGGTGGTGATGGTGTCTTGTCAATCGAGCAGATCAAATCAGTTTGTGCACCCTGATTACAATACCGGCCAACAGAGGAGAAGGGCTGGGAATAATACTATTTTTTATGATGCTATTTGTGTAGTGCTATGTGTATGAAGGAGGGATTCTAAGTGAGGTATATATTTTGCACTTTAATATCAAAATTTTTCACTTTAATAAAAACATTTTACACTTTAATAACAATTATTTCATTTTTCTAAATTCATTAAGATTTAATATATATATATATATTTTTATGGGAAAAAATTAAATTTTTGGCAAAGAGATTATTTTTTTATTTTGAAATTTGAAATCTTAATATTTTGAGATTATCTAAACACTTATTTTTTAATTTAAATTGGTCTTTTGTAGAGTAAAATATAATTTGGCACTCTCTACATGAGTTGTGATCTCTTACTGAGTTGAGGGTTCAGATTTCCAATAGAAATTGCATATATTAGATCACCTAGCAGAATGGAGACCAATGAGCCAGCCTGGAACTATCCACACCAGTTTCTCAACCAATTATGAGCCATAAATGATGCAAATTGATTCTATGGAGATGAAACAAGGGCTGAAGTGTCTTCGAGGTACATCACTATGTTGTGGAATAATGGAGTCCACTTCAGGGCGTCGGCGGCTCGGGTGACTGTAAACAAACAAGCCCCAGCTGCGTCAGCCAGCAAATAAAGAGGTTGGGGAGCATCCAGCCAGCCGCCAACAAAGGACCAGAACACGGCCTGGTCTGCTATTGACCCAGTTGGGTGTTTTCCTCTGTCCTCTCAACATGTTTTGAATAAAGTTAGTTTGAAGGAGACTTTTGCCCTCTCCTTTCTGCTATTTAGTGATCTGATTTAAATCCTTGCAACAGCCCACAAAAGAATCATCACTGCGAATTCTTCTACCGAATTTCTCAACAGTGTTTTGTGAAACGATTACCCAACTATTTCTTCACAAAGTGGCGTCCCCGCGGGTGGGCTTCTGACAAAGCAA